>JASXTE010000012.1:21045000-21645000 GCA_030280995.1 Hemileia vastatrix | reverse complement strand
AACCACAGTAAAAAATACAGCTTGGTGGATTAACATGTCTGATGATGTTCAAAAATATGTTGAGACATGTTATTCTTGTCAAAAATCTAAAAGATTAACAGGCAAAAGAGCAGGTTTATTACAACAACTTGAGAAACCAAAAGCTCCATGTGAAATAGTTAACATGGGCTTAGTAACAGGTTTGCAAATAACAGGGAATAATAGTTATAACTCCTTCTGGGTAATTGCAGATAGATTTACAAAAATGTGTAATTTTATTCCTACCCACAAAGAGGTTTCTGAAAAGGACTTAGTATTTTTATGGTGGACACAAATGTTAAATATAGCAGGTTTCCCCAAGGCAATAGTTTCAGACAGAGATCCAAAATTTACTTCTGAGTTCTGGACATCACTTATGGATGTTTCAGGGTGTCAATTAAAACTTTCTACAGCACACCATCCACAAACTGACGGGCTAGCAGAAAGAATGATACAAACTTTAGAAGATATGATAAGAAGATATTGTGCTTTTGGTATTGACTTTAAAGACAATGACAAATTCACACATGATTGGGTAGGTAACCCTTATCCCAGGTTCAGAATTTGCATACAATAGTACAGTACATTCTGTCACTGGCAAAAAGCCATTTGAGTTCTGGTTGGGTTATGTACCTGATACCCCTGCTAATACTCTTAATAAATTACCTAGATTGGATATCCATCCAGGTACAAAATATTTTCTTCAGATGCAAGAATTATGCAGAAAGCATGCTCAAGAATGTATAAATAAGGCATTTTAGTATGAGAAGAAAAGATGGGATAAAGCCCATAAAGAACAAATGTTGAAAGAAGGTGATGAAGTCCTTATTTCTACACTACATTTCAATTTAAATGGTAATGTTAAACTGAAGGATACATTCATTATACCATTTGTAGTTAAAAAGATGGTTGATAACAATGCTGTTAAGGTTATTCTATATGCACCATATGATAGAAAACATCCAGTATTTCCTATTTCTCTTATAAAACCATACCATTCTAATGATACTTCTCTATTTCCAAGAAGATCAGGAAGGCATAAACAGCAACCTGAAGAAATAGATGAAAAGGCAGAAATTGAAAAGATACTTAAAAAGAGACACCTTACTAAAGAAAAGGGAGTTGAGTATCTATTAAGATTTAAAAATAAATCAAATGAATATGACCAGTGGATTCCAGAAAATTAAATCTCTGATCTTGAAAATCTCTAGAAAAAAATTAAATCCAAATAATACTGTTTATTCAGTATATGTATTATAGAAAATTTAAAAAAATTTCTATTCACTCCTTACTTTTAATTAAAATGTCTTAACATTTTTTTATTGTTTTTTTTGGGTGAGGGAGTGTCAGCCTAGATATCCCTAGGACTGAGTATTTCTTATACTTAAAATAAGATAACCTTAAGTGCATTAAGCATATATCTTAAAAATAAGGTTAAACCAATAATATATATGATTATATTACACATATATATAATTATTACACTATTATATAAATTATAGTAGTTTAAATAGCTTATCCATAGCCTAATAATACTTATTAAGGTGTTAATGGAGTCATAATATATTTATCTTCAGTGATATCAAGTGATTTTTGCCATACATAAGCTTATATGAATACATAAATCTCATATTCAGTGAAATATGCAGTGTATTATGTATATTTAGGTCAATAAGTGGGTTTTTGTCAAAGGGCCTTTTGGTCAAGAAGATTTATTTGGAGGTTATATGAGGTTTTTAAGTGGCTTAATGGACTCTCAAAAGCAAGGTATCTATTTTTTGATCTAATTGATTGTTTTACTCAAATGATAAGAGGTGATTTTTTCAATATTATTATAATTTACATCTTTAGAATTATGATAATGTAACTACTAATGTTTATAAATAATAGTAATATATTTATTTTAATTAATGTGTTATAAAATTAGTAAGTAAGTAAGGAATGAATCAAAAGCACAAAAAGGAAAGGCCTTTTATAGGCAAAATGTGAGAAATAAAACACGGATTTAACACCACCTGATACAAGGGTGTGAGAGGGAAAAAACTAAATAAAGAGGGTATTTGAAATACTAAAAACTATACTAAATGGTACGTCAAGAGAGATATCAATTTTATTTGAAATAAAATTTGAGTTCCCTTAGATTGTCACCTTTAATACAAAATATTTGATTTAAAATATAGATTAAACGAAATTATAAATTTATTAATAAAGGAATTTGAATTTTTTTTGATTTTATTATATTTTAGTACTAATTTTATTCCCTCTCATCTGTATTGTTGAGCATGGTGTTAGGGAATAAAATATGTATGGGACAAGTACTTATTTTTATTAATTATCTACATTACTTAATGTACTTATTTAGTTAGTTGTAAGTAAGTATTTAGTAAATAATTAATTATTAATAAGGATTTGAAAGGCGTGGCTTCACTTCAGTAAGATAATCAATTATTTTACTGGGTAAGTCTAGTAGCCTGGCTGACACTCCCTCACTCTAAAAAAACAATAAAAAAATGCTATAATTTTTTCTTTTTATAATTTTTTAGTAGAGTAGGAAGATTAGATATCTCCTTCCCAGGTATCCAAGAATCATATTCAGATGATTTATTCTTGAATCTCAATAAGTTTTCTATACCTTTTTCAGCAGTGACTATTCTGTCATTCAAAAAATTTTCAATTTCCGCTGTTTCAGTGATTTCATTTGGGGTTTTCTTTGGTCTTCCCCTCCTTTTTGGAAATAAATCACTATTGGATGTGTAAGGTTTCAGAAGAGATATTGGAAAAACAGGATGTTTTCTGTCATATGGAGAATACAAAATAACTTCAACTGCATTATCTCCAATCATTCTTCTGACAACAATTGGACCAACAAATGGGTCTTTCAATTTGTTATTACCTTGTAAATTGAAGTGGACTGTTGAAATCAACACTTCATCACCCTTTTTAAAAGTGTATTCTTTATGGGATTTGTCCCATCTCTTCTTCTCATATTCAAATGATTTTTCAATACATTTTTGAGCATGATTTCTGCAAAGTTGTTGCATTTGAAGAAAATACTTTACACCAGGATGTATATCCAATTTAGGTATTTTGTTATTGAGAATTTGGGCAGGAGTATTGGGAAAATATCCAAGCCAGAGCTCAAAAGGCTTTCTTTGAGTAACAGAATGAACAGTGTTATTATAAGCAAATTCTAACCCAGGAAGTAAGGTAACCCAATCATGAGTGAATCTGTCATTATCTTTATACTCAAGGCCAAAGGCACAATATCTTCTTATCATGTCCTCTAAAGTCTGAATAATTCTTTCAGCTAAACCATCAGTCTGAGGGTGATGGGCAGTAGAAAGTTTCAGATCACAACCACAAACATCCATCAGAGACATCCAAAATTCAGAAGTAAATTTAGGGTCTCTGTCAGAGATTATGGCTTTAAGAAAACCAGCAGTATTAAACATATGAGACCACTATAGGAAAGCTAATTCTTTAGTGGAAACATCCTTGTGGGTAGGGATAAATTTACACATTTTTGTGAATCTGTTCACGATAACCCAACAAGAGTTATAACTGTCTTTACCAGAAATATGTAATCCTGTTTCAAAATCCATGTTTATTATTTGCCATGGTGCATCAGGAGGTTCAATATGTTGCATTAATCCAGCTCTCTTACCAGTTAATCTTTTTGATTTTTGGCAAGAATCACAAGATTCAACATATAATTTGGTGTCCTCAGACATATTAACCCACCAAGCAGTGTTTTTAATTCTGATCATTGTTTTTTCAAGATCAAAATGTCCAGCTAATATGTCATCATGACAAATTTTCAAGATGATTTCTTTCATTGAAGGAGGAATAACAATGACATTACTCAACTTTCTTCTATAATATAGATATCCTTCATCAATTGAAAATTTTCCTTTTTCCAAAGCTTTTTGGTACTTTGGTGGAAGGGTTTTAATTAATGCTTGTATTGAAGCATTCTTTGTATTATTTAATATGGTGCATAACTTTTTCAAGTCAGTGTCCTTATCATATGAATCCAGAATAAGCTGCAATAGCTCTTCCTCCATATCAACCACATATATCCCATGAATATGAATAATTTCATCCTCAGATCATAAGCAGGATTAGAGTCATCATTTGGTAAAGGTAACCTTAATAACATATCCACATTTGAGTGAACAATACCAGCCCTATGAATAATTGTCATTCTCCATCTGTACTCTTGAACAGCTAACTGCCATCTGAACATATGTCTGTTAGGTGTTTTCAAGTTTAAAAGGGATTTGACTGCACTGAAGTCAGTGACAAGTTCAAATTTCTGGTCATCTAGGTAATAATGTAGCTTTTCTGGAGCCCACACTACAGCTAAACTTTCCAATCGAGTAGCACCATATTTCAATTCACTATTTCTCAAGGTTCTTGAAATATAACAAATTACTACTTCTGATACTTTATCATTCATCACTTGTTTTTGATGGAGGGAAGCACCCAGACAAATAAAACTGGCATCAGTATATAAAACAAATGGCTGATTAAATTCAGGTAAAGCAAGAATACGTGCTGACATCAAACAGTGTTTCATAGTGTCAAATGCTCTCTGTCTTTCACTATTCCAGACAAAAGCAACATCCTTTCTAGTTAATTGGGTAAGGGGTAAAGCTATGACTTGGTAATTTTTAATATACTGTCTATAGTATCCACACATTCCCAAAAAACTTTGGAGCTCTCTCACTGTTGTAGGAGCTTTCACCTGTTGTATGGCTGCCACTTTGTTCTGGTCAACACATATCTGTAAGCCTGAAACAACATGACCAAGAACTTTTAAAGAATGGAAACCAAATTTAAATTTCTTCAAAGCAAGTGTCATATTTATTTCATCCATCTTCTGGAATACTTTACACAGGTGTTTAATATGGTCCTCAAATGTTTTTGAGAATATAATGATATCATCAATATAAACCATCAGCCAACCTTCAATTATCTCTTGATGGAATGTGTTATCCATTACTTTTTGGAAAACAGAAGGGGCATTTTTAGGGCCAAATGGCATCCTAATATACTTATAAATACCCATATGAGTGGCAATCATCAGAAAGTTCTGAGAATTTTTCTCAACAGATACCTGGTGATATCCCTTATTACCATCCAAACAGCTGATATATTTAGCACCCTGTAAAGTAGCATGTATAGAGCTGATTCTAGGCAAAGGATAGATATCATCAACAGTATAAGTATTTAGTGCTCTATAATCCCCACATAACCTGGCTTTATCTTTCTCATAAGAAATTAGGACAGGTGAGATAACACAGTATTTAGGTGTTTCAACTACCTTTTCAATAATATTAATTTTTAAAAGGGTAGAGATATTGTCTTCAATATCTTTTCTATTTGTGGGAGAAGCAGGATAATGCTTCTTCTTTAAACTAGGTGGTATATCAGTTAATGGACAAGAAAATGAAAGTTTCATTTCCTTATTAACTAATCCCAGTTCATGCGAACCATGAGCAAAGGCCATAGGAAAAGACTTTATCAAGTTAATGATGGAGTCTTTATCCTCATTAGAAAGTTTTTCTCCAAAAGAGGCATTATCAATTTCAGACATAAGGGCATGCATTTCTTTTGTAGATCTTCCTTTATATTGAGCCACATAATTACATGTGTTCAATTCTGGTTTTAATAATTTTTTGGGGGAGGAAAACTTAAATTTTCCCTTCCCATTTATCCTCATTGATAAACATTGATTTGAGGGATCCAATTTCATGCCATACTTGGTTAAAATATCATTCCCTACAATAAACCAATTGCTTAATTTATCATTTTTCATGACAAAAAAATCACAAATAGCTCTTACAAACCCATGGTTATATTTAAAAAACACTGTTGCTTTGTATTTACCAATGGGGGACAAAACAGAGCCATAACCTCTCCAATTTTCAGAAATGATAGGCATCAGTTTTGATTTATAGTCTTGATCCACTGAAGCAAGTGCTCTTTCAGATACTACACTTCCTCCAGCTCCAGAATCCAGAACAACTTCAATGCTGGTTCCATTAATCAAGACTGGTGCCTTGAGAGGGGCAATAACAATTGAGCTATCCTCAATGTTCTTTATGATCTCAGCATCTTCAACTGTAGATAAGGCATTATTACCAATATCAATAGAATATAAATAATGAATATCCTCTTCCAGAATCAAGATTTCTTGTTGAGATTCATATGAAATATTGCTGGCACAATCACTTGATGTATCATCCAGTGCTACTGTGTCATCAGCATGCTCCTCTGTTTGTTCTACAAGATTTATCTTCTTGTCACAAACATGGCCTTTCTTCCAAGGCTTGTTGCACTTGAAGCAAGTGTTTGTTGCATACTTTTTTGGTGCAACAGGGGCAGAAGGTTTACCAACCTTTTCCAGAGGTTTCTGTTGGTAAGTGGAGGATTTCTCCAAAGGGGTCCTAGGAATAAATCTCCTGGCATCATAATTGTTGTTTAGAAGGATCTCATTACAAGTATTAATGAAAGAAGAGGTTTCTCTGGAGAACTCAGTCCTAGCCACTATCAAGTCTCTCAGAGACATTGGTAATTTATAAAGGATCCTGTCCTTCCATAACTCAAACTCCATATTTGGGTCCATTGCCCTCAAGATTTTTACAAGTTTCATTAAGAACTCATTAGGTTCATCAGTGGAAGAGCTATATCTAGTTTCCTCATACTGCCTTTGTTGAGCCATTCTGAACTTGGAGCCACCAAATTGTGCTTTAATCAATTTCTTCCAATCATCCCATGAGTAGTCATTTCTGTCCAGGAGAACAGATTCATACTACATAAGGGCAACATTAGTAAACAAAAAAATTAACTTGGACACAATTTCCTCATCTGGGAGTTTGTAAGAATTTTTTAAATTATCAATTCTGCAAATAAATTTTTGCCAATCAGAGGAAGAATCACCATCAAATGTTGGGTACTGGTCAAGTTTTGGCCAATTCTTTTGATTTGAAGGAGTCTCCTTAGTACAAGCTTGTGTCTGAGTAAGAAGCAGCTGTAACTTCTCTAGTTTTGCAGTAATCTCATTGTTTAA
The DNA here is from genome assembly GCA_030280995.1 of Hemileia vastatrix. Lineage (NCBI taxonomy): Eukaryota > Fungi > Basidiomycota > Pucciniomycetes > Pucciniales > Zaghouaniaceae > Hemileia > Hemileia vastatrix. The sequence goes on along the minus strand of JASXTE010000012.1, from coordinate 21,637,907 downwards.
TCCTTCTGTTGTAGGTCCTGGTGCATCAGCAATTTTTAATGGAAACTCAGGGGTATCAACATGTATTTCTGGAACTAATTTACTTTTAGATGAACTAGCCACAGGTAACTCTGGAGAATCCTGTACTATTTGTTCCTTCAAAGAAATCCCAGAATACTTTTGATCAATAAACAATGAGTTCAATTTCTCCTCAATGGTTGTTAGTCTGGTTTTCACTCTTGGAAGACTAGATAAACTCTCATTGATTGTTGCAAAAGATAACTGATTTTTTGTTGTGAAAAGATGAAAAATGGTCATTCAATCTTTTCAGATTCATCTTGTCTATCTCCACCTCCTGGAAACAGGCAGATACAGTATCTTTCAGTTTAGACAAATCATTTTTGATATTTTGCCATAAAGCAACTTTCTTTTCATGGGTTGCTTTGTAATGAAACAATTCATCAGAAACTCTCTGTGATTCACTTCTTAATGCTTGATAACCCTGTTCAGTTAACAAACTATTATATTTCTGAGTCAGTTGCATGTTGTTCATTGTATGATTTTTTTTAGCAATAATATCTCTCAAATATTCATCCTCAATGTTTGCTATATCTGGAGTGTTTTTTAATAAGAAAACAGAGTAACTTTCCAGAATCTCATAAAACTCAGGTTTAAGTGTTTCATCAATAACAGCCATATCAGGATTTATCATTGAAGTAGCAATTAGAACTTAAGGATTAGATACATTTGAAATTTGAGCAATTTGTCTACTGTTCTCAGCCTCTACAGGTCTCACAGTCTCATCTCCTCTTCCAGAATTACCTGAGGGAACTGAATTAGATACAAGAAATGGTACTTGAGAATCAATAGAGGGGCTTACCAAGGTTTGCTGGGCAAGATCATATTGTTTTTTCTTCTTCTTTCTCCTTGATAGGGGTGAGGAGGTGTGGGGTTTACTTGGCTGTGTCTTGATGGACCTGCTTGGGGCGTCTGTTGGTTTTGAGACAGGTAATCCCACTGAGTTTTCAGCCAATCCCACTGCCACTTGGATACTTCCATATTCTCTGGCTGCTGGGGAGCCAATTGATGAAGATCCCTTGTGGGAGGGGGTTTCCTCTTCTCTTGAAGAAAAACATCTATTTTTCTTACCTTTTCTTCTAGAGCATCTACTCTTGACCTCAATTTCAAGTTTTCTGTCCTTAATTCTTTTATGTGTGTTGACAGGTTCTTTACTTGTTGAGGTAATGGAATCTTTTTTATCTTGAAGCCTTTTAGTAGTCCTTCTGGGGGGTTTATTATAGGTTTCTGTTCCTGATTTGTTTCCACCAGAATTTCTACTTCCTCAATCTCTACATCCTGATTGGGGCAACGATTGATTAATTTGAGATAATTTTCTAGTTAAATGGGAACTTACAGAAGTAGCCTCATCATAATCAATTAAATCCAATTCCTCTTCACGTGCAGCAGAGATACCTTGATCAGTCATTTCTAGTTTTTACTGCAATGAGAGTGGGAGAAAATAAGATGAATTAATTTATATTTTTACTTTTTATTTAAAAGAAAAATAATAAAATAAAATTTTCAGGATAAAATCAACTAAAATAATAACCAATTTATTAATTCAAAACAATTTAAAACCAGGATATAATAATCAACTGAAGAAATAAATTTAAATTTTTTATTAACAATTTTATGATAATTATTTATCAGGATTTTAAATCAACTGAAAAAAATAATTAGTTACCAGGACTTCATGTCAACTGAAATAATTAAATATGAATTTTATTAATTATATGAAAACTTTATTGTCAGGACAATTTGTCAACTGGAACAAATAAAATTTAATTTATCAGGACAAAAGTCAACTGAATATTATAATAATTAATTTTAAAATATAATTTTTATTACTTCTAGGACTAAGAACACAATTGCTTTATTATTTTCAACTAGGAAAAATAAAAAAATAAATAATAATAAAAATAATTCCAAGTTACCAGACACCTCCCCCTGTAAATTGAGCAAATTAATGCCACTTACAGAGTGCTGAGTAAAAGGAAATACATAGAGAATGAAGAGTGCAAAGTGACCCACAAATAGTAATTTCAATAATTACCACGAAATATACAATGTTTAAACAATATATGAACTTAAATTTTTGAGCGTGGTTTGATTCCCGTTTGCAGCAAAAAAAATTTTTACATGATCTATGACGTTTGTTGTTTCGTTGTTCACTTGTCCTTACAGGTACCTCGATGGTGATGGTCCCACGGTCTCCGGTCCTCAAGATATCGATGCGCCGTCGATGATTTGGGAAGGCCCCCAATTGTCAAGGGGTCTCTTAGTCTAGATGATTTATTCAAAGGTTCTATGAGGATTCCAAGTGGTTTAATTGTCTTTCAAAAAGTAAGTACATATTTTCTTAATCTTTTTTTGATTGTTTTACTCAAAATTTAAGAGGTGTTTTAAAGTATTATTATAATTTATATTGTTAGAATCACAGTATTGTAATTACTAATATTATAAAGAATAGTAATAAATTTGTTTTAACTAATATGTTATAAAAATTGGTAAAGTAAATAAGGAATGAATCAAAAGGACAAAAAGGAAGGGCCTTTTATAGGCAATATGTGAGAAAATAGAACATGGAATTTACATCTCCTAGTACAAGAGTGAGAGAGGAAAAAACTTAAATAAAGAGTGTCAGTATAGTCTAGTATATAAGTATGATATAATAGTATTTATTTATGGTCCTACTACTTATTGATAAATGATTTAGTGATTAAACCTCAGGGGAAGACTAATAAAATAGTTATACTCAAATAAAACTCCCAATACGTGGATTTAAATGCGTGCTAGTGGTGGAAAATAGATAAATAGAATATAGTTATAGCTTATATAATGATAGTATCAATTTATAAAAGGCTTTATAATATATTTCTAAATGTTAATAATTGTATTGAAGTGTTTTATTGAATTGTAGTAAGTAATTGATGATAAATAACCGTCAAAATCCCTACTTACTTATACCCAAATCCCCTGGAGTGCACAGACCTTCAATCCAGATGATGTCACTGCTATCCCTGGCAATTATGGTACTGTGAGGGCCCATCACCTCCCCATGGTGTCCACTTCAAGCAGATTCAACACCCAGACCTCCAGTAAGAACCCTTCATCACAATTAATGATAACACAGATCTATACCACAAATAGAAAATCCAGATAAAAGCTGATACCATAATGAAACAGGTAAAATAAGCAATCAAAAAGAGATTTAATTAAACCCAAAGCATATAAAGGAAACAATTGAAATGTCCAAGCCCCCAATAACATCCCCAAGCATCCATATTAACCCAGCAATGACCTCCCAACCCATAAATCTGTGAATATTCATCCAAAGAAGCAGATTAAGTTGTCCAGACTGAGTGTATGCGCCTGAAATTGATGTTTATGCTTCTGTAGGCGTTGTGAGTCCACTGGATACATCCATATGACCTAAAATAAGCAGAAAAACAAAGGTTATAGGCTATTAAGGGGCTAAAACCCACTTATATACCTAAATATACATAATATACTGCATATTTCACTGAATATGAGATTTATGTATACATATAAGCTTATGTGTGTCAATAATTACTTCATATCACTTAAGATAAGTATATTATGACTCCATTAACACCTTAATAAGTATTATTAGGCTATGGATAAGCTATTTAAACTACTATAATTTTTATAATAGGGTAATAATTTTATATATACGTAATATAATCATATATATTATTATTTTAATCTTATTTTTAAGATATAAGCTTAATTTACTTAAGGTTATCTCTTTTTAAGTATAAGAAATACTCAGTCCTAGGGATATCTAGGCTGACAAAGAGAGTATGTGAAATAATAAGAGTAAGACTAAATAGTGCGTAAATAAAAGTATTTATTTTATTTGAAATAAAACTCTGAACCCTTTGGTCCATCACATTTTAGTGCAAGAATATTTGATTTGAAATATTGAATCAATAAAATCTAAATAAAGGAATTTGAAAAAGTATTTTTCTTTTTATAATTTTATATTTTTTTAATACTAATTTTATTCCCATTTCATCTGTATTATTGAGCATGGTGTTTGGGAGTAAAAATATATATGGGACAAGTACTTATTTTTATTAATGATCTACATTACTTAGTGTACTTAGCTAGTTAGTTGTAAGTAACACATAAGTAGTTAATACATAATTAATTATTAATAAGGATTTAAAAGGTGTGGCTTCACCTCAGTAAGATAATCAATTATTTTACTGGGTAAGTCTAGTAGCCTGGCTGACAATTTTATTTGAATCCAAGGAAGCAGCATATCTATATGTTTTTTTTTTTTTTTTTTTTTTTTTTTTCCAGAAAAAATTCCTTCATGAAGGAATAGATACAAACAACTATGTAACCACATCTAAGTCAACTTGCTTCTGAACAAAATGGTCTAAACTGATTTCTTTATTACTGTTGATCACAACAGAGGATTGATTGATAAAAAGGTTATAATTCTTCTAAATTTTGAGTTGTTACATCCTAAAGAAATCGTTACTTTTCTGGTTATGATTGGACTTGGGTAACTCTTTGGCAGGAGAGGAATCAGTTGGTGATTTGTGATCTTCTTGTGGGATCTCTAGGAGAATTTTTCTTGGGTAGGTAAAAAAAAAAACAAAAAACAAAAAACAAAAAACAAAAAACAAAAAGGAGCTAAACTCTGTATATATTAATTAAGATAGATTTATCCGATTCATTGCCATTTTTCAGATGATTCATGTGAGTCATTATTTCAAGTCTCTTCTTGAAAATCATGGTTTAGCAGGTTCATGAGAATCAGGTGACTGAATATTGTTTGACATCTTTCTGGCAAGTAAAGCAAATCCAATATTAGTATTGTTAAGGATAATCAATTAATACAATTGTATCATGACAATAGTTGTACACGATAACCCTATTAATTAATTACAAAACGTAACATCTATCCATGGTTGATCATCTAGTTTACTATATAATAGCTATTTTGTTATAGATTAGATCCTCACCGAAGTATTTCGGTTCACTCTAGTCCTATTTGGAATTTTTAACCTTAAAGCTTTATATCACATTATCCATAAGCTTATTATGACACATAACGTTTCTATAAGTATTACAAGAAAGGTGAGAATATTCGGAGGTGGATGAAATCAGCAAGGAATGTAGATAATGAGCTGGGTGGGAGGGGTCTCTAGGATCAGTAAATGTCAATCAATATGGGGATGTCCCACACATGTGAGAAAATAAAAGCTCAATTGGAGTTTGCTCTGATATCGGGCATGTGGCAGCCGGGCTGGGCTGCCTGCTGCCAGCAGTTTCATTACAAAAAAAAAGTAGCAAATTTTCTTATAAAAACACCAACCTTTATTGACATGGTTGTAGCCTCACATAACCCAAAGCTACCAACTCAACAGGCATGCGCTCCCCTCCCGTACATCTTTGCTCACATGATCAACTATTTCATGTCGTGCAGCAAATATACACTTAACAAACAAGGCATATCATTGTCTAGTCAACCCCCAATATATATCACTTCTTTGATGATTGCATTATACTTCACACACACTGAATAAAACGGGCTGGACGCATATAACATTGACCGAGTAAAAAAAAAAAAAAAAAAAAAAAAAAAAAAAAAAAAAAAAAAAAAAAAAAAAAAAAAAGATCCAGCTCTTCCCCTAAGGACATTTAACATTGTCCTGGGTATACATGTAACAGAGCATCAACATTCAAATATAAAGATTCACACAAATATAGTCATTCCCACAAAAAATACCAGCACATATAACAAAAAAGTAAATAAAAATAACAAGAAAATAGAGATACTATAAGTTTCAACCGCTAATTTGATAGTTGACAAGAACAAACTGACAAAGTATGCATGTTTCAAAGAAGACTTGGCTGAAGCTCTCCTAGCTGGATCATAAACTAGCATTTTCTGAGGAAGAAAATGTTGATAAAAGAGAATGGAAAAAATGGTCATCATTTCCTGATTAACTTCAGAAGAACGATCAAGCTTACCGCAATTAGGTCCACGCTAGTTGGAGTAGATCCCTGAACCTGATCCTTAATATTTTTGGGTTGCCACTGCGGGAAAGTCAGCTTGTAATCAGGGAGTGATTGTACACCAGGCCATGATGACTCGTTGGGGGTGCCCAGCAAACTAGTAAAGCAGCATTATGGTAAAAACCATATGATTTTAGTCAGGACAATCTATATAATCGACCTCGGAACCATGCTGAACCGACCGAAAAATGCGGAAGATTTCATCAATCTCCGAATCTCCAGGAAAAAGAGGCTGCTTGGAAATCATTTCAGCTGCAATGAATGAAAATAAATTGAAATGATATTGACATGTTAATTTGAATAGATATACATATATATATATATATATATATAACCACAAGAAGAGTAATATGAAAAAGACCTATGATACACCCTACGGACCACATATCCACGCCTCTGCAAGGATCCCAACGTCCTCAATATCCACGCATGCTCTACCAATGAAGGGAAAAATAAAGAACCCTACGTGGAGTAATGCCGACTGCCCAAAAGAACCTCAGGGGCACGATACCATAGAGTGACAATCTAGTCAACATAAGGAATGGTAACCAATGAAATTAGAGGAAACACAATTTAAGGAGATTATTACTAAACATTATATTATGTTATATTATATTATATATAGTGATGAATAACACAAACCTCATGAGTGTATGATCTGAGTGGGATTCCAAAAGCTCTAGCTAGCCCAAAATCCGCTAGTTTGAGGTTGCCATCTTTGTCAATGAGTAAATTTTGTGGCTTCAAGTCACGATGTAAAATCCGATGGCCATGACAATATGATACACCGCGACAAAGTTGGTAAGAAAATTTCTGGATAACTCAAATGTTTATAAGACACAGGAAGAATAGTAACGCAGAGAGAGTGGGTTGGCATAAAGACCTTGACCATTTCAGGACCCATTCCTTCACCATCGCCAACTTTGTCCATGTATCGTTTGAGATCGAGGTCAAGGAATTCAAAGACAAGAAAGAGCTTCGAATCTTCATGGCAGATGTCCAATAAGCTAGGGAAAGAGAGAGATAAGAAGGCGGTGAGGATTAAGTAAGTACCAAAAAGGAGGAAGAGAGTAGGTGAGTGAGAGGGACGAAGAGTTGTACCGAACAATGTTATCGTCGTCCATTTCTTTTAGCAAGCTAATTTCTCTAATGGCAGTACTAGGAACACCTTCATCCTCAGCTTCAAGACGAATCTAAGAAGGAGGAGGAGGATGAGAGTGAAACCAGACAAAGGAGATCAGATTGGATTAGAGTATAGGAGGGGAAGAAGGAACCTTTTTGAGTGCGACGACTTGACCAGTGCGGAGATCTTCAGCCTTGTAGACGACGCCATAGGTGCCTTCTCCAACCTGTTGAAAAAGAGGGAGAGATGAGGAGACGAAGAGAAGAGAAGAGAAGAGAAAGAAAGAAAGAAAGAGAAGAACTTTTTCGAGCTTGTTGTAGTTGTCCATTGAAGAAAAGGAAGGATGGTTGGGGGGGGGGGGATCGTGTTGTCTGAGGGTTTGGTTTAGTTGAGTTGAATGTGGATTTAATCCTAGTTTAATCCTAGTTTAATCCTAGTTTAATCTTTATTTAATCTCTATTTAATCCTAGTTTAATCTTTATTTAATCTCTATTTAATCCTTCTTTAATCTCTATTTAATCCTAGTTTAATCTTTATTTAATCTCTATTTAATCTCTATTTAATCCTTCTTTAATCTCTATTTAATCCTTCTTTAATCTTTATTTAATCTCTATTTAATCCTAGTTTAATCTTTATTTAATCTCTATTTAATCCTTCTTTAATCCTTCTTTAATCCCTATTTAATCCTTCTTTAATCCCTATTTAATCCTGGTTTAATCTCGATTTAATCCCAGTCTTTCCGTCGCCCTCGCCTTCCCTCCGGTTTCTTTTCTCTGTCCATGTCACCCAACGACTCTTCCCCTCCACACAAGATATCCCTTCTCACCCGTCAGAACTCCCATCTCTCCCTTCCTCCTCTCCCCTCCTCTCCCTCGCCCACTCTCTCCGACAATTCTTCCCCGTCTCCCGTCTCTCTGCCCCCGCAGCCTTCCATCTCTCACAATCACCCTTCTCCTTCCCCTCCCTCTCCTGCTCCTCTTTCTCCCGGACAGCTCGATAATGCTGTCATTGAAGCTATGACCACCGGAACTGTCAGGGACAAGCATGTCTTGTTGCAATCCGAAATCGAAATGGGCAAGTTTGTCAATTCAAAGTCAGTCTTAAAAGCTTGCCCTCTTTTTCTTTAAAATACTTGCTTACTTACTCATCTTTCCAGCTTGGCACGCCAGCCGATTGGCTCCATACTTTCAAATTCTCTCAATTCTTATCAGCGCATGCTCGTACATCGTCTCGGCGACTCTTTTGGTCTCAAAAGGATCATGGAAATGGGTCAGATTTATCTCGCAAGAACCCCTTCTACTGCTTGGTAGGCTCTCATCTCATCAATCCATCTTTTACTCATCTCCTTCTCCCTCCTCCTAATCTAAATCCTATTTTTAGCCCCACCATCAGACTTGAATCATTGATCGTTCGACATGATGCCTCACCTTCCTCTTCCTCACTCGATTCATCTGCTAAATCAAGCACAAACACTCATGATGAGAATCCAAAACCTTGTAACCCTCCAAAGGCTTTTAAAATCATGTCTCGAAACCCTTCTCAACGCTCTCAAGCTCGTACATCAACTGTCTTGCTACCGTCTTCGGCTTCTTCCACTTCATCAACGGATGCCGATTCCAGTACCTCCAAAAAGGGTGAGCTGTCTTATGAAGCTCGACAAGCCGCTTATCAAGAAGCCCGTAATCGTATATTTGCGTCCGAGGGTGATACATCGGATAATAGTGTCTGCTTAAGTGGCACCTCTGAACCAGATGAAGTTTCTAGTGCGGATAGCTTGGTCGAGATGCGTAGAAAAGGGATCGAGAAAATCAACCTCAAAAACGCAAATCTTGCTTTAATCGCAAAGTTGCGGCCCGGTGCGACCTCTTTTGATCCTGCCGCAAAGGCGCATGGATACGAAGAAGTAACTATTGTCGAGACTCCCTGGCCTCAGACTAACTCTGCTGTTCATTCATCTAACAATCACTCGCTCCATGCCCCTCCATACATGACCGACCCTCATCATCACAACCCCGGCCATCTTCCTCCATCGAACCAAAATTGGTCACTTCACCACCATAGGTCCCCTGCTCCTCACATGGATTTAATGAATCCTTCCCATTCTGAACAGCCAATTTCCTCTAGACTCAACCAACCAGCGCCTCAGTTTGGCGTCGATATTCCATTGACAATCAATTCTAATCTACCTTTACCGTCTCCTGCACCTATGAACTTATTTTCCAATTCCACATTACATAGCCATGTGAGCAAGAAGATACTTACCTATCTTTTTTTTTTTTTTTTTCTCTTTTTTTCCTTTTATTGGGAGAGGAAGCAAGAAGGTTTACCTCACTCTCTTTGTTTTTCCAATCTTACTCAGCCTTTTCCTGCTCATAACGTAGGTCCTAGTAGGGACTGGGTACCACAAGGGAGCCTACCTATTCCACCATCTCAAACTTTTCATTCACCACTAGGTGTGTTTTTTTTTTTTTTTTTTTTTTTTTTTTTTTTTTTTTGATAGATTGTCTCTCAAGTACTTGGAAAAGTAATCTCATCATAAATCATTGCAGCTCATTCTTCTCAACATCAACCTTACAATTGTCTCCCACCATCTCAAGAATCTCATCCCCCAATCGTTAATCAGATATTACCTTCTCACCCTCAGTCCCAGTCCCAGCCTCATCCTAACAACCCACATCAATATGGAGGGCCCGCTAATGTTTTATCTGATGGAAGGCTCGGTGGTCCGCCACCAGTCGGGTTTCATCAATCTAAACCTGATCTATCCCATTATACTTTATCTGCCAATCAGTCTCAGCCTTTTCAACACAATCATCAACGATCTCAACAACCACTCAGCACATATTCAGCGCCTCCTCCTCAATCACTCTCAATGAATGTACCTTTGGCATCTCGACCTAATTATTTCCCCCATCGAACCACTTCGGATTCATCCCCTTTGACTACGGCTTCTTCCAATATACCGCGAATCCCAGGTTCGGCACCCAATATTATTATGAATGGGGCCACTCTTCCTTCTCATAGAGATCATCATCAAATAAACAGAATACAAGCATATTCTGGACCGAGTGGTACCCAAAGAAACATTCCAAATCAGTCTTCCTTATTGACTCAACATTCCCAGAAGTCATCCAATGGCTTATGTAGCTCTATGGAAAAACTAGAATCTAAGCTAGCATCTACTAAAATCACTGACGATTCTCTTGGATCTTTGTCTAATAACCGTTCCCTTCTTGGACCCTTTAAATCTTCACCAGGGCCCTCAACACCATCTTGTAAAGATGCTTCATCATCCCAAAATCCAATCGGCGCCGATAGTAACGTGAATGACAATAAATTTACTGGACAGACTCAGCAGAACTTGTCAAACGGCCAGAATGGTGGTCATCAAGATGCTAAATCCTTTCCTAATAATGGAATAAATCAAGCTCAAGAAAGCCATTTACATCACCCTTTACCTCCCAAGCCAACATGGGCTGCTGCTGCTGCTTCCACTCCTGCTAATCGTCCAAATAATGTCAAGGGGCCGAATATAATGATTTGGAATCATAACAACCCACTACCACCTACTTTGAATCCCTCACCTTCAATGAATAATAATATTAACTTCACTGGAGGACTGCCATTGAGTAATGACAACAACAATAAAAATAATCATAATAACAACAATAACAACAAAATCAATTTGTATCCCGACGTGCAACTATGTTATAATGGGCCCCATCCTGTTTTCCCATCACCATCACCTCCTTCTAATTGTCCTCCACCATCTCAGACCAACAAAGTTGTTGCTTCATATGTTCCCTCAAATCAAATGATGACTACTCGACCTTCTGGAGAGATTTGGAGCACCCCAGGAAATCCTTCCACTCATTATGGCGCTCCTTTTGGACAAAATAATCCTGGACCAATGGTTTATCCTGGGCAACCTTTTCCCCATCCTCAAAATTTTTCTTGCTCACCTAACCATGTAGAACTCTCAAGCAAACGTCAATCTAATCTTTCAAACAATCAATAATTTTCAGTTGGTAAGTCCAGGGGTAAGTTGAAGTTTGGTTTAGATTATTATTGTTTCCCCCTTTTTATTTGAGAATGTTGATCATCAATATCTTTTCAGGGCACCAATACTCAAAACTCTCTCTCACATCTTCCAATCATTCTACAATATCTTAGATGTTAGTAGAACTAATCAAATATGTTGCCCAACTGATGTGAATGAGTGAATTAATTCAGTGTTTCTGGAAAAAAAAAGTATATGTAGTCCAAAAGGAGCCTTTTTTATAACATGTTATCAATGCATTTTTTTTTGTCCAAAAAAAGAAAATCAGTTTGGTTTGATAGAGTTAAATGAGTGATGGTGATCAGGGAAGGGTGTTTTTAATTATGTATTGGAGAGCTCTGTCAGTCTGCTATTTATATATTGTACAGAAAATGTGTGTATGGATGAGAGAGAGAGAGAGAGAGAGAGAGAGAGAGAGAGAGAGAGAGAGAGGTGTCTGTGAGTTAGATAATATTGATATATATATATATATATATATATATTGGTGGACTGGTTGCTAGATGGCTTTGCTTGCTTTGATATATGAATATTTTTAAAAATTAATTTTCCTTCTCTCTCTCTTATAAATAATTTTAATTTTTCTTTTTTTCTTTCTTTCTTTTTTGTTAGATCATTGTTCACAAGTAGAATAAAAAAAATAATAAAACATATACATCTATAGTTTTGTTTTGTTTTGTTTTAAGTGTTTTTATCATTTTTCATTGTTGATCATGTTTCTAAGTAATTTGATGAGTAAAAAAAAAAGTTGTCGATATGAAGGAAGATGTGGTGATGTGAAGAAGTGTAGATCATTGAGGAGACATTGTCTTGATGTGAGACATCTTTTTTGTTTTTGTTTTGTTTTGTTTTTTTTAATTTTAATTTAAATTTTTTCTTTTTTTTTTTTTTTTTTTTTACTCATGACTTGAAGGGGATATAAATTTTTAGGATGATTGACTTAAATTGAATAGTGTGATTGTTTATTTGCTCTACACACATTATGCCCCCTCCACCCTGCAAAAAAAAAAAAAAAAAAAAAAAAAAAAAAAAAAAAAATTGAAATATTGTCAGCCAGGCTACTAGACTTACCCAGTAAAATAATTAATTATCTTACTGAGATGAAGCCACGCCTTTTAATCCTTATTAATCATTATTTATTGACTAACTACTTATGTATTACTTACAACTAACTAGCTAAGTACAATAAGTAATGTAAATAATTAATAAAAATAAGTAACTGTCACACACATTTTTACTCCCTAACACCGTGCTCAATAATACAGATGAGAGGGAATAAAAATAGTATTAAAAAATATAAAAAATATAAAAAGAAGAAACTTTTCAAATTCCTTTATTTAGATTTTGTTGAATCTCCATTTTAAATCAAATGTTTTTTGTACTAAATGTTGGCCGGTCGTCTAGAAGGAGGAGAAGGAGAAGGAAAATAGAAAGGAGGAAGGTGAGACAAAATGGAAAGGTAAAATAATAATAAAAAATATATGTATTTTAAAAGAGAAGGCGAGGAGATTTGCTTGTGAACTTTGACAAAATAGTAAGGTCTTTTAAATTATAATATATTTATTTTTAAGTAAGTATTATTTTCTCTGCGCAGAAAACACTTTTATTACTATTAGAACTAATGCAAACTGTAGTTAGTTATATAAAATTTAAATTAGAATTGTACTACTAATAAAAATAATATTAAACGTATTATATTTAAAAAAATATGTTCAAGTTTGATTGTATAGTAAGTGATGCTGTTAAAGGGGATTACCCAAGGCCCTTTTTGTTGGTTGGTTGTCTAGAAGAAGGAAGAAAAAAAAGAAAGAAGAAGCAGAGGAAAAGGGGAATAGGAAAGAAGGGTTTATAGGAGGTAAAAGAAATAAAGTAATAAAATAATTTATTTAAAGAGAGGCAATGACGAGTTACTTGAGGGACGACACAAAAATGAGGTTTTATCAAATGACAATATTATTTAAAGTAAGGGTTCTGCGCGGAAAACACTATAATTACTATCAGACTTAAAGCAACCTGTAAATATTTATATAGAGTTTAGATTAGAAATTTAATACTAATAAAAATAATAATAAAATGTATTATATTGACAATTTGTTCAGATTTTGTTTGTATAGTAAGTGATGAGGATAAATGAGATAACACAAGGCCTTTTATAGGCAAAAGGACCAATGAGGCGCTATTACTGAGTATATACAAAATAATAATAGGATGAAACAAAAAGATAAAAGAAAATAATTGAAACATAACAATGGAGAGAAAAACATGAAACAAGTAATTAAAATCCCAATTAAGAACACAATTTTCATGCAACCATTTCCCAAATCATTTAAGTAATATAGTGAGTAATTAAACAATCTCTGAGACATGAGAACCATGTGAAAAAGTAATCCAATCAAGTATAACAATATTTTTTATAGATTTTTAAGTGAAGCAAATGGAACGTTTTGATGCAACAAAATATTGTAATCAATTTTTGTATTAGTCTGTAGAAAATTAATAAATTGTTTTGACTATGTAATAACTAGTTGAAACAAGTAATTAATTTTTCTACTGAACCAAATTTAGAATTTTAAATTAATTATAATTATTATAATGCATTTAATATTCAACACAAATAAGGGTCAAAAAACAACGTCAATAATTATGGATAATTTTGAATATGAAAAGGGTTAAATTATATATTTAAATTTAAAAATTAATGTAATTACAATATAAGATAATTTAATAAGATATAATTATATTATCAACATGTAATTAATTAATTATTCATTAAATACACATAACACCTCCTTATATGGAATATAATAATTATTTTAATGTATACTTAATTTATATGATAATAAAATTAGTATAAAATTTATTTTAATATAATTTATTATGTAACATAAATATAATATATATACATAAGCTGCAATTATTATGTCATTTATTAACTCCAATAAAATTGTATGTTTATTACTTGGCTCCTGGGACAGCCTGGCTGACACTCCCTCACTCCAAAAAAAACAATAAAAAAAATGCTAAGATTTTTTCTTTTTATACTTTTTTAATAGAGTAGGAAGGTTTGAAATTTCTTTACCAGGTATCCATGCATCATATTCAGATGACTTATTTTTAAATCTCAATAAATATTCAGTACCTCTTTCAGAAGTGATAATTCTATCATTGAGAATTTTATCAATTTCTGCAGTTTCTGTGACTTCCTGAGGGTTTTTCTTAGGTCTACCCCTTCTTTTTGGAAATAAGTCACTGTTGGAAGTATAAGATTTTAACAGGGAAATGGTGAAAACAGGATGTTTTCTATCATATGGAGAGTATAACACAACTTCAACTGCATTATCTCCAATCATTTTTTTCACAACAAAAGGGCCCACAAAAGGATCTTTTAATTTGTTGTTACCCTGTAAACTGAAGTGGACAGTAGATATCAACACCTCATCACCTTCTTTAAATGTGTGTTCTTTATGGGATTTATCCCATCTTTTCTTCTCATATTCAAATGCTTTATCAATACAAGATTGAGCATGTTTTCTGCACATTTGTTGCATTTGAACAAAAGATTTGACACCAGGGTGTAATTCCAATTTAGGCAATTTACTATTGAGTATTTGAGCAGGAGTATGAGGGACATAACCTAGTCAAAGCTCAAAAGGTTTCTTTTGAGTAACAGAGTGAACAGTGCTATTATAAGCAAATTTAAGACCAGGTCATAAGGTGACCCAGTCATGAGTAAATCTGTCATTGTCTTTATATTCCAATCCAAAGGCACAATACCTTCTAATCATATCCTCTAGAGTTTGAATCATTCTTTCAGCTAGACCATCAGTTTGGGGATGGTGAGCAATAGATAATTTTAATTCACAACCACATATATCCATTAGAGACATCCAGAATTCAGATGTAAATTTTGGATCTCTGTCAGATATAATGGCTCTAGGGAATCCAACTATATTGAACATATTACACCACCATAAGAAAGCCAAGTCTTTGGTGGAGACATCCTCATGGGTGGGAACAAATTTGCACATTTTAGTAAATCTATCCACTATTACCCAACAAGAATTATAATTTTCTTTACCTGAAATAGGAAGACCAGTGACAAAATCCATATTAATGATTTTCCAGGGAGCATCAGGTGCTTCAATTTTCTGTAATAACCCTGCTCTCTTACCAGTCATTCTTTTGGATTTCTGGCATGAATCACAAGATTCAACATACAATTTTGCATCTTCAGACATATTAGCCCACCAAGCAGTGTTTTTGAGTCTAATTAGTGTCTTCTCAAGATTAAAATGACCAGCTAATATGTCATCATGACAAAGTTTGAGGATAATTTCTTTCATAGAAGGAAAAATTACAATTACATTAGTAAGCTTTCTTCTATAATAAATATATCCATCTTCAATAGAAAACTTTCCCTTAATTAAAGCATTCTGATATTTAGCAGGAAGAGTTTTAATTAATGCCTGAATAGAAGCATTTTTAGGATCATTTGAGATAGTAACTAATTTATTTAAATCAGAATCCTTATCATATGAATCCAGTATTAATTGTAATAACTCCTCTTCCATATCAACTATAAATATACCATGGATATGAACAGTATCATCTTCAGGTACATAGGCAGGATTTGAGTAATTATTTGGCAGAGGCAATCTGGACAGCATATCAACATTGGAGTGAACATTCCCAGCCCTGTGGATAATTGTCATCCGTCCTCTGTATTCTTGAACAGCAAGTTGCCACCTGAACATATGTCTGTTAGGTGTTTTCAGGTTTAAGAGGGACTTCACAGCACTAAAGTCAGTTACCAATTCAAACTTTTGGTCATCTAGATAGTAATGAAGTTTTTCAAGAGCCCAAACAACTGCTAAGCACTCTAATTGAGTGGCACCATATTTCAATTCTCTATTTCTCAAGGTTCTTGAAATATAACAAATTACAACCTCTGAGGATTTATCATTTATAATTTGTTTCTGGTGAAGGGCAGCACCCAGACCAACAAAGCTAGCATCTGTGTATAGGACAAAATGTTTGTTGAAATCTGGAAGAGCCAATATAGGGGTTGTCATTAAGCAACTTTTTAATGTATCAAAAGCTTTTTGACAGTCATTATTCCAGAGAAAGGAAACATCTTTTCTGGTCAGTTTTGTAAGAGGCAAGGCTATGACCTGATAATTTTTAATATATTGTCTATAATAGCCACACATACCCAAAAAACTTTGGATTTCTCTTACAGAAGTTGGTGCTTTCACATTTTGAATGGCAGCAACTTTGTTTTGGTCTACACAAATTTGTAAGCCTGACACAACATGGCCAAGGACTTTCAAGGATTGAAAACCAAATTTACACTTTTTTAAGGACAAGGTCATATTGATTTCATCCATTTTTTGGAAAACTCTATTTAAGTGAATCATATGTTCATCAAAAGTTTTAGAAAAAATTATAATGTCATCAATATAAACCATGAACCATCCTTCAATTATTTCTGGATGGAAAGTGTTATCCATGACTTTTTGAAAAACTGAAGGAGCATTTTTAGGGCCAAATGGCATCCTAAAATACTTATATATTCCCATATGAGTAGCAATAAGCAAAAAGTTTTTTGAATTTTTCTCAACTGGAACTTGATGATATCCTTTATTACCATCCAGACAACTAATAAACTTAGCACCTTGCAAGGTAGCATGTATTGAATTAATTCTGGGTGAAGGATAAATATCATCAACAGTATAAGTGTTCAATGCTCTGTAATCACCACATAATCTAGCCTTATCTTTTTCATAAGAAATCAAGACTGGGGAGATGACACAATATTTGGGGGTGACATCCACTTTCTCAATGATATTCATTTTTAATAATTTGGCAATATTATCTTCAATATCCTTTCTTTTTGTTGGAGAAGCAGGATATGGCTTTTTCTTAAGACTAGGAGGGATATCACTCAAGTTACAGGATAAGGTAATTTTCATTTCTTCCTGAACAATTCCTAAGACATGAGAGCCATGAGCAAAAGCCATAGGGAAAGAGGTAATTGAGGCAATAATAGAATCCGTTTGTTCACTAGTTAACTGATCACCAAAAGAAGCAGTATTTATTTCATTTAATAAATCATCCATTTCAATTGTTGTTCTGCCTTTACACTGGATCAGTGAGTTACAAGACTTTAACAGATGCCCAGAAGGTTTTCTAGAGTAGGAAATTTTGAATTTCCTTTTGCCATTCAATCCCAAGGTGAAGCAATTATTTGATGGGTACAATTTCACACCAAACATGGTTAAAATATCATTACCCATAATAAACCAATTGCTTAAATTATCATTTTTCATGACAACAAATTCACAAATAGCTCTGACAAAACCACCATTATATTTGAAGAATACAGAGGTTTTGTATTTGCCAATAGGAATTAAGGTAGAACCATACCCTCTCCATTTTTCAGAAGTTATAGGTAATAATTTACTCAAATAATCCTTATCTACTGAAGCTAAAGCCTTTTCAGAGACTACACTTCCTCCAGCACCAGATTCAAGAACTACATCAACATTTTTACCATTAATGATAACAGGTGCTTTCAAGGGGGATATGGCTACAGAATCGTTTGTAATATTTTTAATTATTTCAGCATTTTCCACTGAAGATAAATCCAATACACATTCTTCAGATATATTATCTAAATAATGGAAATCCTGTTCTAACATTAAAACATCTTTAACAGAGTCATTGCCATAGGAGATATTACTTTCACAATCACTAGAAGAATTATTGAAATCAATTTCAGCTTCATCAGTGTCTTCATTTTGTTCAACAAGATGAATTTTCTTGTCACAAACATGACCTTTTTGCCATCTTTTGTTACATTTATAAAAAGTATTTGTTGCATATTTTTTAGGTGCAACTGGGGCAGATGGTTTACCAGATTTTTCTGGGAGCTTTGTAGAAGGTTTATTCTGATCATTATAAGATTTACCAAGGTAATTCTTTGGTTCATATCTATGGTTGAGTAGTACCTCATTACAGATATTAATGAAAGAAGAATTTTCCCTTACATGCTCAGTTCTAGCCACAATCAAATCCCTAAGAGAATTTGGTAATTTATACAAGATTTTATCTCTCCAAACATCATAATCCATCTTTGGATCAATTGCTCTTAGGATTTTTGTTACTTTCATAAGAAAAAAATGGGCTTTTCAAAAGAGGAGGATACATATCTAGTATTCTCATACAGTCTTTGCTGAGCTAACCTGAATTTCAAACCACCAAACTGATTCTCAATCAAGGATTTCCAATCATTCTGTGTATAATGATTGTTATTCAAAAGGACAGATTCATACCACATCAAGGCTACATTGGAAAATAAAGAAATTAGCTTAGAAACAATTTCCTCATCAGGTAGTTTATAAGAACTCTTTAAATTATCAATTCTTTGGATAAAGTGTTGCCAATCAGAAGAAGAATCACCATCAAAGGTAGGATATTGGTCCAACTTAGGCTAATTTTTCTGACTACTGGGATGGTTCATTTTTTGGTTTGAATTATTCATCATTAATTATTCCTGGAGTTTAGCCAGGTGTTCAGAAATTTCATTATTTACAGAAACAGCTGGTGCATGACCATCACAAGATTTTTTGCTAGTAGCAAAAGAATTTACAGACTCATTGTCAGTTTGTTTAATGGTTGAAATATGAGGAAGAAAGGAGGAACTCTGTTCAGGTTCTTTTTCTTTATTTTTATGCAGCTTATGGACAGCATTCTCATTCATACCATTATTGATGGTTAAGGTTGTAAATTTTTCCTGAAGGTCAGACACATAGTTTCTTATCCTTGGAATTTCAGACATCTGGTCATTTACTTTTGCAAGAGATAGAACATTTTTGTCCTCAGAAACTGTGCGTTTGGCACTTAGTGCATGGAAATCATTCTTTAGCTTTTTAAACTCATTTTTTAGAGATTTTATTTCACTTTTTAATGAATAATTTTCTTCAATAAGGGGTTTCAATTCACTCAAGGTCTTATGTAGATTGATATTTTTATCTGAGATAGCTCTATGGTCACTCCTTATTTGTTTTTGTTGGCTAAGAACAATATTCAAGGTTTCTTTGATTTTAAAATAAGCTGTATCCTGTACAGAAGAACTTACTTTACATTACAAGTGAAAATTATTTAATCTATCATTCTCATGGATTAACACATCTCTCAAATGTTTGTCTTTCAAAACATTAAAATCAAGGGTATCTTTTAATATTTCTTCAGAAGTTTTCTCCATTAAGGTATAGACTTCAGGGGAAACAGAATCATTCTTAATTGCAAGAGAAGGATTAATTAAAGAAGTAGAAGTTAAATGTAAAGGTTCATCGAATGACAATTCGCTAATTACATTAATAGGGCTACTAGTTACAGGAAGCTGTCTTTTAACAGGTTTAACTGTTCTTTCACCATTCTCAATAATATTACCTGCAGAAGAAGTCTTATTAGAAAACATTCCCAAGTGACTATCAACCAAATTACTTACCATGGCAGAGGAGGAAACTTCCCCTGAGACTGAGTTTGGGATTGGGCTTGGGCCTTCTTTCTCCTGCCTTGTTGGTAAGGATGAGGAGGAGGATGGAAATTGGGTGTTCTGGATGGGCCAGGCTGATGAGGAGGAGGATGTTGCACATTCTGCTGGTAGTGACTCATTAGATAATCCCATTTCCATTGCTCTACTTCCATAGTACTTTGATTTTGAATGGAGGAGCTGGGGGGCTGTGAAGGTTGAGCCTGAAACTGAGGCTGATTGAGAGGCAACTGAGGAGGGGCCTGGGCCTGATTTTGGTTCCTGAGTTCCTGAACTTGATCCCACAAGGTGTCTACTTTTGCCTTGTATTTCATGTTTTCTGTCTTCAGTTCTTTGATGTGACTGGACAGATTGCTGATTTGCTGGGGCAGAGGAAGTTTTTTTATTTTGAATCCTTTTGGAAGACCTTCTTGAGGTACTGGAGGTTTTACTTCCTTCTGTTGTGCTGGGGGAAGGGGGTTTGATTTGTTTACATCTCCTGTCATTTCCACATCCTGAATTATGTGAATTTTTCTTTTTAGCATAAGATTTTTTATGTTCAACTTTAGAAGAACTCACAGTATCAGCATCATAATCAATTTCAATTTCATCCACTTGCATGTTATCCATTTTCTCAGCCAAATTGTTGGACATAATAGTGGGAAGATTAATTTCTAAAAAAATTAATAAAATTCAGTTAATAATTTGCTCCAAATATTGAAAAAAAAATTTTTTTTATTAATTAAATTATATAAAAAAATAATTTTTTTAATTTAAAGTAATATTTATAAAAAATAATTAATAAAATGGACTGCAAAGGAAAATTGGGAATAAACAATTAAGTTATATCAACCAATTA
The DNA here is from genome assembly GCA_030280995.1 of Hemileia vastatrix. Classification (NCBI taxonomy): domain Eukaryota; kingdom Fungi; phylum Basidiomycota; class Pucciniomycetes; order Pucciniales; family Zaghouaniaceae; genus Hemileia; species Hemileia vastatrix. The sequence goes on along the minus strand of JASXTE010000012.1, from coordinate 21,617,236 downwards.
ATTAAATTACCAATATTAAATATGGCAATTTATGGGACTAATTACAAATTACTATTTAAGTCCACCAAAATTAAACAAAAATTAATTTAATAATTAAATTTTTATTAATAATAATGTTAATTTCTTCTAGGACGAAGAGGAATTAAACACTCTATAATGGTCAACTAGGAAAAAAAAATATATATAATAAATGAACACGTACTCTCAGTGAATCAGCAATTAAGCCACAATCACTGTTATTGCAGTAAAAATATAGTAATATGAGTGAGAGGTGCAAAGGTTGACTTACTATAGTGATCGGAAAATCACTTCAAAATAATAGATGAATTAATTTAATATAAACCTAATAGATCGAACCCAAGTTCGAAACACGGTTGCAGCAAAAGTTTCTTTTTTGCTGGGTGGTCCGTGCGCTATGTCGTTTGTCGCAAGTATCGATCCTTGTTGTTGTTAGGAAAGGCTCCCACTTGTTGGCCAGTCGTCTAGAAGAAGGAAAGAAAAGGGGAAGAAAAGAGGAGGAAAGGAAAATAGGAAAGAAGTGTTTATAGAAAGTAGAAATAGAGTAATGAAATAATTTATTTAAAGAGAGGCAGCGACGAGATTACTTGAGGGATGACACAACAATGAGGTTTTATTAAATAACAATATTATTTAATGTAAGGGTTCTGCGCAGGAAAAACTATAATTACTATCAGACTTAAAGCAACCTTTAAATAGTTATATAGAATTAAAATTAGAATTTTAATGCTAATAAAAATAATAATAAAACATATTATATTGACAGTTTGTTCAGATTTGGTTTGTATAGTAAGTGATGAGGCTACAGGGGATTATCCAAGGCCTTTTTATAGGCAATGGGTCCTTTGAAGCGCCACTACATTTGTAAATACAAGAGGCATAATAAGATGAAACAAGAAAATAAAAGAATAAGTGAAACATAACAATTTTGAGAAAAATATGAAACAAATAATTAAAAACCCAAATAAGAACCAAATTTCCCCACATCTAATTCCCAAATCAGTAAGTAAAAATAGTGAGTAACTAAACAAGCCTGAGAGATAGGAACTATGAGCAAAAATTATTCAAAACAGATGGTACAGTATGCTTTAAGGGTTTTTAAGTGAAACAAGTAAAAATATTTTGACGCAACAAAATATGTAATCAATTTTAATTTAGTATAAAGAAATTAATTAATTGTTGCAACTATGTAATTAAATAATTAATTTAAATGAAACAAGTAATTAATTTATTACTAAATTAAGTTGAGAATTTTAATACTATTTTATAAAATAAGTATTATAATTTATTTAATTTTTTATTGACACAATTAAGGGTCTAAAAACAGCAGCAATAATTATGGATAATAGTATATGAAAAAGTATATTTTAATAATTAAATTTAATTAATTAAAGTAATTACAATATAAGATAAACACTTGAATATAATTATCTTATAAGTTTTTAATTAATTAATTTATAATTATTAAATAAACAATGTGTCCTTTGTTATGGAATATAATTAAATGCTTTTAAATTATCTTATAATAAAATTAAAATAATATTTACTTTATTTATATAAATAAAATATTAATATAAATTTATTATGTAATATAATATTAATTTTAAATGCATACTCTGCAATTATTATGTCTTTATTTAATTCTAATAAATTGTATGTTTATTTACTGGGCTCCTGGGACAGCCTGGCTGACAAACCTCCCCCTTTAAAATGAGAAAGTTCATGCCACTTACAGAGTGCTGAGTAAAAAAGATATATGTAGACTATGAAATGTGCTAAGTGACCCACAAGTAGTAATCACTATAATTTTCACAATTATACATGACTATTGCCAATATATGAACCTAAAATTTGGAGTGCGGTTCAATTCCCAGTTGCAGCAAAAAATATGTCACATGGTTGATGATGTTTTTCATTTTTGTTGTCCACCCATCCCTACTGGTTCCTCAACATTGATAGCCCCCCAGTTGGTGGCTTCAAGATATTAATGTGCTGTTGTGGTCTTCCAACATTGGCAGAGGCCTTAGTTGGTCTATTTGGCATTGTTTTGAGATGTCTTAAATGACATTTTTTAATAAGTGGGTATTTTCTGGACTTATTCAGCAAATATTGGGAATGCTGGGATGTGGGTACTACTATTTGATAGCCCCAGGTTTTATCTATATTTTATGTCTTTTTGACATTTTTCAGATTTTAAGTATTAAGGGGATAAATTCTCATTTTTCATTTAAAAAGATAGCTGTTTAATTTTGTTTTTTGTGTTTTGCGGGCTAACCTTAAGTCTTAGGGTTAAGTGCTTAGTACCATTAGAATGAGCTAATTTTTTCTCTAAATTTTATGTCTCAATGTTTTTATAGCCTAATTATGTGTTTTAAAGGTTTTAGTAGTTGTAGTAGATTTTTCTAAGTATTTTGGGTATTTTTGGAGGTTTTTGGTGGTTTTCTGGCTTCAGGGTGGTCCGGTCCCCTCAGGCGGGCCTCCAGACGTTGGGTGGCCCACCCATCTTGGTGCTAGAAGGCTGGGAAGCGTTTCTAGAGGGGTTTTATGCAATTTAGCACTCAAGAATGCCAAATTTGTTGGTGTGCATGGATTTTTTAGATAGTGGTCTGTGTGTACATAATGAATAAGACAGTTTGGGGAAACTATAATTATCATACAACCATCTGGAGGTGATATCATTGTTCCTCACTCAGTTTTCACTGTTTTTTGGCCACAATTGGCTGTGTTTCTTGCAAGGTGAGTTCTTCATTTAACTTAACTTGGAAACTGGTTTCTCTGGTATAGTCTTGCAAGCTATATCAAGTATTATTTCTGTCTCTGGTGTGGATTTGCAACCTACATCAAGTATAATTGCTTTCTCTGGTGTGGACATTGGTCTAAATTTCAGCTCTTTGGTTTGGTAGTCTGTCTGGAGACTAATTTCTTGGCTGATCAGGCAGTCAAGTGTGTTGGAAAAGAGGCTTTAAAAACAGGAACCAATTTAATGTAGCAGGTAAATCTCACTTTATTTTTCTAAAGGGACAGGGGATTTTCTCTCTGGGTTTTATCCAACTCCCTTGGTCAAGGCCTATAGCTAGTACTATAAAATTGTCTAAATTTCTGGTGCCCAATGTGAGGTTTGAACCTGCTAGTTCTTTGAATCTCTGCTGTCTTTGAATGGCTTCTGGGTCTTCTATTCCTGCAGTGACTGTCAGTGGGGGGGAAGGTCCTTCTGATGTGATGGTTAGGGAGTGTGTTAGGATTGAAACTTGGGATGGTACCAAGTTTTATGGTGAAGATGTGAAGTGGTTTCCAGAGAAGTATGAAACTTCTGCTGGTGTGGATGGTGCTTCTTACCTGGACATGGTGAAACAGATTATTTTCTTCATTCGTGATAGGGCAGTGGAGAAGGAGGTTGTGGCCATGTCTGGCTACAAGAAGAGGGACTGGAAGTTATTGTGTAGGGAGATGGTGGATAGATGGGGTGTCAGGTTCACTATAGTGGATCTGAACAAGGTTGTCAGTGAATGGCAGTCTTATGGTTGTGTTTGTAACTTGCACAGTTACAGAAAGTTTCTGCTACAGTTTGATCCTGTGGTGGAATATTTGGTGGAAGTGGAGGAGCTGGCACATGAAAATTCTGCCAAGGATATTTTTTGGTCTGCCTTGGCTAGAGATGTCAGGATGGATGTGTTGAAGGAGCTTTCAAGGAAGGACTTGATGAAGACTCTTTCCAATGGGGATCAGAAGTTTCCTGCCTTGGAAAAGGTGAAGGAAGGTATGGTGGCCCATTTGAAGCTATTGGCTGTGTACACCTATAAGAAGGGGTGTTCCAAATATGTCAGAAAAGTCAGTGAGACTTTACCTGAAGAGGAGAATAGAGTGAAAAAGGAAGAGAAGAATATGGTGAAGTTTCCCAAACAGGAGAGGGACCCAGTGATGGAGCAGTTGTCTGATCTAACAAAACAGCTACATATTTTTTTTCAGGAGGCTAAGAAGGCCAATAAGGCTCCTTCTCAGCCTAGAGAATTTGATAGGAGGGCTGGTAGGAGTGATCCTTGGGTCTGCTCTTATTGCAGCAGGAGAGGGCACAAGTCCAATTATTGTTGGGCTCTGAACAGAGATGTTTCAGAGCAAAAGGTGGAGTTTGATGGAAGGGTTTTCAAGTTCCCTGATGGTTTATTTGTGAAGCCCAGTGAGGGGCAGGCACCTGTTGATTTGGTCAGGAGAAAAACATGTTCTAAATCAGAGGAGGCCAAGGTTTGAGGAGATTCCTGATCAGGGGAAGTCTTCTGGCAAGGAAGATGATTATGTCAAGGTAAAAGGGAAGGAGGTCAATAAGGTCTCTTTTTCTACTTCCTTTGGTGGATTAGAGTTTTATTCTGGTTTTGTAAATTCAAGTGGTGAATGCTTGGCTGGTGTTTATGATGTAGAAGCAGGAAATGTGGGAAGGCCTAAGAGAAGTTCTCAGGCCCAAGAAAAGCCTAAGGCTTCAAAGGTGGATCCTAAGCTGAGTGCAGCTAGGAAGAAGTACAGAAAAGAGGAGATGTACAAGATGCAGAAGGGGATTGCTGATATGGGTCCCCCTAGTTTTGGTGCATTGGACAAGAATGGTGAGCCAATGCCTATGGATGTTGATTCTGACTCTGAGGAGGATGTCCCTTTGGCTTAATTGCCAAAGCCTGCTGTAGTTAGAGGTTCTGGTCCTCAAGAATCTTCTCAGACCAAGGTAGTGAAGCCAAGAGCTCACTTTGATAGGCCAGTAGTTTCTGGACAATCTAATGTTATGTACTTTATCCTGGAAAGGATGAATCAGGGTCAGGTTTCCCTTTCTTATGGGAAGTTGTATGCTATCAGTCCTGGGTTGGCTGATAGACAGAAAAAGTTGTTTACCAGGAGAAGAGTTTCTTCTGGGGAGGTGGAATACATTTGTGATTCTGCTGAGAAGTTTAGTGAGGGGTTGGAGACTCAATTTTCTGCACCTCTTTGTTATGTCAATGTCACTCTGAATGGCAGGGAGGCTAGGGCATTGGCTGATTCAGGTTGTCAGATTAACCTGATTTTTTTGTTTGAGGCTACTCATCTGGGCCTCCCTATCAAGACAGGAATTAACAGAAATTTAAGAGGGAATGGTGGCCATGTCATTGAGTTGATTAGAGCAGCTGAATTTGTGAAGCTGTATGTTGGTGGAGCCTCAGGGAAGGTTCATTTTTACATTGCTAAAGGTAATGTAAAAGCTGTTTTGGGTGGACCATTCTTGTGGATTTCCAGGAAAGAATTGGTTATCAGTTTGATATGGGAATCAGTTTGGAGTTGACTAGTGAAGATGAAAGAAGACTTCACATGAGGCTTTCATCTCCTGGAGATGATGGTTGGGAGACCAGGCCAGGCTTGTCTTCAATGTGCCAGTTTATGGATTGTTGTAAGAGGAGAATGGAAGTGGGTTCCACCTCTGATTTTTTGGAGTAGGCTCAGGCTCTAATGAGAGTCTGGTTTTTTTCGAGAGATGTGGGCTGATCAACAAAGTGCTACAACCTCTCCCCAAGATGAGGAAATCCCAGGTTGCAGTAGGTCAGCTCCCTTGGAGATATACCAAGTGGATTCTCAACTATCTTGTTTTAATGTTTCTCTTCTCTGCAAATATTCTTCAAATTTTTTATCAAGTATCTGTTCTCTCTCAAAATTTTCAATTATTTTTAATCCAAGTTCAAAAAAGAAGATTGATTATATATCTTTATTGAAAGATATGTGGAAAAGCTGTGGGGTGGTGAGATTGGGGTCTAAAAGTAAGTCCTCAAAATTGTGAAACACTAGAGTTTCTTCTACACCTTTCAAAAAAATTACCTTGGCCACGTCTGTGAGCATTGGGAAAAACCCTGGTTAATTTTTTAGGATAGAAGAAGACTCAAGAAAAGAAAATAAAGATTTCAAGATTACTGAAGAAAATCATGAAAAAAAATGAACATAATCAAGAAGAAAGAAAAGAATTATTTTTGTGAAGTTCAGGAAGATAAATATTTGGGCCTCTGGCATGAGGATAAACTGCACAATTTTAGAAAATGTGATTCAGAAGATAAATAAAGATTTGAAGATTTAGAAGATGGAAGAAAGGATGAAGATGTGGAATTGCAGAAATTTTTTGGAGTGGTGAGATTGGGGAATGAAAGTCTGGTGGTGAAGATGTCCTGAAGATCCCTCAAGTTGAAGGTGGAGCTGCAAAGTATAAGAAGGTAGCACAGAAGATTAGGACTGTAGGTTTGAATCCTCCTTTGAAGAGACCTCCTTTTTCAAAAGATCCGTACTGTACTCCTCTGGTGAAAAATACTCCTGATTTTGTGGAAACTTCTAGGGTGACTGTGGAAAGGCTGAAAGTTGTTAATTTTGGTCCTGATGGATGGTTGTCTGATGAGGAAAAGAAGGTGTTGTTGCACGTTATTGTGCTGAGGGAGAAAGAAGTGGAATTTGTTGAAGAGGAAAGGGGTGTGTTGAAACACTCTGATGGGGAAGCTTACTTGATTCCTGTGGTTTGTCATGAACCTTGACAAATCAAACCTACTCCAATTCCGGCTGCTATTAGGGATGATTTTGTAGGGATTGTTAGGGAAAGAGTCAGGACTGGTTTATACAAACAATCAACATCTAGTTACTCAAATCAGGTTTTCTGTGTAAAGAAGTAGAATGGGAAGCTGATGGTGGTGCATGATCTTAGAGCCCTGAATAGAGTCACTATCAAGGATGCGGGTATGCTTCCAAGTGCAGAAGACTTTGTGGAAGCTTTTGGTGGAAGGGTGTGTTATGGTTTGGGTGATATTATGGGTGGTTATGATGAAAGGGAACTTCACACTGATTCACGGCCACTTACAATGTTTGAGACTCCTCTGGGAAGATTTCAGCTCACTAGGTAGCCTCAAGGAGCAACTAATTCAGTAGCAGTATATCAAGCACAAATGGCTTGGATTTTACAGGAGGAGTTCCCTATTTATGCTGGTATTTTTATTGATGATTGTGGAATCAAAGGTCCCTCCACTGATTATGGAAATGCAGTGTTGAAGGAGAACCCAGGTATAAGGATATTTGTTTGGGAATATGTAATGACACTAGAAAGAGTATTGTTTAGGATTGAAGAGGCAGGTTTGACCATTTTTGGGTCAAAGTTTTGTTGTTGTGTTCCTGCTCTGGAAATTCTGGGTCATGTTGTATGTAAGGAGGGAAGGATTATGGCAAAGAAGAAAGTCAATAAAATTCAGTCAGGGCATTTTTGGGGGTTTGTGTGTATGTCATAATTTTTATTAAAGAATTTTCTTTGTTGGTTTCACCTTTGAGGAAGTTGACCAGGAAAGACATGGAGTGGGTATGGACTGATGAGTGTGAAGAGGCTTTTCAGAAGTTGGAAAAGGTGGTGGGTAAAGATATTATTCTTCACAAGTTGGATTATGGTGTTGGTGCTGGAAAAACTTATCTGGCAGTAGACTCAAGTTATATTGCGGCTGGTGCTGTTTTGTCTCAGGAAAATAGAACTGGGAGGGTCAGGCCAGTAAGGTATGAGTCCGTAGTATTTAAAGAGGTTGAGTCTAGATATTCTCAACCCAAGTTGTAATTTTGCGGTGTGGCAAAAATTTTGAAGAAGCTGCAAACTGTTTTGCGGGGGCAGCATTTTGAGCTGCAGGTGGATGCAAAATCTCTGGTTCAAATGATCAATACACATAGCCTTCCAAATGCTCTGATGACTAGTGAGTGGCATTTATTCAGCATTTTTTTTTTGACCTGGTACACAAACCTGGAAAAACTTTTACGACGCCAGATGGATTATCAAGGAGACCACCCATGGATGAAGATTCAGACTCAGAAGAATTTGATGAAAATGTCCCAGTGGTTAGGGCCAGAACAAAGGGTGCTGAAGATTTTTCTCTCCTCCCCCATGAGGCTAAACTGGATGACTGTTCTCTCCTCCACCAAAAGGTTAAACTGGCTGGATCTTATCTTGATTCTGATGATCAAGATGTTTTTTTTGCTGAAGATGGGGAGGTTTTTTTGGATGACTCAAAATTGGAAAATAATGTTTTTATTGGTGAACTGGATTATCTTAAAATTTGGTGGAAGGAGAAGGATGTACCAAAGTTTAAGGATTGGTGTCCTGGATGGGCTGGTTACGTTGCTCATGTGTACACTGGAGATTTTGATGATAGGGTTGCACCCTTGGATGTTTTTTTGTTGGATTTTGAAGATGAGACCTGGGGTCAGACTGGGTTTTATTTTTTTATGGTTGAATATCTGTTAACCTTGGAGAGGCCAGATATTTGTGATGATGATACTTGGGTGTGAATCAAGAAGAAGAGTCCTGGCTTTTATGTGTCAGAAAGGAGGTTGATGAGGAGAAATCCAAATCCTCAAGTGGTGGTGACAAAGAAGAAGGGTAAAGAGTTGGTGTTGAAGTCTTTGCATGAAGATCTTGGTCATAGAATCTTTGGGGAGACTTATAGAAGAGTAGCAGACAGATTTTGGTGGCCAGGTATGAAGTTGGCTGTACAGGGTTAGGTTAAATCTTGTGAAGAATTTCAAAGAATAATTCACTTGAAACCTAAATAGGTTGGCAATACTACTAGTGAATCAACTGTTTTTGGAAGAGTCAGTTTGGACGCTGTGTGTTTATTAAAGAGGGCAGGTATAAATACTTGATTATTTCCAGGGATGATTTGTCTGGTTGGGTTGAGGAAGTGCCTCTGGTTAATTTGACGGCCAAAAATGTGGCAGAATTTTTGAAGAAAGAATGGGTATTTAGGTATGAGTTGATGAAGTTGGTGACTGTTGATGGTGGGCCAGATTTTGGAGCTGAATTTAAAGAAGCTGTGGCAAGTATTGGCTCTAAAGTCAGAGTGGCTACACCTTATTATCCTGAAGCTGAAGGCGTGGTTGAAAGAGGCCATCAAGTTATCAAGAATGCTTTGGTGAAAATGTGTGGGGATAGTGCTGAAAAATGGAGGCATTATTTAACCTTGGTGTTATTTGCTGATAGGGTCACTGTGAAAAGGACAACTGGCTATTCCCCTTATAAATTAATTTTTGGGCAGAAAGCTGCTCTACCAGTGGATTTGGAAGCTGTCTCTTATCTTGGAATTGATTGGGATGATGTGTTCTCGACTGAAGATTTTCTCTGTGCCGGGATGAAACAGTTGGAATGTAGAGAGGAATATCAAGAGAAGGCATACTCTAGAATGATAAAGACAATAAATCAATCAGTCAGATACTGGGACAAGAAGTTGGCTCATGGACTTAGGGATCCCTTGAAACCTGGTTGTTTGGTTTTGGTGTATAATAGAAGTTTGGAGAGTCAGTGGGGAAAGATGTTTGCTGACAGATGGAATGAAGCTTACAGAGTCAGATCTCAGGTGTCTGGAGGTTCTTATGTTTTGGAGGAATTAAATGGCGCAGTCTTAAAGAAGAGAGAGGCTGCTGATCAGGTGAAGAGACTTTACCCAAGAGGAACTAGAAGTGAAGAAGATTAACTCTGAAATGAGGATAAACTATGGACCATTATTTAATTTTGGATTTTGGTGATGCTGTGCATCAGTTATGTTAGAAACTTTTTTTGTTAGAAGGTACCCATGGGTGGGGCTTCTAGATTTTATTTTTGCAAGTGTGGGGGTAACTGATGAGCTGGCTGCTCTATCAACAGTTACCCCAGATTTTCTGTTTCCAACCCCTTCTCTTAATTTGGTTGAACCCTAGTATTGGTTTTTCTTCACAGGTTTTTAGTCCTCTAAGACTTTAAACTGGAAATTATTTTGGTATTCAAGTGCTGGACTCTTCACTCTTATCAGTTTTGGTTTATTGTGTTGGAAGTTGTGTTTTGTTTGAAGGTACCCAGAGGGGCTTCTAGATTTTATTTTTGAAAGTGTGGGGGTAACTGATGAGCTGGCTGCTCTGTATAAAAGTTACCCCAAAATTTCTGTTTCAAAAATTTTTCTGTCCTAGTTGAATCCTAGTTCTGGTTTTTGTTATTCAGGTTTCAAGTCCACTATGACTTTAAACTGGCTTATTTGGTCTATTTGAATTGGTGGTGGATCACTGGTGGTGTTGGCAGTTTGTCTAGAAGAACAATAGGAAGAAGATATATAAAGAGAATAGAGGAAAAGGAAGAACTAAAGGGAAGCAATAAAAAGGAGAAATGAAATTAAAAGAAGTAATTAAATAAAAAATTTGATAAATACAACGACATTTTATGAGAAGTAACACAACAGTGAGTTTTAATTTATTGGTAAATGATTTAAATTTTATGTAAGAAGTTTCTTCTCTGCGCAACAATCAAAATTTATTATTAATAGACTTAGAGCAACCTTAGAATTATTATTTAGTATTGATATTAGAATTATTATGCTAATAAAAATAAAATATATTGTATTGTAAGTTTTATAAAAAAATATATAATATAAGTGATGGCGGCTAAAGGGGACTTCCAAAGCCTTTTTAAAGGCAAGGAGATCTCTTAAGCACCATAATAATGTATATACAAAATAATAAAAATTTGAAACAAGAAGACAAGAGAATATAATTAAAACATAGAAATTAAGAGAAAAACATGAAACAATAGACTAAACCTGTGAGTAAGTAACCAATTTTTTCACCATAAGTTCCCAAAACAATTAATTAAAATAATTAGTAACTAAGTAAGTCTGAAACATAAGAGCTGCGAGTAAAATAATCCAAAACAGGTATTACAGTGAGATGTAAAGGTTTTAATTAAAACAAATAAAAATTATTTTCATGCAAAAAATCATGTAATCAATTCAATCCAGTATAAAGAGAAATTAATTAATTGTTTTAACTATGTAATTAATTCAATAACTAGTTTTAATGAAACAAATAATTAATTTAATGATATTTCTAAATTAAAGTGGAATTTGAATACCATCTTATTAAATAAGTATCTTAATTTATTTAATAATTCTACTGACACAATTAAGGTTCAAAAAAAGTGCCCAATATTATTGTTTGAATAGATATGTAAGGCTTAATTTAATATATAAATTTAATTAATTAATTTAATTACATTATAAGTTAATTTTACACTTATAATTATAATATATGTTTATAATCAATTAGTTATTAATTTATATTTATTAAATACATAAAAATGCGCCATAATTTATAGAATATAAAATATATCATGCTTAACTTAAATGTATAAATAATTTATATAATAATAAAATTAATATAACACTTATTTTACTTATATTTAATAAAATACTTATATAATTTTAATATGCAATAAAATAGTTATTTATATACATAAAATGAATATTTTTAAGCCCTCTTTCAGGTCCAATAAATTACCATAATATTTACTGGGTTCCTGGTACAGCCTGGCTGACACTCCCTCACTCTAAAAAAACAATAAAAAAATGCTAAGATTTTTTCTTTTTATACCTTTTTAACAAAGTAGGAAGATTTGGAATTTCTTTTCCAGGTATCCATGCATCATTCTCAGATGATTTGTTCTTATATCTCAATAAATATTCAATACCTCTTTCAGAAGTGATAATTCTATCATTGAGAATTTTATCAATTTCTGCAGTTTCTGTGACTTCCTGAGGGTTTTTCTTAGGTCTTCCCCGTCTTTTGGGAAATAAGTCACAGTTGGAAGTATAAGGTTTAAGGAAAGAAATGGGAAAAACAGGATGTTTCCTATTATACGGAGAATACAATAAAACTTCTACTTCATTTTCTCCAACCATCCTTTTAACAACAAATCGTCCCAAAAAAGGATCATTTAATTTGTTGTTTCCTTTTAGATTGAAATGGACAGTAGATATCAACACTTCTTCACCCTTGTTAAATGTTTATTCTATATGGGATTTATCCCATCTTGTCTTTTCATATTCAAATGCATTATCAATACAGCTTTGAGCATGTTTTCTGCATAGTTTTTGCATTTGCATAAAAGTTCTTACACTAGGATGTAGTTCCAACTTAGGTAATTTATTATTGAGAATTTGAGCAGTGGTGTTTGGGAAATAACCTAACCAAAGCTCAAAAGGCTTCTTTTCAGTGACAGAATGAACAGTGCTATTATATGCAAATCAAGACCAGGCAATAGAGTGACCCAGTCATGAGTAAATCTGTCATTGTCCTTTTATTCTAATCCAAAGGCACAATATCTTCTAATAATATCTTCCAAAGTTTGAATCATTCTCTCAGCTAGACCATCAGTCTGAGGATGGTGAGCTGTAGACAATTTTAACTCACAGCCACAAATATCCATCAAAGAAGTTCAAAATTCAGATGTAAATTTTTGGTCTCTATCAGAGATAATGGCTCTTGGAAATCCAATAATATTAAACATGTAAGACCACAATAAGAAAGCTAATTATTTTGTGGACACATCTTTGTGGGTGGGAATAAATTTGCACATTTTGGTGAATCTATCCACTATTACCCAACAGGAGTTATAACTGTCTTTACCTGATACAGGAAGACCAGTGACAAAATCCATGTTAATGATTTTCCAAGGAGCATCAGTTTCTTCAATATGTTGCAACAATCCTGCTCTTTTACCTGTCAATCTTTTAGATTTTTGACAAGAATCACAAGATTCAACATATAATTTAGTGTCTTCAGACATGTTAGTCCACCAAGCAGTGTTTTTGATTCTGATAATGGTTTTCTCAAGATCAAAATGTCCTGCTAATATGTCATCATGACAGAGTTTTAAGATGGTTTCTTTCATGGAAGGAGGAATAACAATGACATTGGTCATTTTTCTCCTGTAATAAATATAACCATCTTCAGTAGAAAACTTTTCTTTACTCAAAGCACTTTGGTACTTTGGAGGAAGAGTTTTTATCAATGCTTGAATAGAAGCATTATTTGGATCATTCAAGATAGTAACTAATATATTTAAATCAGAATCTTGATCATATGAATCCAGAATTAATTGTAACTGTTCCTCTTCCATATCAACAATGTATATACCATGTATATGTACTGTATCATCTTCAGGTACATAGGCTGGATTGCATACATCATTTGGAAGGGGTAATCTGGACAACATATCAACATTAGAATAAAAATTTCCAGCCCTGTGAATAATAGTCATTCTACCTCTGTATTCTTGAACGGCTAGTTGCCGCCTAAAAATATGTCTATTTGGTGTTTTCAAGTTTAAGAGGGATTTCACAGCACTGCAATCAGTAACTAATTCAAACTTTTGATCATCTAAATAAAAATGAAGCTTTTCCAAAGCCCATACAACTGCTAAGAACTCTAATTGAGTGGCACCATACTTCAATTCACTTTTTCTTAAGGTTCTTGAAATATAACAAATTACTACTTCTGAAACTTTTTCATTAATAATTTTTTTTGATGTAGAGCAGCTCCAAGTCCAATAAAATTTGCATCTGTATAAAGAGAAAAAGGCTTATTAAAATCTGGAAGGGCAAGGATTGGTGCTGACATTAAACACTTTTCTAATGTATCAAAAGCTCTATGAGCATCCTCATTCCATATATAAGCCACATCTTTTCTTGTTAGCTTGGTAAGTGGTAAGGCTATGACTGATGATTTTTTATATATTGTCTATAGTAGCCACACATTCCCAAGAAACTCTGTATTTCTTTTACAGAAGTTGGTTCTGACACATTTTGGATAGCAGCAACTTTTCCTTGGTCTATGCAGATCTGTAAGCCAGAAATTACATGACCCAGGACTTTTAAGGATTGAAACCCAAATTTACACTTTTTAAGGATAAAGTCATGTTAATTTCATCCACTTTCTGGAAGACTCTATTTAAGTGTTGGATATGTTCATCAAAAAATTTTAGAAAAAACTATGATGTCATCAATATAAGCCATTAACTATCCTTCAATTATTTCCTAGTGAAATGTTTTATCCATTACTTTTTGGAATACTGAAGGGGCATTTTTAGAGCCAAAAGGCATCCTAAAATATTAGTAAATTCTCATATGGGTAGCAATTAGTAAAAAATTTTGGGAAGACTTCTCAACAGGTATTTGATGATAACCCTTATTCCCATCCAGACAGTTTATGAATTTTGCACCTTGCAAGGTAGCATGTATAGAGCTAATTCTGGGTAAGGGGTAAATATCATCCACAGTATAAGTATTCAAAGCTCGATAATCTCCACAAATTCTAGCTTTATCTTTCTCATAAGAGATTAAAACTGGAGAGATGACACAATATTTGGGTGTAACATCCACTTTTTCAATAATATTCATACTTAGTAAAGTTTAGATATTATCTTCTATATCTTTTCTCTTTGTGGGAGAAGCAGGGTAAGTTTTTTCTTTAGGCTAGGAGTTAGTTCATCCACATTGCAAGATAAATAAATTTCATTTCATCTTTAACCAATCCTAACACATGGGAACCAAGAGCAAAATCCATTGGGAAAGATGTGATTAAGGCTACTATTGAATCTTTTTGATTATCATTTAATTGCTTACTAAATGAAGCTGTTTCAATTTCTGACAATAATACAACCATTTCCTCTGTCTTTCTGCCCTTACATTGAATAAAAGAATGACAAGATTTTAATAATGGTGCAGAATGCTTTTTAGAAGAAGAAATTTTAAATTTTCTTTTCCCATTCATGCCCAAGTAAAACAATTGTTTTCAGGATCCAATTTAATGCCAAACATGGTTAAAATGTCATTTCCCATGATGAACCAATTGCTTAAATTGTCATTTTTCATCACAAAAAATTCACAAATAGCTCTGACAAAACCATCATTATATTTAAAGAATACAGTGGTTTTGTATTTGCCATTCGGACATAAAACAGAACCATGACCTCTCCATTTTTCAGATGTTATAGGTAATAATTTGCCTTGATAATCCTTATCCACAGAAGCCAGTGCTTTCTCAGACACTACACTTCGTCCAGAACCAGATTCAAGAATAACCTCAACATTTTTACCATTTATGATAACTGGTGCTCTTAAAGGTGATATTAAAATGGAACTGTCAGTAATATCTTTAATTACTTCAGCATTTTCTACAGAAGAAAAGTCAATGTCACAATTATCAGACCAATTATCTAGGTATTATATATCCTTTTCTAAAACTAGAACTTCCTGAGCAGGCTCATGGTCATAAGAGATATTGCTATTACAGTCACTGGAGGAATTATCAAGATCAGCTTGAGTATTTTCAGATTCCTCAGTTTGTTCAAAAAGATGAATTTTCATGTCACAAATATGTCCTTTCTGCCATAGTTTGGTACATTTAAAACAAGTGTTTGTTGCATATTTCTTTGGGACAACTGGGGCAGAAGGTCTACCAGTTTTGTCTGGAAGCTTTGTGGAAGGCTTTTGCTTGTCATGATAAGATTTAACAGGATAATTCCTTGGTTCATATCTATGATTTAGTAGGACTTCATTACAGATATTAATAAAAGAAGAATTTTCTCTCACATTCTCAGTCCTTGCCACAATCAAATCTCTCAGAGAATTTGGTAATTTGTAGAGAATCTTATCTCTCCAAAAATCATAATCCGTTTTAAGATCCATGGCTCTAAGAATTTTTGTAATTTTCATAAGAAAAAAAAAGGTTTTTCAGGGGAGGAGGATGAATATTTAGCATTCTCATAGAATCTCTGCTTGGCAAGCATGAATTCGGAACCACCAAATTGATTTTCAATCAATGTTTTCCACTCTTTCCAAATATAATGGTGATTTTCCAGTAAGACAGATTCATACCACATTAAAGCTACATTAGAAAATAAGGAAATTAATTTAGAGACTATTTATTCATCTAGTAATTTATAAGAGTTTTTCAGATTATCAATTCTCTGAACAAAGTGTTGCCAGTCAGATGAAGAGTCACTATCAAAAGTGGGATATTGACCCAGTTTGGGCTAATTTTTCTGGCTACTGGGATGGTCCCTCTTTTTATTAGAATTATTTAACATTTACAATTCTTGAAACTTAGCCAGGTGTTCAGAAATTTCATTATTTACAGAAACAGCTGGTTCATGACTATTAAAAGCATTTTCGCTAGTAGCAAAAGATTTTACAGACTCATTTTGTCGGTCAGTCGTCTAAAAGAGGTAAGAAAAATAGGAGAAAAAGGAGGAGAGAAGGAGGAGGACAAGAGAAAATAAAGAAATAAACCAAAAAAATATATATTTAATTTATTTGAGAGGGAAACAACGGTGAGCAACTTTGAGAGGTGACAAAAACTTAGATTTTATTAACAATAATATTATTAAATGTAAGGGTTCTGCGCGGCAAACAATTTTAATTACTATCAGACTTAAAGCAACCTTTGATTTGTTGTATAGAATTTAAATTAGATTTGTATTACTAATAAAAAAAATATAAACGTAATAAATTGGTTATTTAATTTGTTGAGTGTGTAATAAGTGATGATGCTACAGGGGATTATCCAAGGCCCTTTTATAGGCAATGGGTCCTCTGAAGCGCTACTATATTTGTAAATACAATGATTAGAATGGAATAAAACAAATATATCAAAAGAGTAAATGAAACATAACAATATAGAGAAAAACATGAAACAAATAATTAAAACCCCAATTAAGAATCCAATTTCCCTGCCATTAATTCCTAAATCAGTAAGTGACAATAGTGAATAACTAAACAAGATTGGAAACATAGGAACTATGAGAAATATAATTCCAAACAGATAGTACATTCTGATTAAAGGACATTTTAAGTGAAACAAAAAATAATTTGACACAACAAAACAAGCAATTAATCTCAATTTAGTCCAAATTAATTTATTTGTTTTTTCTAACACAATTAAGGGTCAAAAGAAGTGTCCTTAATTATTGTTTAGTATCATATGAGAGGTATTATTTAATATATAAATTTAAGTAATTAATTTAAATATATTATAAATCAATTTTACACTTGTAATTATAATATATGTTTTTTAATTAATTAAATATAAATTTATAATTATTAAATACATAAAAATGTGCCATTATTTGTAGAATATATTATATTATGCTCAATTTAATTGTATATAAAAATATATATAACCAATAAATTTAATGTAACACTTGTATATAATAAAATTCTTATATAATTTCATTATGCAATAAAATATTAAGTTATATTCATTAAATACAAGTCTTACCCACTCTTTAAGGTTTTATAATTTATATATCATTTACTGGACTCCTGGAATAGCCTGGCTGACACTCCCTCACTCTAAAAAAACAATAAAAAAAAATGCTAAGATTTTTTCTTTTTGTATTTTTTCAACAGAGCAGGCAGATTTGAAATTTCCTTGCCAGGTATCCATGCATCATGTTCAGATGATTTGTTCTTATATCTCAATAAATATTCAGTACCTCTTTCAGAAGTGATAATTCTATCATTGAGAATTTTATCAATTTCTGCTGTTTCTGTGACTTCCTGAGGGTTCTTCTTAGGTCTTCCTCTTCTTTTTGGAAATAAGTCACTGTTGGAAGTATAAGGTTTAAGTAAAGAAATGGAAAAAACAGGATGTTTCCTATCATATGGAGAATACAATACAACTTCTACTGCATTATCACCAACCATTCTTTTAACAACAAATGGTCCTACAAAAGGATCTTTTAATTTGTGGCTACCTTGTAAATTGAAATGGACAGTAGAGATCAACACTTCATCACCCTTGTTAAATGTGTATTCTTTATGGGATTTATCCCATCTTTTCTTTTCATATTCAAATGCTTTATCAATACAACTCTGAGCATGTTTTCTGCATAGCTGTTGCATTTGCATAAAAGATTTTACACCAGGGTGTAGTTCCAACTTAGGTAATTTATTATTGAGAATCTGAGCAGGAGTGTTTGGGACATAACCTAACCAAAGCTCAAAAGGCTTTTTCTCAGTGACAGAATGAACAGTGCTATTATATGCAAATTCAAGACCAGGCAAAAGAGTGACCCAATCATGAGTAAATCTGTCATTGTCTTTATATTCTAAACCAAAGGCACAATACCTTCTAATCATATCTTCCAGAGTTTGAATCATTCTTTCAGCTAGACCATCAGTCTGAGGATGGTGAGCTGTAGACAATTTCAACTCACAGCCACAAATATCCATCAAAGAGGTCCAAAACTCAGAAGTGAATTTTGGATCCCTATCAGAGATAATGGCTTTTGGAAAACCAATAATATTAAACATGTAAGACCACCATAAGAAAGCTAATTCTTTGGTGGATACATCTTTGTGGGTTGGAATAAATTTGCACATTTTTGTGAATCTATCAACTATTACCCAACTAGAGTTAAAGCTGTCTTTACCTGCAACAGGAAGACCAGTGACAAAATCCATATTAATGATTTGCCAGGAAGCACTAGGTGCTTCAATATGTTGTAATAACCCTGCTCTCTTACCTGTTAACCTTTTAGATTTTTGGCAGGAATCACAAGATTCAACATATAATTTTGTGTCTTCAGACATATTAGCCCACCATGCAGTGTTTTTGATTCTAATCAATGTTTTTTCAAGATCAAAATGACCAGCTAATATGTCATCATGACAAAGTTTGAGGATAGTTTCTTTCATTGAAGGAGGAATAACAATTACATTGGTAAGCTTCCTTCTATAATATATATAACCATCTTCAATAGAAAACTTTCCTTTAATTAAAGCATTCTGATATTTAGCAGGAAGAGTTTTAATTAATGCCTGAATAGAAGCATTTTTAGGATCATTTGAGATAGTAACTAATTTATTTAAATCAGAATCCTTATCATATGAATCCAGTATTAATTGTAATAACTCCTCTTCCATATCAACTATAAATATACCATGGATATGAACAGTATCATCTTCAGGTACATAGGCAGGATTTGAGTAATTATTTGGCAGAGGCAATCTGGACAGCATATCAACATTGGAGTGAACATTCCCAGCCCTGTGGATAATTGTCATCCGTCCTCTGTATTCTTGAACAGCAAGTTGCCACCTGAACATATGTCTGTTAGGTGTTTTCAGGTTTAAGAGGGACTTCACAGCACTAAAGTCAGTTACCAATTCAAACTTTTGGTCATCTAGATAGTAATGAAGTTTTTCAAGAGCCCAAACAACTGCTAAGCACTCTAATTGAGTGGCACCATATTTCAATTCTCTATTTCTCAAGGTTCTTGAAATATAACAAATTACAACCTCTGAGGATTTATCATTTATAATTTGTTTCTGGTGAAGGGCAGCACCCAGACCAACAAAGCTAGCATCTGTGTATAGGACAAAATGTTTGTTGAAATCTGGAAGAGCCAATATAGGGGTTGTCATTAAGCAACTTTTTAATGTATCAAAAGCTTTTTGACAGTCATTATTCCAGAGAAAGGAAACATCTTTTCTGGTCAGTTTTGTAAGAGGCAAGGCTATGACCTGATAATTTTTAATATATTGTCTATAATAGCCACACATACCCAAAAAACTTTGGATTTCTCTTACAGAAGTTGGTGCTTTCACATTTTGAATGGCAGCAACTTTATTATGGTCTACACAAATTTGTAAGCCTGACACAACATGGCCAAGGACTTTCAAAGATTGAAAACCAAATTTACACTTTTTTAAAGATAAGGTCATATTGATTTCATCCATTTTTTGGAAAACTCTATTCAAGTGAATCATATGTTCATCAAAAGTTTTAGAAAAAACAATAATATCATCAATATAAACCATGAGCCAACCTTCAATAACTTCTTGATGGAAAGTGTTATCCATGACTTTCTGGAAAACTGAAGGAGAATTTTTAGGGCCAAATGGCATTCTAACATACTTATATATTCCCATATGAGTAGCAATAAGCAAAAAATTTTGAGAATTTTTCTCAACTGGAACTTGATGATAACCTTTATTACCATCCAGACAACTAATAAATTTTGCACCTTGCAAGTAGCATGTATTGAATTAATTCTGGGTAAAGGATAAATATCATCAACAGTATAAGTATTTAAAGCTCTGTAATCTCCACATAATCTAGCTTTATCTTTTTCATATGAAATCAAGACTGGGGAGATGACACAATATTTGGGGGTGACATCCACTTTCTCAATGATATTCATTTTCAATAATGTTTCAATATTATCTTCAATATCTTTTCTTTTTGATGGAGAAGCAGGATATGGTTTTTTCTTAAGGGAAGGAGGAATATCACCCAAATTACAGGATAAGGTAATTTTCATCTCTTCCTGAACAATTCCCAAGACATGAGAACCATGAGCAAAAGCCATAGGGAAAGAGGTAATAGAGGCAACAATAGAATCCTTTTGTTCACTAGTCAACTGATCACCAAAAGAAGCGGTATCTATTTCATGTAATAAATCATCCATTTCAGTTGTTGTTCTACCTTTACATTGGGTCAGTGAGTTACAAGATTTCAACAAATGCCCAGAAGGTCTAGGAGAAGAAATTTTGAATTTTCTTTTCCCATTCATTCCTAAAGTAAAGCAATTATTTGCTGGATCCAGTTAAACACCAAACATGGTTAAAATATCATTTCCCATAATAAACCAATTGCTCAAATTATCATTTTTCATGACAACAAACTCACAAATAGCTCTGACAAAACCACCATTATATTTGAAGAATACAGAGGTTTTGTATTTGCCAATAGGAAATAAGGTAGAACCATACCCTCTCCATTTTACAGAAGTTATAGGCAATAATTTACTCAAATATTCCTTATCCACTGAAGCCAAAGCTTTTTCAGATACTACACTTCCTCCAGCACCAGAATCAAGAACTACATCAACATTTTTACCATTAATGATAACAGGTGCCTTTAAAGGGGATATAGGAATAGAATTGTTAGTAATATCTTTAATTATCTCAGCATTTTCTACTGAAGATAAATTCAATACACAATCTTCAGATATATTATTTAAATAATGGACATCATGTTCCAACATTAAAACATCTTTAACAGATTCATTGTCATAGGAGATATTACTTTCACAGTCACTGGAAGAAATATTGACATCAAGTTCAACTTCATCAGTGTCTTCATTTTGTTCAACAAGATGAATTTTCTTGTCACAAACATGACCCTTCTGCCACGGTTAGTTACATTTATAACAAGTATTTGTTGCATATTTTTTAGGTGCAACTGGGGCAGAGGGTTTACCAGATTTTTCTGGGAGCTTTATAGAAGGTTTATTCTGATCATTATAAGATTTACTAAGGTAATTTTTTGGTTCATATCTATGGGTGAGTAGTACTTCATTACAGATATTAATGAAAGAAGAATTTTCCCTTACATGCTCAGTTCTAGCAACAATCAAATCCCTAAGAGAATTTGGTAATTTATACAAGATTTTATCTCTCCAAATATCATAATCCATTTTTGGATCAATTGCTCTAAGGATTTTAGTTATTTTCATCAGAAAAACAATGGGCTTTTCAACAGAGGAGGATACATACCTAGTATTCTCATACAGTCTCTGCTGAGCTAACCTGAATTTTGAACCACCAAACTGATTCTCAATCAAGGATTTCCAATCATTCCATGTATAATGATTGTTATCTAAGAGGACAGATTCATACCACATCAAGGCTACATTGGAAAATAAAGAAATTAGCTTAGAAACAATTTCCTCATCAGGTAGTTTATAAGATCTCTTTAAATTATCAATTCTCTGGATAAAGTGTTGCCAATCAGAGGAAGAATCACCATCAAAGGTAGGATATTGGTCTAACTTAGGCCAATTTTTCTGACTACTGGGATGGTCTACTTTTTGGTTTGAATTATTCATTAGTAATAATTCCTGAAGTTTAGCCAGGTGTTCAGAAATTTCATTATTTACAGAAACAGCTGGTGCATGACCATCACAAGATTTTTTGCTAGTAGCAAAAGATTTTACAGACTCATTGTCAGTTTGTTTAATGGTTGAAATATGAGGAAGAAAGGATGAACTTTGTTCAGGTTTTTTCCCTTTATTTTTATGCAGCTTATTTGCAGAAATCTCATTTAATTCATTATTGGTGGTTAAGGTTGAGAACTTTTCCTGTAGGTCAGACACATAGTTTCTTATTCTTGGAATTTCAGACATCTGGTCATTTACTTTTGCAAGAGATAGAACATTTCTGTCCTTAGAAACTGAGTGTTTGGTACTTAGTGCATGAAAATAATTTCTTAGCTTCTTAAACTCATTTTGCAGAGATTTTATTTCATTCTTGAATGAATAATTTTCCTCAATAAGGGGTTTCAATTCACTCAAGGTCTTATGTAGACTGATATTTCTATCTGAGATAGCTCTATGGTCACTTCTTATTTGTTTTTGTTGACTAAGAACAATATTCAAGGTTTCTTTGATTTTTAAATAAGCTGTATCTTGTACAGAAGAACTCACTTTACATTGCAAGTGTAAATTATTTAATCTATCATTTTCATGGATTAACACATCTCTCACATGTTTGTCTTTCACAATATTAAAATCAAGGGTATCTTTCAATATTTCCTCAGAAGTTTTTTCAATTAAGGTATAGATTTCAGGGGGAACAGAATCATTTTTAATTGCAAGAGAAGGATTAATTAAAGATGTAGAAGTTAAATGTAAAGGTTCATCAAATGACAATTTGCTAATTACATCAATAGGGCGACTAGTTACAGGAAGCTGTCTTTTAACAGGTTTAACTGTTCTTTCACCATGTTCAATAATATTACCTGCAGAAGAAGATTTATTAGAAAACATACCCAAGTGACTATCAACCAAACTACTTACCATGGCAGAGGAGGAAATTTCCCCTGGGACTGGGTTTGGGATTGTGCTTGGGCCTTCTTTCTCCTGCTTTGTTGGTAGGGATGAGGAGGTGGATGGAAATTGGGTGTTCTGGATGGGCCAGGCTGATGATGAGGAGGGTGTTGCACATTCTGTTGGTAGTGACTCATTAGATAATCCCATTTCCATTGCTCTACTTCCATAGTATTTGGATTTTGGATGGTTGAGCTGGGTGGCTGTGAAGGTTGAGCCTGAAATTGAAGCTGATTGGGAGGCAATTGAGGAGGGGCCTGGGCCTGAATCTGGTTCCTGAGTTCTTGGACCTGATCCCACAATGTGTCTACCTTTGCTTTGTACGTCATATTTTCTGTCTTCAACTCTTTTATATGACTGGATAGGTTGCTGATTTGTTGTGGCAGAGGAAGCTTTTTTATTTTGAAGCCTTTTGGAAGACCTTCTTGAGGCACTAGAGGCTTTACTTCCTTCTGTGGTACTGGGGGAAGGGGGTTTGGTTTGTTTGCATTTCCTGTCATTTCCACATCCTGCAGTATGTGAATTTTTTGTGTTAGCATAAGATTTTTTATGACCAACTTTAGAAGAACTTACAGTGTCAGCATCATAGTCAATTTCTATCTCATCCACTTGCATGTTATCCATTTTTTCTGCCAAATTGTTGGACATTCCAGTGGGAAGATTTATATTTTACTTTGTACTTTATAAAAAAATAATCAAAGTTAGTCAATAATTGCTCCAAATAATATAAAAAAAATTTTTTAATTAATTAAATTATAGAAAAAATAACTTTCAATATAAAGTAATAATTAAAAAATTAATTTTTTTTTTTTAAAATAAATGGATTGCAAGTTTAAATTGGGAATAACAAGTAAGTTAATTCAACCAATTAATTACCAATATTAAATATGGCAATATATTTGGGACTAAGCACAATGTACTTTTAAGTCAACCAAAATTAACAATAATTAATAATAATAAAAAAATTAATTTAATAATTCAATTTGTATTAATAATAATGTCAATTCTTCTAGGACTAAGAGGATTTAACACTCTATAATTGTCAGCCAGGCTATTCCAGGAGTCCAGTAAATGATATATAAATTATAAAACTTTAAGGAGTGGGTAGGACTTGTATTTAATGAATATAACTTAATATTTTATTGCATAATGAAATTATATAAGAATTTTATTATATACAAGTGTTACATTAAATTTATTGGTTATATATATTTATATATACAATTAAATTGAGCATAATATAATATATTCTGCAAATAATGGCACATTTTTATGTATTTAATAATTATAAATTTATATTTAATTAATTAAAAAACATATATTATAATTACAAGTGTAAATTTGATTTATAATATATTTAAATTAATTACTTAAATTTATATATTAAATAATACCTCTCATATGATACTAAACAATAATTAAGGACGCTTCTTTTGACCCTTAATTGTGTTAGAAAAAACAAATAAATTAATTTGGACTAAATTGAGATTAATTGCTTGTTTTGTTGCGTCAAATTATTTTTTGTTTCACTTAAAATATCCTTTAATCAGAATGTACCATCTGTTGGGAATTATATTTCTCATAGTTCCTATGTTTCCAATCTTGTTTAGTTATTCACTATTGTCACTTACTGATTTGGGAATTAATGGCGGGGAAATTGGATTCTTAATTGGGCTTTTAATTATTTGTTTCATGTTTTTCTCTATATTGTTATGTTTCATTTACTCTTTTGATATGTTTGTTTTATTCCATTCTAATCATTGTATTTACAAATATAGTAGCGCTTCAGAGGACCCATTGCCTATAAAAGGGCCTTGGATAATCCCCTGTAGCCTTATCACTTATTACACACTCAACAATTTAAAGATAAATTTATTACGCTTATTATTATTTTTATTAGTATTAGATTCTAATTAAAAATTCTAAATAACAATTTAAAGGTTGCCTTAAGTCTAATAGTAATTATATTGTTTGCCGCGCAGAAACTCTTACTTAAATAATATTAATATTAATAAAACCAATTTTGTTGTCACCTCTCAAATCACTCGTCGTTGCTTTCTTTCAATAAATTAAATAATTTTATTAAATTTTATTTCTTTTATTGTCTATAATCCTCTTCTCCTTCTCCTCCTCTCATTTCTTCCCTTTTTTCTTATCTCTTCTAGACGACTGACCGACAACTGAGGGCCTTTCCAAACGACGACGACGATCGAGCCTGGCGACGAACGACAAAACGCACGGACCACCTAGCAAAACGAAACTTTTGCCGCGACTGTGTTTCGAACTTGGGTTCGACATCTTAGGTTTATATAATATTAATTTTTATATTATTTTGAAGTGATTTTTCGATCACTATAGTAAGTTCACCTTTGCGCCTCTCACTCATATTACTATATTTTTATTGCAATAACAGTGATTGTGGCTTAATTGCTGATTCACTGAGTGTAAATGTTCAATTTTAAAAAATTTTTTTTTTTCCTAGTTGACCATTATAGAGTGTTAAATCCTCTTAGTCCTAGAAGAATTGACATTATTATTAATACAAATTGAATTATTAATTTAATTTTTTTTTATTATTAATTATTGTTAATTTTGGTTGACTTAAAAGTACATTGTGCTTAGTCCCAATATATTGCCATATTTAATATTGGTAATTAATTGGTTGAATTAACTTACTTGTTATTCCCAATTTAAACTTGCAATCCATTTATTTTAAAAAAAAAAAATTAATTTTTTAATTATTACTTTATATTGAAAGTTATTTTTTCTATAATTTAATTAATTAAAAAATTTTTTTTATATTATTTGGAGCAATTATTGACTAACTTTGATTATTTTTTTATAAAGTACAAAGTAAAATATAAATCTTCCCACTGGAATGTCCAACAATTTGGCAGAAAAAATGGATAACATGCAAGTGGATGAGATAGAAATTGACTATGATGCTGACACTGTAAGTTCTTCTAAAGTTGGTCATAAAAAATCTTATGCTAACACAAAAAATTCACATACTGCAGGATGTGGAAATGACAGGAAATGCAAACAAACCAAACCCCCTTCCCCCAGTACCACAGAAGGAAGTAAAGCCTCTAGTGCCTCAAGAAGGTCTTCCAAAAGGCTTCAAAATAAAAAAGCTTCCTCTGCCACAACAAATCAGCAACCTATCCAGTCATATAAAAGAGTTGAAGACAGAAAATATGACGTACAAAGCAAAGGTAGACACATTGTGGGATCAGGTCCAAGAACTCAGGAACCAGATTCAGGCCCAGGCCCCTCCTCAATTGCCTCCCAATCAGCTTCAATTTCAGGCTCAACCTTCACAGCCACCCAGCTCAACCATCCAAAATCCAAATACTATGGAAGTAGAGCAATGGAAATGGGATTATCTAATGAGTCACTACCAACAGAATGTGCAACACCCTCCTCATCATCAGCCTGGCCCATCCAGAACACCCAATTTCCATCCACCTCCTCATCCCTACCAACAAAGCAGGAGAAAGAAGGCCCAAGCACAATCCCAAACCCAGTCCCAGGGGAAATTTCCTCCTCTGCCATGGTAAGTAGTTTGGTTGATAGTCACTTGGGTATGTTTTCTAATAAATCTTCTTCTGCAGGTAATATTATTGAACATGGTGAAAGAACAGTTAAACCTGTTAAAAGACAGCTTCCTGTAACTAGTCGCCCTATTGATGTAATTAGCAAATTGTCATTTGATGAACCTTTACATTTAACTTCTACATCTTTAATTAATCCTTCTCTTGCAATTAAAAATGATTCTGTTCCCCCTGAAATCTATACCTTAATTGAAAAAACTTCTGAGGAAATATTGAAAGATACCCTTGATTTTAATATTGTGAAAGACAAACATGTGAGAGATGTGTTAATCCATGAAAATGATAGATTAAATAATTTACACTTGCAATGTAAAGTGAGTTCTTCTGTACAAGATACAGCTTATTTAAAAATCAAAGAAACCTTGAATATTGTTCTTAGTCAACAAAAACAAATAAGAAGTGACCATAGAGCTATCTCAGATAGAAATATCAGTCTACATAAGACCTTGAGTGAATTGAAACCCCTTATTGAGGAAAATTATTCATTCAAGAATGAAATAAAATCTCTGCAAAATGAGTTTAAGAAGCTAAGAAATTATTTTCATGCACTAAGTACCAAACACTCAGTTTCTGAGGACAGAAATGTTCTATCTCTTGCAAAAGTAAATGACCAGATGTCTGAAATTCCAAGAATAAGAAACTATGTGTCTGACCTACAGGAAAAGTTCTCAACCTTAACCACCAATAATGAATTAAATGAGATTTCTGCAAATAAGCTGCATAAAAATAAAGGGAAAAAACCTGAACAAAGTTCATCCTTTCTTCCTCATATTTCAACCATTAAACAAACTGACAATGAGTCTGTAAAATCTTTTGCTACTAGCAAAAAATCTTGTGATGGTCATGCACCAGCTGTTTCTGTAAATAATGAAATTTCTGAACACCTGGCTAAACTTCAGGAATTATTACTAATGAATAATTCAAACCAAAAAGTAGACCATCCCAGTAGTCAGAAAAATTGGCCTAAGTTAGACCAATATCCTACCTTTGATGGTGATTCTTCCTCTGATTGGCAACACTTTATCCAGAGAATTGATAATTTAAAGAGATCTTATAAACTACCTGATGAGGAAATTGTTTCTAAGCTAATTTCTTTATTTTCCAATGTAGCCTTGATGTGGTATGAATCTGTCCTCTTAGATAACAATCATTATACATGGAATGATTGGAAATCCTTGATTGAGAATCAGTTTGGTGGTTCAAAATTCAGGTTAGCTCAGCAAAGACTGTATGAGAATACTAGATATGTATCCTCCTCTGTTGAAAAGCCCATTGTTTTTCTGATGAAAATAACTAAAATCCTTAGAGCAATTGATCCAAAGATGGATTATGATATTTGGAGAGATAAAATCTTGTATAAATTACCAAATTCTCTTAGGGATTTGATTGTTGCTAGAACTGAGCATGTAAGGGAAAATTCTTCTTTCATTAATATCTGTAATGAAGTACTACTCAACCATATATATGAACCAAAGAATTACCTTAGTAAATCTTATAATGATCAAAATAAACCTTCTATAAAGCTCCCAGAAAAATCTGGTAAACCCTCTGCCCCAGTTGCACCTAAAAAATATGCAACAAATACTTGTTATAAGTGTAACAAACCGTGGCAGAAGGGTCATGTTTGTGACAAGAAAATTCATCTTGTTGAACAAAATGAAGACACTGATGAAATTGAACTTGATGTCAATAATTCTTCCAGTGACTGTGAAAGTAATATCTCCTATGACAATGAATCTGTTAAAGATGTTTTAATGTTGGAACATGATGTCCATTATTTAAATAATATATCTAAAGATTGTGTATTGAATTTATCTTCAGTGGAAAATGCTGAAATAATTAAAGATATTACTAACAATTTTATTCCTATATCCCCTTTAAAGGCACCTGTTATCATTAATGGTAAAAATGTTGATGTAGTTCTTGATTCTGGTGCTGGAGGAAGTGTAGTATCTGAAAAAGCTTTGGCTTCAGTGGATAAGGAATATTTAAGTAAATTATTGCCTATAACTTCTGAAAAATGGAGAGGGTATGGTTCTACCTTATTTCCTATTGGCAAATACAAACCCTCTGTATTCTTCAAATATAATGGTGGTTTTGTCAGAGCTGTTTGTGAGTTTGTTGTCATGAAAAATGATAATTTGAGCAATTGGTTTATTATGGGAAATGATATTTTAACCATGTTTGGTGTGAAACTAGACCCAGCAAATAATTGCTTTACCTTAGGAATGAATGGGAAAAGAAAATTCAAAATTTCTTCTCCTAAACCTTCTGGGCATTTGTTGAAATCTTGTAACTCACTGACCCAATGTAAAGGTAGAACAACAACTGAAATGGATGATTTATTACATGAAATAAATACCGCTTCTTTTGGTGATCATTTGACTAATGAACAAAAGGATTCTATTGTTGCCTCTATTACCTCTTTCCCTATGGCTTTTGCTCATGGTTCTCATGTCTTGGGAATTGTTCAGAAAGAGATGAAAATTACCTTATCCTGTAATTTGGGTGATATTCCTCCTTCCCTTAAGAAAAAACCATATCCTGCTTCTCCATCAAAAAGAAAAGATATTGAAGATAATATTGAAACATTATTGAAAATGAATATCATTGAGAAAGTGAATGTCACCCCCAAATATTGTGTCATCTCCCCAGTCTTGATTTCATATGAAAAAGATAAAGCTAGATTATGTGGAGATTACAGAGCTTTAAATACTTATACTGTTGATGATATTTATCCTTTACCCAGAATTAATTCAATACATGCTACCTTGCAAGGTGCAAAATTTATTAGTTGTCTGGATGGTAATAAAGGTTATCATCAAGTTCCAGTTGAGAAAAATTCTCAAAATTTTTTGCTTATTGCTACTCATATGGGAATATATAAGTATGTTAGGATGCCATTTGGCCCTAAAAATGCTCCTTCAGTTTTCCAGAAAGTCATGGATAACACTTTCCATCAAGAAATTATTGAAGGTTGGCTCATGGTTTATATTGATGATATTATTGTTTTTTCTAAAACTTTTGATGAACATATGATTCACTTGAATAGAGTTTTCCAAAAAATGGATGAAATCAATATGACCTTATCTTTAAAAAAGTGTAAATTTGGTTTTCAATCTTTGAAAGTCCTTGGCCATGTTGTGTCAGGCTTACAAATTTGTGTAGACCATAATAAAGTTGCTGCCATTCAAAATGTTAAAGCACCAACTTCTGTAAGAGAAATCCAAAGTTTTTTGGGTATGTGTGGCTATTATAGACAATATATTAAAAATTATCAGGTCATAGCCTTGCCTCTTACAAAACTAACCAGTAAAGATGTTGCTTTTCTCTGGAATGATGACTGTCAGAAAGCTTTTAATACATTGAAAAATTGCTTAATGAAAGCCCCTATATTGGCTCTCCCAGATTTTAACAAGCCATTTGTACTTTATACAGATGCTAGCTTTATTGGTCTGGGTGCTGCCCTTCACCAAAAGCAAATTATTAATGATAAATCCTCAGAGGTTGTAATTTGTTATATTTCAAGAACCTTAAGAAATAGTGAATTGAAATATGGTGCCACTCAATTGGAGTGCTTAGCAGTTGTTTGGGCTCTTGAGAAACTTCATTACTACTTGGATGACCAAAAATTTGAGTTGGTAACTGACTGTAGTGCTGTGAAATCTCTCTTAAACCTCAAAACACCTAACAGACATATGTTCAGGTGGCAACTTGCTGTTCAGGAATACAGAGGAAGGATGACTATTATCCACAGAGCTGGAAATGTTCACTCTAATGTTGATATGCTCTCCAGATTGCCTCTGCCAAATAATGACTCCAATCCTGCTTATGTACCTGAGGATGACACTGTTCATATACATGGTATATTTATAGTTGATATGGAAGAAGAGTTATTACAGTTAATACTGGATTCATATGATAAAGATTCTGACTTAAATAAATTAGTTACTATTTTGAATGATCCTAAGAATGCTTCAATTCAAGCATTAATAAAAACTCTTCCTGCAAAGTACCAAAATGCTTTAAATAAAGGAAAGTTTTCTATTGAAGATGGTTATATATATTATAGAAGGAAGCTTACCAATGTAATTGTTATTCCTCCTTCAATGAAAGAAACTATCCTCAAACTTTGTCATGATGACATATTAGCTGGACATTTTGATCTTGAAAAAACATTGATTAGAATCAAAAACACTGCATGGTGGGCTAATATGTCTGAAGACACAAAATTATATGTTGAATCTTGTGATTCCTGCCAAAAATCTAAAAGTTTAACAGGTAAGAGAGCAGGGTTATTACAACATATTGAAGCACCTAGTGCTCCCTGGCAAATCATTAATATGGATTTTGTCACTGGTCTTCCTGTTGCAGGTAAAGACAGCTTTAACTCTTGTTGGGTAATAGTTGATAGATTCACAAAAATGTGCAAATTTATTCCAACCCACAAAGATGTATCCACCAAGGAATTAGCTTTCTTATGGTGGTCTTACATGTTTAATATTATTGGTTTTCCAAAAGCCATTATCTCTGATAGGGATCCAAAATTCACTTCTGAGTTTTGGACCTCTTTGATGGATATTTGTGGCTGTGAGTTAAAATTGTCTACAGCTCACCATCCTCAGACTGATGGTCTAGCTGAAAGAATGATTCAAACTCTGGAAGATATGATTAGAAGGTATTGTGCCTTTGGTTTAGAATATAAAGACAATGACAGATTTACTCATGATTGGGTCACTCTTTTGCCTGGTCTTGAATTTGCATATAATAGCACTGTTCATTCTGTCACTGAGAAAAAGCCTTTTGAGCTTTGGTTAGGTTATGTCCCAAACACTCCTGCTCAGATTCTCAATAATAAATTACCTAAGTTGGAACTGCACCCTGGTGTAAAATCTTTTATGCAAATGCAACAGCTATGCAGAAAACATGCTCAGAGTTGTATTGATAAAGCATTTGAATATGAAAAGAAAAGATGGGATAAATCCCATAAAGAATACACATTTAACAAGGGTGATGAAGTGTTGATCTCTACTGTCCATTTCAATTTACAAGGTAACCACAAATTAAAAGATCCTTTTGTAGGACCATTTGTTGTTAAAAGAATGGTTGGTGATAATGCAGTAGAAGTTGTATTGTATTCTCCATATGATAGGAAACATCCTGTTTTTCCCATTTCTTTACTTAAACCTCATACTTCCAACAGTGACTTATTTCCAAAGAGAAGAGGAAGACCTAAGAAGAACCCTCAGGAAGTCACAGAAACAGCAGAAATTGATAAAATTCTCAATGATAGAATTATCACTTCTGAAAGAGGTACTGAATATTTATTGAGATATAAGAACAAATCATCTGAACATGATGCATGGATACCTGGCAAGGAAATTTCAAATCTGCCTGCTCTGTTGAAAAAATACAAAAAGAAAAAATCTTAGCATTTTTTTATTGTTTTTTTTAGAGTGAGGGAGTGTCAGCCAGGCTATTCCAGGAGTCCAGTAAATGATATATAAATTATAAAACTTTAAGGAGTGGGTAAGACTTGTATTTAATGAATATAACTTAATATTTTATTGCATAATGAAATTATATAAGAATTTTATTATATACAAGTGTTACATTAAATTTATTGGTTATATATATTTATATATACAATTAAATTGAGCATAATATAATATATTCTACAAATAATGGCACATTTTTATGTATTTAATAATTATAAATTTATATTTAATTAATTAAAAAACATATATTATAATTACAAGTGTAAATTTGATTTATAATATATTTAAATTAATTACTTAAATTTATATATTAAATAATACCTCTCATATGATACTAAACAATAATTAAGGACGCTTCTTTTGACCCTTAATTGTGTTAGAAAAAACAAATAAATTAATTTGGACTAAATTGAGATTAATTGCTTGTTTTGTTGCGTCAAATTATTTTTTGTTTCACTTAAAATATCCTTTAATCAGAATGTACCATCTGTTGGGAATTATATTTCTCATAGTTCCTATGTTTCCAATCTTGTTTAGTTATTCACTATTGTCACTTACTGATTTGGGAATTAATGGCGGGGAAATTGGATTCTTAATTGGGCTTTTAATTATTTGTTTCATGTTTTTCTCTATATTGTTATGTTTCATTTACTCTTTTGATATGTTTGTTTTATTCCATTCTAATCATTGTATTTACAAATATAGTAGCGCTTCAGAGGACCCATTGCCTATAAAAGGGCCTTGGATAATCCCCTGTAGCCTTATCACTTATTACACACTCAACAATTTAAAGATAAATTTATTACGCTTATTATTATTTTTATTAGTATTAGATTCTAATTAAAAATTCTAAATAACAATTTAAAGGTTGCCTTAAGTCTAATAGTAATTATATTGTTTGCCGCGCAGAAACTCTTACTTAAATAATATTAATATTAATAAAACCAATTTTGTTGTCACCTCTCAAATCACTCGTCGTTGCTTTCTTTCAATAAATTAAATAATTTTATTAAATTTTATTTCTTTTATTGTCTATAATCCTCTTCTCCTTCTCCTCCTCTCATTTCTTCCCTTTTTTCTTATCTCTTCTAGACGACTGACCAACAATAATGGTCAACTAGGAAAAAAAATTTTTTTTTAAATTGAACACTTACACTCAGTGAATCAGCAATTAAGCCACAATCACTGTTATTGCAATAAAAATATAGTAATATGAGTGAGAGGCGCAAAGGTGAACTTACTATAGTGATCAAAAAATCACTTCAAAATAATATAAAAATTAATATTATATAAACCTAAGATGTCGAACCCAAGTTCGAAACACAGTCGCGGCAAAAGTTTCGTTTTGCTAGGTGGTCTGTGCGTTTTGTCGTTCGTCGCCAGGCTCGATTGTCGTCGTCGTTTTGGAAAGGTCCCCAGTTGTCGGTCAGTCGTCTAGAAGAGGTAAGAAAAATAGGAGAAAAAGGAGGAGAGAAGGAGGAGGACAAGGGAAAATAAAGAAATAAACCAAAAAAATATATATTTAATTTATTTGAGAGGGAAACAACGGTGAGCAACTTTGAGAGGTGACAAAAACTTAGATTTTATTAACAATAATATTATTAAATGTAAGGGTTCTGCGCGGCAAACAATTTTAATTACTATCAGACTTAAAGCAACCTTTGATTTGTTGTATAGAATTTAAATTAGATTTGTATTACTAATAAAAAAATATAAACGTAATAAATTGGTTATTTAATTTGTTGAGTGTGTAATAAGTGATGATGCTACAGGGGATTATCCAAGGCCCTTTTATAGGCAATGGGTCCTCTGAAGCGCTACTATCTTTGTAAATACAATGATTAGAATGGAATAAAACAAATATATCAAAAGAGTAAATGAAACATAACAATATAGAGAAAAACATGAAACAAATAATTAAAACCCCAATTAAGAATCCAATTTCCCCGCCATTAATTCCCAAATCAGTAAGTGACAATAGTGAATAACTAAACAAGATTGGAAACATAGGAACTATGAGAAATATAATTCCAAACAGATAGTACATTCTGATTAAAGGACATTTTAAGTGAAACAAAAAATAATTTGACACAACAAAACAAGCAATTAATCTCAATTTAGTCCAAATTAATTTATTTGTTTTTTCTAACACAATTAAGGGTCAAAAGAAGCGTCCTTAATTATTGTTTAGTATCATATGAGAGGTATTATTTAATATATAAATTTAAGTAATTAATTTAAATATATTATAAATCAATTTTACACTTGTAATTATAATATATGTTTTTTAATTAATTAAATATAAATTTATAATTATTAATTACATAAAAATGTGCCATTATTTGTAGAATATATTATATTATGCTCAATTTAATTGTATATAAAAATATATATAACCAATAAATTTAATGTAACACTTGTATATAATAAAATTCTTATATAATTTCATTATGCAATAAAATATTAAGTTATATTCATTAAATACAAGTCTTACCCACTCTTTAAGGTTTTATAATTTATATATCATTTACTGGACTCCTGGAATAGCCTGGCTGACACATTTCCAGTTTGTTTAATGGCTGAAATATAGGGAAGAAAAGAACTACTTTTTTCAGGCTCTTTTCCTTTATTTTTATGCAGCTGATGGGAAGCATTTTCATCCACACCATAATGATTGATGGTTAAGGCTAAAACTTTTCCTGTAGGGCAGACAAATAATTTCTTATCCTTGGAATTTCAGACAGCTGGTCATTTATTTTTGCAAGGGATAAAACATTTCTGTCCTTAAAAACTGTGTGTTTGGTAGTCAGAGCTTGGAAATCATTTTTCAGCTTTTTCAACTCATTGTGTAGAGATTTAATTTCACCCTCCAAGGAATAATTCTCCTCAATAAGGGGTTTTAATTCACTCAAGGTTTTATGCAGATGAATATTTTTATCTGAGATAGCTCTGTGATCACTTCTTATTTGTTTTTGCTGGCTAGGAACAATATTCAAAGCTTCTTTGATTTTAAGATAAGCTGTATCTTGTACAGAAGAAATCACTTTAAAATGTAAGTGCAAATTATTTAATCTATCACTTTAATGTACTAATAAATCTCTCACATTTTTGTCTTTTACAACATTAGAATAAAGGGTATCTTTCAATATATCCTCAAATGTTTTCTCAAGCAAGGTATAGACTTCAGGGGAAACAGAATCATTTTTAATTGCAATAGAAGGATTAATCAAAGAAGTAGAAGTTAAATGTAAAGGTTCATCAAATGATAATTTACTAATTACATTATTAGGGATACTCATCAAAGGAAGTTGTCTCTTTATGGGTTTAACTGTTCTTTCACCATGATCCACAATATTACCTGTGGAAGAAGATTTGTTATTATATATACCAACATTTTTATCAAAAAAATTACTTACCATGGCAAGGGAGGAAATTTTTCCTGTGCCTTCTTTCTTCTGCCTCTTTGACAAGGATGGGCATGAGGAGATGGATGGTAGGTTGGTGTCCTGGATGGGCCAGGGTGTTGAGCTGCTGGCTGCTGAAAATTCTGTTGGTAATGGTTCATCAGATTATCCCATCTCTACTGTTCCACTTGCAGAGTGCATTTATTTTGAGTGAAAGAGCTGGGTGCCTGATGGGGCTGAGACTGAGAGGCTGGGAAAGGAGGAGGTTGAACCTGCTTGTAATTTAAGAGCTCCTCCATCTGTTTCCAGAGTGTTTCTACTCTTGCCTTGTATTTCATGCTTTCTGCCTTCAGTTCTTTTATGTGGGTGGACAGGTTGTTTATTTGTTGTGTCAGAGGTATCTTTTTTATTCTTATACCCTTTAGAAGATTTTCCTGTTTTATCTGAGGTTTTATATCTTTCAGAGTAGTTTGGTGAGGGGGGTTTGCCACTTCTCCTAAAATTTCTACATCCTGAAGGGTATGAAGGTTTTTTGTCAGCTGAAGAATTCTTGTAAGATAATTTTGAAGAACCTACATATTCATTATTAACATCCACTTCAATTTCATCCACATGTAGATTATCCATGCTGTTTTCCAAACTACTGACATAAAAATTGTGAACAAAAAATCAAAATTACTTTAATGATTCAAATTAGTATTTTCTAAATAAAAAATAATCAAATGATTTTTTTTAAAAATAAATTTTAAAAAATTTAAATTTTATTTTTAAAAATCAATTAATTAACAAAAAATTTAATACAGAAAATATGTAATTACAAATTATTTTATTAAGAGATAACAATAATTATTATGGGACCAACCAAAAAGGTTTCATAGGTCAACCAAAAAATAATAAATACAAAAAAATATATTGGTAATATTGGGAATAAGCACTGGGTACTATTATGGTCAAACAATAAATCAAAAATAATTTCATTAAAAATTAAGTTAATAATTTATTAAAAATTCTAATGATCTTCTAGGACTAACAGTATAACTCTATTATGGTCAACTAGGAAAAATTTTAAAAAAATAATGATCACTTACACTCAGTGATTCAGCAATTAAGCCAAAAACACTGTTATTGCAATAAAAATATAATAATATATTTGAGAGGTGCAAAGGTTTACTTACTATAGTTATTGAGAAATCACTTGAAAATATATAAAATTTAATCTAATATAAACCAAAAATGTCAAACCAAGTTCAAAACATGGTCACGGAAAAAATTGTCCTTTTTGTTTTAGGTTGTCCGTGCATTATGTCATTCATTGAAAGGTGTTGTTGTTGTTTGGAAAAGGCCTCCAATTGTCGGTGGTTTGGCTAGAAGAAGAATAGGAAGAAGATAAAAAAAGGGAATGGAGGAAAAGGAAGAACAAAAGGGAAGCAATAAAAAGGAGAAATGAAAGTTAAAAAAGTAATTAAATCAAAATATGATAAATACAACAACAGTAAATGAGAAGTAAAACAACAGTGAGTTTTAATTTATTGGTAAAAGATTTAAATTTTTAGTAAAAAATTTCTTCTCTGCGCGGCAATCAAAATTTATTATAAATAGACTTAGAGCAACCTTAGAATTATTATGCTAATAAAAATAAAAAATAATGTATTGTAAGTTTTATAAAAAATAATGTATAATATAAATGATGCCGGCTAAAGGGGACTTCCAAGGTCCTTTTATAGGCAAGGAGATCTCTGAAGCGCCATAATAATGTATATAAAAAATAATAAAAAAGTGAAACAAGAAGACAAGAAAATATAATTAAAACATAGAAATTAAGAGAAAATCATTACACAATAAACCAAACCTGTGAGTAAGTAACCAATTCTTCCACCATAAGTTCCCAAAAAAAATCATTAAAATAATCAGTAATTAAGTAAGTCTGAAACATAAGAACTGTGAGTAAAATAATCCAAAACAGGTATTACAGTGAGATTTAAAGGGTTTAATTAAAAAAAATAAAATTATTTTCACGCAAAATTTCATGTAATCAATTTAATCCAGTATAAAGAGAAATTAATTAATTGTTTTAACTATGTAATTAATTCAATAACTAGTTTAAATGAAACAAATTGTCGGTCAGTCGTCTAGAAGAGGTAAGAAAAATAGGAGAAAAAGGAGGAGAGAAGGAGTAGGACAAGGGAAAATAAAGAAATAAATCAAAAATATATATTTAATTTATTTGAGAGGGAAACAACGGTGAGCAACTTGGAGAGGTGACAAAAACTTAGATTTTATTAAAAATAATATTATTAAATGTAAGGGTTCTGCGCGGCAAACACTTTTAATTACTATCAGACTTAAAGCAACCTTTAATTTGTTGTATAGAATTTTAATTAGATTTGTATTACTAATAAAAAAAATATAAACGTAATAAAATGGTTATTTAATTTGTTGAGTGTGTAATAAGTGATGAGGCTACAGGGGATTATCCAAGGCCCTTTTATAGGCAATGGGTCCTCTGAAGCGCTACTATCTTTGTAAATACAATGATTAGAATGGAATAAAACAAATATATCAAAAGAGTAAATGAAACATAACAATATAGAGAAAAACATGAAACAATTAATTAAAACCCCAATTAAGAATCCAATTTTCCCGTCATTAATTCCCAAATCAGTAAGTGAAAATAGTGAATAACTAAACAAGATTGGAACATAGGAACTATGAGAAAAATAATTCCAAACAGATGGTACAGTCTGATTAAAGGACATTTTAAGTGAAACAAAAAATAATTTGACGCAACAAAACATGCAATTAATCTCAATTTAGTCCAAATTAATTTATTTTTTTTTCTAACACAATTAAGGGTCAAAAGAAGTGTCATTAATTATTGTTTAGTATCATATGAGAGGTATTATTTAATATATAAATTTAAGTAATTAATTTAAATATATTATAAATCAATTTTACACTTATAATTATAATATATGTTTTTCAATTAATTAAATATAAATTTATAATTATTAAATACATAAAAATGTGCCATTATTTGTAGAATATATTATATTATGTTCAATTTAACTGTATATAAAAATATATATAACCAATAAATTTAATGTAACACTTGTATATAATAAAATACTTATATAATTTCCTTATGCAATAAAATATTAAGTTATATTCATTAAATACAATTCTTACCCACTCTTTAAGGATTTATAATTTATATATCATTTACTGGACTCCTGGAATAGCCTGGCTGACACTCCCTCACTCTAAAAAAAACAATAAAAAAATGCTAAGATTTTTTCTTTTTGTATTTTTTCAACAGAGCAGGCAGATTTGAAATTTCCTTGCCAGGTATCCATGCATCATGTTCAGATGATTTGTTCTTATATCTCAATAAATATTCAGTACCTCTTTCAGAAGTGATAATTCTATCATTGAGAATTTTATCAATTTCTGCTGTTTCTGTGACTTCCTGAGGGTTCTTCTTAGGTCTTCCTCTTCTTTTTGGAAATAAGTCACTGTTGGAAGTATAAGGTTTAAGTAAAGAAATGGAAAAAACAGGATGTTTCCTATCATATGGAGAATACAATACAACTTCTACTGCATTATCACCAACCATTCTTTTAACAACAAATGGTCCTACAAAAGGATCTTTTAATTTGTGGCTACCTTGTAAATTGAAATGGACAGTAGAGATCAACACTTCATCACCCTTGTTAAATGTGTATTCTTTATGGGATTTATCCCATCTTTTCTTTTCATATTCAAATGCTTTATCAATACAACTCTGAGCATGTTTTCTGCATAGCTGTTGCATTTGCATAAAAGATTTTACACCAGGGTGCAGTTCCAACTTAGGTAATTTATTATTGAGAATCTGAGCAGGAGTGTTTGGGACATAACCTAACCAAAGCTCAAAAGGCTTTTTCTCAGTGACAGAATGAACAGTGCTATTATATGCAAATTCAAGACCAGGCAAAAGAGTGACCCAATCATGAGTAAATCTGTCATTGTCTTTATATTCTAAACCAAAGGCACAATACCTTCTAATCATATCTTCCAGAGTTTGAATCATTCTTTCAGCTA
Organism: Hemileia vastatrix; assembly: GCA_030280995.1. Lineage (NCBI taxonomy): Eukaryota > Fungi > Basidiomycota > Pucciniomycetes > Pucciniales > Zaghouaniaceae > Hemileia > Hemileia vastatrix. Next base: position 21,577,914 of record JASXTE010000012.1, on the reverse strand, counting down.
GACCATCAGTCTGAGGATGGTGAGCTGTAGACAATTTTAACTCACAGCCACAAATATCCATCAAAGAGGTCCAAAACTCAGAAGTGAATTTTGGATCCCAATCAGAGATAATGGCTTTTGGAAAACCAATAATATTAAACATGTAAGACCACCATAAGAAAGCTAATTCTTTGGTGGATACATCTTTGTGGGTTGGAATAAATTTGCACATTTCTGTGAATCTATCAACTATTACCCAACAAGAGTTAAAGCTGTCTTTACCTGCAACAGGAAGACCAGTGACAAAATCCATATTAATGATTTGCCAGGGAGCACTAGGTGCTTCAATATGTTGTAATAACCCTGCTCTCTTACCTGTTAACCTTTTAGATTTTTGGCAGGAATCACAAGATTCAACATATAATTTTGTGTCTTCAGACATATTAGCCCACCATGCAGTGTTTTTGATTCTAATCAATGTTTTTTCAAGATCAAAATGACCAGCTAATATGTCATCATGACAAAGTTTGAGGATAGTTTCTTTCATAGAAGGAGGAATCACAAGTACATTAGTAAGCTTCCTTCTATAATATATATAACCATCTTCAATAGAGAACTTTCCTTTATTTAAAGCATTTTGATACTTTGCAGGAAGAGTTTTTATTAATGCTTGAATTGAAGCATTCTTAGGATCATTTAAGATAGTAACCAATTTATTTAAATCAGAATCTTTATCATATGAATCCAGTATTAACTGTAATAACTCATCTTCCATATCAACTATAAATATACCATGGATATGAACAGTATCATCTTCAGGTACATAAGCAGGATTGGAGTCATTATTTGGCAGAGGCAATCTGGAGAGCATATCAACATTTGAGTGAACATTTCCAGCTCTATGGATAATAGTCATCCTTCCTCTGTATTCTTGAACAGCAAGTTGCCACCTGAACATATGTCTGTTAGGTGTCTTGAGGTTTAAGAGAGATTTCACAGCACTACAGTCAGTTACCAACTCAAATTTTTGGTCATCCAAATAGTAATGAAGTTTCTCAAGAGCCCAAACAACTGCTAAGCACTCCAATTGAGTGGCACCATATTTCAATTCACTATTTCTTAAGGTTCTTGAAATATAACAAATTACAACCTCTGAGGATTTATCATTAATAATTTGCTTTTGGTGAAGGGCAGCACCCAGACCAATAAAGCTAGCATCTGTATAAAGGACAAATGGCTTATTAAAATCTGGAAGAGCCAATATAGGGGCTGTCATTAAGCAACTTTTTAATGTATCAAAAGCTTTCTGACAGTCATTATTCCAGAGAAAAGCAACATCTTTTCTGGTCAGTTTTGTAAGAGGCAAGGCTATGTCCTGATAATTTTTAATATATTGTCTATAATAGCCACACATACCCAAAAAACTTTGGATTTCTCTTACAGAAGTTGGTGCTTTCACATTTTGAATGGCAGCAACTTTATTATGGTCTACACAAATTTTTAAGCCTGACACAACATGGCCAAGGACTTTCAAAGATTGAAAACCAAATTTACACTTTTTTAAAGATAAGGTCATATTGATTTCATCCATTTTTTGGAAAACTCTATTCAAGTGAATCATATGTTCATCAAAAGTTTTAGAAAAAACAATAATATCATCAATATAAACCATGAGCCAACCTTCAATAATTTCTTGATGGAAAGTGTTATCCATGACTTTCTGGAAAACTGAAGGAGCATTTTTAGGGCCAAATGGCATTCTAACATACTTATATATTCCCATATGAGTAGCAATAAGCAAAAAGTTTTGAGAATTTTTCTCAACTGGAACTTGATGATAACCTTTATTACCATCCAGACAACTAATAAATTTTGCACCTTGCAAGGTAGCATGTATTGAATTAATTCTGGGTAAAGGATAAATATCATCAACAGTATAAGTATTTAAAGCTCTGTAATCTCCACATAATCTAGCTTTATCTTTTTCATATGAAATCAAGACTGGGGAGATGACACAATATTTGGGGGTGACATCCACTTTCTCAATGATATTCATTTTCAATAATATTTCAATATTATCTTCAATATCTTTTCTTTTTGATGGAGAAGCAGGATATGGTTTTTTCTTAAGGGAAGGAGGAATATCACCCAAATTACAGGATAAGGTAATTTTCATCTCTTCCTGAACAATTCCCAAGACATGAGAACCATGAGCAAAAGCCATAGGGAAAGAGGTAATAGAGGCAACAATAGAATCCTTTTGTTCACTAGTCAACTGATCACCAAAAGAAGCGGTATCTATTTCATGTAATAAATCATCCATTTCAGTTGTTGTTCTACCTTTACATTGGGTCAGTGAGTTACAAGATTTCAACAAATGCCCAGAAGGTCTAGGAGAAGAAATTTTGAATTTTCTTTTCCCATTCATTCCTAAAGTAAAGCAATTATTTGCTGGATCCAGTTTCACACCAAACATGGTTAAAATATCATTTCCCATAATAAACCAATTGCTCAAATTATCATTTTTCATGACAACAAACTCACAAATAGCTCTGACAAAACCACCATTATATTTGAAGAATACAGAGGTTTTGTATTTTCCAATAGGAAATAAGGTAGAACCATACCCTCTCCATTTTTCAGAAGTTATAGGTAATAATTTACTCAAATATTCCTTATCCACTGAAGCCAAAGCTTTTTCAGATACTACACTTCCTCCAGCACCAGAATCAAGAACTACATCAACATTTTTACCATTAATGATAACAGGTGCCTTTAAAGGGGATATAGGAATAGAATTGTTAGTAATATCTTTAATTATCTCAGCATTTTCTACTGAAGATAAATTCAATACACAATCTTCAGATATATTATTTAAATAATGGACATCATGTTCCAACATTAAAACATCTTTAACAGATTCATTGTCATAGGAGATATTACTTTCACAGTCACTGGAAGAATTATTGACATCAAGTTCAACTTCATCAGTGTCTTCATTTTGTTCAACAAGATGAATTTTATTGTCACAAACATGACCCTTCTGCCACGGTTTGTTACATTTATAACAAGTATTTGTTGCATATTTTTTAGGTGCAACTGGGGCAGAGGGTTTACCAGATTTTTCTGGGAGCTTTATAGAAGGTTTATTCTGATCATTATAAGATTTACCAAGGTAATTCTTTGGTTCATATCTATGGTTGAGCAGTACTTCATTACAGATATTAATGAAAGAAGAATTTTCCCTTACATGCTCAGTTCTAGCAACAATCAAATCCCTAAGAGAATTTGGTAATTTATACAAGATTTTATCTCTCCAAATATCATAATCCATCTTTGGATCAATTGCTCTAAGGATTTTAGTTATTTTCATCAGAAAAACAATGGGCTTTTCAACAGAGGAGGATACATATCTAGTATTCTCATACAGTCTCTGCTGAGCTAACCTGAATTTTGAACCACCAAACTGATTCTCAATCAAGGATTTCCAATCATTCCATGTATAATGATTGTTATCTAAGAGGACAGATTCATACCACATCAAGGCTACATTGGAAAATAAAGAAATTAGCTTAGAAACAATTTCCTCATCAGGTAGTTTATAAGATCTCTTTAAATTATCAATTCTTTGGATAAAGTGTTGCCAATCAGAGGAAGAATCACCATCAAAGGTAGGATATTGGTCTAACTTAGGCCAATTTTTCTGACTACTGGGATGGTCTACTTTTTGGTTTGAATTATTCATTAGTAATAATTCCTGAAGTTTAGCCAGGTGTTCAGAAATTTCATTATTTACAGAAACAGCTGGTGCATGACCATCACAAGATTTTTTGCTAGTAGCAAAAGATTTTACAGACTCATTGTCAGTTTGTTTAATGGTTGAAATATGAGGAAGAAAGGATGAACTTTGTTCAGGTTTTTTCCCTTTATTTTTATGCAGCTTATTTACAGAAATCTCATTTAATTCATTATTGGTGGTTAAGGTTGAGAACTTTTCCTGTAGGTCAGACACATAGTTTCTTATTCTTGGAATTTCAGACATCTGGTCATTTACTTTTGCAAGAGATAGAACATTTCTGTCCTCAGAAACTGAGTGTTTGGTACTTAGTGCATGGAAATCATTTTTCAGCTTCTTAAACTCATTTTGCAGAGATTTTATTTCATTCTTGAATGAATAATTTTCTTCAATAAGGGGTTTCAATTCACTCAAGGTCTTATGTAGACTGATATTTCTATCTGAGATAGCTCTATGGTCACTTCTTATTTGTTTTTGTTGACTAAGAACAATATTCAAGGTTTCTTTGATTTTTAAATAAGCTGTATCTTGTACAGAAGAACTCACTTTACATTGCAAGTGTAAATTATTTAATCTATCATTTTCATGGATTAACACATCTCTCACATGTTTGTCTTTCACAATATTAAAATCAAGGGTATCTTTCAATAGTTCCTCAGAAGTTTTTTCAATTAAGGTATAGATTTCAGGGGGAACAGAATCATTTTTAATTGCAAGAGAAGGATTAATTAAAGATGTAGAAGTTAAATGTAAAGGTTCATCAAATGACAATTTGCTAATTACATCAATAGGGCTACTAGTTACAGGAAGCTGTCTTTTAACAGGTTTAACTGTTCTTTCACCATGTTCAATAATATTACCTGCAGAAGAAGATTTATTAGAAAACATACCCAAGTGACTATCAACCAAATTACTTACCATGGCAGAGGAGGAAACTTCCCCTGGGACTGGGTTTGGGATTGTGCTTGGGCCTTCTTTCTCCTGCCTTGTTGGTAGGGATGAGGAGGTGGATGGAAATTGGGTGTTCTGGATGGGCCAGGCTGATGATGAGGAGGGTGTTGCACATTCTGTTGGTAGTGACTCATTAGATAATCCCATTTCCATTGCTCTACTTCCATAGTATTTGGATTTTGGATGGTTGAGCTGGGTGGCTGTGAAGGTTGAGCCTGAAACTGAGGCTGATTGGGAGGCAACTGAGGAGGGGCCTGGGCCTGAATCTGGTTCCTGAGTTCTTGGACCTGATCACACAATGTGTCTACCTTTGTTTTGTACGTCATATTTTCTGTCTTCAACTCTTTTATATGACTGTATAGGTTGCTGATTTGTTGTGGCAGAGGAAGCTTTTTTATTTTGAAGCCTTTTGGAAGACCTTCTTGAGGCACTAGAGGCTTTACTTCCTTCTGTGGTACTGGGGGAAGGGGGTTTGGTTTGTTTGCATTTCCTGTCATTTCCACATCCTGCAGTATGTGAATTCTTTGTGTTAGTGTAAGATTTTTTATGACCAACATTAGAAGAACTTACAGTGTCAGCATCATAGTCAATTTCTATTTCATCCACTTGCATGTTATCCATTTTTTCTGCCAAATTGTTGGACATACTAGTGGGAAGATTTTAATTTACTTATTATTTATTAAAAAAAAAATAAAGGTTAGTCAATAATTGCTCCAAAAAAAAAATTTTATTAATTAAATTATAGAAAAAATAATTTTCAATATAAAGTAATAATTAAAAAAATTAATTTTTAAAAAAATGGATTGCAAGGTTAAATTGGGAATAACAATCAAGTTAATTCAACCAATTAATTACCAATATTAAATATGGCAATATATTTGGGACTAAGCACAATGTACTTTTAAGTCAACCAAAATTAACAATAATTAATAATAATAAAAAAATTAAATTAATAATTCAATTTGTATTAATAAAAAATGTCAATTCTTCTAGGACTAAGAGGATTTAACACTCTATAATGGTCAACTAGGAAAAAAAAAATTTTAAAAATTGAACACTTACACTCAGTGAATCAGCAATTAAGCCACAATCACTGTTATTGCAATAAAAATATAGTAATATGAGTGAGAGGTGCAAAGGTGAACTTACTATAGTGATCGAAAAATCACTTCAAAATAATATAAAAATTAATATTATATAAACCTAAGATGTCGAACCCTAGTTTGAAACACAGTTGCGGCAAAAGTTCCGTTTTGCTAGGTGGCCCGTGCGTTTTGTCGTTCGTCGTCGACGTTTGGAAAGGTCCCCAGTTGTCGGTCAGTCCTCTAGAAGAGGTAAGAAAAATAGGAGAAAAAGGAGGAGAGAAGTAGGAGGACAAAGGAAAATAAAGAAATAAATCAAAAATATATATTTAATTTATTTGAGAGGGAAACAACGGTGAGCAACTTGGAGAGGTGACAAAAACTTAGATTTTATTAAAAATAATATTATTAAATGTAAGGGTTCTGCGCGGCAAACACTTTTAATTACTATCAGACTTAAAGCAACCTTTAATTTGTTGTATAGAATTTTAATTAGATTTGTATTACTAATAAAAAAAATATAAACGTAATAAAATGGTTATTTAATTTGTTGAGTGTGTAATAAGTGATGAGGCTACAGGGGATTATCCAAGGCCCTTTTATAGGCAATGGGTCCTCTGAAGCGCTACTATCTTTGTAAATACAATGATTAGAATGGAATAAAACAAATATATCAAAAGAGTAAATGAAACATAACAATATAGAGAAAAACATGAAACAATTAATTAAAACCCCAATTAAGAATCCAATTTTCCCGTCATTAATTCCCAAATCAGTAAGTGAAAATAGTGAATAACTAAACAAGATTGGAACATAGGAACTATGAGAAAAATAATTCCAAACAGATGGTACAGTCTGATTAAAGGACATTTTAAGTGAAACAAAAAATAATTTGACGCAACAAAACATGCAATTAATCTCAATTTAGTCCAAATTAATTTATTTTTTTTTCTAACACAATTAAGGGTCAAAAGAAGCGTCATTAATTATTGTTTAGTATCATATGAGAGGTATTATTTAATATATAAATTTAAGTAATTAATTTAAATATATTATAAATCAATTTTACACTTATAATTATAATATATGTTTTTCAATTAATTAAATATAAATTTATAATTATTAAATACATAAAAATGCGCCATTATTTGTAGAATATATTATATTATGTTCAATTTAACTGTATATAAAAATATATATAACCAATAAATTTAATGTAACACTTGTATATAATAAAATACTTATATAATTTCATTATGCAATAAAATATCAAGTTATCTTCATTAAATACAATTCTTACCCACTCTTTAAGGATTTATAATTTATATATCATTTACTGGACTCCTGGAATAGCCTGGCTGACACAAATATTTAATTTAATTATATTTCTTATTTAAAGTAAGAATTTGAATACCATCTTATTAAATAAGTGTTTTAATTTATTTAATAATTTTACTGACACAATTAAGGGTCAAAAAAAGTGCCCAATATTATTGTTTAAATATATATGTAAGGCTTTATTTGATATATAAATTTAAGTAATTAATTTAATTACATTATAAGTTAATTTTAAACTTATAATTATATTATATGTTTATCATTAATTAATTATTAATTTATAGAATATAAAATATATCATGCTTAATTTAAATGTATAAATATTTTATATATTAATAAAATCAATATAATACTTCTTTTACTTATATTTAATTAGATACTTATATAATTTTAATATGAAATAAAATATTTATTTATATACATAACATGAATATTTTTAAGCCCTCTTTCAGGTCCAAGAAATTAACATAATATTTACTGGGCTCCTGGTACAGACTGGCTGACAGGTGGTCTCCCATCATTTTTACTTATTGGAGGGAGCCCACCCAGTGATCATTTCCTTGGACTGGACTTTCTATAGAGCTGGATTTTTTTTCCTTTTTCTTTCTTTGATTTTTGTGTCTATGGTTGTTTTCAATAGTAGTTTTAGATTATTTTCTTTCTTCTCTTTTTTTCTTTTAATTTTTTATTTGGTTTATTTGGATATAAAAGTGGAAAAATCACATATTATATTATATGGTGTCAACACATCAGGGTCACCTGGATGTGGGCAAACATTGGTGAAGAAAGGCTCATCAATTGGCTGGGCAATTCTATTTTCTTTTTATTTCTGTCTAATTTTTATTAGTTTCTCAATTTCTACTTATTTCATCTTTACCTTTATTGATATTATTTTTCTTAATTTTTTTATCTCAATTCATTTAAAATTATTTAAAGGTGTATCCACATCAACGTGCACTTGGATGTGGGTAAGGTATCAGGGGATCAGCTCATCAATCAGCTGGGGGATACCATTTGTAATTATTATTTATCTCATCTTATTATTATTCATTTCATTTTGATTTCTCAGCTCTCATTTTTTAATTGTTTTTAAGTTTTTTTAGTATGTTAGTATTTGAAGTAAAATAAAAATAAAAATAAAAATAAAAATAAAAATAAAAATAAAAATAAAAATAAAAATAAAAATAAAAATAAAAATAAAAATAAAAATAAAAATAAAAATAAAAATAAAAATAAAAATAAAAATAAAAATAAAAATAAAAATAAAAATAAAAATAAAAATAAAAATAAAAATAAAAATAAAAATAAAAATAAAAATAAAAATAAAAATAAAAATAAAAATAAAAATAAAAATAAAAATAAAAATAAAAATAAAAATAAAAATAAAAATAAAAATAAAAATAAAAATAAAAATAAAAATAAAAATAAAAATAAAAATAAAAATAAAAATAAAAATAAAAATAAAAATAAAAATAAAAATAAAAATAAAAATAAAAATAAAAATAAAAATAAAAATAAAAATAAAAATAAAAATAAAAATAAAAATAAAAATAAAAATAAAAATAAAAATAAAAATAAAAATAAAAATAAAAATAAAAATAAAAATAAAAATAAAAATAAAAATAAAAATAAAAATAAAAATAAAAATAAAAATAAAAATAAAAATAAAAATAAAAATAAAAATAAAAATAAAAATAAAAATAAAAATAAAAATAAAAATAAAAATAAAAATAAAAATAAAAATAAAAATAAAAATAAAAATAAAAATAAAAATAAAAATAAAAATAAAAATAAAAATAAAAATAAAAATAAAAATAAAAATAAAAATAAAAATAAAAATAAAAATAAAAATAAAAATAAAAATAAAAATAAAAATAAAAATAAAAATAAAAATAAAAATAAAAATAAAAATAAAAATAAAAATAAAAATAAAAATAAAAATAAAAATAAAAATAAAAATAAAAATAAAAATAAAAATAAAAATAAAAATAAAAATAAAAATAAAAATAAAAATAAAAATAAAAATAAAAATAAAAATAAAAATAAAAATAAAAATAAAAATAAAAATAAAAATAAAAATAAAAATAAAAATAAAAATAAAAATAAAAATAAAAATAAAAATAAAAATAAAAATAAAAATAAAAATAAAAATAAAAATAAAAATAAAAATAAAAATAAAAATAAAAATAAAAATAAAAATAAAAATAAAAATAAAAATAAAAATAAAAATAAAAATAAAAATAAAAATAAAAATAAAAATAAAAATAAAAATAAAAATAAAAATAAAAATAAAACAAATTTTATATAAATATCTGCTAATTATTATTGGTCTTTCTAGTTAGTGAATTATTAATTTCTTTTTTTATTTTAATGTCTGGAAGTAGAAGCCTCCAGAAGTTGTTCTGGATTAAGTAGGGGTTTTTTCTTTTTGTTAGGATTGGAAGAAGAACTGTGTTCTTTGTGGTGTAGGTGGCTGGAAAGAGTATATGGATTGTAATGGTCAGGAACTGGGTTAGAAGGTAATTTTTTGGAAGAAGTCAAAGAAGTGGGGATAGAGTGTTTGAAGGTGTGCTTGATTATTCTAGACATCTTCCAGTGGTCATCAAGGAGCTTTTTCCTCAGATTCTTTTCAAATTTATTCAATGGACCATGAAGAGCAAAGGACTTGAGAATTTTTGAACACATCATGTTTAGGTGTTATTTCATATCAGTGTAATCCAGCGTTAAGGTATTTTCTAGAGGTTGGCCAATCCCAATTGCAGTTTCAGGAGGCAGGGTTCCAACTAAACAGAAGAATTGGATCAGTAATTGTCTCTGTTGAAGAAATTGTATTTATTAATTTGGTACTATCAGATTGGGAGTTCATCAAATTTGTATGTAGCCAGAATCTGGACTGTTGAAGAATGTTGAATGGATGTTGAAAAAGGATCAACCAGATGGAGGTATGGATTTTAATGATCATCCTCTAAATGGTGTTGAGAAAATATAGTAGAAGAAGGACATTTCTGTGGCCTGGTTGAAACAGCGGGGCTGCTGTTGTTGTTGTTAATATTTTTGCTTGGTGCAGGTGGGTTGGATACTGGTGGAGGAGTACCAGGTTGGTTTTAGATAGGACCAGGGGAAGGTGACCTGGAAGCCAATTGGGATCTGCTAGATGAAGATCTGGATGAAATGGAACCATCAGACAAGTAATTGGCTGCTAGAGGAGAGGTGTAGTTGGTTCTTCTTGTTTGAGAAGGAGATTTTTTTGGAAGCAGTTTTTGGTTCTTTGGTGTTTTCTTGAGGGCCTCTGGGAGGCCTTCTAGAAGTTTTGTTATTTTTGGTGTTTTCTGATGAAGAAATTGTTGTGTGCATGACTCTGGGAGAGCTAGGAGGTTTTTGCGTGTTGTTGTTGTTGTTTACTGATGGATTTTGGTTGTTTTCCGGCTGAATTTGGAGTTTTTGAGCCTGATTACTTCTTCCTAGAGAGGCAGGCGGGCCACCTGGGAGCTGATTTTGAAGCTGTTTTAGCTGTATTTTCTGAGAAAAATGCTGTTTCTTGGGAGGAAAAAGTAGGTCTTTTGGTGAGAGTTCTGGGGACAGAGCGGTGTGATCTTCTGAATGGAGCTGAAGATAGAGAAGAGGAAGCAGGACCTAGTTCTGGGGATCTGGTAGGAGATCTAGAGTTGTATTTGTTTTAAGGTGAAGGTGGTCGTATAGGATAATTGGGGTCTCTGTCACATTTTTTTTTGAAGTTGCAAGAATCACAGACCCTGTTTTAGAGTTTGGCTTCAGGAGTTGGAAGAGTGAAGGTGCAAGGTCTGAAATTTTGGATACACTTTTTGAAAGCATAGTCCTTGGGAGCTGTGAAATAAGGAAGGTCTGATGGTTTAAAATCTGGGGATCCGGCCATTATCTGTGATGGGACAATAATGAAGAGAAAAGAAATAAAAGAAAATGTTTTATCATTGATGTGTAGATGTTGAAGAGAAAGTGGAAGTTCATTAGGGAAGTTGTGGAGTATTGTGCATAGAATTGGCTCCATCCTTTTATGCAAAAATGTGGAAAATCTGTCAAGACTTTAAACTGAACACTGTGGTCAGTCCCCCAAGACTATAAACTGAGGATGGTTTGATGGCTGATTCCTTCAGGACTATAAACTGATAATTTGATGTTGGTGTAATTCTGACAGAGGGCATCCAAAGGGGGAGTCTCTGAAATTAGTTAATGCAAGTGTTGGGGTACCTGATGAGCTGGCTGCTCTGTAGAACAGTTACCCCAGAATGTTAGTTTATTTTCTTGGGTCTTTAATGGTTTGATCTCTGGTTCTGTCTATATGATTTAGGTTTTAAGTCCCCCAAGACTATAAACTGAAGGTTTTTTGAGTCACCCAAAACTTTTAACTGAGGAAATTTTTTTATTTTTTTATTTCTAAATCAAGAATTTCAGGCACAAATCAATTACAGAAGAGAATCAAGAGATGAAACAAAGTGTTCAGCATTATTCTTGAACTGGTGGATGAGGTGTCTTCTTTTCTCAATTTCCTGTGGATCTTTGGCAGGAGTGGATTGGAAGCATTTTAGAATGAGATGTTTTTGTTGAGAAGAGTTTTGTTGGAATTTGTACTTGATGGTGGGAAATTGATTGGGTGGTGGTGTTTCAATGGTTCCCACATTGTCATCATCACTGTCTGGATGGGAATGAACTGGAAATTCATCAGGTTAAATTTCAGTATGGAGAAGCATTGGTTTTACCATCAGAAGGACCAGGTATGGTAGAGCTAGTAGCTGTAGTGGTGTTGGATTTCTTTTTGGAAGGGTGTAATTTGTTGATTAATCTGGGTATCAAGATGGAAAGTCTAGATCTTTTGGTTTTGCTGGAAGAAAGACCAGGTTGAGGGGGAGGTGAATCTGTTTCAGATTATAATGGACCAGGTCTGGAGCAAGATTTCATTCTGGAATAGCAGGCATCACAAGAAGTTCTTGATGGATGGATTGGTGGTGATATGGTGCAGATGAGGTTATTGTAAATACAGTATTGACAGGGACCCATTTCAGAGATGGATTTTGAAAAACATGTGAAGATAGTGGTTCTGGTGTAGGAGAATGTGGATATTCTCAATTGGAGGGAGGATGTGGTCTTCCAACATTGGAAGAGGCCTTTGTTAGGCTGTTTGGCGCTGTTTTGGTATGTCTTAATTGACATTGGTTGAAAAATTGAGTGTTTTCTGTTTTTATTCAGTAATTAATGGGACTATGGTTATGTGGGTACTGCCATTGGATAGCCCTGGTGTTTATTTATATTTTATGTCTTGTGATATTTTTCATATTCTAAGTTTTAAGGGTTTATTTCCTCATTTTTCATTTCTAAAAAATAGCTGTTTCATTTTGTTTTTTGTGTTTTACGGGCTAACCTTTAGTCTTAGGGTTAAGTGCTTAGTACCATTAAGTAGAGCTAACTTGACTCTATATTTTATGTCACAACGTTGTCATAGCTTAATTTTGTGTTTTAAGGGTTTTAGTAGTTGTGGTGGATTTTTCTAAGTATTTTAACTTTTTTGGAGGTTTTTGGTGGTTTTCTGACTTCAGGGAGGTCTGGCCACTTCTAGGCGGGCCGCCCACCTCCGTTATAGAAGGCTGGGGAGCGCTCCTAGAGGGTTTTTATTCAATTTGGCTTCCAAAAGCACCAAATATTTTGCTGTGAATGGACTTTTTAGATGGTGGTCTGTGTGTACATACTGAATAAGACAGTTTAGGGCAACTTTAATTATTATACAACCATCCAGAGGTGATATCATTGTTCTCAGTTAGTTTTCACTGTTTTTTGGACACAATTGGATGTGTTTGTTTCAAGGTTAGTTCTTCATTTAACTCAACTTTTTCAACTAGTTTCTCTGGTGTAGCTTTGCAACCTGCATCAAGTATTACTGCTGTTTTCTGTGCAACAATTCACAGTGTTTTGTTTTTCTGGTGTGGATCTTTCTGCATTTCAGGTTTGTGGTTCTTTGGTTCTCAGTGGTCTTCTATTGGCTAATGGCTTGACTTGTTAAGCAGTCAAGAAGTGTGTTGGAAGGGGCATAGTAGCAGTCTCTAATTTACTGTAGCAAAAAAATCTCACCTGGTATTTCTCAAAGGGAAAGGGGTTTTTTTATCCAGTTTTACTCCAACTCCCTTGGTAAAGGCCTTTAGCTAGTACTATAGGATTGTATACAACACTTTTTTGTAGTTAATTTTCATTGCAAGGTGCACAGTTGCTGATTGAACTGTGTTTAGGTTTGTTTTATTCTTGAAATCAATCCAAATATTTTTCTCTCTATTCTCTTTGTTCCCTCCATTGCTTCCTCCTTTACCATGCTTCCTCTTTAGTCGCTTCTGACAGTCATTGCACTGTGTGGGGAGGATAGAGTCTTTTTTTCAGTTTTAGCACATGCTTTGTTGTAGTTACTTGTTGTTTTAAGGTGCACAGTTGCTGATTGACCTGTTTTTAGCTTTCCCCTGTGCTAAAAATTCTACAGGTTATGGGCCCAGTTGCCTAAAGCACCTCCTTCAAGTATAATTACAACAAAACCACTTACTGAACAATAAAAGAGCCTTTCTCTCAGATTTTAGATCACCCCTCTCTTTACATCCTTCACTCTCCAAATCTCTTGCTGTTGATTCAACATAATCATGTCCTCTAGTCAAAATTCCAGTAGATCAAGGATCCCTCTTCTCACTGATGACTCCTATGACACTTTTGAAAGCACCATGCACCTTCACTTTGTGAAACTAAAGCTGAACTTTCACAATGGATCAGAAATGACACCAGGTGTAAGTACAAAATTATTACCAGAGTTGATGAATCAAACAAAAAGCTGGTGTATATATGCCCTACATCTTATGCCATGTGGACAGCATTGGCATGCAGGCATGCTTGCAACCAAGTTGGATCAAGAATCTCTCATTTCTTATCCATAAAATGCTTTCTCTCCCCAAAGGAGGAGACTAAAAAGCTCATGTGGAAACCTTGAAAAGGATTAACTTTCATATGATCCGTTCTGGGCTAATCATTTCCCAGAAAGTCCTTATTTATCTCTTCTTTGCTACTCTCCCTCCTTCCTTCAAACATTAGCGTGGTCTCCTTACCAGAGATAGGCAAGAAATTGACAATATGCGCCTAGATGATGTCTTATCTTCTTTCCAGGATTATGCTTCTGATGAAAAAGTGGTTGATGATTTTCACAATGTTATGTCAACTGCTAATTCTCATTCTGCATCTCACAAATCTTCAAAACCATCCAAACCCAAGGCACCCAACAAACTCTCCTTCTCTCTTCATGGTCAAAATGTTTGACATGATGACAATCACTGTTTTTCTCAACACCCTGAAATCCATCCTTCCAATAAAAACCAGGCCAACACTACTTCTTCCTCTTCTTCCAAGGACAACACTGTTAAACTGAAACAGACTCTCCAAAAGAAGAACCACCAGCACCTTCAGCCAATTCTGCCTGGGGTTTCCCTTCTGATGAACATTTTCTCTTTGGAGCTGTTGCTCATCCTCCTGATAAAGAGAACCCCATTTGCATAACCAATGTCTCTGCATCTATGGCTGTCCATTCCACCAATCTTCCTCCAATCATTTATTCTGGCACCAGCTGTCATATGTTTCACAACAAAGACAGTTTTATCACCTTTCAGCCCACCAATGTTTAAATTCAACTTGCTGAAGTAGGCAAATCCATTGTTGCCACTGGCCAAGGAACAGTTGCTGCATCAGGAGGCCTTGAAGGAATAGTTTATTTCACTAATGCCTTGTATTTTCTTGATCTTGGCAGAAATCTTATCTCTCTTGGATGCTTGTGGAGAACTGGTTGTCTCCTTATTCATGCTCCTATCAATCCAATCTCCAACTTCATCATTTCATGCAATGGAAAGAATTACATAGGAGGAGTTATCTCCAATTCTTTGTTTGAATTTTCTGTTATTCCAAGTTTTACGCACAGATTTATTTGAAAAAATTAAGCCTCCTTCCTTTGATGGTTCACAGTATTATCTTAATTTCACGGATAAGGCCACTTCATACCGCCATGTTTATCTCATTTCTTCCAAAGCCCAAGTATTTAAGTATTTTCTAGAATATAAGGCGTCAGTTGAGTTGCAAACTGGTTTTAAGATCAAAAAGTTAGTTTGTGATGGTGGTGGTGAAAATATCAATGCTGGTCTTACCAACTTTTTTAAAAATTATGGTATTTCCCTTCAAGTTATGGCTCCCTACACTCCCCAATAAAATCCAATTTCTGAGAGAGGAAACTGTATCACCACTGAAAAATCCAAGACAATGATGTTTCACTCAAATTCTCCAATTGAACTTTTGTCTGAAACAGTCAAATTGGCAGTTTATCTTGAAAACAGATTACCAACCAAAGCTCTTTCCAATAAATCAACTCCCTTTGAAGCCTGGAATTAATCCAAACCCAGAGTTTCACATCTTCAAGTCTTTGGTTGTGCATGTTATGCTTTTCTTTACAAACTTCAGTTTCCTGGTAAGTTTTCAGCCAATGCCAGAAAGTTTGCCATGTCAGAATATGAGGAAGGAACAACAAATTATTGTGTTTGGGACTTGGAACTCAAGAAAGTAGTTATTTCCAAATCTGTGGCATTTAATGAATTCTTTTTTCCTTTTGTTTCCTGCAGTTCCAAGCGTGTTCAATTGTCACAACTTCTAAAACAAGTTCCTGAGGCTCCCTGCAATACTCAATCCTTTTTAAGTCCTGGTGTTCCCATCTATCCTCCTTCCTCCTCATCATCAAGGCTTTACACTCCTCTTCCTTCTTCAGAGAACAATCCTGATGATTCCAATTCAGAAATGGCTTCCTCCTTCTTGCCCTCTGAAACTCACATGTCTGGAACACCATCAAATTCAACACCCTGTCTTCACCTGGTCATCTAACAAGATTGACTTCAACCAATGTCAGCTTTGCTCCAGATGAAGAAGGTTCCAGCCAATCTGATCCATTATATTCATCAATAGAAACAGATAATCCAGCAGATCCTGATTATGTTCCACCCTCAGGTTTTCCCCCTAATTCAGATATGTCATCAGGTGAAACCTCCACTCCTGAACATTTGTGTCAAATTTACTATGACTGATATCAACATGATTCCTACTCTGACTCTCCTGATCCTCTTGGTCTATTTGCAGCAAATTTTTTTGCCTTCTTATTGGAAGCTCCTTTATTGGCTCATAAAATTTGTGAACCCCAGTGTTATAAGCAAGCAATCTATTCCAAATACTCAGAAGAATGGCCAGAGGCTGTAAAACATGAACATCAAGCACTTTAGTATTTTAACACCTAGAAAATTATCCATAGGCCTGAAAAAGCAAATGAAATTGGTTGCAGGTGGGTTTTCAGGGTTAAACCAAATGCTGATGGTGGTGGTTCAAAGTTCAAAGCCTGATGTGTAGCAAAAGGTTATGCAAAAATCCTTGAAATAGATTTTCATGAAACTTTTGCTCCCACTTGTAGAAGTTTTAGCACAGGGGAAGGCTAAACACAGGTCAATCAGCAGCAGTGCACCTTACAACAACAAGTAACTACAACAAAGCATGTGCTAAAACTGAACAAAATACTCTATTCTCCCCACACAGTGCAATGACTGTCAGAAGCGGCCAAAGGGGAAGCAGGGGACAGGAGGAAGCAATGGAGGGAACAAAGAGAATAGAGAGAAAATATTTAGATGAATTGCAAGAGTATAACATACCTAAACACAGGTCAATCAGCAACTTTTCACCTTACAACAACAAGTAAGTACAACAAAGCGTGTGCTAAGACTATAAGGGACACAATTGTGAGCTTCTGTGGTTAGGGTGAACAATATTAGTGGAAAAGAAAACAGAAAAGAAAAGGAAAGAGCCTGAACAAAAGACTGTATTCTCCCCACACAGTGCAATGACTGTCAGAAGTGGCCAAAGGGGAAGCAGGGGACAGGAGGAAGCAATGTAGGGAACAAAGAGAATAGAGAGAAAAAGATTTCAATGGGGAAAACGGAAACAGCAAGCAGAGGCTTGATTATATGACAAAGTCCACCATCCAAAACAACAGAAAACTACTTGAAATCAACAGAAACTACTCAACTACAATACAGAAACAAGAGAAAACAGTCAAGGGAGCAATACCCCCACAATGACAGTTTGACATTTCAAGTCCAAAAAACACATCCTTGAGGTCCAGGTTGAGGAATATGACTCTGGGTGGGAAAGAACAGTTGTCCTCGACATTTGAGCTTGTATCACAATGATTCCTCAGCCGAAATGAGCAGAAAAAGACGATATGAGCTTGGAGAATGAGGAGAAAGAGAAGGAAAAGAGCTGGAAAAGATATGGGTCAGGTATTAGATGCAGAAATTTCTACACCACTGGTTGAATTACATCTCTCAGGACCATTCTTTCACTTGCAGCTCACTTTGACTGGGATTTTCATCAAATGGATGTGTTGGCTGCCTTTCTTCAGGGAAATCTCAATGAAACTGTTTACATGAAGCAGCCTGAAGGCACTTTAACTGCTGGAAATGAAGGTAATTTTGTCCACTTTTGCATCCCCTTTATGGCATCAAACAGGCTCCTTTCTGCTGGAGTTCATGCATCAATGAGTATCTGTGCAAACTCAACTTCTCTCCTCTCAATTGTGATCAGTGTGTGTATGTTTGGAGAAACAACTCACAAAACTGTATCATTTATTTGCATGTGGATGAAATGGTTATTACTGGCAACCATTTTCTCTGGTTCAAAGTCAAAATTAAAACTGAGTTTGAAATGGATGATCTTGGTTCAGCCACTTGGATTTTGGTAATGTGCCTCACCAGAAACAGATCAGCACATACTCTTTCTCTGTCACAAGATTCTTATGCTGAAAAAGATCTCTCCAACTGGAATATGGCCAATCGCAATCCCTGTCACACTCCTTTGTCTCAAAATGACTACCCTGTCAAAGCCACTAGTGAAGAAATTTCTGACTTCAATGCTCTCAAGATCAACTACCGCTCTGCAATTGGTGCTCTCAATTATTTATCTGTTGCCACCAGACCAGAACTCTCTTTTGCAGTTGGTGCACTATCTCAACACCTTATTGAGCCAGGAATTGAACATTGGGAAGCTGTCAAACACACCTTCATATATCTTTGTGCTACTTCATCATCTTTTCTCACTTATGGTGGAAAATTTCCCATTTCCAATCATCCTTCTCTTTGTCCTCTCATTTCTTCAGACACAGATTATTCTGGAAATCCTGACACTAGGCGCTCAACTGGAGGGTATGTTGTTATTCCAAATGGAGGAGCTGTTTCCTGGAGCTCTAAAAAGCAACAAGTTGTCACCATCTCTAGTACTGAAGCTGAATTTAGAGGCATTGTTGATGCTGGATATGAAGCAATCTGGATGACAAAACTTCTCACTTCTTTCAATATTCCCAAGTCTCCTTCACCTTTAATTCTTGCGGATAATGCTAGTTCCATCTCCCAATGCAAAGATTCACTCAGATACCATCAAAGATCAAATCATGTTCATACTAAACTTAGCTGTATAACTGAAAGCCTCAACATAAATCACTTTCAGCTTCAACATATCTCAACTGAGCACATGATTGCTGATCTTCTCACAAAATTACTGTGAAAAGTCAAGCTGAATCATCTTCTCAAACTTATGGATCAGGTATTAAAGGGGGGGGTGTAGAAATTTCTGCATCTAATACGTGACCCACATCTTCTCCCAGCTCTTTTCCTACTTTTATCCTCATTCTCCAAGCTCATATTGTCTTTTCCTGCTTATTTTTGCTGATGAACCACTGAGATACAAGCTCAAAAATCAAGGGAAACTATTCTTTCCCATCCAGAGTCATATTCCTCAACCTGGATCTTGAGGACATGTTTTTGCACTTTAAATGTCAAACTGTCATTGTGTGGGAATCGCACCCTTGACTGTTTTCTCTTGTTTCTTTATTCTCCTTGTTTATGTATTGTAGTTGAGTAGTTTCTATTGACATCAAGTAGTTTTCTGTTGTTTTGAATGGTGGACTTTTTCATATAATCAAGCCTATGCTTTCTGTTTCCGTTTTCCCCATCCAAAACTTTTTCTCTTTATTCTCTTTGTTCCCTCCATTGCTTCCTCCTGTCACCTGCTTCCCCTTTGGCCACTTCTGACAGTCATTGCACTGTGTGGGGAGAATAGAGTCTTTTTTTCAGTTGTAGGACATGCTTTGTTGTAGTTACTTGTTGTTTAAAGGTGCACAGTTGCTGATTGACCTGTGTTTAGCTTTCCCCTGTGCTAAAACTTCTACATATCTGGGTCCATTGCCATCAGGATTTTAACAAGTTTCATCAGGAACTCAATAGGGTTTTCAGTAGAAGAAGAGCTATATCTGCCTTCTTCATACTGCCTTTTTTGAGCTAACCTGAACTTGGATCCACCAAATTTTGCTTTAAGTAATTTCTTCCAATCTTCCCATGAGTAGTCATTTTTATCTAAGAGGACAGATTCATACCACATTAGGGCTACATTTGTAAATAAAGAGATTAATTTTGACACAATTTCCTAATCTGAAAGTTTGTAAGAATTTTTCAGAGTATCAGTCCTGCAAATAAATTGCTGCCAATCAGAGGAAGAATTACCATCAAATGCTGGATATTGTTCAAGTTTTGGCCAATTTATTTGATTTGATGTTTTCTCCTAATTACAAGCTTGTTTCAGAGTGAGGAGAAGCTGCAACTTCTCCAAGTGGGCAGTAATCTTGTCAGTGTATCTAGTATATAAGTATGATTTAATAGTATTTATTAATGGTCCTACTACTTATTAATAAATTATTTAGTGATTAAACCTCAGGGTAAGACTAATTAAATAGTTATACTCAAATAAAACTCACAATACTTGGATTTAAATGTGTGCTAGTGGTGGAAAATAGATGAAAATAATATAGTTATAGCTTATATAAAGATAATATCAATTTATAAAGGCTTTATAATATATTTCTAAATGATAATAATTGTGTTATAATGTTTATTTGAATTGTAGTAAGTAATTGATGTCTAATAACCACCAAAATCCTCCCTTACTTATACCAAAATGCACTGGAGTGCACAGACCTTCAATCCAGATGATGTCACTGATATCCCCGGAAATTAAAGCACTGTGATGGCCCATCACCTCCCCATGGTGTCCACTTCAAGCATATTCAACACCCAGACCTCCAGTAAGGACCCTCCATCACAATTAATGATAACACAGACCCATACCATAAATAGAAAATCCAGATAAAAGCAGATACCATAAAGAAACAGGTAAAATAACTCATCCAAAGAGAATATAATGAAACCCAAAGCATATAAAGGAAACAAATGAAATTTCCAAGCCCCCAATAACATCCCCAAGCATCCATATTAACCCAGAAATGACCTCCCAACCCACAAATCTGTGAATATCCATCCAAGGAAGCAGATTAAGTTGTCCAGGCTGAGTGTATGCGCCTGAAATAGATGTTTATGCTTCTTTAGGCCTTGTGAGTCCACTGGATATGTCCATATGACCTAAAATAAGCATAAAAAACAAAGTTTATAGGCTATTAAGAGGCTAAAACCCACTTATATACCTAAATATACATAATATACTGCATATTTCACTGAATATGAGATTTATGTATACATATAAGCTTATGTATGTCAATAATTACTTAATATCACTTAAGATAAATATATTATGACTCCATTAACACCTTAATAAGTATTATTATGCTATGGATAAGCTATTTAAACTACTATAGTTTATATAATAGAGTGATAATTATATATATATGTAATATAATCATATATATTATTGTTTTAACCTTATTTTTAAGATATAAGCTTAATGTACTTAAGGTTATAGTATTTTAAGCATAAGAAGTTCTCAGTCCTAGGGATATCTAGGCTGAAAAATCTCATTTTTTAACCCTTCTGTAGCTGAACAAGGTACATCATCAATTTTTGATGGAAACTCAGTAATATCTACAGGCATTTATGGAACTAATTTTACTTTAGGTGAACTAGGGACAGGTAAAATTGGTTTAAGCTGGTCCTCTAGAAGAAGGAAAAGAAGATAGAGAAAAATGAGAGAAGGAGGAGGAAAAATAGGAAAAAGGTTGAGGGAAATGAAAAGTTAAATAAAAATAATTATTTTAGAAAAATAAGGCAACAAAAATTCCTTGGGTTTGACACAACAGTGAGTCTTATTAAATTATAATATATTTATTGAAAATAAGTATTACTATTTCTGCGCGGAAAATACTGTTATTACTAATAGACTTATTGCAACCTTAGATATTTATATAGAATTTAGATTAGAATTATAGTACTAATAAAAATAATAATAAATGTATTAAAAAAATATGTTTAAATGGTGAGTGTATAATAAGTGATGCATTAAAGGGGATTACCCAAGGCCCTTTTATTGACCAGGGAACCTCTGAAGCACCATAAATCAGTATATACAAAATATTAATAGGCTAAAACAAGAATGTAAAAGAATAGAAATGAAACATAGATATTAAGAGAAAAACATGAAACAATTAACTAAACCCGTGAGTAAGTAACCAATTTCCCCACCATAACTTCCCAAAACAATTAATTGAATTAATTAGTAACCAAGTAAGTCTGAAACATGATAACAGTGAGTAAAATAACCCAAAACAGATGTTACAGTAAGATGTAAAGGGTTTTATTAAAACAATTAGAATCATTTTCACACCAAAATCCATGTAATAAATTCATTCCAGTATAAAGCAATTTTAATTAATTGTTTTAACTATTTAATTAATTCACTAATTATTTTAAATGAAACATATAATTAATTTAATGATATTTCTAATTTAAAGTGAGAATTTTAATACCATATTATTAAATAAGTGTTAAAATTTATTTAATAATTTTACTGACATAATTAAGGGTCAAAAAAGTTCCCAATATTATTGTTTAATAATTTATGAAAAAGGTTTATTTAATATATAAATTTAATAAATCAATTTAATTACATTATAAGTCAATTTTACACTTATAGTTACAATATATGTTTATAATTAATTAATTATAAATTTGTATATATTAAATACATAAAAAATGCACCATAATTTATAGAATATATATCATGCTTAATTTAAATGTAAAAATAATTTATATAATAATAAAATTAATATAATATTTATATATATTTAATAAAATAATTATATCATTTCATTATGCAATATAAGATTAATCAATATACATAGTAAGCAAATTTTTACGCCCTCTTTTAGTTACAGTAAATTGACATAAAATTTACTGGGCTCCTGGTATAGCCTGGCTGAAAATTGGAGTATCCTGTGCATCAGGTTTTTTTCAAAGAAGGGTCAGAAAAATTTTGGTCATGTAAGAATGAATTTAATTTTTCTTCAATGGTTGTTAGCCTAGTCTTCACTCTTAGAATACTATATAAACTCTCTTTGATGGTTTTAAAAGATAACTGGTTCTTATTTTGAAGAGATGAATAATGGTCCCCTAATTTTTTAAGTTCAACTTATGTCCCTCTAGCTCTTGGCAACAGATAGACGCAGTATCTTGTAATTTAGATAAATCATTCTTGATATTTTGCCACAAAGCAACTTTCTTATCATGAGTTACTTTTTACCTAAACAAATCATCATAAACTCTTTGTAATTCACTCCAAAATGCTTGATAACCTTGTTCAGTTAACAAACTATTAAATTTCTGAGTCAATTGCATGTTGTCCATTATATGATTCTTTTAGTAATAATATTTCTCAAATATTCATAATTAATGATAGCTACATCTGGAGAATCTCTTAATAGGGAAACAGAATAATTTTCCAGATTCTCATAAAATTCAGGATCAAGTGTTTCATCAATAATAGCCATATCAGGATTTATCATTGAAGTAGCAATCAATACCAAAGGATTAGTTACATTAGAATATTGAGCAATCTTCCTACTACAGTCAGCCTCTACTGGTCTCAAAGTATCATCTTTTCTTTCAGAATTACCTGAAGGAACTGATTTGGTAACAAGAAAGTGTACTTGGGATTCAATAGAGGGGCTTTCCATGGTTATGGCAAAAATTGAATGTGATTTTTCTTCCCCTTTCTTCCTCCATGGTAGGGGCAAGGAGGTTTTGGGTTGAACTGATGGGTTCTGGAAAGACCTGCCTGAGGTTCTTGCTGTTGCTGTTGTTGAGCCTGGAGGTAGTCCCACTGGGTGTTTAGCCAGTCCCATTTTCATTTTGAAACTTCCACCTTTTCCTGTTGTTGAGGGGCCAATTTCGGAAGTGCTTTTGGAGCAGGAGGAGTTTTTCTCTTCTCTTGAAGAAAGGATTCTTTGTTTCTTACCTTTTTTTCTAGAACTTCTGAATTTGACCTCAGTTTGAGATTCTCTACCCTCAATTCCTTGATGTGAGTGGAAAGTTTGCTGACTTGCTGCTTCAAGGGCATCTTTTTCATTTGAATCCGCTTGGAAGCTCTTCTGGGGGGTTGACTGAAGGCTTTTGATCCAGAACAGATTTTTCCACTTTTCTTTCTATTTCTTGCATTTCTACATCCTGATTGGTCCAATAATTGATTAATTTGAGTAAGTTTTGTAGTCAAAGGAGAACTTACTGAAGTCTCATCATAATCAATCAAATCTAGTTCCTCATCACAGGCAGCAGAAGCACTTTGATCATTCATTGTTGTAGATAACCTGAACTGAGAGAGAGAAATATTAAAATTTAATCAGTTATTATTTTACCTTGTTTTAAAAAAAAATAAGAGAGAGAGAAAAAAATATTTCTAGTATATAATCAATTATCAGGATTTTGTAATCAACTTCAATAATGAAAATATAATTTTTATCAGGACAAAAAATCAACTGAAAAAATAATCACAACTTTTATTAATTAAATTAAGATGTCTTATATTTTATTACCAGGATTTAAAATAAATCAACTGAAATAATAAAATAATTTATTAATTATTAGGAAAAATGGTCAACTGAATTTATTAACCCATTTCTTAATTAATTAATAATATATATGTTGATAATTATCATGACTAAGAGTCAACTGAAAAATTTAATTACCAGGACTTAATTTCAACTGAAATAATTTAATATAATTAATTTAATTAATTTTATATATCTATTATTTTACTTCCAGGACAATTTATAAACTGAAAAAATAATATAATATTTTTAATTTTCAGGACAAAAGGTCAACTGAAATAATTAATAATTAATCCAATTATTATTATTTTACTGCCAGGAAAATTTATCAACTGAAACAAAAATATAATATTTTAATTCTCAGGACAAAGGTTAAACTGAAATAGTTAAAAATTAATTTTATTATTATTTTTTTACTGTCAGGACAATGTTTCAACTGAAACAATAATAAAATATTTTAATTATAAGGACAAAAGGTCAACTGAAAGAATTAAAAAAAATATATAATTTAATTAATTTAATTTAAATTACTTCTAGGACTAAGAACAATATTTCTCTATCTTGGTCAACTAGGAAAATAAATTAAATTATTTACCAGGCACCTCCCCCTGTAATGTGAGTAAATTAATGCCATTACAGAGTGCTGAGTAAAAAAGATATACGTAAACTATGAAATATGCAAAGTTAGACCCACAGTGTCAGCCGTGCTATCTCAGGAGCCCAGTAATTTATATAATAAATTACTGCAATCATATAAAGGAATAACATTATGTAATTACAAAAAATTATTAAAATAAAATTATAAATATTTTATGAATAAATAAAATAATTACTATACTTAATTTTATTATTAAATAAATTTTATTACATAAACAAATATTATATTCTATAATATCATGGCGCACTTTGTACATATAAATTAATTATTTAAAATTATATTATAAGTGTAAATTTAAATTACACTGTAATTACAATTTCAATAATAAAATTTATATAAACTAAATACAACTTATCATATAATACTATCCATAAATATTGGGCGCTTCCTTGACCCTTAATTGTGTCACTAAAATTACTAAATTAATTAAAAAAATCTATTTAATATGATTAAATTTAATTTCTCATTTAAAATAAGTTACTTTATTAAATTAATTTAATAATTGAATTACTTGAAATAGTTAAAATAATTAAATTACCTTTACTTATACTGAATTAAGATTATTTAAAAGCGTAAAAATAATTCATTTTATTTTAATTAAACCTTTTTTAGCTATTTGTATTCCTTCTTTAGATTTTTTTCTCATAGCTCTCATTTTCCATACTCATGTAGTTATTTGTTATATTAATTCTATTCTTTTTTAGAAATTTCTGATGGAAAAAAAATAGTTGCTTAATCACAGGTTTATTTTTATTGTTTTTAATTAAATTCTTTTAGTTATTTATTTCACATTATTTTGCTTTTTTGTAAGTACTATTGGGATGCTCCAGAAGGTCCTCTTGCCTATAAAAGGGTTTTGGAAACCTCTCTGGTAGCTCATGACTTATTATACACTCACTTAAACATATTTTAAATATACTACTTTTATTTATTATTTTTATTAGTTCTACATTTCTAATTAAAATACTATATAAATAATTATAGGTTGCTTTAAGTTTAATAATAATATCAGTGTTTTCCGCGCTTTTGAACATAATTACTAGTAAACATATATTATAATTTAAATAAAATATTATAGTTGTATCAAGTCTCACATCCTCTCGTTGTCCTCTCTTCACAAGATATATTTATTATTTTATTACTATCCAACTTTATAATATCTTATCTTCTCCTCCTATTGTCCCTTTTTCCCCTTCTCCTCCTCTTTCTTCTAGATGACCGGCCAATAATTGAGGACCTTTCCGAACGACAATGATGAAGACTTGCGACGAATGACAAAGCGCACGGACCACCCAAGCCAAAAAGTAAACTTTTTGCCGCGACCGTGTTTCGAACTTGGGTTCAATAGTTTAGGTTTATATTAAATTAAATTATATATTATTTTGAAGTGATTTTACGATCACTATAGTAAGCTCACCTTTGCAACTCTCACTCATAGTATTATATTTTTACTGCAATAACAGTGTTTGTGGCTTAATTGCTGATTCACTGAGTGTAAGTTTTCATTATATTAAAATTTTTTTTCCTAGTTGACCATAATAGAGTAAAACTCTTAGTCCTAGAAGACAATTAATATTTAATAAATTAATAAATTAATTTTATTATTATTTTTTGCATATTGGTTGACCATAATAGTACTCAGTACTTAGTCCCAATTTTACCATTATATTAATTTTGGTATTAATTATTTTGGTTGACTTCTTAAACCTTTATTAGTTGGTCCCATTTTAATTATTGTTAATTTTTAATAAACATTGTAATTACATTTATTTGTATTAAATTTTTTAATTAATTGATTTTTAATAAAAATTTTTTTTTTAAATCCAATTGATTATATTTTATTTTGAAATAAAACTTTGAATCATTGATTAATTTTGATTCTAATTTTCACAGTTTAAATTTCCAGTAGTTTGGCTAAAAGCATGGATAACTTACATGTGGATGAGATTGAAGTGGATGTTGACACTGAATCTGTAGGTTCTTCTAAAGTAACTTACAAAAATTATTCAGCTGACAAAAAACCTTCAGGATGTGTAAATGTCAGGAGAAGTGGCAAACCCCCCTCACCAAACAACTCTGAAAGAAGTAAAACCTCAAATACATCAGGACAATCCACTCATAGGTATAAAAATAAAAAATATTCCTCTAACACAGCAGGTAAACAATCTGTCAAGCCATATAAAGGAACTGAGAGCAGAAAGCATGAAGTACAAGGCAAGGGTAGACACACTCTGGCAGCAGATGCAGGAGCTATTAAATCCCAAACAGGGTCAACCTCCTCATTTCCCAGCTTCCCAGCCTCAGCCTAAACCTCAGCCCAATCAAGCACCCAGCTCCCTCACCCACAATCAAGGCACTCTGCAAGTGGAGCAATGGAAATGGGATTACTTGATGACCCACTACCAACAAAATGTTCAGCAACCAGCTCAACACCCTGGCCCATCCAGGACACCAAACTACAATCCATCTCTTCAGCACCATCCTTATCAGGGGGGCAGAAGAAAGAAAGCACAGGGGAAGTTTCCTCCCTTGCCATGGTAAGTAATTTGTTTGATAAGCATGTTGGTATATATAATAACAAATCTTCTTCAGGTAATAATGTGGACCCTGAAAGAACAGTTAAACCCTTGAAGAAACAACTTCCTTTAATAAGTAGCCCCATTGATGTAATTAGCAAATTATCATTTGATGAACCTTTACATTTGACTTCTACTTCTTTAATTAACCCTTCTCTTGCAATTAAGAATTATTCTGTTTCCCCTGAAGTCTACACTTTAATTCAGAAAACTTCTGAAGAAATATTGAAAGATACCCTTGATTTTA
Organism: Hemileia vastatrix; assembly: GCA_030280995.1. Lineage (NCBI taxonomy): Eukaryota > Fungi > Basidiomycota > Pucciniomycetes > Pucciniales > Zaghouaniaceae > Hemileia > Hemileia vastatrix. Next base: position 21,550,339 of record JASXTE010000012.1, on the reverse strand, counting down.
ATGTTGTGAAAGATAAACATTTGAGAGATTTGTTAATACATGAGAGTGATAGATTAAATAATTTGCATTTACATTGAAAAGTGAGTTCTTCTTTTCAAGACACTGCTTATTTCAAATTGAAAGACACATTAAATAATGTCCTTGCTCAACAAAAGTCTATTAAAGCTGACCACAGATCACTTTTAGATAAATATAGTCACCTACGCAAAACTGTTGATAATCTAAAAGATGAAAATACTCCTTTAAAGAATGACAATATGCTTTTGCACAGTGAATTTAGAAAATTGAAAATTGATTCTCAGAATTTGAGTAATAAATGCTCTGTAGATGAGGACAGAAATGTTTTATCTATTTCTAGGATTAATGATCAACTATCTTACATTCCTGATTTGAGAAATAAATTATCTGACCTTGAGAAACTATTTTCAGCATTACAAACTGTTTAGGCTACTCATTATCATGAATTAAGAAATATTGCTCAAACTGCTGTTAATCATAAGAATAAACAGCCTGAACAGAGTAGTTCTTCTTTCCCTTGTAATGTACCAATTTTACCAGCTGAACTTCATTCTGAAAAATCTATTGCATCAAACAGAAATAAATTTAATGCTCACAATGAGCCAGCTGCCTCTGTGAATAATGAAATATCTGAACACCTTTCAAGGCTTCAAGAACTGATAACCTTGAATAATTCAAACCATAGGATGGAACATCCCAGTAGCCAGAAAAATTGGCCTAAGTTGGATCAATATTGTACCTTTGATGGTGATTCTTCATCTGACTGGCAACACTTTATACAAAGGATTGATAATTTAAAGAGATCTTATAAACTACCTGATGAGGAAATTGTTTCTAAGCTAATTTCTTTATTTTCCAATGTAGCCTTGATGTGGTATGAATCTGTTCTATTAGATAATAACCATTATACATGGAATGAGTGGAAATCCTTGAATGAGAATAAATTTGGTGGTTCAAAATTCAGGTTGGCTCAGAAAAGACTGTATGAGAATACTACATATGTATCCTCCTCTGTTGATAAACCCATTGTTTTTCTTATGAAAGTAACAAAGATCCTGAGAGCAATTGATCCAAAGATGGATTATGATATTTGGAGAGATAAAATCTTGTATAAATTGCCAAATTCGCTTAGAGATTTAATGGTAGCTAGAACTGAGCATGTGAGGGAACATTCTTCTTTCATTACTATTTGTAATGAGGTACTACTCAACCGTAGATATGAACCTAAGAATTACCTTGGTAAATCTTATAATGATCAGAATAAACCCTCTACAAAGCCCCCAGAAAAAGCTGGTAGACCCTCTTCCCCAGTTGCACCTAAAAAATATGCAACAAATACTTGTTATAAATGTAACAAACCATGGAAAAAGGGTCATGTTTGTGACAAGAAAATTAATCTTGTTGAAAACAATGAGGACACTGATGAGGCTGAAATGGATGTCAATAATTCTTCTAGTGACTGTGAAAGTAATATCTCCTATGACAATGAATCTGGTAAAGATGTTTTAATGTTGGAAAAGGATGTCCATTATTTGGATAATATATCTGAAGAATGTGTATTGGATTTATCTTCAGTAGAAAATGCTGAGATAATTAAAGATATTACTAACAATTCTATAGCCATATCCCCTTTGAAAGCACCTGTTATCATTAATGGTAAAAATGTTGATGTAGTTCTTGATTCTGGTGCTGGAGGAAGTGTAGTGTCTGAAAAAGCTTTAGCTTCAGTAGATAAGGATTATTTGAGTAAATTATTACCTATAACTTCTGAAAAATGGAGAGGGTATGGTTCTACCTTAATTCCTATTGGCAAATATAAAACCTCTGTATTCTTCCAATATAATGGTGGTTTTGTCAGAGCTATTTGTGAATTTGTTGTCATGAAAAATGATAATTTAAGCAATTGATGTATTATGGGTAATGATATTTTGACCATGTTTGGTGTGAAATTGGACCCAGCAAATAATTGCTTCACATTGGGATTGAATGGCAAAAGAAAATTCAAAATTTCCTCCCCTAGAAAACCTTCTGGGCATCTGTTAAAGTCTAGTAACTCACTGATCCAGTGTAAAGGCAGACCAACAATTGAAATGGATGATTTATTAAATTAAATAAATACTGCTTCTTTTGGTGATCATTTAACTAGTGAACAAAAGGATTCTATTATTGCCTCAATTACTTCTTTCCCTATGGCTTTTGCTCATGGTTCTCATGTCTTGGGAAGTGTTCAGGAAGAAATGAAAATTACCTTATCCTGTAACTTGAGTGATTTTCCTCCTAGTCTTAGGAAAAAACCATATCCTGCTTCTCCAACAAAAAGAAAGGATATTGAAGATAATATTGCCATATTATTAAAAATGAATATCATTGAGAAAGTGGATGTCACCCCCCAATATTGTGTCATTTCCCCAGTCTTGATTTCTTATGAAAAAGATAAGGCTAGATTATGTGGAGATTACAGAGCATTAAACACTTATACTGTTGATGATATTTATCCTTTACCCAGAATTAATTTAATTCATGCTACCTTGCAAGGTGCAAAATTTATTAGTTGTCTGGATGGTAACAAAGGGTATCATCAAGTTCCAGTCGAGAAAAATTCTCAGAATGTTTTGCTTATTGCTACTCATATGGGAATATATAAGTATGTTAGAATGCCATTTGGCCCTAAAAATGCCCCTTCAGTTTTCCAGAAAGTCATGGATAACATTTTCCATCAGGAAATAATTGAAGGATGGCTCATGGTGTATATTGATGATATCATACTTTTTTCTAAAACTTTTGATGAACATATGGTTCACTTGAATAGGGTTTTTTAAAAAATGGATGAAATCAATATGACCTTGTCCTTGAAAAAGTGTAAATTTGGTTTTCAATCTTTGAAAGTCCTTGGCCATGTTGTGTCAGGCCTACAAATTTGTGTAGACCAAAACAAAGTTGCTGCAATTCAAAATGTGAAAGCACCAACTTCTGTAAGAGAAATCCAAAGTTTTTTGGGTATTTTTGGCTATTACAGGCATTATATTAAAAATTATCAGGTCATAGCCTTACCTCTTACCAAACTCACTAGGAAAGATGTTGCATTCATCTGGAATAGTGACTGTCAAAAAGCTTTTGATACTTTAAAAAGTTGCTTAATGACAGCCCCTATCTTAGCTCTTCCAGATTTTAATAAACAATTTGTCTTGAATACAGATGCTAGCTTTGTTGGTCTGGGTGCTTCCCTCCACCAGAAACAAATTATTAATGATAAATTCTCAGAGGTTGTAATTTGTTATATTTCAAGAACCTTGAGAAATAGTGAATTGAAATATGGTGCCACTCAATTAGAGTGCTTAGCAGTTGTTTGGGCTCTTGAGAAACTTCATTACTATCTAGATGACCAAAATTTTGAATTGGTAACTGACTGTAGTGCTGTAAAGTCCTTCTTAAACCTGAAAACACCTAATAGACATATGTTCAGGTGGCAACTTGCTGTTCAAGAGTACAGAGGACGGATGACAATTACCCATAGGGCTATAAATGTTCACTCCAATGTTTATATGCTGTCCAGACTGCCTCTGCCAAATAATGACTCCAATCCTGCTTATGTACCTGAAGATGATACTATTCATATCCATGGTATATTTATAGTTGATATGGAAGAGGAGTTATTACAATTAATACTGGATTCATATGATAAGGATTCTGATTTAAATAAATTAGTTACTATCTTAAATGATCCTAAGAATGCTTCAATTCAAGCATTGATTAAAACTCTTCCTGCAAAGTATCAAAATGCTTTGATTAAAGGAAAGTTTTCTATTGAAGATGGTTATATATATTATAGAAGAAAGCTTACTAATGTAATTGTAATCCCTCCTTCTATGAAAGAAACTATCCTCAAACTTTGTCATGATGACATATTAGCTGGTCATTTTGATCTAGAAAAAACATTGATTAGAATCAAAAACACTGCTTGGTGGGCTAATATGTCTGAAGATACAAAATTATATGTTAAATCTTGTGATTCCTGCCAGAAATCTAAAAGGTTGACAGGTAAGAGAGCAGGGTTGTTACAACATATTGTAGCACCTGATGCTCCTTGGAAAATAATTAACATGGATTTTGTCACTGGTCTTCCTGTAGCAGGTAAAGACAGTTATAACTCTTGTTGGGTAATAGTAGATAGATTCAAAAAAATGTGCAAATTTATTCCTACCCACAAAGATTGATCAACAAAAGAATTAGCTTTCTTATGGTGGTCTTACATGTTTAATATTATTGGTTTTCAAAAGCCATTATCTCTGATAGGGATCCAAAATTTACTTCTGAGTTTTGGACCTCTTTGATGGATATTTGTGGCTGTGAGTTAAAGTTATCTACAGCTCATCATCCTCAGACTGATGGTCTAGCTGAAAGAATGATTCAAACTCTGGAAGATATGATTAGAAGGTATTGTGCCTTTGGTTTAGAATATAAAGACAATGACAGATTTAATCATGACTGGGTCACTCTATTGCCTGGTCTTGAATATGCATATAATAGCACTGTTCATTCTGTCACTGAGAAAAAGCCTTTTGAGCTTTGGTTAGGTCATGTCCCAAACACTCCTGCTCAGATTCTCAATAATAAATTACCTAAGTTGGAACTACATCCTGGTGTAAAATCTTTTATGCAAATGCAACAGCTATGCAGAAAACATGTTCAAAGCTGTATTGATAAAGCATTTGAATATGAAAAGAAAAGATGGTATAAATCCCTTAAGGAATATACATTTAACAAGGGTGATGAAGTGTTGATATCTACTGTCCATTTCAATTTAAAAGGTAACAACAAATTAAAATATCCTTTTGTAGGACCATTTGTTGTTAAAAGAATTGTTGGTGATAATGCGGTAGAAGTTGTATTGTATTCTCCATATGATAGGAAACATCCTGTCTTTCCCATTTCTTTGCTTAAACCTTATACTTCCAACAGTGACTTATTTCCCAAAAGAAGGGGAAGACCTAAGAAAAACCCTCAGGAAGTCACAGAAACTGCAGAAATTGATAAAATTCTCAATGATAGAATTATCACTTCTGAAAGAGGTATTGAATATTTATTGAGATATAAGAATAAGTCATCTGAACATGATGCATGGAAACCTGGAAAAGAAATTTCAAATCTCTCTACTCTGTTAAAAAGATATAAAAAGAAAAAATCATAGCATTTTTTTATTGTTTTTTTAGAGTAAGGGAGTGTCAGCCAGGCTATCTCAGGAGGCCAGTAATTTATATAATAAATTACTGCAATCATGTAAAGGAATAACATTATGTAATTATAAAAAATTATTAAAATAAAATTATAAATATTTTATGAATAAATAAAATAATCACTATACTTAATTTTATTATTAAATAAATTTTATTACATAAACAAATATTATATTCTATAATATCATGGCGCACTTTGTATGTACAAATTAATTATTTAAAATTATATTATAAGTGTAAATTTAACTTACACTGTAATTACAATTTCAATAATAAAATTTATATAAACTAAATACAACTTATCATATAATACTATCCATAAATATTGGGCGCTTCCTTGACCCTTAATTGTGTCACTAAAATTACTAAATTAATTAAAAAAATCTATTTAATATGATTAAATTTAATTTTTCATTTTAAATAAGTTACTTTATTAAATTAATTTAATAATTGAATTACTTGAAATAGTTAAAATAATTAAATTACCTTTACTTATACTGAATTAAGATTATTTAAAAGCGTAAAAATAATTCATTTTATTTTAATTAAACCTTTTTCAGCTATTTGTATTCCTTCTTTAGATTTTTTTCTCATAGTTCTCATTTTCCATACTCACGTAGTTATTTGTTATATTAATTCTATTCTTTTTTAGAAATTTTTGATGGAAAAAAAATAGTTGATTAATCACGTGTTTATTTTTATTTTTTTAATTAAATTCTTTTAATTATTTATTTCACATTATTTTACTTTTTTGTAAGTACTATTGGGACGGTCCAGAAGGTCCTCTTGCCTATAAGAGGGTTTTGGAAACCTCTCTGGTAGCTCGTGACTTATTATACACTCACTTAAACATATTTTAAATATACTACGTTTATTTATTATTTTTATTAGTTCTACATTTGTGATTAAAATACTATATAAATAATTATAGTTTGCTTTAAGTTTAATAATACTATCAGTGTTTTCCGCTGTAGACAATCCTATAGTACTAGCTATAGGCCTTGACCAAGGGAGATGGAGAAAAACCAGAGAGAAAATCCCCTGTCCCTTTAGAAAAATAGAGTGAGATTTACTTGCTAAAGTAAGTTGGTTCCTGTTTTGCTAAAGCCCCTTTTCAACACACTTGACTGCTTGATGACCCAAGAAAGTAGTCACCAGACAGACTACCAGACCAAAGAACTGAAATGTAGACCAATGTCCACACCAGAGACAGCAAAGATACTTGATGTAGGCTGCAAATCCACACCAGAGACAGCAATAATACTTGCTATAGCTTGCAAGACTATAACAGAGAAAACAGTTGCCAAAGTTATGTTAAATGAAGAACTCACTTGCAACAAACACAGCCAAATTGTGGCCAAAAACAGTGAAAACTGAGTGAGGAACAATGATATCACCTCCGGATGGTTGTATGATAATTAAGGTTGCCCCAAACTGTCTTATTCACTATGTACACACAGACCACTATCTAAGAGCCCATGCACACCCACAAATCTGGCGCCTGTACCCGCCAAATTGAATAAAAACCCTCCAGAAGCGCTCCCCAACCTTCTAAAACAGAGGCGGGCAGGCCGCCTGACGTCAGAGGTGCCGCCTGAAGCGGCCCGGCCTCCCTGAAGCCAGAAAACCAATAAAAGCAACTAATCTACTTAGAAAAATTAGCTACAACTACTAAAACCTTTAAAACACGGAATTTCACTATAACAACATTGAGACATGAAATATAGAGAAAAATTAGCCCTATCCAATAGTACTAAGCACTTAACCCTAAGACTTAAGGTTAGCCCGTAAAACACAAAAAACAAAATTAAACAGCTATCTTTTATAAATGAAAAATGAGGAAATGACCCCTTAAAACTTAGAATATGAAAAATGTCTACAAGAGATAAAATATAGAGAAAAACAGGGGCTATCCAATTATAGTACCCACATACCCGCAGACCCAATATCCACGGAATAAAATCAGAAAAATACCCAATTCCTTAACAGATGTCAATTAAGACATGCACAAACAGCGCCAGATCACACAACAAAGGCCCCTGCCAATGTCGGAAGACCACATTCTTTCTTCATCAAACCACCATGTTCAACCTTCTTTCCAAATCTGCTTCTGAAATGGGTCCTTGCCAATACTGCATTGACAATAATTTAATCTGCACCATCACACCTCCTGTCCATCCATACAGAACGTCCTGTGATGTCTGCCACTCCAGAAAGAAGTCCTGCTACAGACCTGGTCCATTATCTTCTGCAACAGCTTCACCTCCACCTCAACCTGGTCCATCTTCCACCAGCATCAAAAGATCTAGGCCATCCATCCTGATATCCAGATTAATCAAAAAGCTTCACCCTTCCCAGAAGAGTGCCAAAACCACTAAAAAAATAAGTTCCACCATCCCTGGTCCATCTGATGGTAAAAACTTCCATTTCTTCTTTCCACTTTATAAAACTGATGACTTCCCAGTTCCTCCATCTTCTGACAGTGATGATAACAATGTAGGATCCATTGAACCACCAACACCAAACCACTTGCCCACAATTAAGGCCAAGTTCCAACAACACAAATCTCAACAAAAACACCTTCTGCTAAACTACTTTCAATCCACTCCTGCTAGAGATCCACAGGACATTGAGAACAGAAGACACCTCATTCACCAGTTCAAGGCTAATTCTGAACACTTCATTTCATCTCTTGATTCCCTCTGTAATTCCACTAGTACTTGATTTTGATTCAGAAAAGAAAAATTGACCACACCCTCTATAGGATGTAACCACAAAACAACCCTCAGTTTTAAGTCTTGGGGGACCATCCTCATTTTATAGTCTTCGGGGTTCAAAAACCCTCAGTTTAAAGTCTTGGGGGACTCAAAACCTAACTCATAAACCCAGAACCAGAGATCAACCACATTAAGACACAGAGAAAAAACTAACATTCTGGGGTAATTGTGAATAGAGCTGCCAGCCCATCAATTACCCCCAAACTTGCCTTTGCTAAATTCAGAGGCTCCCCCTGTGGATACCCTCCACCAATCTTTCAAATCCAACTCCAACAACAAAACCAATTCCTCAGTTTATAGTCTTGGGGGACTAAACCAACAACAATCCTCAGTTTAAAGTCTCGGGGGACTAACACAGTGTTAAGTTTAAAGTCTTGACGGACTAATCTTGATAAAGTCTTGAAACCAGCCAGTTTAAAGTCTTGGAGGACTGCTAGATCCACAGTAGTAAAATTAAATTCTTGAATAAATCTTTAACAACCAGCCAGTTTTAAGTCTTGGAGGACTAACAGAATTTTCAGTTTAAAGTCTTTATGGACTTACAACCCTCAGTTTAAAGTCTTGGGGTACTAACAGCCCTCAGTTTATAGTCTTGGGGGACTTTCCATAAAAAAAATTTTGAGCCCATAATTAAAAGATCAGTTTAAAGTCATGAAGGACTTTCCAGAAAAAAAATATTGAAGATATATCCCATAACTAAAAAAAAAATCAGCTTGAAGTCTTGAAGGACCTTCCAAAAAAATCTTGAAGATATAGCCCATCAATCCCCAAACCAAGAACCATCAAAGCCAAAACATTTAACCTCCTTTAAAAAATAAAACAAAATAAAATGGTATCCTCCAGCCAATTGATGAGCTGATCCCCTGATACCTTACCCACATCCAAGTGCACCTTGATATGGTCACACCTAAAAAAAAATTTATTTATTTTTATTTTTTATTTTGACTCCTCCTCTTCTACCAAAAACATTTCCAGAGCCCTATCTTGACCCTTTGAACAAACATAGCCTCCATAAAAAAATTAAAAGAAATAAAAGAGAAAAAAAGAAAATAATCTTGAATCCACCACTTTCACAGCCAACACCCTAGAACCACATAGCAAAGCCAGCTTCAGGTCAAAAGAAAAGATCACTGGGTGGGCTCCCTCCAATAAGTAAAAATGATGGGAGACCACCAGTGATCCACCACCAATCCAAAAGCACCAAAAGACATCCAAGGCAATCCAGTTTAAAGTCAAAGAGGACTAAAAACCTGAATAACAAAAAAACAACACTAGAATTCAACAAGAAAAAAACCAAAGGCTTGAATCAGACATTCTGGGGTAACTGCTCTACAGAGAAGCCAGCTCATCAGTTACCCCCACACTTGCCAAAATAAAATCTAGAAGCCCCCCCTGGGTACCTTCTAACAAAAACACAACATCCAACAAAATTAAACAAAACCAATAAACATGAGGGGTCCAGCACTTGAAGACCAAAAGAATTTCCAGTTTAAAGTCATGGTGGACTAAAACCTGTGAAAAGAAACCAATGCTAGGGTTCAACCAAATTAAGAGAAAGGGTTGGAAACAGACAATCTGGGGTAACTGTTGATAGAGCAGCCAGCCCATCAGTCACACCCACACTTGCCAAGGCAAAATCTAGAGGCCCCGCCCATGGGTACCCTCTAACAAAAGTTTCCAACACAAAAGTTGCTCTGCAACACCAAAATCCAAAATTTAAAGAACGTTCCATAGTTTATCCTCATTGCGGAGTCAATCTTCTTCATGCCTAGTTCCTCTGGGATGGAACCTCTTCACCTGGTCTGCAGCCACTCTCTTTTTCAAGACTGCACCATCCAACTCCTCCAAAACATAAGAACCTCCAGATGCCTGAGATCTGACTCTGTAAGGCCCATTCCATCTGCCAGCAAACATTTTTCCACACTGACTCTCCAAACTTCTATTATACACCAAGACCAAACAACCAGATTTCAAGGGATTCCTGAGTCTATGAGCCAACTTCTTGTCCCAGTACCTGACTGATTGATTCCTAATCTTCATCATTATAGAGTATGCCTTCTATTGACATTCCTCTCTACATTCCAACTGTTGCATCCTGGCACAGATCAAATCTTCTGTTGAGTGCACCTCATCCCAATCAATTCCTAGATAAGAGACAGCTTCCAAATCCACTGGAAGAACAGATTTCTGACCAAACATTAATTCATAAGGAGAATAGCCATTTGTCCTCTTCACAGTGACCCTATCAGCAAATAACACCAAGGGCAAATAATGCCTCCACTTTTCAGCACTATCTCCGCACATTTTCACCAAAGCATTCTTGATAACTTGATGGCCTCTTTCAACCATGCCTTCAGCTTCAGGATAATAAGGTGTAGCCACTCTAACTTTAGAACCAACACTAGCCACCACTTCTTTAAATTCGGCACCAAAATCTGGCCCACCATCAACAGTCACCAACTTCATCAACCCATACCTATAAATCCACTCCTTTTTCAAAAACTCTGCCACATTCTTGGCAGTCAAATTAACCAGAGACACTGCATCAACCCAACCAGACAAATCATCCCTGGCAACAATCAAGTATTTATACCTGCCCTCTTTAATATGGACAGCATCCAGACTGAACCTTCCAAAAACAGTTTTTTCACCAGTAGCACGGCTGACCTCTTTAGGTTTCAAGTGACTTCTTCTTTGACATTCTTCACAAGATTGAACCCAACCCTGCACAGCCAACTTCATTCCTGGCCACCAAAATCTGTCAGCTACTCTTCTATAAGTCTCTCCAAAGCCTCTATGACCAAGGTCTTCATGCAAAGACTTCAACACAACTTCTTGACCCTTCTTCTGAGTCACCACAACTTGAGGATTAGGATTCCTTCTCTTCATCAACCTTCTTCCTGACACATAAAATCCAGAACTCTTCTTCTTAATTGCTAACCAAGTATCATCATCACAATTATCTGGCCTCTCCAAGGTCAACAGATATTCCACCAAAATAAAATAAAACCCAGACTGACCCCAGGTCTCATCTTCTAAATCCAATAAAACAACATCCAAGGGTAAAACTCTGTCATCAAAATCTCCAGCATGAACATGAGCCAGTTGACCAGCCCAACCAGGACACCAATCCTTAAATTTTGGCACGTCCTTCTCTTTCCACTGAATCTTGTGAGAATCCAGTTCACTAACAAAAACACCCTTTTCCAAATTTGAGCTGTCCCAAACAACAACTCCATCTTCATCAACAAAAACATCCTGATCACCAGAATCAAGATCAGATCCAGCCAGTTTAGCCTCTTGGGGGAGGTCAGAAAAATCTTCAGCACCCTTTGTGCTGGCCCTAACCACTGGAACATCTTCATCAAACTCTTCAGCCTCAGAATCTTCATCTGTAGGTGGCCTCCTTGATAATCCATCAGGCATAGTAAAAGTTTTGCCTGGTTTGTGTACCAGGTCAAAAGAAAAATGTTGAATAAATACCACCCACCTAGTCATTGGAGCATTTGGAAGACTAGGTTTATTGATCATCTGAACCAAAGATTTTGCATCCACCTGCAGCTTAAAATGCTTCCCCCATAAAACCGTCTGTAGCTTCTTTAAAATTTTTGCTACACCACACAATTCCAACTTAGGTTGAGAATACCTAGATTTCACCTCATTAAACACCACAGACTCATATTGTACTGGCCTGACCCTCCCAGTTTTATCCTCCTGAGACAAAACAGCACCAGCAGCAATATAGCTTGAGTCCACTGCCAGATAAATTTTTCCAGCACCAACACCATAATCTAACTTGTGAAGAACAATATCTTCCCCAACAACCTTTTTCAACTTCTGAAAAGCCTCTTCACACTCTTCCGTCCATTCCCAATCTGCATCTTTCCTGGTCAACCTCCTTAAAGGTGAAGCCAACAAAGAAAAATCCTTAATAAAAATCCTGACATATACACATACACCCAAAAATCCCCTGACTTCATTAGTATTTTTAGGCCTCGGTCATGACTGTATTTTATTAATAATCTTGTTCGCCATAATCCTTCCCTCTTTACATACCACATGACCCAGAATTTCCAAAGCAGGAACACAACAACAGAATTTTGACCCTGAAATGGTCAAACCAGCCTCTTCAATCCTAAACAACACTCTATCTAGAGTTATCGCATATTCCCAAACAAACCTCCTTATGCCAGGGCTCTCCGCTAACACCTCATTATCATAATAAGTGGATGGTCCTTTAATCCCACCATCATCAATAAAAATACCAGCATAAGTAGGAACCTCATCCTGCAATATCCAAGCCATCTGTGCTTGATATACCACCACTGAATTAGTTGCTCCTTGAGGCAACCTAGTGAGCTGAAATCTTCCCAAAGGAGTCTCAAAAGTTGTGAGAGTCCTTGAATCCGTATGAAGTTCCCTCTCATCATAACCACCCATAATATCACCCAAACCATAACACAACCTTCCAGCAAAAGCTTCAACCAAATCCTCTGCACTTGGTGGCATACCAGTGTCCTTGATAGTGACTCTATTCAAGGCTCTAAGATCATGAACCACCCTCAACTATCCATTCTGCTTCTTTACACAGAAAACCGGACTTGAGTAGCTGGATGTCAATTGTTTGTATAACCCAGTCCTGACTCTTTCCCTAACAATCTCCACAAAATCCTCTCTGATAGCAGCTGGAATCGGAATAGGTTTGATTTGCCAAGTTCATGACAAACCACAGGAATCAAGTAAGGCACCCCATAAGAGTGCTTCAACACACCCCTTTCCTCCTCAACAAAAGCCACAGCCTTTTCCCATAGCACAATAATGTTGTAGACAATCCTATAGTACTAGCTATAGGCCTTGGCCAAAGGAGTTGGAGGAAAACCAGAGAGAAAATCCCCTTTCCCTTTAGAAAAACAAGTGAGATTTACCTGTTGCAGCAAATTGGAGATCTGTTTGCTAGACCCTCTAATTAAACACTCTTGACCTCTTTAAAAGTGAAGATAATAGTCCCAGACAGACTGCCAGAAAGAGTTGAAATAAACAGTAATATATTCCAACAAAAAACCAGCAAATGAGAGAATGAGGAACAGAGAGGAAATGAGTAGAGAGATAAGATGATTCCCCTAAAAATCTTCCCACACATGCATCATACAGCCAGTGCACAGACCACCCTGACCAATTCCTTGCCCAAAATCCAGCTTTCCCAGCCTTTTTCATGCATAAAAGTGAATTTTAGTGCTTCCCCAGCGCCCAGGCGGCCAGGCCGCTTGGAGGAGGCTCCGCTTAGGGGCGGAAGGGCCGCTTCTAGGCCCTAAAACACCCATACAACCCATAAAAACCCTAAAAACCCTAAAAACCCACAACTTCACTAATAAACAAGATAAACACACATAAGACATACCAAAATGACAAGAAAATAAAGAACAATAAGCTGAGACATATTAAGTGACCCTAGCTTAAGCCTACATAAGCACCACTAAGCAATAAACATCCAATAAATACCAATAATAACACCATAAATACCCTATAAAACAAGGTAACCACCCATAAGGGATACCAAAATGAAGAGAAAAGAAAGACATTAAGCTGAGACATAATAAGTGACCCTAGCTTAAGCCTCCATAAACACTACTAACCATCACCTAAAGATGAAAAAAAACACTAATAACACCCTACATACCAAATACCCCCAAATATGCACTCCAAATTCCTACCCAGGTTTGGATCACCACAACGTGCAACAACAACTTCTTTTCTTCTTCAGACAACCACCCATCAGGACCAAAATTAACAACTTTCAACCTTTCCACAGTCACCCTAGCCATCTCTACAAATTCTGGAGGATTCTTCACCAAAGGAGTACAGTATGGATCTCTTGACAAAGGATGTCTCTTCAAGGGCGGATTCAAACCCACAGGCATAGGCTCATTAACAGGCCTAATCTTCTGCGCTACCTTCTTATACTTTTCCGCTCCACCCTCAACTTGAGGGATCTTCAGGAAATCTTCACCACCAGACCTGGAACAAAAACCAAGGGTTTCCCCATTGCTCACATGTGTGGCCAAGGTAATGTTTTTGAAAGGTGTAGAAGAAACCCTAGCGGTGCACAATTGGGAGGACTTACTTTTAGACCCCAATCTCACCACTCCAAAACTTTTCTGCAATACCAAATCTTCATCTTCACTTTCGTCTTCCAAATCTTCAAATCTTTATTCATCTTCAGAATCAACTCTTCTAAATCTTTGCAGTTTAACCTCATGCTGGAGGCCCAAAAATAGATCTTGACGATATTCTTTCTTCATAATTTTCTGCAGTTTAACCTCATGCTGGAGGCTCAAAAATTGATCTTGACGATCTTCACAAAAATATTTTGAATCTTTTTTCTTCATTATCTTTGGATTTTCTTCTTGATTTTCTTGAATTATCTTGAAATTTATATCTTCTTTTCTTGAGTTTTCTTCTGACCTACAAAAATAACCAGGGGTTTCCCCAATGCTCACAGGTGTGGCCCAGGTAATGTTTTTGAAAGGTGTAGAAGAAACCCTAGCAGTGCACAATTGGGAGGACTTACCTTTAGGCCCCAATCTCACCACTCCAAAACTTTTCCACATATCTTTCAATAAAGATATATAACCAAACTTCTTCCTTGAACTTGAATTAAAGATAATTAAGAATCTTGAGAGAGAAAAGAGACTTGATAAAAAACTTGATGAATAATTGCAGAGAAGAGAAACATTAAAAAGAGAAAGTTGAAAATCCACTTGGTATATCTCCAAAGGAGCTGACCTACTGCAACCTGGGATTTCCTCATCTTGGGGAGAGGTTGTAGCACTAGGGTGATAAGCCCTCTTACTCTAAAAAAGACAGACTCTCAATAGAGCCTGAAACACACTCCAAAAGACCAGAGGTGGCACCCACTTCTTTCCTTCTCCTGCAACAATCCATGCACTAGCACATTGAAGATAAACCAGGCCTGGTCTCCCAAACATCCTCTCCAGGAGATGATAACCTCATGTGAAGCCTCCTTTCGTCTTCACCAGTCAACTCCAAACTGATTCCCAAATCAAATTGATAACCAATTCTTGCCTGAAAATCCATCAAGAATGGCCCACCCAAAACAGCTTTTACAGTACCCTTGGCAATTTAAAAATGAATCTTCCCTGAGGCTCCACCAATATCTAACTTCACAACCTCAGATGTTCCAACCAATTCAGTGACATGGCCACCAATACCTCTCAAATTCCCACCAATACCAGTTTTGATGGGGAGGCCCAAATGAGTTGCCTCAAACCAAAAAATCAGGTTTATCTGAGAACCTGAATCCACCAATGCCCTTGCCTCCCTGCCATTCAGAGTGACATTGAAATATCCCAGAGGAGCAGAAAAATGAGTTTCCAACCCCTCACCAAACTTTTCAGCAGAATCACAAATGTATTCTACCTCCCCAGAAGAAACTCTTCTCCTTGTCAACAACTTTTTCTGCCTATCAGCCAACCCTGGACTTATAGCATAAAATTCCCCATAAGATAGGGAAACCTGACCCTGATTCATCCTCTCCAGGACAGAGTCCATAACATTGATTTGACCAGAAACTACTGGCCTCTCAAAGTGAGCCCTTGGCTTCACCACCTTGGTCCTAGAAGATTCTTGAGGACCAGCACCAACAACAGATTCACCATCAACAGGAACCAAACCAGATCCCTCACCTGAACCTCTAACTCCAGCAGGCTTTGGCAATGAAGCCAAAGGGACATCCTCCTCAGAGTCAGAATCCACCTTCATTGGCATTGGCTCACCATTCATGCCCAATGCGCCAAAACTAGGGGGGCCCATGTCAGCCATACCCTTCTGCATCTTGTACAGCTCCTCTTTGCTGTACTTTTTACTAGCTACACTCAGCTTAGGATCCACCTTAGAAACCTTTGGCTTTGGTTGGGCCTGAGAACTGCTCTTAGGACTTCCCACCTATCCTGCTTCCACATCATAAACACCAGCCAAGCATTCACCACTTGACTGTCCACCACATGGATACAACTCCAAACCACCAAAGGAAGTAGAAAAAGAGACCTTATTGACCTCCTTCCCCTTTCCCTTGACATCCACATTCTCCTTACCAGAAGACTTCCCTTGATCAGGAATCTCCTCAAACCTTGGCCTCCTTGGATTGAGACCACCCCTTCTCCTGACCAAATCAACAGGAGCCTGCCCCTCACTGGGCTTCACAAAAGAACCGTCAGGGAACTTGAAAACCCTGCCATCAAATTCCACCTTTCCTTCAGACACATCCCTGTTCAATGCCCAACAATCATTAGACCTGTGCCCCCTCCTGCCGCAATAAGAGCAGACCCAAGGATCACTCCTACCAGCCCTCCTATCAAAATATCTAGGCTGAGAAGGTGCGTTATTGACCTTCTTAACCTCCTGAACAAAAATATGCAGCTGCTTTGTGAGATCAGCCAACTGCTCCACCACTGGGTCCCTCTTCTGCTTGGGAACCTGCACCATATTGTTCTCTTCCTTCTTCATTCTAAACTCCTCTTCAGCCAAAGCCTCACTGACTTTGCTGAAATACTTGGCACACCCTTCCTGATAGGTGTCCACAGCCAATAACTTCAAATGGGCCTCAACAGCCTCCTTCACCTTATCCAAGGCAGGCAACTTCTGGTCCCCATTAGAAAGAGTCTTCATCAATTCCTTTCTTGACAACTCCTTCAACACATCCATCCTGACATCTCTAGCCAGGGCAGACCAAAAAACATCCTTGGCACCATTTTCATGTGCCAGCTCCTCCACTTCCACCAAATATTCCACCACAGGATCAAACTGTAGCAGAAACATCCTGTAACTGTGCAAGTTACCAACACCACCATAAGATTGCCATTCACTGACAACATTGTTCAGATCCACCATAGTGAACCTGAAACCCCATCTATCCACCATCTCCCTACACAATAACTTCCAATCCCTCTTCTTGTAGCCAGACATGGCCACAATCTCCTTCTCCACTGCCCTATCACCAATGAAGAAGATAATCTGCTTCACCATGTCCAGGTAGGAAGCACCATCCACTACAGCAGCAGTTTCATATTTCTCCAGAAACCACTTGAAATACTCCCCATTAAACTTGGTACCATACCAAGTTTTAATCCTCACACACTCCCTAACCATCACAGCAGGAGGACCATCCCCCCCACTGACAGTCACCACAGGAATATCAGAACCAGAAGCCATTCTTCCAGTCCAAAACACCAAAAAGAGCCAACCAAAGAAAACAAAGATTCCAAAAAACTAGCAAGTTCTTCCCCATGTTGGGTGCCATAAATGTAGACAATCCTATAGTACTAGCTATAGGCCTTGACCAAGGGAGTTGGAAAAAAACCATAGAGAAAATCCCCTGTCCCTTTAGAAAAATAGAGTGAGATTTATTTGCTAAAGTAAGTTGGTTCCTGTTTTGCTAAAGCCCCTTTTCAACACACTTGACTGCTTGATGAGCCAAGAAAGTAGTCACCAGACAGACTACCAGACCAAAGAACTGAAATGTAGAACAATGTCCACACCAGAGACAGCAAAGATACTTGATGTAGGCTGCGAATCCACACCAGAGACAGCAATAATACTTGCTATAGCTTGCAAGACTATAACAGAGAAAACAGTTGCCAAAGTTAAGTTAAATGAAGAACTCACTTGCAACAAACACAGCCAAATTGTGGCCAAAAACAGTGAAAACTGAGTGAGGAACAATGATATCACCTCCGGATGGTTGTATGATAATTAAGGTTGCCCCAAACTGTCTTATTCACTATTTACACACAGACCACTATCTAAGAGCCCATGAACACCCACAAATCTGGCACCTGTACCCACCAAATTGAATAAAAACCCTCCAGAAGTGCTCCCCAACCTTCTAAAACAGAGGCGGGCGGGCCGCCCGACGTCAGAGGTGCCGCCTGAAGCGGCCCGGCATCCCTGAAGCCAGAAAACCAATAAAAATGTCAGGCTAAGATCAAGTACAAGGACGTGAACTAGCTTGAAAAGTCTTTTCTAGAAAATTTAAATGGTCTTATATGAATACTGTAGTATAAATCCAACAAATAATAAAATATAATTCAAAATAAAGGTCTCAGTAATATAATTCTCACTAATTTTATATGTGGCTTACAATCTTTTTAGTTGGTAGAAAAATAGATTACAATAATTCAGATACTACTCAAAAGTCTTATAAGAGTACTAATTGAAGTGTATTGTAATTGATTTGGTTATATGGTGTAAATTGTAATGATAAAGAATGCAGAAAACAAGACCAAAAACCCCCTCCTTTTTTACACACTAAGTTTCCCAATAAACATCTTGATGTACCATCCAATACAATGCTAATGACACCTTCAAACAGGTAATAGACCTCTCCATCAACGCCCCTAGTGACCAATAACATAATTAAACAAACAACAACCACTAAAATCCTATTAATAATAAGGGAGATCCATCAAAATTAAAGAAAAGACAAAAAGAGAGTATATGCGTGGAAAACAATATTATAACAAGGTTAAAGGAGACTTTTTAAGATTAATTATAGCTTAATAATAAGGGGGATCTACAGTAGAAATGGAGGAGCTAATCCTGACATTATACTACGTGAAATTCCCATTCAAAAATAACCAAAATTGACTGAGAAACCACCCAAAAACTTAAAAAAGGGCATGAGATGTGGGGTAACTACATGCAGTCCTTGGCAGGCGCTTGCATGGGTAAATCCTTGACTAAAATTAGGCGAATTTAAGCGTGGTGATGAAATAAGTTGCCAAGAGTGAGGTTATTAATGAAATTAGTGCATATAAACAAGGTCAATGCATTATTAATTAAGCTAGGACACTAAATAAGCGCCTGTCGCCTATTTTAGTGTGTTTCCCCACGGTGGGCGTAGAATGTGGGGTAATTATAGTGTGAAAAAGCTAACTTTGCTTAAAAATGAAGCTATTCACACGGGAAAAAAAGCAGGCAGTATGTAGCCAGTACACAGAAGCCATTTCTGGCATAAAAAACACCAAATTTGAAAAGTGTTATTTTTATGCATTTAAATAGCCAAATCAATAGTTCTAAATGAGCCCAATTGATCTGTCAAAGCGCAATTTTGATATTCTCAATTTTATAGCGCATATAGTCAACTTTTAAGTGAAATAAAGCGCATTTCTTGTTTTTTGTGTAAAACAATGAATATAACAGCTTTAAGTGTACTTAAAAATTATGTAGCCTTATACTTAAGGTTCTTAAGATTACCCTAACATATTACAACTTAATATTAAGTACATAAGACTTATAAAAGGTGGATATATGCGTGTATATAAGGTGTTATAATGGCATTTTATGTGTATTATCATAATTTTACTTATGTATACTGTTTGTGTACTCTCATTTATTGTTCCCATGTATAGTTCATGTGTTTAACATAATTTATAAGCACTTTTTACTCAGTCCTGGGGATATACAGGCTGACACTCACTCACCCAAAAAAAACAATAAAAAAAAATGATAAGTTATACATTTTACTTATTTATTTGTAATTTTCAGGTATTCAGAATAATTCTGTAGCATTAAAGATTAAACTTTAAAGAAATAAAACATAATAAAATATTATGAGTACTGGTTTTTTAACCCCTCAGCTGGTTGAACAGAAATTTATTTCTGTTTAAATTTTTTAAGAAGGGTGGATAAATTAGAAATTTCTTTTTCAGGTATCCATTTATCAAATTCATTTGATTTCCCTTTAAATCTTAGTAAATACTCAGTTCCCATTTCTTTAGTAAGGATTCTTTTCTTGACTATTTTTTCAATTTCTTCTTTTTCCACAATTTCTTCAAGTTGCTTTTTAGGCCTTCCCCTTCTTTTTGGAAATAAGTCAGGATCATTTGCATGGTAAGGTTTTAATAATGAGATAAGGAAAACTGGATGTTTCCTATCATATGGAGCATATAATATGACTTCCACTGCATTATTACCAACCATTTTGTTTACTACAAAAGGTCCTACAAAGGGATCCTTTAATTTAACATTACCTTGTAAGTTAAAATGTAGTGTTGATATGAGGACTTCAT
Organism: Hemileia vastatrix; assembly: GCA_030280995.1. NCBI lineage: Eukaryota > Fungi > Basidiomycota > Pucciniomycetes > Pucciniales > Zaghouaniaceae > Hemileia > Hemileia vastatrix. The sequence continues at coordinate 21,530,224 of JASXTE010000012.1, read as the reverse complement.
CTCCCTTTTTAAATTCAAATTCTTTATGAGATTTGTCCCACCTTTTCTTTTCATATTCAAATGCTTTTTGTATGCATTCTTCAGCATGCTTTCTACACATTTGTTGCATATGAATAAAGGATTTAGTACCAGGGTGTATATCTAACCTTGGTAATTTATTTAAATGATTTACTGGGGTATTTGGTACGTATCCCAGCCAGAGTTCAAATGGTTTCTTCTCTGTTACAGAATGAGTTGTGCTATTATAAGCAAATTCAAGGCCAGGAATTAATGTTACCCAGTCATGTGTGAATTTCTCATTGTCTTTGTATTCTAATCCTAAGGCACAATATCTTCTGATCATGTCTTCTAGAGTTTGTATCATTCTCTCAGCCAGCCCATCAGTTTGTGGATGGTGTGCTGTAGACAATTTTAGTTGACAACCTGATACTTCCATCAAGCATGTCCAGAACTCTGAAGTAAATTTAGGATCTCTGTCAGAGATTATGGCTTTGGGGAACCCAGCAGTATTCATCATCTGAGTCCACCATAATAATGCCAAGTCTTTTGCAGATACCTCTTTATGGGTAGGGATAAACTTACACATTTTTGTTAATCTATCCACAATTACCCAGCAAGAATTGAAACTTTCTTTTCCTGCTAATGGCAAGCCAGTTAAAAAATCCATGTTTATAATTTCCCATGGAGCTTTTGGCTGCTCTATTTGTTGTAACAACCCAGCTCTCTTACCAGTTAATCTTTTAGATTTCTGACAAGAGTCACATGTTTCAATGTATTTTTGTACATCTTCTTTCATGTTTATCCACCAGGCTGTATTTTTAACTCTGTTTAATGTTTTGTTAAAGTCAAAATGACCAGCTAAGATGTCATCATGGCAAGTACTCAACATTAACTCTTTCATAGAAGGTGGTATTACTATAACATTAATCAACTTTTTTCTGTAATATATATATCCATCTTCAATTGATAATTTACCTTTTTCCAATGCATTTTTATACTTTGGAGGCAAGGTTTTAATTAATGCACTCATGGAGGCATTTGTTGGATCATTAAGAATGGTAGATAGATTAGACAAATCTTTATCAGATGAATAATTTTCTAATATAGTTTGCATAAATTCTTCTTCTAAATCCACTATATAAATCCCAAATATATGTATAACCTCATTTTCAGGTACATAAGCTGGGTTGTCAGCATCATTTGGCAAAGGACTTCTAGATAATAAATCCACATTAGAATGCAATGTTCCTGCTCTGTGAGTGATTTTCATTCTTCCTCTGTACTCTTGTACAGCTAGTTGCCATCTAAACATGTGCCTATTAGGTGTTTTCATGTTTAGCAATGATTTTACTGCACTGCAATCTGTTACAAGTTCAAACTTCTGGTCTTCCAGATAGTAATGAAGCTTCTCCAAAGCCCACACCACGGCTAAACATTCTAACTGTGTGGCACCATACCTTAATTCAGTTTTTCTTAAGGTTCTGGATATATAACAGATAACTACTTCAGATAATTTTCCATTTATTATCTGTTTTTGCTGTAAAGCAGCACCTAAACCTATGAAGCTTGCATCAGTGTACAAGATAAAAGTTAAGGTGAAATCAGGCAGTCCCAAAATTGGAGCTGTCATTAAACATTCCTTTAATTTATTAAAGGCATGTTGTCTTTCATTATTCCAAATGAAAGCTTCATTTTTCCTGATTAATGTTGTCAAAGGGGCAGCAATAGATTGGTAATTTTTTATATATTGTCTATAATATCCACACATACCTAAAAAACTTTGAATTTCTTTTACATTCTTAGGTATACCGATGTTTTTTATTTCTGCCACCTTATTCTGGTCAGCACAAATTTGTAATTCAGATACAACATGTCCAAGTACTTTCAAAGATTGGAATCCAAATTTACATTTCTTTAATGCAATTGTCATATTAATTTCATCCATTCTTTGAAAGACTCTTTTCAGGTGACTTAAATGTTCATCATATGTTTTTGAAAACACTATGATGTCATCAATATAGACCAATAGCCATCCTACAACCATTTCCTGATGAAAAACACTATCCATCAATTTTTGGAAGACTGAAGGCGCATTCTTTGGGACAAATGGCATTCTCACATACTTATATTGTCAGCCAGGCTATTCCAGGAGTCCAGTAAATTATATATAAATTATAAAACCTTAAAGAGTGGGTAAGAATTGTATTTAATGAATATAACTTAATATTTTATTGCATAATGAAATTATATAAGTATTTTATTATATACAAGTGTTACATTAAATTTATTGGTTATATATATTTTTATATACAGTTAAATTGAACATAATATAATATATTCTACAAATAATGGCGCATTTTTATGTATTTAATAATTATAAATTTATATTTAATTAATTGAAAAACATATATTATAATTACAAGTGTAAAATTGATTTATAATATATTTAAATTAATTACTTAAATTTATATATTAAATAATACCTCTCATATGATACTAAAAAATAATTAATGACGCTTCTTTTGACCCTTAATTGTGTTAGAAAAAAACAAATAAATTAATTTGGACTAAATTGAGATTAATTGCATGTTTTGTTGCGTCAAATTATTTTTTGTTTCACTTAAGATGTCCTTTAATCAGACTGTACCATCTGTTTGGAATTATTTTTCTCATAGTTCCTATGTTCCAATCTTGTTTAGTTATTCACTATTTTCACTTACTGATTTGGGAATTAATGACGGGAAAATTGGATTCTTAATTGGGGTTTTAATTAATTGTTTCATGTTTTTCTCTATATTGTTATGTTTCATTTACTCTTTTGATATATTTGTTTTATTCCATTCTAATCATTGTAATTACAAAGATAGTAGCGCTTCAGAGGACCCATTGCCTATAAAAGGGCCTTGGATAATCCCCTGTAGACTCATCACTTATTACACAATCAACAAATTAAATAACCATTTTATTACGTTTATATTTTTTTTATTAGTAATACAAATCTAATTAAAATTCTATACAACAAATTAAAGGTTGCTTTAAGTCTGATAGTAATTAAAAGTGTTTGCCGCGCAGAACCCTTACATTTAATAATATTATTGTTAATAAAATCTAAGTTTTTGTCACCTCTCCAAGTTGCTCACCGTTGTTTCCCTCTCAAATAAATTAAATATATATTTTTGATTTATTTCTTTATTTTCCCTTGTCCTCCTCCTTCTCTCCTCCTTTTTCTCTTATTTTTCTTACCTCTTCTAGACGACTGACCGACAACTGGGGACCTTTCCAAACGACGATGACCATCGAGCCTGGCGACGAACGACAAAACGCACGGACCACCTAGCAAAATGAATCTTTTGCTGCGACTGTGTTTTGAACTTGGGTTCGACATCTTAGGTTTATATAATATTAATTTTTATATTATTTTGAAGTGATTTTTCGATCACTATAGTAAGTTCACCTTTGCGCCTCTCACTCATATTACTATATTTTTATTGCAATAACAGTGATTGTGGCTTAATTGCTGATTCACTGAGTGTAAGTGTTCAATTTTTAAAATTTTTTTTTCCTAGTTGACCATTATAGAGTGTTAAATCCTCTTAGTCCTAGAAGAATTGACATTTTTTATTAATACAAATTGAATTATTAATTTAATTTTTTTATTATTAATTATTGTTAATTTTGGTTGACTTAAAAGTACATTGTGCTTAGTCCCAAATATATTGCCATATTTAATATTGGTAATTAATTGGTTGAATTAACTTGATTGTTATTCCCAATTTAACCTTGCAATCCATTTTTTTAAAAAATTAATTTTTTTAATTATTACATTATATTGAAAATTATTTTTTCTATAATTTAATTAATAAATTTTTTTTTTATTTGGAGCAATTATTGACTAACCTTTATTATTTTTTTTAATAAATAATAAGTAAATTAAAATCTTCCCACTAGTATGTCCAACAATTTGGCAGAAAAAATGGATAACATGCAAGTGGATGAAATAGAAATTGACTATGATGCTGACACTGTAAGTTCTTCTAAAGTTGGTCATAAAAAATCTTACACTAACACAAAGAATTTACATACTGCAGGATGTGGAAATGACAGGAAATGCAAACAAACCAAACCCCCTTCCCCCAGTACCACAGAAGGAAGTAAAGCCTCTAGTGCCTCAAGAAGGTCTTCCAAAAGGCTTCAAAATAAAAAAGCTTCCTCTGCCACAACAAATCAGCAACCTATCCAGTCATATAAAAGAGTTGAAGACAGAAAATATGACGTACAAAGCAAAGGTAGACACATTGTGGGATCAGGTCCAAGAACTCAGGAACCAGATTCAGGCCCAGGCCCCTCCTCAGTTGCCTCCCAATCAGCCTCAGTTTCAGGCTCAACCTTCACAGCCACCCAGCTCAACCATCCAAAATCCAAATACTATGGAAGTAGAGCAATGGAAATGGGATTATCTAATGAGTCACTACCAACAGAATGTGCAACACCCTCCTCATCATCAGCCTGGCCCATCCAGAACACCCAATTTCCATCCACCTCCTCATCCCTACCAACAAGGCAGGAGAAAGAAGGCCCAAGCACAATCCCAAACCCAGTCCCAGGGGAAGTTTCCTCCTCTGCCATGGTAAGTAATTTGGTTGATAGTCACTTGGGTATGTTTTCTAATAAATCTTCTTCTGCAGGTAATATTATTGAACATGGTGAAAGAACAGTTAAACCTGTTAAAAGACAGCTTCTTGTAACTAGTAGCCCTATTGATGTAATTAGCAAATTGTCATTTGATGAACCTTTACATTTAACTTCTACATCTTTAATTAATCCTTCTCTTGCAATTAAAAATGATTCTGTTCCCCCTGAAATCTATACCTTAATTGAAAAAACTTCTGAGGAAATATTGAAAGATACCCTTGATTTTAATATTGTGAAAGACAAACATGTGAGAGATGTGTTAATCCATGAAAATGATAGATTAAATAATTTACACTTGCAATGTAAAGTGAGTTCTTCTGTACAAGATACAGCTTATTTAAAAATCAAAGAAACCTTGAATATTGTTCTTAGTCAACAAAAACAAATAAGAAGTGACCATAGAGCTATCTCAGATAGAAATATCAGTCTACATAAGACCTTGAGTGAATTGAAACCCCTTATTGAAGAAAATTATTCATTCAAGAATGAAATAAAATCTCTGCAAAATGAGTTTAAGAAGCTAAAAAATGATTTCCATGCACTAAGTACCAAACACCCAGTTTCTGAGGACAGAAATGTTCTATCTCTTGCAAAAGTAAATGACCAGATGTCTGAAATTCCAAGAATAAGAAACTATGTGTCTGACCTACAGGAAAAGTTTTCAACCTTAACCACCAATAATGAATTAAATGAGATTTCTGTAAATAAGCTGCATAAAAATAAAGGGAAAAAACCTGAACAAAGTTCATCCTTTCTTCCTCATATTTCAACCATTAAAAAAACTGACAATGAGTCTGTAAAATCTTTTGCTACTAGCAAAAAATCTTGTGATGGTCATGCACCAGCTGTTTCTGTAAATAATGAAATTTCTGAACACCTGGCTAAACTTCAGGAATTATTACTAATGAATAATTCAAACCAAAAAGTGGACCATCCCAGTAGTCAGAAAAATTGGCCTAAGTTAGACCAATATCCTACCTTTGATGGTGATTCTTTCTCTGATTGGCAACACTTTATCCAAAGAATTGATAATTTAAAGAGATCTTATAAACTACCTGATGAGGAAATTGTTTCTAATCTAATTTCTTTATTTTCCAATGTAGCCTTGATGTGGTATGAATCTGTCCTCTTAGATAACAATCATTATACATGGAATGATTGGAAATCCTTGATTGAGAATCAGTTTGGTGGTTCAAAATTCAGGTTAGCTCAGCAGAGACTGTATGAGAATACTAGATATGTATCCTCCTCTGTTGAAAAGCCCATTGTTTTTCTGATGAAAATAACTAAAATCCTTAGAGCAATTGATCCAAAGATGGATTATGATATTTGGAGAGATAAAATCTTGTATAAATTACCAAATTCTCTTAGGGATTTGATTGTTGCTAGAACTGAGCATGTAAGGGAAAATTCTTCTTTCATTAATATCTGTAATGAAGTACTACTCAACCATAGATATGAACCAAAGAATTACCTTAGTAAATCTTATAATGATCAGAATAAACCTTCTATAAAGCTCCCAGAAAAATCTGGTAAACCCTCTGCCCCAGTTGCACCTAAAAAATATGCAACAAATACTTGTTATAAATGTAACAAACCGTGGCAGAAGGGTCATGTTTGTGACAATAAAATTCATCTTGTTGAACAAAATGAAGACACTGATGAAGTTGAACTTGATGTCAATAATTCTTCCAGTAACTGTGAAAGTAATATCTCCTATGACAATGAATCTGTTAAAGATGTTTTAATGTTGGAACATGATGTCCATTATTTAAATAATATATCTGAAGATTGTGTATTGAATTTATCTTCAGTAGAAAATGCTGAGATAATTAAAGATATTACTAACAATTCTATTCCTATATCCCCTTTAAAGGCACCTGTTATCATTAATGGTAAAAATGTTGATGTAGTTCTTGATTCTGGTGCTGGAGGAAGTGTAGTATCTGAAAAAGCTTTGGCTTCAGTGGATAAGGAATATTTGAGTAAATTGTTACCTATAACTTCTGAAAAATGGAGAGGGTATGGTTCTACCTTATTTCCTATTGGAAAATACAAAACCTCTGTATTCTTCAAATATAATGGTGGTTTTGTCAGAGCTATTTGTGAGTTTGTTGTCATGAAAAATGATAATTTGAGCAATTGGTTTATTATGGGAAATGATATTTTAACCATGTTTGGTGTGAAACTGGACCCAGCAAATAATTGCTTTACCTTGGGAATGAATGGGAAAAGAAAATTTAAAATTTCTTCTCCTAAAACCTCTGGGCATTTGTTGAAATCTTGTAACTCACTTATCCAATGTAAAGGTAGAACAACAACTGAAATGGATGATTTATTACATGAAATAAATACCGCTTCTTTTTGTGATCAGTTGACTAGTGAACAAAAGGATTCTATTGTTGCCTCTATTACCTCTTTCCCTATGGATTTTGCTCATGGTTCTCATGTCTTGGGAATTGTTCAGGAAGAGATGAAAATTACCTTATCCTGTAATTTGAGTGATATTCCTCCTTCCCTTAAGAAAAAACCATATCCTGCTTCTCCATCAAAAAGAAAAGATATTGAAGATAATATTGAAACATTATTGAAAATGAATATCATTGAGAAAGTGGATGTCACCCCCAAATATTGTGTCATCTCCCCAGTCTTGATTTCATATGAAAAAGATAAAGCTAGATTATGTGGAGATTACAGAGCTTTAAATACTTATACTGTTGATGATATTTATCCTTTACCCAGAATTAATTCAATACATGCTACCTTGCAAGGTGCAAAATTTATTAGTTGTCTGGATGGTAATAAAGGTTATCATCAAGTTCCAGTTGAGAAAAATTCTCAAAATTTTTTGCTTATTGCTACTCATATGGGAATATATAAGTATGTTAGAATGCCATTTGGCCCTAAAAATGCTCCTTCAGTTTTCCAGAAAGTCATGGATAACACTTTCCATCAAGAAATTATTGAAGGTTGGCTCATGGTTTATATTGATGATATTATTGTTTTTTCTAAAACTTTTGATGAACATATGATTCACTTGAATAGAGTTTTCCAAAAAATGGATGAAATCAATATGACCTTATCTTTAAAAAAGTGTAAATTTGGTTTTCAATCTTTGAAAGTCCTTGGCCATAGTGTGTCAGGCTTACAAATTTGTGTAGACCATAATAAAGTTGCTGCCATTCAAAATGTGAAAGCACCAACTTCTGTAAGAGAAATCCAAAGTTTTTTGGGTATGTGTGGCTATTATAGACAATATATTAAAAATTATCAGGTTATAGCCTTGCCTCTTACAAAACTAACCAGAAAAGATGTTGCTTTTCTCTGGAATAATGACTGTCAAAAAGCTTTTAATACATTGAAAAGTTGCTTAATGACAGCCCCTATATTGGCTCTTCCAGATTTTAACAAGCCATTTGTACTTTATACAGATGCTAGCTTTATTGGTCTGGGTGCTGCCCTTCACCAGAAACAAATTATTAATGATAAATTCTCAGAGGTTGTAATTTGTTATATTTCAAGAACCTTAAGAAATAGTGAATTGAAATATGGTGCCACGCAATTGGAGTGCTTAGCAGTTGTTTGGGCTCTTGAGAAACTTCATTACCATTTGGATGACCAAAAATTTGAGTTGGTAACTGACTGTAGTGCTTTGAAATCTCTCTTAAACCTCAAAACACCTAACAGACATATGTTCAGGTGGCAACTTGCTGTTCAAGAATACAGAGGAAGGATGACTATTATCCATAGAGCTGGAAATGTTCATTCTAATGTTGATATGCTCTCCAAATTGCCTCTGCCAAATAATGACTCCAATCCTGCTTATGTACCTGAAGATGATACTGTTCATATACATGGTATATTTATAGTTGATATGGAGGAAGAGTTATTACAGTTAATACTGGATTCATATGATAAAGATTCTGACTTAAATAAATTAGTTACTATTTTGAATGATCCTAAGAATGCTTCAATTCAAGCATTAATAAAAACTCTTCCTGCAAAGTACCAAAATGCTTTAAGTAAAGGAAAGTTTTCTATTGAAGATGGTTATATATATTATAGAAGGAAGCTTACCAATGTAATTGTTATTCCTCCTTCAATGAAAGAAACTATCCTCAAACTTTGTCATGATGACATATTAGCTGGTCATTTTGATCTTGAAAAAACATTGATTAGAATCAAAAACACTGCATGGTGGGCTAATATGTCTGAAGACACAAAATTATATGTTGAATCTTGTGATTCCTGCCAAAAATCTAAAAGGTTAACAGGTAAGAGAGCAGGGTTATTACAACATATTGAAGCACCTAGTGCTCCCTGGAAAATCATTAATATGGATTTTGTCACTGGTCTTCCTGTTGCAGGTAAAGACAGCTTTAACTCTTGTTGGGTAATAGTTGATAGATTCACAAAAATGTGCAAATTTATTCCAACCCACAAAGATTTATCCACCAAAGAATTAGCTTTCTTATGGTGGTCTTACATGTTTAATATTATTGGTTTTCCAAAAGCCATTATCTCTGATAGGGATCCAAAATTCACTTCTGAGTTTTGGACCTCTTTGATGGATATTTGTGGCTGTGAGTTAAAATTGTCTACAGCTCACCATCCTCAGACTGATGGTCTAGCTGAAAGAATGATTCAAACTCTGGAAGATATGATTAGAAGGTATTGTGCCTTTGGTTTAGAATATAAAGACAATGACAGATTTACTCATGATTGGGTCACTCTTTTGCCTGGTCTTGAATTTGCATATAATAGCACTGTTCATTCTGTCACTGAGAAAAAGCCTTTTGAGCTTTGGTTAGGTTATGTCCCAAACACTCCTGCTCAGATTCTCAATAATAAATTACCTAAGTTGGAACTACACCCTGGTGTAAAATCTTTTATGCAAATGCAACAGCTATGCAGAAAACATGCTCAGAGTTGTATTGATAATGCATTTGAATATGAAAAGAAAAGATGGGATAAATCCCATAAAGAATACACATTTAACAAGGGTGATGAAGTGTTGATCTCTACTGTCCATTTCAATTTACAAGGTAACCACAAATTAAAAGATCCTTTTGTAGGACCATTTGTTGTTAAAAGAATGGTTGGTGATAATGCAGTAGAAGTTGTATTGTATTCTCCATATGATAGGAAACATCCTGTCTTTCCCATTTCTTTGCTTAAACCTTATACTTCCAACAGTGACTTATTTCCAAAAAGAAGAGGAAGACCTAAGAAGAACCCTCAGGAAGTCACAGAAACAGCAGAAATTGATAAAATTCTCAATGATAGAATTATCACTTCTGAAAGAGGTACTGAATATTTATTGAGATATAAGAACAAATCATCTGAACATGATGCATGGATACCTGGCAAGGAAATTTCAAATCTGCCTGCTCTGTTGAAAAAATACAAAAAGAAAAAATCTTAGCATTTTTTTATTGTTTTTTTAGAGTGAGGGAGTGTCAGCCAGGCTATTCCAGGAGTCCAGTAAATGATATATAAATTATAAAACCTTAAAGATTGGGTAAGAATTGTATTTAATGAATATAACTTAATATTTTATTGCATAATGAAATTATATAAGTATTTTATTATATACAAGTGTTACATTAAATTTATTGGTTATATATATTTTTATATACAGTTAAATTGAACATAATATAATATATTCTACAAATAATGGCGCATTTTATGTATTTAATAATTATAAATTTATATTTAATTAATTGAAAAACATATATTATAATTATAAGTGTAAAATTGATTTATAATATATTTAAATTAATTACTTAAATTTATATATTAAATAATACCTCTCATATGATACTAAACAATAATTAATGACGCTTCTTTTGACCCTTAATTGTGTTAGAAAAAACAAATAAATTAATTTGGACTGAATTGAGATTAATTGCATGTTTTGTTGCGTCAAATTATTTTTTGTTTCACTTAAAAAGTTCTTTTAATCAGACTGTACCATCTGTTTGGAATTATTTTTCTCATAGTTCCTATGTTCCAATCTTGTTTAGTTATTCACTATTTTCACTTACTGATTTGGGAATTAATGACGGGAAAATTGGATTCTTAATTGGGGTTTTAATTAATTGTTTCATGTTTTTCTCTATATTGTTATGTTTCATTTACTCTTTTGATATATTTGTTTTATTCCATTCTAATCATTGTATTTACAAAGATAGTAGCGCTTCAGAGGACCCATTGCCTATAAAAGGGCCTTGGATAATCCCCTGTAGCCTCATCACTTATTACACACTCAACAAATTAAATAACCATTTTATTACGTTTATATTTTTTTATTAGTAATACAAATCTAATTAAAATTCTATACAACAAATTAAAGGTTGCTTTAAGTCTGATAGTAATTAAAAGTGTTTGCCGCGCAGAACCCTTACATTTAATAATATTATTGTTAATAAAATCTATGTTTTTGTCACCTCTCCAAGTTGCTCACCGTTGTTTCCCTCTCAAATAAATTAAATATATATTTTTGATTTATTTCTTTATTTTCCCTTGTCCTCCTCCTTCTCCTATTTTTCTTACCTCTTCTAGACGACTGACCGACATATATATACCCATATGTGTGGTTATTAATAAGTAATTTTGAGAAATTCTTTCCATAGGAATCTGGTGGTAACCTTTGTTTCTGTCGGTCAGTCATCTAGAAGAGGTAAGAAAAATAGGAGAAAAAGGAGGAGAGAAAAAGGAGGACAAGGGAAAATAAAGAAATAAACCAAAAATATATATTTAATTTATTTGAGAGGGAAACAACGGTGAGCAACTTTGAGAGGTGACAAAAACTTAGATTTTATTAACAATAATATTATTAAATGTAAGGGTTCTGCGCGGAAAACAATTTTAATTACTATCAGACTTAAAGCAACCTTTAATTTGTTGTATAGAATTTAAATTAGATTTGTATTACTAATAAAAAAAATATAAACGTAATAAATTGGTTATTTAATTTGTTGAGTGTGTAATAAGTGATGATGCTACAGGGGATTATCCAAGGCCCTTTTATAGGCAATGGGTCCTCTGAAGCGCTACTATATTTGTAAATACAATGATTAGAATGGAATAAAACAAATATTACAAAAGAGTAAATGAAACATAACAATATAGAGAAAAACATGAAACAAATAATTAAAACCCCAATTAAGAATCCAATTTCCCCGCCATTAATTCCCAAATCAGTAAGTGACAATAGTGAATAAGTAAACAAGATTGGAAACATAGGAACTATGAGAAATATAATTCCAAACAGATGGTACATTCTGATTAAAGGACATTTTAAGTGAAACAAAAAATAATTTGACGCAACAAAACATGCAATTAATCTCAATTTAGTCCAAATTAATTTATTTGTTTTTTCTAACACAATTAAGGGTCAAAAGAAGCGTCATTAATTATTGTTTAGTATCATATGAGAGGTATTATTTAATATATAAATTTAAGTAATTAATTTAAATATATTATAAATCAATTTTACACTTGTAATTATAATATATGTTTTTCAATTAATTAAATATAAATTTATAATTATTAAATACATAAAAATGTGCCATTATTTGTAGAATATATTATATTATGCTCAATTTAATTGTATATAAAAATATATATAACCAATAAATTTAATGTAACACTTGTATATAATAAAATTCTTATATAATTTCATTATGCAATAAAATATTAAGTTATATTCATTAAATACAAGTCTTACCCACTCTTTAAGGTTTTATAATTTATATATCATTTACTGGACTCCTGGAATAGCCTGGCTGACAGTTTCCATCCAGACAGGAAATATATTTTTCTCCTTGTAAAGTAGCATGGATAGAAGCTATCCTTGGTAGAGGGTAAATATCATCTACTGTGTATTTATTCAGAGCTCTACAATCACCACATAATCTTGCCTTATCTTTTTCATAAGAGATCAATACTGGTGAAATGACACAATACTTAGGTGTTGTGTCCACCTTTTCAACAATACCCATTTCCAACAACATTTTTATATTGTCTTCAATATCTTTCCTTTTTGCAGGAGATGCTGGTTAAGGTTTATTTTTTAGGCTGCTAGGAATATTATCCAAATCACAGCTTAGAGAGATTTTCATCTCATGGTCTTTGACCAATCCTAATTCATTTGAACCATGAGCAAATGCCATAGGATATGATTTAATCAATCTCAAAATATTTTCTTCTTCAATTTTTGAGAGTTGAGGACTGAAAGAGGCCTTTTGGATTTCATTTTCCAATTCACCCACTTCATTGGTGGTTCTTCCACCTTGTAGTTGTTCTTCTCTAGGAGAAATGGCATACACTGAATTTTCAGAACATATCTTGAATTTTCTCTTACCATTCACTCCTATGGTGAAACAACTGTTTGCAGGATCTAGTTTAATTCCAAATTTTGTCAATAAATCATTGCCAATAATAAACCAATCACTACAATTATTATTATCCATTACTACAAATTCACAAACTTCTCTTACATATCCATTATTATATTTAAAGAATACAGCAGTTTTGTATTTGCCAATTGGATTTAATATTGAACCAAAACCCCTCCAGTTCTTTGTCTGAACAGGTTCTAGTTTTTCCTTATACTTACTGTCAAGTTTCATTAATGTATTAATAGAAACTACACTACCTGCAGCCCCAGTGTCATGAATGGCATTCATTTCTTTTCCACATATAATAACAGGTGCTCTGATAGGTGTTATTTTGTAAGTATCATGAGATACATCTTTAATTATTTCACCTTCTTCAATGGAAGTTAAAGATGTATCTGTAGGAGGTATAGCATCATTCAGGAACATTATATCCTGTTCTAATACAAATATCTCATTCTCATCATCACTGTAAGATATGTTACTTTTACAATCCTCACTGGATTCCATATTTTCATCTTCATGATTACTTGGTTCAGAATTCTGGGAGGTTTCAATAACATTTATTCTTTTCTTACACGTGTGACCTTTAACCCAAGGTTCATTACATTTATAACAAGTGTTATTCTCTTGTCTTTTAGGGACAAGGGGAGCTGAAGGTTTTTTCTTCTCCACTGGTAATTTACTTGTAGTAGGTTTTACCACGTCAACACTTTGTCTGTAATTAATATACTTGGTTTCATATTTGTGGTTTAATAATATTTCATTACATATATTAATGAACCCAGAGGTATCTCTGATGGTTTCAGTTCTAGCTACAATAATGTCTCTAACTGATATAGGTAACTTGTATATTATCTTTTCTTTCCACTCTTCATAATCCATTTTTGGATCCATGGCTTTCATGATTTTTATTAAATTCATTAAAAATACCATAGGTTTATCTCCAGAATTTGGATTATAACTGGCCTTTTCATACAATCTTTGTTGAGTGATTCTAAATTTTGGGCCACCAAATTGCCTTTCAATAAGTGCCTTCCATTCATTCCAGGAGTAATTAATTCCCTCACTCAATACAGATTCAAACCATAATAAGGCCACATCTGTAAATAAAGATATTAACTTTGAAGTAATTTCTTCATCAGGTAATTTGTATGAAAATTTTAAGTTATCAATTCTTTGAATGAATTGTTGCCAATCAGATTTTGAATCTCCGTCAAAAGATGGGTACTGATCTAACTTAGGCCAGTTCTTTTGGCTAGTTTTTGCTTCCCTAACCTGAGGAATATTGAGTAATTCACTTACTTTAGAAAGATGATCATGTATTTCATCTTTCACTGATTTATTATTCTCAGAGCCCATGATACTATGTTCATGTTCCATCATTGGTGTTTCATTTGCATTTTTCATGAAAACAGGTACTCTTGCTACATAAGAAGTGTTATTTTTTATTCTTTCAGTATTTTTCAACATGTTTGCTACTTCTATTTCCACTCTTTGTAACCTATCCTGTATTACTGGTACATGAGTTAGGGTGTCATTTACATTTGAAAAAGATAATTTAACACGTCCCTCAATGGTAGCCATAATATTCTGAGAGTGTTCTAATTTATTTTCTAAATCTCTAATCTCAGATTTTAAGCCCTTATTCTCATTGACTAATTCATTATTTGAATTTTCAATAATTTTTAATCTATTAGCCGTTGCACTCAATGATTGTGTTAGCTGTAACAATACCTTTTCTGTATTATTGTTTGACTCTTTTGAGAACTCTTCCAATTTTTCAATTCTCAATACTAATTTACTTATTATCTTTGATTCCATTGGATTTTCTTTTAAAAAATATTCTATTTTTTCTGTGTCCAACTCAGAAGACTCATCATTTGATTCCATTTTAATAGCATTATCCTGGTGATCAATAAAACTATCTACATTGTCTTTGTGCAAAGACAAGTTTAACATATTTTTTTTCAAATGAATAATCCTTTAAATCATTATCAATTATATCCAATATTTCCTTATCAATCTCATTACCTATAAGTAATTCATTGTTAGGTTGATGTAATTGTTCATAAGAAATTGGATGACTCACCAAGGTCTTACTCCATTTCCCCTGCCTCTCCTTGGCTTTCCCCTGTAAGGGTGACTGCTGGATCCTTGTTGAGGAGGATTGTTGTAATTTTGGGCGTACCAATCCCATTTCCATTTGCTTACTGTAATTTTTTGGTCCTCCTCTTGGGCTGGAGGTGTTGCTATGGAATTGTTGGATGCCACTGTTGGTGGTTGAGTCTTTATGTCCACTAGAGCTTGGTTGACTTCTATGAAACCTTGAGCTGCTCTCTTTTCCAGATTGTTGATCTGGTCCACTATGTTGTTGACTCTTATTTTCAAGGTGTTCATTAGGGTGGATAGGGAGTGAACTTGTTCTTGTAATGTATTTTTTGACTTCTTTATTGAAACCTGCTTTAGAAGCTTTTCCCTTTCCTCCAGAGACATTGGCGGAGTGTTGTTGATTATGGGAGAGTCCTGGCCCTCCATTTGAATGTCCTGTAACAGGTCTTTCAGCTCTAGGTCTTAAGTTATAAGGTTTTGCCTTATTACTTACAATGTCATTGTTGTCACACATTTTCACGTGGAATTTAAAGAATTTGAGAATTTAGATATAAAAACTTCAAAAAGGAGTTTTATCAGTATTTATCAATACCACTGAAGACAATTTAATTGCTTACTTATTGGTATGAAGTGAATCTTTAAGTGCCAAAAGTCAAATATGCTTTTTATGTGGTCACTTAATTTAACTGGTCTACAATATGTAGCCCTGTTTTTATATTTAAAAGAAAACAACTGTTAGTGAAATTCTCTCTAAATATTTAATGAATATTACAAACCAATAAAAAGAAAAAATTAAGAGTCCTGTTAAAAGAAAACAATTAATCAGTTTATTTGGTTTATTATCTGCAAAGATCACAAATTTAATTGGTCTATTGACAGACTCCCACTAATAACAATTTTATGTTAAATTAGTGGTAAAATTGTTGATTCAAATATCACAATTTTATTATATAACAGGGCTTCTTTTTCTGAAATTACTATATAAGTGACCCCAACCTGTTGTAATTATCCAAATATTTCTATAGGGATATTATTTATGTGCACCTTCTTTTGAAAATTTCACTTACTGGATTATAACAGAATTCTTGAGGAAAGGCCCCCAATTGTCAGGCTAAGATCAAGAACAAGGGCGTGAACTAGCTTGAAAAGTCTTTGTCTAGAAGATTTAAATGGTCCTATATGAATACTGTAGTATAAATCCAACAAATAATAAAATATAATTCAAAATAAAGGTCTCAGTAATATAATTCTCACTAATTTTATATGTGGCTTACAATCTTTTTAGTTGGTAGAAAAATATATTATAATAATTCAGATACTACTCAAAAGTCTTATAAAAGTACTAATTGAAGTGTATTGTAATTTATTTGGTTATATGGTGTAAATTGTAATGATAAAGAATGCAGAAAACAAGACCAAAAACCCCCTCCTTTTATACACACTAAGTTTCCCAATAAACATCTTGATGTACCATCCAATACAATGCTAATGACACCTTCAAACAAGTAATAGACCTCTCCATCAACGCCCCTAGTGACCAATAACATAATTAAACAAACAACAACCACTAAAATCCTATTAATAATAAGGGAGATCCATCAAAATTAAAGAAAAGACAAAAAGAGAGTATATGCGTGGAAAACAATATTATAACAAGGTTAAAGGAGACTTTTTAAGGTTAATTATAGCTTAATAATAAGGGGGATCTACAGTAGAAATGGAGGAGCTAATCCTGACATTATACTACGTGAAATTCCCATTCAAAAATAACCAAAATTGACTGAGAAACCACCCAAAAACTTAAAAAAGGGCATGAGATGTGGGGTAACTACATGCAGTCCTTGGCAGGCGCTTGCATGGGTAAATCCTTGACTAAAATTAGGCGAATTTAAGCGTGGTGATGAAATAAGGTGCCAAGAGTGAGGTTATTAATGAAATTAGTGCATATAAACAAGGTCAATGCATTATTAATTAAGCTAGGACACTAAATAAGCGCCTGTCGCCTATTTTAGTGTGTTTCCCCACAGTGGGCGTAGAATGTGGGGTAATTATAGTGTGAAAAAGCTAACTTTGCTTAAAAATGAAGCTATTCACACGGGAAAAAAAGCAGGCAGTATGTAGCCAGTACACAGAAGCCATTTCTGGCATAAAAACACCAAATTTGAAAAGTGTTATTTTTATGCATTTAAATAGCCAAATCAATAGTTCTAAATGAGCCCAATTGATCTGTCAAAGCGCAATTTTGATATTCTCAATTTTATAGCGCATATAGTCAACTTTTAAGTGAAATAAAGCGCATTTCTTGTTTTTTGTGTAAAACAATGAATATAACAGCTTTAAGTGTACTTAAAAATTATGTAGCCTTATACTTAAGGTTCTTAAAATTACCCTAACATATTCCAACTTAATATTAAGTACATAAGACTTATAAAAGGTGGATATATGCGTGTATATAAGGTGTTATAATGGCATTTTATGTGTATTATCATAATTTTACTTATGTATACTGTTTGTGTACTCTCATTTATTGTTCCCATGTATAGTTCATGTGTTTAACATAATTTATAAGCACTTTTTACTCAGTCCTGGGGATATACAGGCTGACAAAAAACAACTAATCTACTTAGAAAAATTAGCTACAACTACTAAAACCTTTAAAACACGGAATTTCACTATAACAACATTGAGACATGAAATATAGAGAAAAATTAGCCCTATCCAATGGTACTAAGCACTTAACCCTAAGACTTAAGGTTAGCCCGTAAAGCACAAAAAACAAAATTAAACAGCTATCTTTTATAAATGAAAAATGAGGAAATGACCCCTTAAAACTTAGAATATGAAAAATGTCTACAAGAGATAAAATATAGAGAAAAACCGGGGCTATCCAATGATAGTACCCACATACCCACAGACCCAATATCCATGGAATAAAATCAGAAAAATACCCAATTCCTTAACAGATGTCAATTAAGACATGCACAAACAGCGCCAAATCACACAACAAAGGCCCTTGCCAATGTTGGAAGACCACACCGCGCTTTTGAACATAATTACTAGTAAACATATATTATAATTTAAATAAAATCTTATAGTTTTATCAAGTCACATTCTCTTGTCGTCCTCTCTTCCCAAGATATATTTATTATTTTATTACTATCCAACTTTATAATATCTTATCTTCTCCTCCTCTTTCTTTTAGACAACCGGCCAATACTACTAGACTTACCCAGTAAAATAATTAATTATTTACTGGATGAAGCCACACCTTATTATTTTAATTATTTAATTATAAATTAGTTACATTAAAATTACCTATAATAAATTATCTAATTACAGAATGGTAAAATTAAATGAATAATTAAAATTAAATATAAAAATGTCCCTTAAATTTTTATTCTCTAACACCGTGCTCATTGACAGGTTGGAAAAAATAAAAATTTATATTAAAAAATAGATTTTAAATGAAAATAAAATTTTAATATTCAAATAAAAATAAATATATACAAAAAATTCAAATTTCTAATTTAGAATTGACTTCTACAGTAAATATTAAATAAATTAATGTATTTCTGACATACTCTGTAAATACATCTTTTTGACGCCTTCTTTTTAGAACAACTTTATTATTTGAAAATACTTCTTCTGGAATATTATTTTTCTCTCTCTCTCATACTACTGTTTTTAGAATTTCATTGCCGTTCTTTGTCTCTCCTTTGCCTATATAAGGCCTCACTTTTGGTTGTTTTCCATTCATTCCATTACTTACTTATTTTACCAATTCACAATATATAAATTAGAACTTTTATTACTATATTTTATAACATTAGTATTTACATCTACGTAATTCTAAAATATAAATTATACTAGTATCTGAAACCACCTCTTATTATTTGAGTAATTAAATCAAAAGATTAAGAAAATACATACATTATTTTTGAGCCCATAAATCCCATTGTTACCACCATTGGACCTCCTTGAAAAACCTTCTAGACTTGAAAGACCCCTTGACACACAGATAGTAACCAATATAGTCACCACAAATATAAATGAAACTTTCCAATATATAAACCTTAAATTTGGAGCGCAGTTTGATTCTCAGTCACAGCAAAAAAGTAAGTCACGTTCCTGATGACATTCGTCATTTTTGTCATCCACCTGTCCTTACTGTTCCTCATAGTCAATGGTCCCATGGTCACTGGCATGAAGTTATTAATGTGTTTAAAACAATTTGGAAACGTCCTCAAGTGTCAAGAGGTTCTTTTGGTCTAGAAGATTTCAACAGAGGTCCAACAGCAGTGATAAGTGGATTTTGGAGTTTTCAAAGTCAAGGTATGTATGGAGGAATCTTTTTATTAATTACTCAATATAAAAGGTAAGATTTATAATTATTATTATAACCAATGGATTAGAAAACACGCAGTTGTAAGTACTAAAACTATAGGTAATACTAATAAATATGTTATTGGATTGTAAATTTATTAAAATAATTTGTAAAAAGATGATCTAAAACAACCAATAAGGGAGGCCTTATATAGGCAAAAGAGAGAGAAAGCACAGAGTTAAAATCCTATATACATGAGTATGATAGATAAAAAAAGGAAATTCCAGAATAAAATATTTCAAATATTAAGATTGTTCTATAAATTATGTATTTTAAATAATGTATTTACTGTATATTTCAAAAAAAGTTGATTTATTTAAAAATTTCTGTAAGTGTCACTTTTAAATAATTAATTTGAATTTTTTGTATATATTTATATTTATTTTAATATTAATTTTTATTTCCTTTAACATGTCATTTAGCATGGTGTTAGGAAATAAAACATAGAAGGGACATTTAATATTAATTTTAAATATTTACTAAATTTACTTTTTGTAAATAGTTAATTTATTACAAGTAATTTTAAAGTAAATATATTATAATTAATAATAATATAAGAAATAAAAAGGTGTGGCTTCATCCCAGTAAATAATTAATTATTTTACTGGGTAAGTCTAGCAGCCTGGTTGACAATCCCCATCAGAGATATCTTACTTGGTGCATAGTGAATTTTTTTATGTAATTTTAAATCACTACCAGCCAGGCTCCCTCTTGTTGGTAGTGTTATCTTAAATTGGAAATCTTGAAAAAAAGATTAGAGGAAATATAAAATGCATATTCTTTGATATATTAAGAATTATGAGTGATAGAGAATTGATGAAGGGATTAATGGCTCAAAAATAAAATGGGCCATTTCTGATAAGAGAGTTCTAGAACAATAGATATTTTCTATGAAAATAAGATGGGATGGAGTACACTAGGGGCTCTCAAACTCAACCAAATACACTACATAAACACGCTACCAAAAAAGTACCAAACATTTCATCAGAAAATGAAATACAACTGCCCTTGACAGGTGTATTTTGATGGTGTGTTTGACCTCAAACACACCTTTTTTTGGGAAAATCAAGCCATTAAAACACTTCTCTCCTTCATCTTGATTAGTCAGAACTAGGTACAGACACTCCATCTCCTTAGAGTTTTTTTCAACTAATTCTTAAGGGTTTATTATTCAACATGTGAAAAACGTGACTTCCCACCACTTAAGCAGCCCCTTCATCATAAACCCACCCTTAGTCTTCATCACCATTCACTAAAATGCCTCTTTCAGTCCATCATCAACTAAAAATCACTGCAACTACTCTAGCCCTGGATCTATTGGTTAACTCTGATACTAACTCCAATTCCTAACTTGACTTGGCTTACATGTGTGAAATGCTGGAGAATCGCTACTTATATTCCAGAACACCTTCCATACAACACTGACCACAATTTAACCTTGAGGGTCTTTACAACATTCCTGAAATTAGCTTTAAACAGATATTTTTCACAACCATTCCTAGGTTTCTCAGTTTACTTGAATTGATAAAAGATCACTCAATTCTCAGAAATGATTCTTGTTGTCCACAAGGAGATCCTGCTATTCAAATCTGTGTTGCACTTTGTCATTTTAGTTCAAATTAAAATGGTGCCACATTGACCCATCTTGAAAACCTCTTCCAGATCAGAGATGTAAATAAATATTTTGATTGTAAAACAATGCTTTCAATCTCTCTTATATACATCACATGCTTCTACTCTTGCTATTTTTTAGGATTTCAGTTGATTAAATGTTTTGTATTTAAATTATAAGTATTTTTTTCTCCATATTTACATTGCTAAAATTCATTCCGGATTTCTATTAATAATTTGATTAAATATGGTTTTTAAACAGCTTCATTAACCAATCCTTATGAACAAGATACATAAATTCACAAATTTGATTTTTCTAAATCTAGAAATTTGGCAATACCCTCCCCTGCATTTTACTATATTAGAGGGTGGGGATTGCAATTTTTTTCATGTAAATTTTTTTTTTATTTCTGGAAAAAAAATTGCAATACCTCCCCCTGCATTTTACTGTGGGAGGAGGTGGGGATTGCCATTTTTTTATGTCAAAAAATATTTATGTCAGAAAAAAAATGGCAATACCTTCCCCTGAAATTTGCTGTGGGAGGGGGTAAAGATTACCAAGTTTTCATTTTAATTTCATAAATTCTTAAATAAATCAATCAAAAAATATCATCAAACAAGTAAAAGTAATGGGATTCACAATACCACCTTCCAATGATTTCATATGTGACCAAAGGCAAAGAAATAATATGACAAGAATCGTGTTTAGAATTTATCCATTCAATACAAATAAGTGAATAAATGAACACATTTATACAGCAGCAAGGCTCAATTGTATTGGCTCTTATGCTTTTGGTAGGAAAGAAGTGTATTGGAATTTTTATATTTTATTTCATGTGCTATGTCATGTTGTAGACAATCCTATAGTACTAGCTATAGGCCTTGACCAAGGGAGTTGGATAAAACCCAGAGAGAAAATCCCCTGTCCCTTTAGAAAAATATAAGGGAGATTTACCTGCTACAGTAAATTGGTTCCTGTTGTTTAAAAGCCCCTTTTCCAATACACTTGACTGCCTAATCAGCCAAGAAATTAGTCTCCAGACAGACTACCAAACCAAAGAACTGAAATGTAGACCAATGGTCACACCAGAGAAAGCAATGATACTTGATGTAGGTTGCAAATCCACACCAGAGACAGAAATAATACTTGATATAGCTTGCAAGACTACACCAGAGAAAACAGTTGCCAAAGTTGAGTTAAATGAAGAACTAACCTTGCAACAAACACAGCCAATTGTGGCCAAAAAACAGTGAAAACTGAGTGAGGAACAAGGATATCACCTCCAGATGGTTTTATGATGATTAAGTTTGCCCCAAACTATCTTATTCACTATATACACACAGACCATTATCTAAGAGCCCATGCACACCAACAAATTTGGCGTTTCTGAGTGCCAAATTGCATAAAACCCCTTTAGAAACACTTTCCAGACTTCTAGCACTGAGGCAGGCGGTCCGCCTGAATTTGGGAGGCCTTCCTGAAGCATCCGGACCACCCTGAAGCCAGAAAACCATCAAAAACCTCCAAAAATACCCAAAATACTTAAAAAATCTACTACAACTACTAAAACCTTTAAAACACATAATTAAGCTATAACAACATTGAGACATGAAACTTAGAGAAAAATTAGATCATTCTAATTGTACTAAGCACTTTACCCTGAGACCTAAGGTTAGCCTGTAAAACATGAAAAAAATTAAGCAGAAATCTATTAAAATGAAAAATGAGAAATAATCCCTTAAATACTTAGAATATAAAAAATGTCAAAAAGACATAAAATATAGAGAGAAACTGGGGCTATCCAATGGTAATACCCACATCCAAGCAGTCCCAATATTTGCTGTATAATTCTAGAAAAACACCTAATTATTAAACAATGCCTTTTAAGACATATCAAAACAACGCCAAATAGACCAGCAAAGGGTTCCACCAATGTTGGAAGACAACATCCTCCCTCCAATAGAGAATTTCCACATTCTCCTACATCAAAACCACCATGTTCAGCTTTCTTTCCAAATCTGCTACTGACATGGGTTCTTGCCAATACTGCATTGACAACAATCATCTGTACCATCACATCTCCAGTTCATCCCTACAGAACCTCCTGTGATGCCTGTCACTCTAGGAAGAAGACTTGTTTCAGACCTGGTCCATTTTCCTCTTTAAAATCTTATCCTCCTCCACAACCCGACCCACCTTCCACCAGCACTAAAAGATCCAGACCATCCATCCTGATCCCCAGACTGGTCAACAAATTACAGCCCTCAAAAAAGAGTGCCAACCCCACTACAAACACTAGCTCTTCCATCCCTGGTCCTTCTGATGGTAAGCCCAATACTTCTTCATACTGAAATTCAATATGACAAATTTTCAGTTCATTTCTATCCAGACAGTGATGATGACAATGTGGGAACCATTGAAGAACCCCCACCTAATCCATTGCCCACCATCAAATACAACTTCCAACAACATTATTTTCAACAGAAGCATCTCATCCTAAATTACTTCCAATCCACTCCTTCCAGGAACCCACAGGACCTTGAGAAAAGGAAGAACCTCATCCACAAGTTCAAAGCCAATGCTGAAAATTTTGTTACATCTCTTGATTCTTTTCTGTAATTACTTCTTGCCCAAAAATCTTTATTTAGAAATATAAATAAATAAAAAACTCCTCATTTTAAAGTCTTAAGGGACTAATCCTCAGTTTTAAGTCTTGGGGAACTAACAGCCCTCATTTTATAGTCTTGGGGGACTTAAAAACCTTCAGTTTATAGTCTTGGGGGACTCAAAACCTAAATAAAAAGACAGAAACAGAGATCAAAACATTAAAGACCAAAAAAACAAACTAACATTCTGGGGTAACTGTTCTACAGAGAAGCCAGCTCATCAGTTACCCCCACACTTGCCTTAAAAAATTTCAGAGACTCCCCCTTGGATGCCCTCTGCCAGAATCACACCAACTTCACATTATCAGTTTATAGTCCTGAAGGACTCAACCAACAGCCATCCTCAGTTTATAGTTTTGGGGGACTGTACCATTTCTCTGTTTAAAGTCTTGATGAACTGCAGATCCACATTAGTAATATAAATAAAAATCTTGAAGCAATCTTTAAATAACCAGCCAGTATTAAGTCTTGAAGGACTACCAGTGTTCAGTTTAAAGTCTTGACAGACTAACACATTTTGCATATAAAGGCGGAGCCACCTCCATGCACAGTGCTCCACAGCCAACCTGCTGAAGTTCCACTCTTTATTCATTATCTACACATCACTGACAAAAGTCTCAATCATCTCTTTTCTCTTCATTATTTTTCCTTCACAGATCATGGCTGAATCCCCAGACTTTGACCCATTGGACCTTCCCTGTTTCACCGCTCCAAAGGACTTTGCTTGTAAACAGTGCATCCACATGTGCAGACCTTGTATCTTCATTCTACCTACTCCTCAAGCCAAATTCTATAACACAGCCTGTGATTCTTGCAATTCTAAAAAGAAAAGATGTGACAGAGACCCCAACCATCCAATACCTCTGCCTTCACCTTCACACAAATATATTTCCAGATCTCCTACCAGGTCAACAGAACATGGTCCTGCTTCCTCTTCTTTATCTTCTGCTCCTTCCAGAATATCACACCACTCTATTCCCAAATCACTCCCTAAAAGACCTGCTTTATCTTCTCAAGAATCTGCTTTTATCTCAGAAAATTTGGCCAAATAAGCTTCAAAATAAGCTCCCAGGCTGCTAGACCATGTCCAGGCAGCCCACCCGCCTTTCCAGAAAGCAAAAATCAGGCTCAAAACTCCCAAATTCAGCCAGATAAAAGCCAAAATACACCATTAAACACCAACAACTCTACGCAACCACCTCCTAACGCTCACAGAGAAATGCGTACACACAAAATTTCTTCCCCAGACAACCCCAAAAATTCCAAACTCTCTAGAAAACCTGCCAGAGGACCTTCTGAAAACACCAGAGCACACAACACTGCTTCCAAACAAAAATCTCTGGTTACTTCAAGAAGAACTAACTACACCTCTCCTCTGGCTGCCAATTATTCCTCTTATGGTTCCCTTTCTTCTAGATCTTCATCTAGAAAATCACAATAAGCTTCCAGGTCACCTTCTCCTGATCCTTCCTTTAACAACCCTGGTTCTCCACCACCAGTGTCCAACCGGACTGGGCCAAGCAATAATAATATCCTCAACAACAACAGCAGCCCTGATGCTCCAACCAGGCCACAGGAGCACCCTTCTTCTCCTTCATCTTCTCAACACCATTTAGAGAATGATCATAAGAATCCATACCTCTATCTGGTTGATCCTCCTTCAACATCCATTAAGCTTTCTTCAACAGCTCAAATCCCGGCAGCTTACAAATTTGATGAGCTTCCAATCTGTAAGTACCAAATTAATAAATCCAATTTCTTTAACAGAGAACAATTACTGATCTAATTCTTCTGAGTAGTTGGAACCCCACCTCCTGAAACTACAATTGGGATTGGCCAACCTCTAGAAACTACCTTAACGCTGGATTATGCTGACATGAAACAGCACCTAAGCATGATGTGTTCAAATATGCTTATGGCCTTTTCCCTCCACAGTCTGTTGAATGACTTTTAAAAGAATTTGAAAAAAAAGCTCCTTGATGACCACTGGAAGATGTCTGGAATAATCAAGCACACCTTCCAACACTCTATCCCCGCTTCTTCAACTTATTCCCAAAAATTACCTTCCACTCCGGTCCCTGACCATTACAACCCATATACACTTTCCAGCTGCCTACATCACAAAGAACACAGTTCTTCTTCCAATCCTAACAAAAAGCAAAAACGCTACCATAATACGGACCAACTGCCAGAGGCTTCTTCTTCCAGACATTAAAATAAACAAAAAGAAATTAATAAGTCACTAAATAGAGAGAACAATAATAATTAACAGAAATATATATAGATATAAATTTGTTTTATTTTTATTTTTATTTATATTTTATTTATATTTTTATATTTCTACTTTTATTTTTATATTTTATTTTTTATTATTTTTATTATTTTTATTATTTTTATTATTTTTATTATTTTTATTATTTTTATTATTTTTATTATTTTTATTATTTTTATTATTTTTATTATTTTTATTATTTTTATTATTTTTATTATTTTTATTATTTTTATTATTTTTATTATTTTTATTATTTTTATTATTTTTATTATTTTTATTATTTTTATTATTTTTATTATTTTTATTATTTTTATTATTTTTATTATTTTTATTATTTTTATTATTTTTATTATTTTTATTATTTTTATTATTTTTATTATTTTTATTATTTTTATTATTTTTATTATTTTTATTATTTTTATTATTTTTATTATTTTTATTATTTTTATTATTTTTATTATTTTTATTATTTTTATTATTTTTATTATTTTTATTATTTTTATTATTTTTATTATTTTTATTATTTTTATTATTTTTATTATTTTTATTATTTTTATTATTTTTATTATTTTTATTATTTTTATTATTTTTATTATTTTTATTATTTTTATTATTTTTATTATTTTTATTATTTTTATTATTTTTATTATTTTTATTATTTTTATTATTTTTATTATTTTTATTATTTTTATTATTTTTATTATTTTTATTATTTTTATTATTTTTATTATTTTTATTATTTTTCTTATTTTTATTATTTTTATTATTTTTATTATTTTTATTATTTTTATTTTTATTTATTTTAAACTACTAACATACTAAAAAAACTTGAAAATAAATAACAAAATTAACAAAAAATATGAGAACTGAAAAATTAGAATGAAATGATAAACAATAATAAAATGAGATAACGAATAATTAAAAATGGTATCCCCCAGCCAAATGATGAGCTGATACCCTGATACCTTACCCACATCCAAGTGCACCTTGATGTGGATACACTGTTGAAAATTTTTTAAATGAATTGAAATAAAGATGAAGTAAATAGAAATTGAGAAAGTAAAAAGAAAAAAGAAAGAAAATAGCATTGCCCAGCCAATTGATGAGCCTTTCCCAACCAATGCTTGCCCACATCCAGGTGACCCTGATGTGGTGACACCATATAATATAATTTTGTGATTTTTCCCTCTTTATATGCTAATAACTCTTATAAAAAAATTAAAAGAAAAAAGAGAAAAAAAAGAAAATAATCTAAAACTACTATCTTACACCATCAAAGAACTAAAAATTAAAGGAAAGAAAAAGAAAAAGAATCCGGCTCCCTAGAAAGTCAAGTCCAAGGAAATGATCAATGGGTGGGCTCCCTCCAATAAGTAAAAATGATGGGAGACAACCAGTGTCGGTCAGTCGTCTAGAAGAGATAAGAAAAAGGGGAAGAAATGAGAGGAGGAGAAAGAGAAGAGGATTATAGGCAATAAAAGAAATAAAGTTTAATAAAATTATTTAATTTATTGAAAGAAAGCAACGACGAGTGATTTGAGAGGTGACAACAAAATTGGTTTATTTAATATTAATATTATTTAAGTAAGGGTTCTGCGCGGCAAACAATATAATTACTATCAGACTTAAGGCAACCTTTAATTTGTTATATAGACTTTTAATTAGAATTGTATTACTAATAAAAAAAATATAAACGTAGTAAAATAGTATTTAATTTATTGAGTGTATAATAAGTGATCCGGCTACAGGGGATTATCCAAGGCCCTTTTATAGGCAATGGGTCCTCTGAAGCGCTACTATATCAGTAAATACAATGATTAGAAAGGAATAAAACAAACATATCAAAAGAGTAAATGAAACATAACAATATAGAGAAAAACATGAAACAAATAATTAAAAACCCAATTAAGAATCCAATTTCCCCGCCATTAATCCCCAAATCAGTAAGTGACAATAGTGAATAACTAAACAAGATTGGAAACATAGGAACTATGAGAAATATAATTCCCAAAAGATGGTACATTCTGATTAGAGGACATTTTAAGTGAAACAAAAAATAATTTG
Source organism: Hemileia vastatrix (assembly GCA_030280995.1). Classification (NCBI taxonomy): domain Eukaryota; kingdom Fungi; phylum Basidiomycota; class Pucciniomycetes; order Pucciniales; family Zaghouaniaceae; genus Hemileia; species Hemileia vastatrix. Next base: position 21,502,020 of record JASXTE010000012.1, on the reverse strand, counting down.
ACGCAACAAAACAAGCAATTAATCTCAATTTAGTCCAAATTAATTTATTTGTTTTTTCTAACACAATTAAGGGTCAAAAGAAGCGTCCTTAATAATTGTTTAGTATCATATGAGAGGTATTAGTTAATATATAAATTTAAGTAATTAATTTAAATATATTATAAATCAAATTTACACTTGTAATTATAATATATGTTTTTTAATTAATTAAATATAAATTTATAATTATTAAATACATAAAAATGCGCCATTATTTGTAGAATATATTATATTATGCTCAATTTAATTGTATATAAAAATATATATAACCAATAAATTTAATGTAACATTTGTATATAATAAAATTCTTATATAATTTCATTATGCAATAAAATATTAAGTTATATTCATTAAATACAAGTCTTACCCACTCTTTAAGGTTTTATAATTTTATATATCATTTACTGGACTCCTGGAATAGCCTGGCTGACACTCCCTCACTCTAACAAAACAATAAAAAAAATAAAATGCTAAGATTTTTTCTTTTTGTATTTTTTCAACAGTGCAGGCAGATTTGAAATTTCTTTGCCAGGTATCCATGCATCATGTTCAGATGATTTGTTCTTATATCTCAATAAATATTCAGTACCTCTTTCAGAAGTGATAATTCTATCATTGAGAATTTTATCAATTTCTGCTGTTTCTGTGACTTCCTGAGGGTTCTTCTTAGGTCTTCCTCTTCTTTTTGGAAATAAGTCACTGTTGGAAGTATAAGGTTTAAGCAAAGAAATGGGAAAGACAGGATGTTTCCTATCATATGGAGAATACAATACAACTTCTACTGCATTATCACCAACCATTCTTTTAACAACAAATGGTCCTACAAAAGGATCTTTTAATTTGTGGTTACCTTGTAAATTGAAATGGACAGTAGAGATCAACACTTCATCACCCTTGTTAAATGTGTATTCTTTATGGGATTTATCCCATCTTTTCTTTTCATATTCAAATGCTTTATCAATACAACTCTGAGCATGTTTTCTGCATAGCTGTTGCATTTGCATAAAAGATTTTACACCAGGGTGTAGTTCCAACTTAGGTAATTTATTATTGAGAATCTGAGCAGGAGTGTTTGGGACATAACCTAACCAAAGCTCAAAAGGCTTTTTCTCAGTGACAGAATGAACAGTGCTATTATATGCAAATTCAAGACCAGGCAAAAGAGTGACCCAATCATGAGTAAATCTGTCATTGTCTTTATATTCTAAACCAAAGGCACAATACCTTCTAATCATATCTTCCAGAGTTTGAATCATTCTTTCAGCTAGACCATCAGTCTGAGGATGGTGAGCTGTAGACAATTTTAACTCACAGCCACAAATATCCATCAAAGAGGTCCAAAACTCAGAAGTGAATTTTGGATCCCTATCAGAGATAATGGCTTTTGGAAAACCAATAATATTAAACATGTACGACCACCATAAGAAAGCTAATTCTTTGGTGGATACATCTTTGTGGGTTGGAATAAATTTGCACATTTTCGTGAATCTATCAACTATTACCCAACAAGAGTTAAAGCTGTCTTTACCTGCAACAGGAAGACCAGTGACAAAATCCATATTAATGATTTGCCAGGGAGCACTAGGTGCTTCAATATGTTGTAATAACCCTGCTCTCTTACCTGTTAACCTTTTAGATTTTTGGCAGGAATCACAAGAGTCAACATATAATTTTGTGTCTTCAGACATATTAGCCCACCATGCAGTGTTTTTGATTCTAATCAATGTTTTTTCAAGATCAAAATGACCAGCTAATATGTCATCATGACAAAGTTTGAGGATAGTTTCTTTCATTGAAGGAGGAATAACAATTACATTGGTAAGCTTCCTTCTATAATAAATATAACCATCTTCAATAGAAAACTTTCCTTTATTTAAAGCATTTTGGTATTTTGCAGGGAGAGTTTTTATTAATGCTTGAATTGAAGCATTCTTAGGATCATTCAAAATAGTAACTAATTTATTTAAGTCAGAATCTTTATCATATGAATCCAGTATTAACTGTAATAACTCTTCTTCCATATCAACTATAAATATACCATGTATATGAACAGTGTCATCCTCAGGTACATAAGCAGGATTGGAGTCATTATTTGGCAGAGGCAATCTGGAGAGCATATCAACATTAGAGTGAACATTTCCAGCTCTGTGGATAATAGTCATCCTTCCTCTGTATTCCTGAACAGCAAGTTGCCACCTGAACATATGTCTGTTAGGTGTTTTGAGGTTTAAGAGAGATTTCACAGCACTACAGTCAGTTACCAACTCACATTTTTGGTCATCCAAGTAGTAATGAAGTTTCTCAAGAGCCCAAACAACTGCTAAGCACTCCAATTGAGTGGCACCATATTTCAATTCACTATTTCTTAAGGTTCTTGAAATATAACAAATTACAACCTCTGAGGATTTATCATTAATAATTTGCTTTTGGTGAAGGGCAGCACCCAGACCAATAAAGCTAGCATCTGTATAAAGTACAAATGGCTTGTTAAAATCTGGGAGAGCCAATATAGGGGCTGTCATTAAGCAATTTTTCAATGTATTAAAAGCTTTCTGACAGTCATCATTCCAGAGAAAAGCAACATCTTTTCTGGTTAGTTTTGTAAGAGGCAAGGCTATGACCTGATAATTTTTAATATATTGTCTATAATAGCCACACATACCCAAAAAACTTTGGATTTCTCTTACAGAAGTTGGTGCTTTAACATTTTGAATGGCAGCAACTTTATTGTGGTCTACACAAATTTGTAAGCCTGACACAACATGGCCAAGGACTTTCAAAGATTGAAAACCAAATTTACACTTTTTTAAAGATAAGGTCATATTGATTTCATCCATTTTTTGGAAAACTCTATTCAAGTGAATCATATGTTCATCAAAAGTTTTAGAAAAAACAATAATATCATCAATATAAACCATGAGCCAACCTTCAATAATTTCTTGATGGAAAGTGTTATCCATGACTTTCTGGAAAACTGAAGGAGCATTTTTAGGGCCAAATGGCATCCTAACATACTTATATATTCCCATATGAGTAGCAATAAGCAAAAAATTTTGAGAATTTTTCTCAACTGGAACTTGATGATAACCTTTATTACCATCCAGACAACTAATAAATTTTGCACCTTGCAAGGTAGCATGTATTGAATTAATTCTGGGTAAAGGATAAATATCATCAACAGTATAAGTATTTAAAGCTCTGTAATCTCCACATAATCTAGCTTTATCTTTTTCATATGAAATCAAGACTGGGGAGATGACACAATATTTGGGGGTGACATTAACTTTCTCAATGATATTCATTTTCAATAATGTTTCAATATTATCTTCAATATCTTTTCTTTTTGATGGAGAAGCAGGATATGGTTTTTTCTTAAGGGAAGGAGGAATATCACTCAAATTACAGGATAAGGTAATTTTCATCTCTTCCTGAACAATTCCCAAGACATGAGAACCATGAGCAAAAGCCATAGGGAAAGAGGTAATAGAGGCAACAATAGAATCCTTTTGTTCACTAGTCAAATGATCACCAAAAGAAGCGGTATTTATTTCATGTAATAAATCATCCATTTCAGTTGTTGTTCTACCTTTACATTGGGTCATTGAGTTACAAGATTTCAACAAATGCCCAGAAGGTTTAGGAGAAGAAATTTTGAATTTTCTTTTCCCATTCATTCCTAAGGTAAAGCAATTATTTGCTGGGTCCAGTTTCACACCAAACATGGTTAAAATATCATTTCCCATAATAAACCAATTGCTCAAATTATCATTTTTCATGACAACAAACTCACAAATAGCTCTGACAAAACCACCATTATATTTGAAGAATACAGAGGTTTTGTATTTGCCAATAGGGAATAAGGTAGAACCATACCCTCTCCATTTTTCAGAAGTTATAGGCAATAATTTACTCAAATATTCCTTATCCACTGAAGCCAAAGCTTTTTCAGATACTACACTTCCTCCAGCACCAGAATCAAGAACTACATCAACATTTTTACCATTAATGATAACAGGTGCCTTTAAAGGGGATATAGGAATAGAATTGTTAGTAATATCTTTAATTATCTCAGCATTTTCTACTGAAGATAAATTCAATACACAATCTTCAGATATATTATTTAAATAATGGACATCATGTTCCAACATTAAAACATCTTTAACAGATTCATTGTCATAGGAGATATTACTTTCACAGTCACTGGAAGAATTATTGACATCAAGTTCAACTTCATCAGTGTCTTCATTTTGTTCAACAAGATGAATTTTCTTGTCACAAACATGACCCTTCTGCCACGGTTTGTTACATTTATAACAAGTATTTGTTGCATATTTTTTAGGTGCAACTGGGGCAGAGGGTTTACCAGATTTTTCTGGGAGCTTTATAGAAGGTTTATTCTGATCATTATAAGATTTACTAAGGTAATTCTTTGGTTCATATCTATGGTTGAGTAGTACTTCATTACAGATATTAATGAAAGAAGAATTTTCCCTTACATGCTCAGTTCTAGCAACAATCAAATCCCTAAGAGAATTTGGTAATTTATACAAGATTTTATCTCTCCAAATATCATAATCCATCTTTGGATCAATTGCTCTAAGGATTTTAGTTATTTTCATCAGAAAAACAATGGGCTTTTCAACAGAGGAGGATACATATCTAGTATTCTCATACAGTCTTTGCTGAGCTAACCTGAATTTTGAACCACCAAACTGATTCTCAATCAAGGATTTCCAATCATTCCATGTATAATGATTGTTATCTAAGAGGACAGATTCATACCACATCAAGGCTACATTGGAAAATAAAGAAATTAGCTTAGAAACAATTTCCTCATCAGGTAGTTTATAAGATCTCTTTAAATTATCAATTCTCTGGATAAAGTGTTGCCAATCAGAGGAAGAATCACCATCAAAGGTAGGATATTGGTCTAACTTAGGCCAATTTTTCTGACTACTGGGATGGTCCACTTTTTGGTTTGAATTATTCATTAGTAATAATTCCTGAAGTTTAGCCAGGTGTTCAGAAATTTCATTATTTACAGAAACAGCTGGTGCATGACCATCACAAGATTTTTTGCTAGTAGCAAAAGATTTTACAGACTCATTGTCAGTTTGTTTAATGGTTGAAATATGAGGAAGAAAGGATGAACTTTGTTCAGGTTTTTTCCCTTTATTTTTATGCAGCTTATTTGCAGAAATCTCATTTAATTCATTATTGATGGTTAAGGTTGAAAACTTTTCCTGTAGGTCAGACACATAGTTTCTTATTCTTGGAATTTCAGACATCTGGTCATTTACTTTTGCAAGAGATAGAACATTTCTGTCCTCAGAAACTGAGTGTTTGGTACTTAGTGCATGGAAATCATTTTTTAGCTTCTTAAACTCATTTTGTAGAGATTTTATTTCATTTTTGAATGAATAATTTTCCTCAATAAGGGGTTTCAATTCACTCAAGGTCTTATGTAGACTGATATTTCTATCTGAGATAGCTCTATGGTCACTTCTTATTTGTTTTTGTTGACTAAGAACAATATTTAAGGTTTCTTTGATTTTTAAATAAGCTGTATCTTGTACAGAAGAACTTACTTTACATTGCAAGTGTAAATTATTTAATCTATCATTTTCATGGATTAACACGTCTCTCACATGTTTGTCTTTCACAATATTAAAATCAAGGGTATCTTTCAATATTTCCTCAGAAGTTTTTTCAATTAAGTTATAGATTTCAGGGGGAACAGAATCATTTTTAATTGCAAGAGAAGGATTAATTAAAGATGTAGAAGTTAAATGTAAAGGTTCATCAAATGACAATTTGCTAATTACATCAATAGGGCTACTAGTTACAGGAAGCTGTCTTTTAACAGGTTTAACTGTTCTTTCACCATGTTCAATAATATTACCTGCAGAAGAAGATTTATTAGAAAACATACCCAAGTGACTATCAACCAAATTACTTACCATGGCAGAGGAGGAAACTTCCCCTGGGACTGGGTTTGGGATTGTGCTTGGGCCTTCTTTCTCCTGCTTTGTTGGTAGGGATGAGGAGGTGGATGGAAATTGGGTGTTCTGGATGGGCCAGGCTGATGATGAGGAGGGTGTTGCACATTCTGTTGGTAGTGACTCATTAGATAATCCCATTTCCATTGCTCTACTTCCATAGTATTTGGATTTTGGATGGTTGAGCTGGGTGGCTGTGAGGGTTGAGCCTGAAATTGAAGCTGATTGGGAGGCAATTGAGGAGGGGCCTGGGCCTGAATCTGGTTCCTGAGTTCTTGGACCTGATCCCACAATGTGTCTACCTTTGCTTTGTACGTCATATTTTCTGTCTTCAACTCTTTTATATGACTGGATAGGTTGCTGATTTGTTGTGGCAGAGGAAGCTTTTTTATTTTGAAGCCTTTTGGAAGACCTTCTTGAGGCACTAGAGGGTTTACTTCCTTCTGTGGTACTGGGGGAAGGGGGTTTGGTTTGTTTGCATTTCCTGTCATTTCCACATCCTGCAGTATGTGAATTCTTTGTGTTAGCATAAGATTTTTTATGACCAACTTTAGAAGAACTTACAGTGTCAGCATCATAGTCAATTTCTATCTCATCCACTTGCATGTTATCCATTTTTTCTGTCAAATTGTTGGACATACTAGTGGGAAGATTTATATTTTACTTTGTACTTTATAAAAAAATAATCAAAGTTAGTCAATAATTGCTCCAAATAATATAAAAAAAAAATTTTATTAATTAATTAAATTATAGAAAAAATAACTTTCAATATAAAGTAATAATTAAAAAATTAATTTTTTTTTTTAAAAAAAAAATGGATTGCAAGTTTAAATTGGGAATAACAAGTAAGTTAATTCAACCAATTAATTACCAATATTAAATATGGCAATATATTGGGACTAAGCACAATGTACTTTTAAGTCAACCAAAATTAACAATAATTAATAATAAAAAAAAATTAAATTAATAATTTAATTTGTATTAATAATAATGTCAATTCTTCTAGGACTAAGAGGATTAACACTCTATAATGGTCAACTAGGAAAAAAAAAAATTTTAAAAATTGAACACTTACACTCAGTGAATCAGCAATTAAGCCACAATCACTGTTATTGCAATAAAAATATAGTAATATGAGTGAGAGGCGCAAAGGTGAACTTACTATAGTGATCGAAAAATCACTTCAAAATAATATAAAAATTAATATTATATAAACCTAAGATGTCGAAACCAAGTTCGAAACACAGTCGCGGCAAAAGTTTCGTTTTGCTAGGTGGTCCGTGCGTTTTGTCGTTCGTCGCCAGGCTTCGATCGTCGTCGTCGTTTGGAAAGGCCCTCAGTTGTCGGTCAGTCGTCTAGAAGAGATAAGAAAAAGGGGAAGAAATGAGAGGAGGAGAAAGAGAAGAGGATTATAGGCAATAAAAGAAATAAAGTTTAATAAAATTATTTAATTTATTGAAAGAAAGCAACGACGAGTGATTTGAGAGGTGACAACAAAATTGGTTTATTTAATATTAATATTATTTAAGTAAGGGTTCTGCGCGGCAAACAATATAATTACTATCAGACTTAAGGCAACCTTTAATTTGTTATATAGACTTTTAATTAGAATTGTATTACTAATAAAAAAAAATATAAACGTAGTAAAATAGTATTTAATTTATTGAGTGTATAATAAGTGATCCGGCTACAGGGGATTATCCAAGGCCCTTTTATAGGCAATGGGTCCTCTGAAGCGCTACTATATCAGTAAATACAATGATTAGAAAGGAATAAAACAAACATATCAAAAGAGTAAATGAAACATAACAATATAGAGAAAAACATGAAACAAATAATTAAAAACCCAATTAAGAATCCAATTTCCCCGCCATTAATCCCCAAATCAGTAAGTGACAATAGTGAATAACTAAACAAGATTGGAAACATAGGAACTATGAGAAATATAATTCCCAACAGATGGTACATTCTGATTAGAGGACATTTTAAGTGAAACAAAAAATAATTTGACGCAACAAAACAAGCAATTAATCTCAATTTAGTCCAAATTAATTTATTTGTTTTTTCTAACACAATTAAGGGTCAAAAGAAGCGTCCTTAATAATTGTTTAGTATCATATGAGAGGTATTAGTTAATATATAAATTTAAGTAATTAATTTAAATATATTATAAATCAAATTTACACTTGTAATTATAATATATGTTTTTTAATTAATTAAATATAAATTTATAATTATTAAATACATAAAAATGCGCCATTATTTGTAGAATATATTATATTATGCTCAATTTAATTGTATATAAAAATATATATAACCAATAAATTTAATGTAACATTTGTATATAATAAAATTCTTATATAATTTCATTATGCAATAAAATATTAAGTTATATTCATTAAATACAAGTCTTACCCACTCTTTAAGGTTTTATAATTTTATATATCATTTACTGGACTCCTGGAATAGCCTGGCTGACAACCAGTGATCCCTCACCAAACCAAATAGACATAAGAAGCCAGTCCCAAGCCAGTAAGACAGTTTAAAGTCATAGTGGACTTGAAACCTGAATAAAAAAACCCAGAACTAGGATTCAACTAGGACAAACAAAGTACTTGAAACAGACAATATGGGGTAACTGTTCTAAAGAGAAGCCAGCTCATCAGTTACCCCCGCACTTTCCAAAAAAAAATCTAGAAGCCCCCCTGGGTACCTTCTAAAAAAACACAAAATCCAACACATTAAACCAAAACCAATAAGAGTGAAGAGTCTGGCACTTGAAGACCAAAAGAATTTTCAGTTTAAAGTCATAGAGGACTAAAAACTTGTGAAGAAAAACAAATACTAGGGTTCAACCAAATTAAGAAAAGGGGTTGGAAACAGACAATCTGGGGTAGCTGTTGATAGAGCAGCCAGCCCATCAGTTACCCCCACACTTTCCAAAAAAAAATCTAAAAGCCCTACCCATAAGTACCTTCTAACAACAAAAATTTCCAACAAAACAGATACACAGCACCACCAAAATCCAAACTTAATAAATGATCCATAGTTTATCCTCATTGAGGAGTCAATCTTCTTCACTTATCATGCCTCTAGGGTAAAATCTCTTCACCTGATCTGCAGCCACTCTCTTCTTTAAGACTGCACCATCTAACTCCTCAAAAACATAAGAACCTCCAAACACCTGAGATCTGACTCTGTAAGGTCCATTCCATCTGTCAGAAAACATCTTTCCCCACTGACTCTCCAAACTTCTATTATACACCAAAACCAAACAACCAGGTTTTAAGGGATTCCTGAGTCTATGAGCCAACTTCTTGTCCCAGTATCTGACTGATTGATTTCTTATCTTCATCATTCTATAGTATGCCTTCTCTTGACATTCCTCTCTACATTCCAACTGTTGCATCCTGGCACAGAGAAACTCTTCAGTTGAGAATATATCATCCCTGTCGGCTGGTCGTCTAGAAGAAGGAGAAGGATAGAAGAAAGAAAGAGAGGAGGAGAAGGAGGAAAGGAGTATGGATAATAAAAGAAATAAAATTTAATAAAATTATTTAATTTATTGAGAGAAAGGCAACGACGAGTGAGCTGAGAAGAAATAACAATTTGGTTTTATCAATATTAATATTATTTAAGTAAGAATTCTGCGCGGCAACCAATATAATTACTATCAGACTTAAAGCAACCTTTAAATTGTTATATAAAATTTTAATTAGAATTTTATTACTAATAAAAAGAATATAAACGTAATATAAAAATTGTATTTAAATTGTTGAGTGTATAATAAGTGATGAGGCTACAGGGGATTATCCAAGGCCCTTTTATAGGCAATGGGTCTTCTGAAGCGCTACTCTCTTTGTAAATACAATGATTAGAATGGAATAAAACAAATATATCAAAAGAGTAAATGAAACATAACAATATAGAGAAAAACATGAAACAAATAATTAAAAGCCCAATTAAGAATCCAATTTCCCCGCCATTAATCCCCAAATCAGTAAGTGACAATAGTAAATAACTAAACAAGAGTGGAAACATAGGAACTATGAGAAATATAATTCCCAACAGATGGTACATCCTGATTAGAGGACATTTTAAGTGAAACAAAAAATAATTTGACGCAACAAAACAAGCAATTAATCTCAATTTAGTTCAAATTAATTTATTTGTTTTTTCTAACACAATTAAGGGTCAAAAGAAGCGTCCTTAATAATTGTTTAGTATCATATGAGAGGTATTAGTTAATATATAAATTTAAGTAATTAATTTAAATATATTATAAATCAAATTTACACTTGTAATTATAATATATGTTTTTTAATTAATTAAATATAAATTTATAATTATTAAATATATAAAAATTCGCCATTATTTGTAGAATATATTATATTATGCTCAATTTAATTGTATATAAAAATATATATAACCAATAAATTTAATGTAACATTTGTATATAATAAAATTCTTATATAATTTCATTATGTAATAAAATATTAAGTTATATTCATTAAATACAAGTTTTACCCACTCTTTAAGGTTTTATAATTTATATATCATTTACTGGACTCCTGGAATAGCCTGGCTGACACTCCCTCACTCTAAAAAAACAATAAAAAAATGCTAAGATTTTTTCTTTTTGTATTTTTTCAACAGAGCAGGCAGATTTGAAATTTCTTTGCCAGGTATCCATGCATCATGTTCAGATGATTTGTTCTTATATCTCAATAAATATTCAGTACCTCTTTCAGAAGTGATAATTCTATCATTGAGAATTTTATCAATTTCTGCTGTTTCTGTGACTTCCTGAGGGTTTTTCTTAGGTCTTCCTCTTCTTTTTGGAAATAAGTCACTGTTGGAAGTATAAGGCTTAAGCAAAGAAATGGGAAAGACAGGATGTTTCCTATCATATGGAGAATACAATACAACTTCTACCGCATTATCACCAACCATTCTTTTAACAACAAATGGACCTACAAAACGATCTTTTAATTTGTGGTTACCTTGTAAATTGAAATGGACAGTAGAGATCAACACTTCATCACCCTTGTTAAATGTGTATTCTTTATGGGATTTATCCCATCTTTTCTTTTCATATTCAAATGCTTTATCAATACAATTCTGAGCATGTTTTCTACATAGCTGTTGCATTTGCATAAAAGATTTTACACCAGGGTGTAGTTCCAACTTAGGTAATTTATTATTGAGAATTTGAGCAGGAGTGTTTGGGACATAACCTAACCAAAGCTCAAAAGGCTTTTTCTCAGTGACAGAATGAACAGTGCTATTATATGCAAATTCAAGACCAGGCAAAAGAGTGACCCAATCATGAGTAAATCTGTCATTGTCTTTATATTCTAAACCAAAGGCACAATACCTTCTAATCATATCTTCCAGAGTTTGAATCATTCTTTCAGCTAGACCATCAGTCTGAGGATGGTGAGCTGTAGACAATTTTAACTCACAGCCACAAATATCCATCAAAGAGGTCCAAAACTCAGAAGTGAATTTTGGATCCCTATCAGAGATAATGGCTTTTGGAAAACCAATAATATTAAACATGTAAGACCACCATAAGAAAGCTAATTCTTTGGTGGATACATCTTTGTGGGTTGGAATAAATTTGCACATTTTTGTGAATCTATCAACTATTACCCAACAAGAGTTAAAGCTGTCTTTACCTGCAACAGGAAGACCAGTGACAAAATCCATATTAATGATTTGCCAGGGAGCACTAGGTGCCTCAATATGTTGTAATAACCCTGCTCTCTTACCTGTTAACCTTTTAGATTTTTGGCAGGAATCACAAGAGTCAACATATAATTTTGTGTCTTCAGACATATTAGCCCACCATGCAGTGTTTTTGATTCTAATCAAAGTTTTTTCAAGATCAAAATGACCAGCTAATATGTCATCATGACAAAGTTTGAGGATAGTTTCTTTCATTGAAGGAGGAATAACAATTACATTGGTAAGCTTCCTTCTATAATAAATATAACCATCTTCAATAGAAAACTTTCCTTTATTTAAAGCATTTTGGTATTTTGAAGGAAGAGTTTTTATTAATGCTTGAATTGAAGCATTCTTAGGATCATTCAAAATAGTAACTAATTTACATAAGTCAGAATCTTTATCATATGAATCCAGTATTAACTGTAATAACTCTTCTTCCATATCAACTATAAATATACCATGTATATGAACAGTGTCATCCTCAGGTACATAAGCAGGATTGGAGTCATTATTTGGCAGAGGCAATCTGGAGAGCATATCAACATTAGAGTGAACATTTCCAGCTCTGTGGATAATAGTCATCCTTCCTCTGTATTCCTGAACAGCAAGTTGCCACCTGAACATATGTCTGTTAGGTGTTTTGAGGTTTAAGAGAGATTTCACAGCACTACAGTCAGTTACCAACTCAAATTTTTGGTCATCCAAGTAGTAATGAAGTTTCTCAAGAGCCCAAACAACTGCTAAGCACTCTAATTGAGTGGCACCATATTTCAATTCACTATTTCTTAAGGTTCTTGAAATATAACAAATTACAACCTCTGAGGATTTATCATTAATAATTTGCTTTTGGTGAAGGGCAGCACCCAGACCAATAAAGCTAGCATCTGTATAAAGTACAAATGGCTTGTTAAAATCTGGGAGAGCCAATATAGGGGCTGTCATTAAGCAACTTTTCAATGTATTAAAAGCTTTCTGACAGTCATCATTCCAGAGAAAAGCAACATCTTTTCTGGTTAGTTTTGTAAGAGGCAAGGCTATGACCTGATAATTTTTAATATATTGTCTATAATAGCCACACATACCTAAAAAACTTTGGATTTCTCTTACAGAAGTTGGTGCTTTCACATTTTGAATGGCAGCAACTTTATTATGGTCTACACAAATTTGTAAGCCTGACACAACATGGCCAAGGACTTTCAAAGATTGAAAACCAAATTTACACTTTTTTAAAGATAAGGTCATATTGATTTCATCCATTTTTTGGAAAACTCTATTTAAGTGAATCATATGTTCATCAAAAGTTTTAGAAAAAACAATAATATCATCAATATAAACCATGAGCCAACCTTCAATAATTTCTTGATGGAAAGTGTTATCCATGACTTTCTGGAAAACTGAAGGAGCATTTTTAGGGCCAAATGGCATCCTAACATACTTATATATTCCCATATGAGTAGCAATAAGCAAAAAATTTTGAGAATTTTTCTCAACTGGAACTTGATGATAACCTTTATTACCATCCAGACAACTAATAAATTTTGCACCTTGCAAGGTAGCATGTATTGAATTAATTCTGGGTAAAGGATAAATATCATCAACAGTATAAGTATTTAAAGCTCTGTAATCCCCACATAATCTAGCTTTATCTTTTTCATATGAAATTAAGACTGGGGAGATGACACAATATTTGGGGGTGACATCCACTTTCTCAATGATATTCATTTTCAATAATGTTTCAATATTATCTTCAATATCTTTTCTTTTTGATGGAGAAGCAGGATATGGTTTTTTCTTAAGGGAAGGAGGAATATCACTCAAATTACAGGATAAGGTAATTTTCATCTCTTCCTGAACAATTCCCAAGACATGAGAACCATGAGCAAAAGCCATAGGGAAAGAGGTAATAGAGGCAACAATAGAATCCTTTTGTTCATTAGTCAAATGATCACCAAAAGAAGCGGTATTTATTTCATGTAATAAATCATCCATTTCAGTTGTTGTTCTACCTTTACACTGGATCAGTGAGTTACAAGATTTCAACAAATGCCCAGAAGGTTTAGGAGAAGAAATTTTGAATTTTCTTTTCCCATTCATTCCTAAGGTAAAGCAATTATTTGCTGGGTCCAGTTTCACACCAAACATGGTTAAAATATCATTTCCCATAATAAACCAATTGCTCAAATTATCATTTTTCATGACAACAAATTCACAAATAGCCCTGACAAAACCACCATTATATTTGAAGAATACAGAGGTTTCGTATTTGCCAATAGGAAATAAGGTAGAACCATACCCTCTCCATTTTTCAGAAGTTATAGGCAATAATTTACTCAAATATTCCTTATCCACTGAAGCCAAAGCTTTTTCAGATACTACACTTCCTCCAGCACCAGAATCAAGAACTACATCAACATTTCTACCATTAATGATAACAGGTGCTTTTAAAGGGGATATAGGAATAGAATTGTTAGTAATATCTTTAATTATTTCAGAATTTTCTACTGAAGATAAATTCAATACACAATCTTCAGATATATTATTTAAATAATGGACATCATGGTCTAACATTAAAACATCTTTAACAGATTCATTGTCATAGGAGATATTACTTTCACAGTCACTGGAAGAATTATTGACATCAAGTTCAATTTCATCAGTGTCTTCATTTTGTTCAACAAGATGAATTTTCTTGTCACAAACATGACCCTTCTGCCACGGTTTGTTACATTTATAACAAGTATTTGTTGCATATTTTTTAGGTGCAACTGGGGCAGAGGGTTTACCAGATTTTTCTGGGACCTTTATAGAAGGTTTATTCTGATCATTATAAGATTTACTAAGGTAATTCTTTGGTTCATATCTATGGTTGAGTAGTACTTCATTACAGATATTAATGAAAGAAGAATTTTCCCTTACATGCTCAGTTCTAGCAACAATCAAATCCCTAAGAGAATTTGGTAATTTATACAAGATTTTATCTCTCCAAATATCATAATCCATCTTTGGATCAATTGCTCTAAGGATTTTAGTTATTTTCATCAGAAAAACAATGGGCTTTTCAACAGAGGAGGATACATATCTAGTATTCTCATACAGTCTCTGCTGAGCTAACCTGAATTTTGAACCACCAAACTGATTCTCAATCAAGGATTTCCAATCATTCCATGTATAATGATTGTTATCTAAGAGGACAGATTCATACCACATCAAGGCTACATTGGAAAATAAAGAAATTAGCTTAGAAACAATTTCCTCATCAGGTAGTTTATAAGATCTCTTTAAATTATCAATTCTTTGGATAAAGTGTTGCCAATCAGAGGAAGAATCACCATCAAAGGTAGGATATTGGTCTAACTTAGGCCAATTTTTCTGACTACTGGGATGGTCCACTTTTTGGTTTGAATTATTCATTAGTAATAATTCCTGAAGTTTAGCCAGGTGTTCAGAAATTTCATTATTTACAGAAACAGCTGGTGCATGACCATCACAAGATTTTTTGCTAGTAGCAAAAGATTTTACAGACTCATTGTCAGTTTGTTTAATGGTTGAAATATGAGGAAGAAAGGATGAACTTTGTTCAGGTTTTTTCCCTTTATTTTTATGCAGCTTACTGGCAGAAATCTCATTTAATTCATTATTGATGGTTAAGGTTGAGAACTTTTCCTGTAGGTCAGGCACATAGTTTCTTATTCTTGGAATTTCAGACATCTGGTCATTCACTTTTGCAAGAGATAGAACATTTCTGTCCTCAGAAACTGAGTGTTTGGTACTTAGTGCATGGAAGTCATTTTTTAGTTTCTTCAACTCATTTTGTAGAGATTTTATTTCATTTTTGAATGAATAATTTTCCTCAATAAGGGGTTTCAATTCACTCAATGTCTTATGCAGACTGATATTTCTATCTGAGATAGCTCTATGGTCACTTCTTATTTGTTTTTGTTGACTAAGAACAATATTCAAGGTTTCTTTGATTTTTAAATAAGCTGTATCTTGTACAGAAGAACTCACTTTACATTGCAAGTGTAAATTATTTAATCTATCATTTTCATGGATTAACACATCTCTCACATGTTTGTCTTTCACAATATTAAAATCAAGGGTATCTTTCAATATTTCCTCAGAAGTTTTTTCAATTAAGTTATAGATTTCAGGGGGAACAGAATCATTTTTAATTGCAAGAGAAGGATTAATTAAAGATGTAGAAGTTAAATGTAAAGGTTCATCAAATGACAATTTGCTAATTACATCAATAGGGCTACTAGTTACAGGAAGCTGTCTTTTAACAGGTTTAACTGTTCTTTCACCATGTTCAATAATATTACCTGCAGAAGAAGATTTATTAGAAAACATACCCAAGTGACTATCAACCAAATTACTTACCATGGCAGAGGAGGAAACTTCCCCTGGGACTGGGTTTGGGATTGTGCTTGGGCCTTCTTTCTCCTGCTTTGTTGGTAGGGATGAGGAGGTGGATGGAAATTGGGTGTTCTGGATGGGCCAGGCTGATGATGGGGAGGGTGTTGCACATTCTGTTGGTAGTGACTCATTAGATAATCCCATTTCCATTGCTCTACTTCCATAGTATTTGGATTTTGGATGGTTGAGCTGGGTGGCTGTGAAGGTTGAGCCTGAAATTGAAGCTGATTGGGAGGCAATTGAGGAGGGGCCTGGGCCTGAATCTGGTTCCTGAGTTCTTGGACCTGATCCCACAATGTGTCTACCTTTGCTTTGTACGTCATATTTTCTGTCTTCAACTCTTTTATATGACTGGATAGGTTGCTGATTTGTTGTGGCAGAGGAAGCTTTTTTATTTTGAAGCCTTTTGGAAGACCTTCTTGAGGCACTAGAGGGTTTACTTCCTTCTGTGGTACTGGGGGAAGGGGGTTTGGTTTGTTTGCATTTCCTGTCATTTCCACATCCTGCAGTATGTGAATTCTTTGTGTTAACATAAGATTTTTTATGACCAACTTTAGAAGAACTTACAGTGTCAGCATCATAGTCAATTTCTATTTCATCCACTTGCATGTTATCCATTTTTTCTGTCAAATTGTTGGACATACTAGTGGGAAGATTAATATTTTACTTTGTACTTTATAAAAAAAATAATCAAAGTTAGTCAATAATTGCTCCAAATAATATAAAAAAAATTTTTTAATTAATTAAATTATAGAAAAAATAACTTTCAATATAAAGTAATAATTAAAAAAAAAATTAATTTTTTTTTTTAAAAAATGGATTGCAAGTTTAAATTGGGAATAACAAGTTAGTTAATTCAACCAATTAATTACCAATATTAAATATGGCAATATATTGGGACTAAGCACAATGTACTTTTAAGTCAACCAAAATTAACAATAATTAATTAATAAAAAAAAATTAAATTAATAATTCAATTTGTATTAATAATAATGTCAATTCTTCTAGGACTAAGAGGATTTAACACTCTATAATGGTCAACTAGGAAAAAAAAAAATTTTAAAAATTGAACACTTACACTCAGTGAATCAGCAATTAAGCCACAATCACTGTTATTGCAATAAAAATATAGTAATATGAGTGAGAGGCGCAAAGGTGAACTTACTATAGTGATCGAAAAATCACTTCAAAATAATATAAAAATTAATATTATATAAACCTAAGATGTCGAACCCAAGTTCGAAACACAGTCGTGGCAAAAGTTTTGTTTTGCTAGGTGGTCCGTGTGTTTTGTCGTTCGTCGCCAGGCTTCGATCGTCGTCGTCGTTTGGAAAGGCCCTCAGTTGTCGGCTGGTCGTCTAGAAGAAGGAGAAGGATAGAAGAAAGAAAGAGAGGAGGAGAAGGAGGAAAGGAGTATGGATAATAAAAGAAATAAAATTTAATAAAATTATTTAATTTATTGAGAGAAAGGCAACGACGAGTGAGCTGAGAAGAAATAACAATTTGGTTTTATCAATATTAATATTATTTAAGTAAGAATTCTGCGCGGCAACCAATATAATTACTATCAGACTTAAAGCAACCTTTAAATTGTTATATAAAATTTTAATTAGAATTTTATTACTAATAAAAAGAATATAAACGTAATATAAAAATTGTATTTAAATTGTTGAGTGTATAATAAGTGATGAGGCTACAGGGGATTATCCAAGGCCCTTTTATAGGCAATGGGTCTTCTGAAGCGCTACTCTCTTTGTAAATACAATGATTAGAATGGAATAAAACAAATATATCAAAAGAGTAAATGAAACATAACAATATAGAGAAAAACATGAAACAAATAATTAAAAGCCCAATTAAGAATCCAATTTCCCCGCCATTAATCCCCAAATCAGTAAGTGACAATAGTAAATAACTAAACAAGAGTGGAAACATAGGAACTATGAGAAATATAATTCCCAACAGATGGTACATCCTGATTAGAGGACATTTTAAGTGAAACAAAAAATAATTTGACGCAACAAAACAAGCAATTAATCTCAATTTAGTTCAAATTAATTTATTTGTTTTTTCTAACACAATTAAGGGTCAAAAGAAGCGTCCTTAATAATTGTTTAGTATCATATGAGAGGTATTAGTTAATATATAAATTTAAGTAATTAATTTAAATATATTATAAATCAAATTTACACTTGTAATTATAATATATGTTTTTTAATTAATTAAATATAAATTTATAATTATTAAATATATAAAAATTCGCCATTATTTGTAGAATATATTATATTATGCTCAATTTAATTGTATATAAAAATATATATAACCAATAAATTTAATGTAACATTTGTATATAATAAAATTCTTATATAATTTCATTATGTAATAAAATATTAAGTTATATTCATTAAATACAAGTTTTACCCACTCTTTAAGGTTTTATAATTTATATATCATTTACTGGACTCCTGGAATAGCCTGGCTGACAATCCCAATCAATTCCAAGATAAGAGACAGCTTCCAAATCCACTGGTAGAACAGCTTTCTACCCAAAATTTAATTCATAAGGGGAATAGCAGGTTGTCCTTTTCACAGTGACCCTATCCGCAAATAACACCAATGGTAAATAATGCCTCCTTTTTTCAGCACTATCTCCACACATTTTCACCAACACATTTTTGATAACTTGATGGCCTCTTTCAACCATGCCTTCAGCTTCAGGATAGTAAGGTGTAGCCACTCTGACTCTAGAACAAATACTTGCCACAGCTTTTTAAATTCAGTTCCAAACTCTGGCCTGCTGTCAACAGTCACCAACTTCATTAACCCATACCTTAACACCCATTCTTTCTTCAAATATTCTGCCACATTTTTGGCAGTCAAATTCACCAGAGGCACCGCCTCAACCCAACCAAACAAATCATCCCTGGCAACAATCAAGTATTTATACCTGCCCTCTTTGATACTGACAGCATCCAAACTGACTCTTCCAAACACTGTTGTTTCACCAGTAGCACGTCCAACCTCTTTAAGTTTCAAGTGACTTCTTCTTTGACATTCTTCACAAGATTGAACCCAACCCTGCACAGCCAACTTCATACCTGGCCACCAAAATCTATCTACTTCTCTTCTATAAGTCTCCCCAAAGCCTCCATGACCAAGGCCGTCATGAAAAGACTTCAAAACCAATTCTTGATCCTTCTTCTGTGTCACCACCACTTGAGGATTTGGATGTCTCCTCCTCATCAACCTCCTTCCTGACACATAAAAGCCAGGACTCTTCTTCTTTATTGACACCCAAGTATCATCATCAAAAATATCTGGCCTCTCCAAGGTTAACAGATATTCAACCATTATAAAATAAAACTAAATCTGACCCCAGGTCTTATCTTCAAAATCCAACAAAACAACATCCAAGGGTACAACCCTGTCATCAAAAT
Organism: Hemileia vastatrix; assembly: GCA_030280995.1. Classification (NCBI taxonomy): domain Eukaryota; kingdom Fungi; phylum Basidiomycota; class Pucciniomycetes; order Pucciniales; family Zaghouaniaceae; genus Hemileia; species Hemileia vastatrix. The sequence goes on along the minus strand of JASXTE010000012.1, from coordinate 21,482,396 downwards.
CTGCAGTATACCCATGAGCTACACAACCGGCCCATCCAGGACACCAATCCATAAACTTCGGCACCTCCTTTTACTTCAATTGAATCTTAAAAGAATCCAGTTCACCAACAAAAACACCATCCTCCAATTTTGAGCCATCCCAAACAATGGCCCCATATTCATCAATAAAAATATCCTGATCACAAGAACCAAGATCAGAACAATCCAGTTTAACCTCTTGATGCAGGCGAGAACAATCATCCAGTTTAGCCTCTTGGGGGGGAGAGAAAAATCTTCAGCACCCTTTGTGCTGGCCCTAACTACTGGAAAATCTTCATTTAATTCTCCAGAATCAGAATCTTCATCTGTGGGTGGTCTTCTTGATTATCCATCTGGCATTGTAAAAGTCTTACCTGGCTTTTGCACCAGGTCAAAAGAAAAATGTTGAATAAATTCCACCCACCTAGTCATTGGGGCATTTGGAAGACTAGGTGTGTTGATCATTTGAACCAGAGATCTAGCATCCACCTGCAGCTCAAAATGCTGCCCCCAAAAAACGGTTTGTAGCTTCTTCAAAATTTTTTCTACACCACACAATTCCAACTTTGGCTGAGAATACCTAGATTTCACCTTATTAAAAACTACAGACTCATACCTTACTGGCCTGACCTTCCCAGCTTTACCTTCCTGAGACAAAAAAGCACCAGCAGCAATATAAATTGAGTCCACCACCAGATAAATTTTTCCAGCTTCCCTTCCATAATCCAATTTTGAAGAATAATATATTCTTCTACCACCTTCTTCAATTTCTGAAGAGCCTCTTCACACTCTTCAGTCCATTCCCACTCTGCATCTTTCCTGGTCAACCTTCTCAAGGGTGAATCCAACAAAGAAAAATCTTTAATAAAAATCCTGATGTACACACAAAATCCTAAAAATCCCCCAACTTCAGTAGTATTTTTGGGCCTTGGTCATGACTGAATTTTATTAACTTTCTTCTTTTCCATAATTCTTTTCTCTTTACATACAACATGACCCAGGATTTCTAGAGCAGGAACACAACAACAAAACCTTGACCCAGAAATGGTCAAAACAGCCTCTTCAATCCTAAACAATACTCTCTCTAGAGTTATTGCATATTCCCAAACAAATCTCCTTATACCTGGGTTCTCCTTCAGAACCTCATTTCCATAATCATTGGAGGGTCCTTTAAATCCACCATCATCAATAAAAATACCAGCATGGGTTGGAACCTCATCCTGTAAAATCCAAGCCATTTTAGCTTGATATACTGCTACTGAATTAGTTGCTCCTTGAGGCAACCTAATGAGCTGAAATCTTCCCAGAGGAGTCTCAAACGTTGTGAGTGGCCTAGAGTCAGTGTGAAGTTCCCTTTTATAATAACCACCCATAATATCACCCAAACCATAACACACCCTTCCAGTAAAAGCTTCCACAAAGCCCTCCACACTTGGAAGCATCCCGGCATCCTTGATAGTGACTCTATTCAAGGCCCTAAGATCATGCACCATCTTCAAACTTCCCATTGTGTTTCTTAACACAGAAAATTGGACTTGAGTAACTAGAAGTTTATTTTTCATACAATCTTGTCCTGACTCTTTCACTAACAATCTCCACAAAATCACCCCTAATAGCAGCTGGAATTGGAATAGGTTTGATTTTCCAAGGCTTATGACAAACCACAGGAATCAAGTAAGGTTCCCCATAAGAGTGTTTCAACACACCCCTTTCCTCTTCAACAAATGCCACCACTTTATCCCTGAGCACAATAACATGCAACAACAACTTTTTTTCCTTATCAGACAACCACCCATCAGGACCAAAATTAACAACTTTCAACCTCTCCACAGTCACATGAGCAGTTTCCACAAAATCAGGAGGATTCTTCACCAGAGGAGTACAGTACGGGTCTCTTGATAACAAAGGCCTCTTCAAAGGAGGATTCAAACCCACAGGCATAGGCTCATTGACAGGCCTAATCTTCTGCGCTACCTTCTTGTATTTTGTGGCTCCACCTTCAACTTGAGGGATCTTCAGGATGTCTTCACCACCAGACCTGGAACAAAAACAAAGGGATTCCCCGTTGCTCACATGTGTGGCCCAGGTAATGTTTTTGAAAGGTGTAGAAGAAACCCTACTGGTGCACAATTGGGAGGACTTACTTTTAGACCCCAATCTCACCACATCACAACTTTTCCGCAATTCCACATCTTTGTCCTCACTTCCATCTTCCAAATCCCCAAATCTTGATTCATCTTCTGAATCAAATCTTCTAAAGCTATGCAGCTTATCCACATGCCAGAGGCCCAAAAATTGATCTTGATGATCTTCTTTCTTCAAAAATTCATGCATTTTAACCTCATGCTGGAAGCCCAAAAACTGATCTTGATGATCTTTATAAAAATAATTCTTTTCTACTTTATTAATTATCTTTAGATTTTTTTCTTGCTTTTCCTCAGTTATCTTGAAATTTTTATCTTCTTTTCTTGAGTTTTCTTCCATCATACAAAAATAACCATAGTTTTTCCCAATTCTCACAGACATGGCCAAGGTAATGTTTTTGAAAGGTGTAGAAGAAACCCGAGCCGTGCACAATTGGGAGGACTTACTTTTAGACCCCAATCTCACCACTCCCCAGCTCTTCTGCATATCTTTCAATAAAAGTATATAGCCAATCTTCTTTTTTAATCTTGAATTAAAAATAATTGAAAACCTTGAGATAGAACAGATACTTTACAAAAAAATGAAGAATACTTGCAGAGAAGAGAAACATTAAAAAGAGAAAGTTGAAAATCCACTTGGTATATCTCCAAGGGAGCTGACCTACTACAACCTGGGATTTCCTCATCCTGGGGAGAGGTTGTAGCACTAGGGGGATCAGCCCTTATTACTCTAAAAAAGACAGACTCTCACTAGAGCCTGAGCCACACTCCAAAAAACCAGAGGCGGCACCCGCTTCTTCTCTTCTCCTACAACAATCCATGCACTTGCACATTGAAGAGAAGCCAGGCCTAGTCTCCCAACCATCATCTCCAAGAGATGATAACCTCATGTGAAGCCTCCTTTCATCTTCACTGGTCAACTCCAAACTAATTCCCATGTCAAACTGATAACCAATTCTTACCTGGAAATCTATCAAGAATGGTCCACCAAAAACAGCTTTTACATTACCAAAGGTAATGTAAAAATAATTTTTTCGGAGGCTCCACCAACATCCAGCTTAAAAAAAGTGACATGGCCACCAATTCCTGTCTTGATGGAGAGGCCCTGATGAGTAGCCTCAAATAAAGAAATGAGGTTAATCTGAGAACCTGAATCAACCAACGCCCTAGCCTCCCTGCCATTCAGAGTGACATTGACATAACCCAGAGGAGCTTAAAAATGAGTTTCCAACCCCTCACCAAAATTCTCAGCAGAATCACAGATGTATTTCGCCTCCCCAGAAGAAACCCTTCGCCTGGTCAACAATTTTTTTTGTCTATCAGCCAACCCAGGACTGATAGCCTACAATTTCCCATAAGAAAGGGAAACCTGACCCTGATTAATCCTTTCTAGAACAGAGTCCATAACATTGGATTGGCTAGAAACTACTGGCCTCTCAAAGTGAGCCCTTTGCTTCACTACCTTGCTCCTAGAAATCTCCTGAGGACCAGAACCACCAACAGATTTTCCATCAATAGGAATCAAACCAGATCCCTCACCAACACCTCTAACTCCAGCAGGCTTTGGAAATGAAGCTAAAGGGACATCCTTCTCTGAGTCAGAATCAACATTCATTGGCATTGGCTCACCATTCATGTCTAATGCACCAAAACTGGGGGGGCCCATATCAGAAATCCCCTTCTGCATCTTGTACAGCTCCTCTTTGCTGTACTTCTTCCTGGCTGCACTCAGCTTAGGATCCCCCTTTGAAGCCTTAGGCTTTGGTTGGGCCAGTGAACTGCTCCTAGGCCTTCCCACATTTCCAGCCTCTACATCATAGACACCAGCCAAGCATTCACCGCTTGACTGTCCTCCACAAGAATACAACTCCAATCCACCAAAGGAAGTAGAAAAAGAGACCTTATTAACCACCTTCCCCTTTCCCTTGACATCTTCATCTGCCTTAGCAGACGACTTCCCCTGATCAGGGATCTCCTCAAACCTTGGCCTCCTCTGATTGAGACCATTTCTTCTCCTGAACAAATCAACAGGAGCCTGCCCCTCACTGGGCTTCACAAATGAACCATCAAGGAACTTGAACACCCTGCCATCAAACTCCACCTTTCCCTCTGACACATCTCTTTTCAGAGCCCAAAAATCATTGGAATTGTTCCCCCTCCTGCTGCAATAAGAGCAGACCCAAGAATCACTCCTACCAGCCCTCCTATCAAAATCTCTAGGCTGTGAAGGAGCCTTATTGGCCTTCTTAGCCTCCTGAACAAAAATATGTAGCTGTTTTGTCAGATCAGCCAACTGCTCTACCACTGGGTCATTCTACTGCTTGGGAACCTCCACCATATTCTTCTCTTCCTTCTTCACTCTACTCTCCTCTTCAGCCAAAGCCTCACTGACTTTGCTGACATTTTTGGCACACCCCTCTTGATAGGTGTCCACAGCCAACAACTTCAAATGGGCCTCCACAGCCTCCTTCACCTTTTCCAAGGCAAGCAACTTCTGGTCCCCATTGGAAGGAGTTTTCATCAATTCCTTCCATGAAAACTCCTTCAACACATCCATCCTGACATCTCTAGCCAAGGCAGACCAAAAAACATCTTTGGAAGCATTTTCATGTGCCAGCTCCTCCACTTCCACCAAATATTCTACCACAGGATCAAATTGCAGCAGAAACTTCCTGTAACTGAGTAAGTTACCAACACCACCATAAGACTTCCATTCACTGAAAACCTTGTTCATATACACTATAGTGAAACTGATACCCCATCTATCCACCATCTCCCTGCCCAGAAACTTCAAATCCCTCTTCTTGTAGCCAGAAATGGCCACAACCTCCTTCTCCACTGCCCTATCACCAATGAAGAAAATGATCTGCTTCACCATGTCCAGGTAAGAAGCACCATTCACACCAGCAGCAGTTTCATATTTCTCCAGATACCACTTCACATCTTCCCCATTAAACTTGGTACCATCCCAAGTTTTAATCCTCACACACTCCCTAACCATCACAGCAGGAGGACCTTCCCCCCCACTGACAGTCACCACAGGAATAGATGAACCAGAAGCCATTCTTCCCGACCAAAATCACCAAAAAAAGACCAACCAAAGACAGCAGAGATTCCAAGGAACTAGCAGGTCCTAACCCCACGTTGGGTGCCAGAAATGTAGACAATCCTATAGTACTAGCTATAGGCCTTGACAAAGGGAGTAGGAGAAAACCCAGAGAGAAAATCCCCTGTCCCTTTAGAAAAATATAAGTGAGATTTACCTGCTCCAGTAATATGGTTCCTGTTGTTTAAAAGCCCCTTTTCCAATACACTTGACTGCCTAATCAGCCAAGAAAGTAGTCTCCAGACAGACTACCAAACCAAAGAACTGAAATGTAGACCAATGTTCACACCAGAGAAAGCAATGATACTTTATGTAGGTTTCAAATCCACAAAAGAGACAGAAATAATACTTTATATAGCTTGCAAGACTACACCAGAGAAAACAGTTGCCAAAGTTGAGTTAAATGAAGAACTAACCTTGCAACAAACACAGCCAATTGTGGCCAAAAAACAGTGAAAACTGAGTGAGAAACAAGGATATCACCTCCAGATGGTTGTATGATGATTAAGGTTGCCCCAAACTGTCTTATTCACTATATACACACAACCACTATCTAAGACCCCGTTCACACCAACAAATCGGCGTTTCTGGGCGCCAAATTGCATAAAACCCCTCTAGAAATGCTTCCCAGCCTTCTAGAACTTAAGTGGGCGGTCTGCCCAATGTTGGGAGGCCCGCCTGAGGCAGCCAGACCACCCTGAAGCCAGAAAACCACCAAAAACCTTCAAAAATACCCAAAAAACTTAGAAAAATCTACTACAACTACTAAAACCTTTAAAACACATTATTAAGCAATAACAACATTGAGACATGAAAAATAGAGAAAAATTAGCCAATTCTAATGGTACTAAGAACTTAACCCTAAGACTTAAGGTTAGCCTGCTAAACGTGAAAAAAAATTAAACAGCAATCTTTTAAAATGAAAAATGAGAAATAATCCCTTTAATACTTAGAATATAAAAAACATCATTGGGACATAAAATACAGAGAAAAACTGGGGCTATCAAATATTAATACCCACATCCCCGCAGTCCCAATATTCACCAAATAATTCCAGAAAAACACCCAATTATTAAACAATGCCTTTTAAGACATATCAAAACAATGCCAAATAGACCAACAATGGGCTCCTCCAATGTTGAAAGACCACAAAATCTATATATACATGGTGAAACTGCAGCGTATCTGAGACCTAACACCTTCCCCCTTGACAAGGCACTTTATTTGCGTGAGGCATAGAATATCATGAGTTTAGAAAGAAAAAAGGAGAAAAAACTAGAAGGCAAAACAGTGATGTACTGGATGGTAAAAATTGATAGGAGGTGAAAAAAAACTGCTAGAGGGGAGAGAAAGCAAGAAATTTATTGGAGACCCAGGGTGCGCAAACTCAACTCATGGCATTGTTTGTTCAATGCTTTTGTCATGATGTTGGATTTTTGTTCTTTAGTGGTTACCCATTTAATAGTTTCCTATCATTTGTGCAGTTGCTTATTTATAAAGTAGAGCACACAGTTGCTGTGTCTTGTTTGTTTATTTGAGGCTTCATCAGTTGAGACTTTAATTGAAGCCTAATTGTCACATTTGATTTTAAAGGGGCCATCATATCCAACTAGTTCACTGAGCAAATTTTGAATCCACAGGCCAGTTCTTGTTGCGGGGCCAAGTGCCATGTATTCAGTGTGGCATGTAGAGGTGGCAACTGATGGCATTCTTGTGGAGGACCAGAAGATTAGGGTGATGTGTAGGGTTATTACCATCCCACCAGTGGATCTTGAGAGTTCCCACCCCAGTTTGCGTCTGAGTAGACAGTAAGTGGCTGGTAACCTGATATTTTTAGATAGGGATTTAGTTTTTTGTTTGTGCTATAGTAAACATAGCCAAGTAAGTGATGTAGAGCTTGCCAATGGTGCATATTGGGTTTTTTTTCAGGGCACACTGTAGGTAGACTCTTACAGTTGCCTTTCTGTAAGCAGAATCCGAAGGAGTTGGATAAACCAAAGAAAACCCTGTCCTTCTAAGTAAAATAAGGGTTTTTCAAATAACTAAGCTCTCTAGTCTACTTGAATTGATTGAAATATATGAAACTCTGATTTATAAACGCTTATTGAGATTTAGAAATAGCAGCTGTTGAAAAAGAAATACTGATGACAACAATTAAGGTGTACTAGTGAAAGATCTGAAAAGATAGACTTATAGGTTTTTATAAAGATTTTATTTTAAATTAGTTAACAATAAAAAAAAAAGTCCCTGAGATGGAGACCTTTCCAATGATACCCTATATGTGATGAAAATATAATTGTTGTGCTTTATTTCAAAAAGAGTTATGAAAAATATAAATGTTATAAGGGTATTATAATTTTATTTAATTTTGTTGAGAAATAAAGAATATGAATGTGGTTGTTAATTATAGAAGAAACCCTTGTAATCAAAAATAAAAAGACATAAACATGTAGAAAACTAAGATTCCCCCTTTTTATATTATTCTCCTACTCCAGACCTTTCCAAAAATACCCTACATGCATAGGATCTACAATAAACTATTGATCTAATAAGCATAATAAATTCAACCAAATTTTGCCACAATAGCCAAACTTTTCCACAGTCACCAAACTTTGGTACAGTGTCCAAAATTTGTTACAGTGACCAAACTTTGGCACAGTAACCATACTTTGGCACAGTGACCAAACTTTGGTACAGTGACCAAACTTTGTTCCAGTGACCAAACTTTGGTCCAGTAACCAAACTTTGGTCCAGTGACCAAACTTTAACCCAGTGAACAGTATTTCCCATTGTGAGCAAATTTTGCCACAATGAGCTCTTTTTTTCATGAGCTAATTTTGCCAAGGTGAGCTAAATTGCCACAGTGAGATAATTTTGCCACCATGACCAAACTTTGCCACAATGACAGAATTTTTCCAGTACACTTTGCTTTTGCACCGCAGCACTGGAGCTCTGTGGCTATTCCATCAGCACACCATATCCACCAATAATACTATAAGTCCTTAAATCAAGTAATACACTAAGAAAACAGTAAAATATAATAAAAAACCATCAAGACATAAAAGATAGAGAGAAATCTGGGATATCCAATGATAATAATCAGCTTCCAAAATTCCAAATATCCAGCCTTATAATCCAGAAAATTGCTACTAATCTTCAAAAATAAACCTAAGTGGCATACCCAAATATGGAAAGCCACATCCTCCCTCCAATATGGAATGTCCTCATTTGTATTCAATTTTTAATCAATATAAATTTGTTTTCACCTATCTGTTGATAGTCTTTGATAATAATGTGGAAAGAGATCCAAGTAAACATCTTTTCTGAAATTTTACTATTTGCAATTTTCAATCATTTTCCTTTTGCTGGTCTTCTATAAATTTAATTTTTTGTCTTCTTCTCTGGCTCTTGATATAAATCATAATGAAAAAATAATAATAATAAAAATAATTTTGTGATGATTCCACTACTGAGAGCAAGGTTTGAATCCCTTTAGACTCCCATATACCAGTAATCCATCTATGTCACAGCATGAGAGGGTGGATCTCCCTAATGAGCCAATCACTCTTGATTCCATTCTCATAGGTCCCCCCACTGAGCCAAATTCTATGATTCCAATCTTGCCATGAGGTCCCCCAAGCTTCACACCAAAAAAACCTAACACTCAGGCTCTAAAGAAAATCAATAATAAATCCAACTACCATCCTGACTTCTAATTCCTTCATCACAATTTTCATCCATTTGCTATTTAGCAACCTTTAACAAATATTTTAGCCAGGCTTTCAAAATTTAATTTTAATCTTTTAGACCATGTTAAAGGGCCACAAATTTCACCTAATTAAACCATCATTCCTTCTTAGCATCATTACCACCTAAATTTTATCCTCCTAGAGCTTACAACACCTAAATCCAACAATAATTGAATTTCCAGTTTAACATCTTGGTGGAAAGTCATAATTTAAGATGATTGAATTGAGTTTGACCAAATAGATTGTCATTCCAGTTTAAAGTCTTGGTGGACCAAAAATTTAATCAATTGTCAGTTTATAGTCTTAGTGGACTAAAGATTGTTAATGTGCATAAATTCTTCCTAATTAAGGCCTAGGCTTGACCAAAGATTGAAGAATTTTGGTAATCGAGTTTAAAGTCATGGTGGACCAAACTTCTGATTGATAGAAAATCCAGTTTTAGGTCATAGTGGATCAAACTTTTGATGACATACCAGTTTAAGGTCATGGTGGACCAAACATTTAATTAACTACCAGTTTAAGGTCATGGTGGACCAAAGATTTGATCAATACCAATTTATATAAAAAAATCCATTCCCTGAGAAAAAAAATATCCATGAAATCTTGAATGTTGTTTAAATTCAGTTTAAAGTCTTGAAGGAGTAACAGATCCCAAATTTTGAATAAAAACTTAAAGAAAGTCTTGAAAGTTAGCCAGTTTAAAGTCTTGGAGGACTAACAGATCCTAAAATAATGAATATAACCCTTTAAAGAAAGTCTTGAAAATTAGCCAGTTTAAAGTCTTGGAGGACTAAAATTTTAATTGATTTCAAGTTTAAGGTCATGGTGGACCAGGCTTTCATAAATATTAAAAGAAATCTTCATAAATTTTCAGTTTAAAGTCTTGAAGGACTAACAGCATCCAAAGGAGAACCAAATTCTTTAAGAAAATCTTGAAAACTGTCCAATTTAAAGTCTTAGAAGACCAAAGATCTTGAATATGAATAAGACCTTTAAGAAAGTCTTGAAAATTAGCAAGTTTAAAGTCTTGGAGGACTTACAGATCTTGAAATGGGATCCAATTTTTCTCAAGATTCACTTGACCCTTTTTCCTGTATAAAATATACTATAAAAGAAATAACCAAAAAGAAAAATTTTAGAATTAAAAAATTGAGAAAGAATTTTATATTTATATTTATATTTTATTTTATTTTTTTTATATTATTATTTTATTTTAATTTTTTTTGATAATAAAAGAGTGAATTTAGAAATAAAATAAAAATATTGATTTCTAATGAAAGTTTAAGAAGGAAAAATATTTAAAAGAAGATTTTGAAAAATTTGAAAATAAAAATTTAAAATTTAATAGATGTCCCTAGGCCAATTGATAAGCCGTACTCTTGACATCATACCCACATCAAAGTGCAACTTGATGTCGTTACACAGTTTTGAGAATTTAAATATAATAGATTAAATGAAAGTTTTTTTTTATATTATTATTATTTTTTTTTTAGAAAATAGAATTTTTTTTAAGTAATGATCACTAGGTGGGCTCCCTCCAATTTGTAAAAATTATTAGAGACCACCAGTGAGCATTACCCTTAACAATAATTTTAAAGATGTAAAATATAAAAGAAATATATTGAAATCACAAAAAAAAACATAAAAGAGAAAATAAAACTAAAAAAAATAAAAGAAATCTTGAATCTGGCATTAAGAGAGGTGTAATTTTTTTAGTTCCAGTTTATAGTCTTAGTGGACTTCCTATAATTCAAAAAACAAAGCCAGGATTCAACTAGAAACAGGGAGAAATTGGTAATGAACATTGTGGGTTAATTGTGTATAGAGCAGCCAGCCCATCAATTACCCCAAAACTTGCCAATATTTAATTTAGAAGGTTCCCCTGTGAACACTTCTACCAATAAAAAATTTATCAATCCAACATATATCTTCCCCATGATTTTTGTTGCTTTTAAAAGTTTTAAGAATTTTCAAACGAATTTCTTCATAAATATTGTAAAATTTTGTTAACAGTTTTGTCTCCCATACCATAGTAAAACAACAGTAATATTTTTAATAAGAAAGTAGTTTATCCTTATTCCGGAGTTAAGCTTGATAATGAATGATTTTCTTTTTTTTTGTTTAGTTTATCTTCATTGTGGAGTAAACTTCTGTCCTTGTAGTACCTCTAGGATAGAACCTCTTAACTTGATTGGCAGATACCCTCTTTTTTAGTACCACTCCATCCAACTCTTCTAAAACATATGAACCGCCAGATACTTGTTCCTTGACTTTATATGGTCCATTCCACCTATCTGCAAACATCTTTCCCCATTGGCTCTCCAAACTCCTATTATACACCAAAACCATATCTCCAGTTTTCAAAGGTTTTCTAAGTTGATGTGCCAACCACTCATCCCAAAATCTTACTGACTGATTTGGGATCTTCATCATCCGCAAATATGCCTTTTCTAAGTACTCTTCTTTCATTTCTAGCTGGATCATTCTTGCAAATAATAATAACTCTTCAGTAGTCTTGAATGTGTCCCAGTCAACTCCAAGATATGATTCAGCTTCCAAATCAACTGGTAAAACTTCTTTCTGTCCAAAAACAAGTTCATAGGGTGAAAATCTGGTTGTCCTTTTGGCAGTAATTCAATCAGCAAATAAAACTAAAGGTCAATAATGCCTCCACTTTTCAGCACTCAACCCACACATTTTGACTAAAGCATCCTTAATAACTTGGTGCCCTCTTTCAACCATACCTTCAGTTTCAGGATAATAAGGGGTTGCTACCCTAACCTTTGACCCAACTTTTGATATAGCTTCTCTAAACTTTGTCCCAAACTCAGGACCTCCATCTACCGTTACCAATTTCATAACTCCATATCAATACACCCAATTTTTCAAAATAAATTCTGCTACATTTTTGGCAGTCAAATTAATAAGAGGTGCTGCCTCTACCCAACCAGATAAATCATCTCTCACTACAATTAAATATTTATACCGTCTCTCCTTAATATGAACTGCATCCAAGCTAACCCTTCCAAAGAGAGTATTTTTGCCAGTACCATGTCCAGGTTCTTTTGGCCTTAAAGAACTTCTTCTTTGACATTCTTTGCATGACTGAGCCCACTGATTAACAGCCATCCTCATGCCTGGCCACCAAAATTGATCAGCGATTCTTCTGAATGTTTCTCCAACGTCTCTATGACCAAGATCTTTCTGCATTGACTTTAAAACTAATTCTTGCCCTTTATTTTGAGTTAAAACTACTTGAGGATTCAGATACCTCCTTTTCATTAATTGTTGGCCAAATAAGAAAAATGTAGATGACTTCCTTTTTATAGCCACACATTCATTGTCTTCACAATCTTCTGACCTTTCTAAAGTCAATAAATATTTGACCAACAACAAATAAAAGCCAGTCTGACCCCAGACTTCATCTTGAAAATTGATTAATATAATATCAATGGGCACTTCTCTATCGCCATTATCACCTGCACATGAATGAGCCAATAGATGTTGACCACAAATTTGATTCCTGATTGAGCTATGTTGATTTTCTTCATCTGAACCTTTTGACCTCTTAGAAACCAAATTCAAAGATACCTCCTTCTCTTCTTCACCCTTTTTAACTGAATTTTCTAATTCTCCAACATATACACCCTTCCTTAACCTACTACTATCCCAAACTACCACTCCCTCTTCATCTATATACACAACTTCTTCTTCTACCACTTTTTTACCAAATTTATTCACAGCAATTTCATCAATTTTATCAACATAAAAATAATTTTCCAGTTTATCCTCTTGGTGGAAGTCATCATCACAATCATCTAAACACAATAATCCTGCCAGTTTAACCTCATGGGGGAAGTATAGAAAGTCTTCAGCTCCTTTAGTGCTGGATTTAATCATAGGTATATCTTCATCGAACTCTTCTTAGTCTGAATCATCTTCAGTGGGTGGTCTTCTTGAAAAACCATCTGGAATAGTAAATTTTTTTCTAGGATTATGAACTAAGTCAAAAGAAAAATGTTGAATGAATGCTACCCTTCTAGTCATAGGTGCATTTGGTAAACTTGGGGAATTAATCATTTGAATTAAAGATTTTTCATCCACTTGCAATTCAAAGTGTTGGCCCCACAAAACATTTTGAAGTTTCTTTAAAATTTTTGCCACTCCACACAGTTGCAATTTGGGCTGAGAATATCTTGATTTGACTTTGGTGAATACCACAGATTCATACCTAACTGGCCTTATGTAACCAGCTTTATCCATCTGAGACAAAACTGCCCCAGAAGCAACCTGACTTGAGTCAACTGCTAAATAAATCCTACAAGAATTTTTTCCATAATCTAGCTTGTGCAGGACTAAATCCTTCCCCACAACCTCCTTCAATCTCTAAAATTCCCTTTCACACTCTTCATCCCACTCCCAGTTTGCATCCTTTCTTGTCAACCTTCTCAACAGAGCTGCCAATGAAGAAAAGTCCTTGATAAACATTCTAACATAAACACATACGCCTAAAAACCCCCTAACTTTGGTCGTTTTCTTGGGTCTTGGCCAGGACTGAATTTTATTCACTTTCTTCTTGGACATAATCCTACCCTCTCTATATACCACATGACCTAAAATCTCTAAAGCTGGCACACAACATGAAAACTTTGAACCCAAAATAGTTAAACCAGCTTCTTCAATTCTAAACAAGATCCTCTCTAAAGTTATTGCATACTCCCAGATGAAGTTTTGTATTCCTTGGTTCTTGTCCAACACTTCATTATTGTAATCTATTGAAGGTCCTTTAATTCCTCCATCATCAATAAAGATTCCAGCATATTGAGGAATTTCATCTTGAAGAATACAAGTCATCTGAGCTTGATAAACAGCAACTGAATTTTTTGCTCTTGATGTAATCTTGTCAATTGTCATTGTCCTAGCGGTGTATCAAAATTAGTGAGAGGCCTAGAGTCTGGATGCAACTCTCTCTCATCATATCCCCCCATAATATCTCCTAAACCATAACACACTCTCCCAGAAAACGCTTCCACAAACTCCTCAGAACTAGTTGGTATACCAGCATCCTTTATTTTAACCTTATTTAATTCCTTGAGATCATGAACTACTCTAAGTTTGCCATTCGGCTTCATGATACAAAATACTGGACTAGAATAACTTAATGATAATTGCTCATACAGTCCAGTGTGAATCCGTTCTCTGACAACTTTGATATAAGCTTCTTTTAATGCAGCCCAAATTGGGATTTGTTTTTTCTGCCACAGTTCATGACATACTACAGGAATCTTGTAAGGCTCCCCATAGGAATGCTTCAACACACCCCTCTCCTCTTCTACAAAAGCAATGGCCTTCTCTCGCTTGACCATCACATCCAACAACAACTTCTTCTCTTCTCAAGACAACCAACCATCAGGTACAAAATTAACAACACCTAATCTATCAAAAGTGATTCTTGAAGTTTCAGAAAATTTGGGCGGATTCTTCAACAAGAGACATTCATAAGGATCTCTTGATAGCTTTGGTCTTCTCAAAGGTGGATTTAATTCAGTGGATAGCAGTTCATTAATTGGTCAGATTTTATTTGCTACCCTCTTATATTTTTCTGCCTCCACATCTACATAAACTTGAGGTAAAATATTTATTTTTGTATCGCCATTGAAATTTTCATCAAAGTAATTCACTTCATTGTCAGAATCAGAATCAATATAAGTAGAATAATATTTTATATTTTTATTAAATTTAAACTTTCTCTCTTTTCCTTCATCTAATTTATCAATAATTTTTCCACAACCTTTAATTCCCTTATCCATAATAAAATCACCTGTAAAAAAAGTTGGCAATTTATCCTCTTTCTGGAGGACCAGAATTGAATTATCACAAAAATTAATTTTTTGTGTTTTAATTATACTAATATTTTTTATCAAATTTTGATGAAATAATTGCAGTTTAACCTCTTGCTGGAGGTCAGAAAATAAAGCAATCCAATTTTTATTCAACATAATATTTCACATCTTCCCTCTTGATCCATTCTTGAACGTGTTCAAAAAACTTGACAGAGAAGTGAGACAAACCGAAAATTTGAAGACATAATAGCAATTTAACGTATTATTAACAGAAAATAATTGAGAATCCACTTGAATTATCTCCAAGTGAGCTGACCTATTTCAATCCGGGATCTCATCCTGGGGAGAGATTGAAACATTAGAGTGATCAGCCCCAGCTACCCCAAAAAATGAGGGTTTCCAAAATTCCCCTCTAGACATAATTCACCAGAAGCCATTTGTTTAACACGCCCCTTTTTGATGCAAGTACAAGACTTACACAGAGTAGTGATCTCTAGCCATGTCTCCCAACCTTCATCTCCAGGAGGTGCCAACTGCATATGTAGCCTCCTCATATCCTCTCCAGTAATCTCTAAACTAATACCCATGCCAGACTGATAGCCAATCCGGGCCTCAAAATCCATTAAAAAAAGACAACCAAGAACATTTTTAACTGCCCCTCTGTCCATATAAAAGTGAACCTTACAAATAGATCCACCAATACCTAATTTGACATGCTCAGCCATACCCATCAGCTCTGTTACATGCCCTCTAATACCTCTGAGGTTTCCAGAAGTACCAGTTTTAATTGGAAAGCCTATAATTGTTGCTTGCTCTAAAGAAGTCAAATTAATTTGAGACCCTGAATTGACCAAGTGCTGCCCTCCACCAGAAACAAATTATTAATGAAAAATCCTCAAAGGTTTTAATTTTTTATATTTCAAGAACCTTGAGAAATAGTGAATTGAAATATGGTTCCACTAAATTGGAGTGCTTAGAAGTTGTTTGGGCTCTTGAAAAGCTTCATTACTATCTAGATGACCAAAAGTTTGAATTGGTAACTGACTGTAGTGCTGTGAAGTCCCTCTTACACCTGAAAAAACCTAATAGACATATGTTCAGGTGGCAACTTGCTGTTCAAGAATACAAAGGACGGATGACAATTATCCATAGGGCTGGAAATGTTCACTCCAATCTTGATATGCTGTCCAGATTGCCTCTGCCAAATAATGACTCCAATCCTGCTTATGTACCTGAAGATGATACTTTTCATATTCATGGTATATTTATAGTTGATATGGAAGAAGAGTTGTTACAATTAATACTGGATTCATATGATAAGGATTCTGATTTAAATAAATTAGTTACTATCTTAAATGATCCTAAGAATGCTTCAATTCAAGCATTGATTAAAACTCTTCCTTCAAATTATCAAAATGCTTTGATTAAGAGAAAGTTTTCTATTGAAGATGGTTATATTTATTATAGAAGAAAGCTTACTAATGTAATTGTGATTCCTCCTTCTATGAAATAAACTATCCTCAAACTTTGTCATGATGACATATTAGCTGGTCATTTTGATCTTGAAAAAACAATGATTAGAATCAAAAACACTTCTTGGTAGGCTAATATGTCTGAAGATACAAAATTATATGTTGAATCTTGTGATTCCTGCCAGAAATCTAAAAGGTTGACAGGTAAAAGAGCAGGGTTATTACAACATATTGAAGCGCCTGATGCTCCCTGGAAAATCATTAATATGGATTTTGTCACTGGTCTTCCTGTAGCAGGTAAAGACAGCTATAACTCTTGTTGTGTAATAGTGGATAGATTTACTAAAATGTGCAAATTTATTCCTACACACTAGGATGTCTCCACCAAAGAATTAGCTTTCTTATGGTGGTCCTATATTTTCAATATAGTTGGATTCCCTAGAGCCATTATATCTGACAGAGATCCCAAATTTACATCTGAATTCTGGATGTCTTACATGGATATATGTGGTTGTGAATTAAAATTATCTATTGCTTACCATCCCCAGACTGATGGTCTAGCTGAAAGAATGATTAAAACTCTAGAGGATATGATAAGATGGTATTGTGCCTTTGGCTTGGAATATAAAGATAATGACAGATTTAATCATGACTGGGTCACTCTATTGCCTGGTCTTGAATTTGAATATAATAGCACTGTTCATTCTTTCACTGAGAAAAAGCCTTTTGAGCTTTAGTTAGGTTATGTCCCAAACACTCCTGCTCAGATTCTCAATAATAAATTACCTAAGTTGGAACTACACCCTGGTGTAAAATCTTTCATGCAAATGCAACAGCTATGCAGAAAACATGCTCAGAGCTGTATTGATAAAGCATTTGAATATGAAAAGAAAAGATGGGATAAATCCCATAAAGAATACTCATTTAACAAGGGTGATGAAGTGTTGATATCTACTGTCCATTTCAATTTACAAGGTAAAAACAAATTAAAAGATCCTTTTGTAGGACCATTTTTTGTTAAAAGGATGGTTGGAGATAATGCAGTAGAAGTTGTATTGTATTCTCCATATGATAGGAAACATCCTGTTTTTCCCATTTCTTTGCTTAAGCCTTATACTTCCAACAGTGACTTATTTCCCAAAAGAAGGGGAAGACCTAAGAAAAACCCTCAGGAAGCCAAAGAAACTGCAGAAATTGATAAAATTCTCAATGATAGAATTATCACTTCTGAAAGAGGTACTGAATATTTATTGAGATATAAGAACAAATCATCTAAACATGATGCATGGATACCTAGCAAGAAGATTTCAAATCTTCTTACTCTGTTAAAAAAGTACAAAAAGAAAAAATTTTAGCATTTTTTTATTGTTTTTTTAGAGTGAGGGAGTGTCATCCAGGCTTTACCAGGAGCCCAGTAAATGATATGTTGATTTATTGGACCTGAAAGAGGGCATTAGAATTGGATTTGATGTATATAAATTAATATTTTATTGCATAAAAAAATTATATAAGTATCTTATTAAATATAAGTGTTATATTAATTTTATTGTTATATAAATTATTCATACATTTAAATTAATCATAATATTTTTTATATTCTACAAATAATGGCTCATTTTTATGTATTTAATAATTATAAATTAATAATTAATTAATTACAAACATATATTATAATTATATGTGTAAAATTGACTTATAATGTAATTAAATTAATTAATTAAATTTATATATTAAATAAAACTTTTCATATATTATTAAACAATAATATTGGGCACTTTTTTGACCCTTAATTGTGGCAGAAAAATTATTAAATAAATTATAACACTTATTTAATAACATAGTATTAAAATCTACACTTTAAATTACAAATATCATTAAATTAATTATATGTTTCATTTAAACTAATTATTGAATTAATTACAAAGTTAAAACAATTAATAAAAATTGCTTTAAACTGGATTGAATTGAGTACCTGAATTTTTGGCGTGAAAATAATTCTATTTGTTTTACTTAAACCCTTTACATGTCACTATAATGTCTGTTTTGGATTATTTTACTCATTGTTCTCATGTTTCAGACTTACTTGGTTACTAATTATTTTAATTAATTGTTTTGGGAAGTTATGGTTTGAAAATTGGTTACTTACTCATGGGTTTAGTTTATTGTCTAATGTTTTTCTCTCAATCTCTATGTTTAGTTCTATTCCTTTATCTTCTTTTTTCATTTTATTACTCTTTTGTAAGTACTCATTTGTCACGCTTCAGAGGGTCCTTTGCCTGTAAAAGGCTTTGGATAATTCCCTGTAGCTGGATTATTATTTACACTCAAACAAATTTCATTATTAATTTCATTATGTTTATTATCTTTTATATTAGTATTCTTAATCTAATTTAAAAAGTATATAAGTAATTGAAGAAGTTTTAGCACAAAGGAAAGCTAAACACAGGTCAATCAGCAACTGTGCACCTTACAACAACAAGTAACTACAACAAAGCGTGTGCTAAAACTGGACAAAAGACTCTATTCTCCCCACACAGTGCAAAGACTGTCAGATGCGGCCAAAAGGGAAAGCAGTGGACAGGAAGAAGCAGTGGAAGGGATAAAGAGCATAGAGAGAAAGAGAAAGAAAAAGATTTGGATTTCATTGCAAAAACAAACATACCTAAACACAGGTCAATCAGCAACTGTGCACCTTACAACAACAAGTAACTACAACAAAGCGTGTGCTAAAACTATAAGGGACACAAGTGTGAGCTGCTGTGGTTAGGACTAAAAGAATCAGAGAAAAGATAACAGAAAAGAAAAGGAAAGAACCTGGACAAAAGACTCTATTCTCCCCACACAGTGCAAAGACTGTCAGATGCGGCCAAAAGGGAAAGCAGTGGACAGGAAGAAGCAGTGGAAGGGATAAAGAGAATAGAGAGAAAGAGAAAGAAAAAGATTTGGATGGGGAAAACGGAAATGGCAAAGAGAGGGCTCATTATATGACAAAGTCCACCATCCAAAACAATAGAAACTAACACGACGTCGACAAAACTACTAAACTACAATACAGAAAAAGAGACAGGTTCACATCCAAGGAAAAAGTTCCCAGCCGGGGAAAAGATTCACACTCCAGGTAAAGAAACACGTCCTCGAGGTCCAGAATCAATACATTGACTCCGGGTGGGAAAGAAATGTTGTTCTTGATGCTGGAGCTCGTATCTTTGAAGTTCCTCGGCGGAAAAGGTCAGGAAAAGAGGATATAAGCAAGGAGAATGACTTGAGACGATGGTAAGAAGCTGGAGTAAGGAATGGGTCAGGTATTAGAGGCAGAAATTTCAACACCCCCCCTTAATATCAGACCCATGAGTTTGAGGAGATAAGACAGCTTGACTTTTCCCAAAGATTTTGTAAGAAGATCAGCTACCATGTGTTCAGTTGAAATGTGTTGAAGCTGAAAATGATTTTTGTTGATGCTTTCAGTAATCCAACAAAGTTGAGTGTCCACATGTTTTGATCTTTGACGGTATCTGAGTGAATCCTTGCATTGTGAAATGGAACTGGCATTGTCAGCAAGGATTAAAGGTGAAGGTGATTTAGGAATATTGAAGGAAGTAAGTAATTTAGTCAGCCAAATTGCTTCACATCCAGCATCCACAATACCTCTGAACTCAGCCTCAGTACTAGAGATAGTGACAACTTGCTGCTTTTTAGAACTCCAGGAAATAGCTCCTCCATTGAGTATGGCAACATACCCTCCAGTTGAGCGCCTGGTATCAGGATCCCCAGCATAATCAGTGTCAGAGTAAATAAGAGGACAGAGTGATGGATGATTTGGAATTGGGCATTTTCCTCCAAAAGTGAGAGATGATGATGAAGTGGCACGCAGATATCTGAAAGTGTGTTTGACAGCAAGCCAGTGTTTGATACCTGGTTCAATGAGATGTTGAGATAATGCACCAACTGCAAAAGAGAGATCAGGTCTTGTTGCTACAGACAAATAGTTGAGTGCACCAATAGCAGAGCGGTAATTGATTTTCAGAGCATTGAATTCAGCAATTTCTTCACTGGTTGCTTTGACAGGATAATCATTTGGGGATAAGGGAGTAAGACAGGGATTGCAGTTGGCCATATTCCAGTTGGACAAAACTTTTTCAGCATAAGAATCTTGTGATAAAGAAAGAGTACGTGCTGTTCTGTTCCTGGTGAGACGCATTCCCAAAATCCAAGTGGCAGGACCAAGATCATCCATCTCAAATTCAGTTTTGATTTTGTCTTTGAACCAAAGAAAATGATTACCAGTAATGACCATATCATCAACATGAAGATAAATGATACAGATTTGTGATTTGTTTCTCCAAACATACACACACTGATCACACTTAAGGGGGGAGAAGTTGAGCTTGCACAAGTAGTCATTTATACGTGAATTCCAGCAAAAGGGAGCTTGTTTGATGCCATAAAGAGGACGCAACAATTGGCAAACTTTACCTTCATTTCCAGCAGTTAGTGTTCCTTCAGGCTGTTCCATATAAACAGTTTCATTTAAGTTTCCCTGGAGAAAAGCTGCCACTACATCCATTTGATGAACATCCCAGTCAAAATAAGCTGCTAAAGAAAGAATGGTCCTGAGAGAAGTGATCCGTCCAGTGGGTGCAAAAGTTTCATGAAAATCTATTCCTAGGATTTGAGAATATCCTTTTGCTACACAACGGGCTTTGAACTTTGAAACACCACCATCAGCATTAGGTTTAACCCTGAAAACCCACCTGCAGCCAATTACATTAGCTTTTTCAGGCCTGGGGACAATTTTCCAAGTGTTACAACGCTGAAGTGCTTGATGTTCATGTTTCACAGCCTCTGCCCATTCTGCTGAATATTTGGAATAGATTGCTTGCTTATAACACTGGGGTTCAGGAATTTCATGAGCTAGCAAGGGAGCTTCTAGAGAGAAAGCAAAGGCATTTGCTGCATATAACCCAAGAGGATCAGGAGAATCAGAGTAGGAATCATGTTGATAATGATCATAATAAATCTGACGTAAATGTTCAGGAGTGGATGTTTCAGCTGAAGAGTTGTCAGAATAACTGGGGGATTGTGATGAGGGAACATAATCAGGATCTGCTGGATTGTCTGGCTCAATTGATGAATATGATGGATCAGATTGACTGGAACCTTCTTCATCTGGGACATTGGAATGAGGTAATCTTGTTAAGTGGCCAGGTGAAGGACAAGGAGTTGAATTGGAAGGTGTGCCTGACATGTGAAAATCAGAGGAAGAAGAAGAAGAAGGAGAATTATCTTCAGAATGTGAATCAGAAATGTTTCCTGAGGATGGATCAGGAGTGTAGAAGTTTTAGCACAAAGGAAAGCTAAACACAGGTCAATCAGCAACTGTGCACCTTACAACAACAAGTAACTACAACAAAGCGTGTGCTAAAACTGGACAAAAGACTCTATTCTCCCCACACAGTGCAAAGACTGTCAGATGCGGCCAAAAGGGAAAGCAGTGGACAGGAAGAAGCAGTGGAAGGGATAAAGAGAATAGAGAGAAAGAGAAAGAAAAAGATTTGGATTTCATTGCAAAAACAAACATACCTAAACACAGGTCAATCAGCAACTGTGCACCTTACAACAACAAGTAACTACAACAAAGCGTGTGCTAAAACTATAAGGGACACAAGTGTGAGCTGCTGTGGTTAGGACTAAAAGAATCAGAGAAAAGATAACAGAAAAGAAAAGGAAAGAACCTGGACAAAAGGCTCTATTCTCCCCACACAGTGCAAAGACTGTCAGATGCGGCCAAAAGGGAAAGCAGTGGACAGGAAGAAGCAGTGGAAGGGATAAAGAGAATAGAGAGAAAGAGAAAGAAAAAGATTTGGATGGGGAAAACGGAAATGGCAAAGAGAGGGCTCATTATATGACAAAGTCCACCATCCAAAACAATAGAAACTAACACGATGTCGACAAAACTACTAAACTACAATACAGAAAAAGAGACAGGTTCACATCCAAGGAAAAAGTTCCCAGCCGGGGAAAAGATTCACACTCCAGGTAAAGAAACACGTCCTCGAGGTCCAGAATCAATACATTGACTCCGGGTGGGAAAGAAATGTTGTTCTTGATGCTGGAGCTCGTATCTTTGAAGTTCCTCGGCGGAAAAGGTCAGGAAAAGAGGATATAAGCAAGGAGAATGACTTGAGACGATGGTAAGAAGCTGGAGTAAGGAATGGGTCAGGTATTAGAGGCAGAAATTTCAACACCCCCCCTTAATATCAGACCCATGAGTTTGAGGAGATAAGACAGCTTGACTTTTCCCAAAGATTTTGTAAGAAGATCAGCTACCATGTGTTCAGTTGAAATGTGTTGAAGCTGAAAATGATTTTTGTTGATGCTTTCAGTAATCCAACAAAGTTGAGTGTCCACATGTTTTGATCTTTGACGGTATCTGAGTGAATCCTTGCATTGTGAAATGGAACTGGCATTGTCAGCAAGGATTAAAGGTGAAGGTGATTTAGGAATATTGAAGGAAGTAAGTAATTTAGTCAGCCAAATTGCTTCACATCCAGCATCCACAATACCTCTGAACTCAGCCTCAGTACTAGAGATAGTGACAACTTGCTGCTTTTTAGAACTCCAGGAAATAGCTCCTCCATTGAGTATGGCAACATACCCTCCAGTTGAGCGCCTGGTATCAGGATCCCCAGCATAATCAGTGTCAGAGTAAATAAGAGGACAGAGTGATGGATGATTTGGAATTGGGCATTTTCCTCCAAAAGTGAGAGATGATGATGAAGTGGCACGCAGATATCTGAAAGTGTGTTTGACAGCAAGCCAGTGTTTGATACCTGGTTCAATGAGATGTTGAGATAATGCACCAACTGCAAAAGAGAGATCAGGTCTTGTTGCTACAGACAAATAGTTGAGTGCACCAATAGCAGAGCGGTAATTGATTTTCAGAGCATTGAATTCAGCAATTTCTTCACTGGTTGCTTTGACAGGATAATCATTTGGGGATAAGGGAGTAAGACAGGGATTGCAGTTGGCCATATTCCAGTTGGACAAAACTTTTTCAGCATAAGAATCTTGTGATAAAGAAAGAGTACGTGCTGTTCTGTTCCTGGTGAGACGCATTCCCAAAATCCAAGTGGCAGGACCAAGATCATCCATCTCAAATTCAGTTTTGATTTTGTCTTTGAACCAAAGAAAATGATTACCAGTAATGACCATATCATCAACATGAAGATAAATGATACAGATTTGTGATTTGTTTCTCCAAACATACACACACTGATCACACTTAAGGGGGGAGAAGTTGAGCTTGCACAAGTAGTCATTTATACGTGAATTCCAGCAAAAGGGAGCTTGTTTGATGCCATAAAGAGGACGCAACAATTGGCAAACTTTACCTTCATTTCCAGCAGTTAGTGTTCCTTCAGGCTGTTCCATATAAACAGTTTCATTTAAGTTTCCCTGGAGAAAAGCTGCCACTACATCCATTTGATGAACATCCCAGTCAAAATAAGCTGCTAAAGAAAGAATGGTCCTGAGAGAAGTGATCCGTCCAGTGGGTGCAAAAGTTTCATGAAAATCTATTCCTAGGATTTGAGAATATCCTTTTGCTACACAACGGGCTTTGAACTTTGAAACACCACCATCAGCATTAGGTTTAACCCTGAAAACCCACCTGCAGCCAATTACATTAGCTTTTTCAGGCCTGGGGACAATTTTCCAAGTGTTACAACGCTGAAGTGCTTGATGTTCATGTTTCACAGCCTCTGCCCATTCTGCTGAATATTTGGAATAGATTGCTTGCTTATAACACTGGGGTTCAGGAATTTCATGAGCTAGCAAGGGAGCTTCTAGAGAGAAAGCAAAGGCATTTGCTGCATATAACCCAAGAGGATCAGGAGAATCAGAGTAGGAATCATGTTGATAATGATCATAATAAATCTGACGTAAATGTTCAGGAGTGGATGTTTCAGCTGAAGAGTTGTCAGAATAACTGGGGGATTGTGATGAGGGAACATAATCAGGATCTGCTGGATTGTCTGGCTCAATTGATGAATATGATGGATCAGATTGACTGGAACCTTCTTCATCTGGGACATTGGAATGAGGTAATCTTGTTAAGTGGCCAGGTGAAGGACAAGGAGTTGAATTGGAAGGTGTGCCTGACATGTGAAAATCAGAGGAAGAAGAAGAAGAAGGAGAATTATCTTCAGAATGTGAATCAGAAATGTTTCCTGAGGATGGATCAGGAGTGTAGAAGTTTTAGCACAAAGGAAAGCTAAACACAGGTCAATCAGCAACTGTGCACCTTACAACAACAAGTAACTACAACAAAGCGTGTGCTAAAACTGGACAAAAGACTCTATTCTCCCCACACAGTGCAAAGACTGTCAGATGCGGCCAAAAGGGAAAGCAGTGGACAGGAAGAAGCAGTGGAAGGGATAAAGAGAATAGAGAGAAAGAGAAAGAAAAAGATTTGGATTTCATTGCAAAAACAAACATACCTAAACACAGGTCAATCAGCAACTGTGCACCTTACAACAACAAGTAACTACAACAAAGCGTGTGCTAAAACTATAAGGGACACAAGTGTGAGCTGCTGTGGTTAGGACTAAAAGAATCAGAGAAAAGATAACAGAAAAGAAAAGGAAAGAACCTGGACAAAAGACTCTATTCTCCCCACACAGTGCAAAGACTGTCAGATGCGGCCAAAAGGGAAAGCAGTGGACAGGAAGAAGCAGTGGAAGGGATAAAGAGAATAGAGAGAAAGAGAAAGAAAAAGATTTGGATGGGGAAAACGGAAATGGCAAAGAGAGGGCTCATTATATGACAAAGTCCACCATCCAAAACAATAGAAACTAACACGATGTCGACAAAACTACTAAACTACAATACAGAAAAAGAGACAGGTTCACATCCAAGGAAAAAGTTCCCAGCCGGGGAAAAGATTCACACTCCAGGTAAAGAAACACGTCCTCGAGGTCCAGAATCAATACATTGACTCCGGGTGGGAAAGAAATGTTGTTCTTGATGCTGGAGCTCGTATCTTTGAAGTTCCTCGGCGGAAAAGGTCAGGAAAAGAGGATATAAGCAAGGAGAATGACTTGAGACGATGGTAAGAAGCTGGAGTAAGGAATGGGTCAGGTATTAGAGGCAGAAATTTCAACACCCCCCCTTAATATCAGACCCATGAGTTTGAGGAGATAAGACAGCTTGACTTTTCCCAAAGATTTTGTAAGAAGATCAGCTACCATGTGTTCAGTTGAAATGTGTTGAAGCTGAAAATGATTTTTGTTGATGCTTTCAGTAATCCAACAAAGTTGAGTGTCCACATGTTTTGATCTTTGACGGTATCTGAGTGAATCCTTGCATTGTGAAATGGAACTGGCATTGTCAGCAAGGATTAAAGGTGAAGGTGATTTAGGAATATTGAAGGAAGTAAGTAATTTAGTCAGCCAAATTGCTTCACATCCAGCATCCACAATACCTCTGAACTCAGCCTCAGTACTAGAGATAGTGACAACTTGCTGCTTTTTAGAACTCCAGGAAATAGCTCCTCCATTGAGTATGGCAACATACCCTCCAGTTGAGCGCCTGGTATCAGGATCCCCAGCATAATCAGTGTCAGAGTAAATAAGAGGACAGAGTGATGGATGATTTGGAATTGGGCATTTTCCTCCAAAAGTGAGAGATGATGATGAAGTGGCACGCAGATATCTGAAAGTGTGTTTGACAGCAAGCCAGTGTTTGATACCTGGTTCAATGAGATGTTGAGATAATGCACCAACTGCAAAAGAGAGATCAGGTCTTGTTGCTACAGACAAATAGTTGAGTGCACCAATAGCAGAGCGGTAATTGATTTTCAGAGCATTGAATTCAGCAATTTCTTCACTGGTTGCTTTGACAGGATAATCATTTGGGGATAAGGGAGTAAGACAGGGATTGCAGTTGGCCATATTCCAGTTGGACAAAACTTTTTCAGCATAAGAATCTTGTGATAAAGAAAGAGTACGTGCTGTTCTGTTCCTGGTGAGACGCATTCCCAAAATCCAAGTGGCAGGACCAAGATCATCCATCTCAAATTCAGTTTTGATTTTGTCTTTGAACCAAAGAAAATGATTACCAGTAATGACCATATCATCAACATGAAGATAAATGATACAGATTTGTGATTTGTTTCTCCAAACATACACACACTGATCACACTTAAGGGGGGAGAAGTTGAGCTTGCACAAGTAGTCATTTATACGTGAATTCCAGCAAAAGGGAGCTTGTTTGATGCCATAAAGAGGACGCAACAATTGGCAAACTTTACCTTCATTTCCAGCAGTTAGTGTTCCTTCAGGCTGTTCCATATAAACAGTTTCATTTAAGTTTCCCTGGAGAAAAGCTGCCACTACATCCATTTGATGAACATCCCAGTCAAAATAAGCTGCTAAAGAAAGAATGGTCCTGAGAGAAGTGATCCGTCCAGTGGGTGCAAAAGTTTCATGAAAATCTATTCCTAGGATTTGAGAATATCCTTTTGCTACACAACGGGCTTTGAACTTTGAAACACCACCATCAGCATTAGGTTTAACCCTGAAAACCCACCTGCAGCCAATTACATTAGCTTTTTCAGGCCTGGGGACAATTTTCCAAGTGTTACAACGCTGAAGTGCTTGATGTTCATGTTTCACAGCCTCTGCCCATTCTGCTGAATATTTGGAATAGATTGCTTGCTTATAACACTGGGGTTCAGGAATTTCATGAGCTAGCAAGGGAGCTTCTAGAGAGAAAGCAAAGGCATTTGCTGCATATAACCCAAGAGGATCAGGAGAATCAGAGTAGGAATCATGTTGATAATGATCATAATAAATCTGACGTAAATGTTCAGGAGTTGATGTTTCAGCTGAAGAGATGTCAGAATAACTGGGGGATTGTGATGAGGGAACATAATCAGGATCTGCTGGATTGTCTGGCTCAATTGATGAATATGATGGATCAGATTGACTGGAACCTTCTTCATCTGGGACATTGGAATGAGGTAATCTTGTTAAGTGGCCAGGTGAAGGACAAGGAGTTGAATTGGAAGGTGTGCCTGACATGTGAAAATCAGAGGAAGAAGAAGAAGAAGGAGAATTATCTTCAGAATGTGAATCAGAAATGTTTCCTGAGGATGGATCAGGAGTTGGAGACTCAGAAGGAGATTGAGCTGGAGAAAAGGAAAGGCCAGGTGTTGGAAGTGGTTGACTGTCATGAATTTGATCTGGAATTTGCTTCATCAGTTGTGACCATTGAGGGCGCTTAAATCTGGAGTCAAGAAAGGGGAAGAAATTTTCATTGAAGGCCACAGATTTGGCAATAACAATCTTTTTAAGCTCAAGATCCCAAACACGATAATTTGTTGTTCCAACTTCATATCCAAGCATGACACACTTTCTGGCATTAGCTGAAAACTTTCCAGGACGTTGATGTTTATCAAGAAAAGCATAGCAAGCACAACCAAAAACTCTGAGGTGTGAAACTCTGGGTTTGGATTTATTCCAGGCTTCAAAAGGAGTTGATTTGTTTTGAAGAGCTTTGGTTGGTAATCTGTTTTCAAGATATACTGCTGTTTTAACTGCTTCAGACCATAAGTGAATTGGTGCATTAGAATGAAACATCATGGTTTTGGATTTTTCAGTGGTAATACGGTTTCCTCTCTCAGAAATTGGATTTTGTTGGGGAGTGTAAGGAGCCGTAACTTGAAGAGCAATGCCATGTTGTTTAAGAAAGTTGACCAGACTAGAGTTGATATACTCACCACCACCGTCACAAACAAGCTTTTTGATTTTGAAGCCAGATTGCAGCTCTACAGATGCCTTATATTCCAAGAAATATTTGAATACTTGGGCTTTTGAGGAAAGAAGGTAAACATGACGGTATGAAGTGGCCTGATCAGTGAACTTAAGGTAATACTGAGAACCATCAAAAGAAGGAGGCTGAATTTTCCCAGATAAATCCGTGTGGATAACTTCAAGAGGATTTTTGGCAACAGGCAACTGGCCAGGAAAGGAAGCATGGGTTTGTTTACCCAACACACACGGTTCACAAAAATGCATTTCAGAATCAGACAAACTAGAACTAGATACATCAGATGCCATTCCATTAAAAAGTTTTTGAATATATGGGGCGTATGGATGTCCTAATCTGTTGTGCCAAAGAGTTAGAGACTGACTTGAAGCTTTTGCATAGAGAGCTGAGGAATTAGGGGGAGACATGCCTTGTGGAACCACAGAAACTTCAAATAATGAATTGGAGATGACTCCTCCCATATAATTCTTTCCATTACGTGAAATAATGAAGTTTGATGTAGGATTAACTGGTGCAGGAATGAGAAGACAACCAGTTCTCCAAAGACGTCCCAGGGAGATGAGATTCCTTCCAAGATCAGGGACATAAAGAGCATCAGAAAAGAAAACTTTTCCTTCCATTCCTCCAGAAGCAGCAACAGTTCCTTTTCCAGTTGCATAGATTGATTTCCCAATACCAGCAAGTTGAATTCGAATGTTGACAGGTTGAAAACTGATAAAACTGTCTCTGTTGTTAAACATATGACAGCTGGCCCCAGAATCAATAATTGGAGAAAGGTTTGAGGAATGAGAAGCCATGGAAGCAGAAGCGTTGATAATGCAGTCAGAATTTGATTTTTCAGACAAACAAGCAACAGCTGTAAAAAGAAATTCTTCATCAGAAGGGAAGACAAAAGCACAATTGGCCGTGGCATCAGGTTGTTCTTCCTGAGGAGGGGGAACAGGAGTTGCTTTGTTGGAATTGTCCTTTGATGGGGCAGCTGAGTTGGCTTGGTTCTTCTTGGGACGGAGTTCAGGATGTTGAACAAAGCAATGATTGTCATCATGTCCAACATTTTGACCATGAACAGAACATGAGAGTTTGCTGCGTGCCTTGGATTTGGATGATTTTGATGATTTAGCTGAGGCAGAGTGAGCATTGACATTTGACATAGCATTGTGAAATTCATCAACAACTTTGTCATCAGCAGCGTAATCCAGGAAAGAAGATAAAACATCATCCAGATGCAGGTGATCAATTTCCTGTCTGTCTCTGGTGAGCAAACCACGCCAATGTTTGAAGGAGGGTGGAAGAGTGGCAAAAAAGAGATAAATAAGAATTTCCTGGGGAATGATGAGCCCAGAACGGATCATATGGAAGTTAATGCCTTTGAATGCATCAACATGAGTTTTGGGGTCTCCTCCTTCAGAAAGAGAAAGAGTAACCATAGAGAGAAAGTGAGAAATCCGTGATCCAACTTTATTGCTGGCGTGTCTTCTTGCAAGAACAGACCACATTTGAGCAGAGGTGTGGCAAGTGTTGACCAGCTTCTTGTTAACATCATCCAATCTGGTGATGATTTCATACCTGCACCTGGTGTCATTTTTGATCCATAAAGCAAGTTGAGCTTTGATTTCAGCGTCTGAAGGTGAACCATCATTGTGAGGAACAGGGGCAGGGACTTGTCCAGAAACAATGCCAAAAAGATCCAGAACTTCAAAGTGAAGACGCATAATGTGTTCCCAGGTGTCATAGGATTCGTCAGTGAGAGGGGTGACCATAACCTTACTTGAATCCTGATTGGAGGCCATGATTTGGTCGAGTCAACAGCAAAGATTTGGAGAGAAAGAAGATGAGATGTGAAGAGGGTGATCCAAAATCTGAGAGAAAAGGCTGTTTTATTGTCCAGTAAGCGGTTTTGTTGTAAGTATTCTTGAGAGAGGTGCTTTAGGCAACTGGGCCCATAACCTGTAGAAGTTTTAGCACAAAGGAAAGCTAAACACAGGTCAATCAGCAACTGTGCACCTTACAACAACAAGTAACTACAACAAAGCGTGTGCTAAAACTGGACAAAAGACTCTATTCTCCCCACACAGTGCAAAGACTGTCAGATGCGGCCAAAAGGGAAAGCAGTGGACAGGAAGAAGCAGTGGAAGGGATAAAGAGAATAGAGAGAAAGAGAAAGAAAAAGATTTGGATTTCATTGCAAAAACAAACATACCTAAACACAGGTCAATCAGCAACTGTGCACCTTACAACAACAAGTAACTACAACAAAGCGTGTGCTAAAACTATAAGGGACACAAGTGTGAGCTGCTGTGGTTAGGACTAAAAGAATCAGAGAAAAGATAACAGAAAAGAAAAGGAAAGAACCTGGACAAAAGACTCTATTCTCCCCACACAGTGCAAAGACTGTCAGATGCGGCCAAAAGGGAAAGCAGTGGACAGGAAGAAGCAGTGGAAGGGATAAAGAGAATAGAGAGAAAGAGAAAGAAAAAGATTTGGATGGGGAAAACGGAAATGGCAAAGAGAGGGCTCATTATATGACAAAGTCCACCATCCAAAACAATAGAAACTAACACGATGTCGACAAAACTACTAAACTACAATACAGAAAAAGAGACAGGTTCACATCCAAGGAAAAAGTTCCCAGCCGGGGAAAAGATTCACACTCCAGGTAAAGAAACACGTCCTCGAGGTCCAGAATCAATACATTGACTCCGGGTGGGAAAGAAATGTTGTTCTTGATGCTGGAGCTCGTATCTTTGAAGTTCCTCGGCGGAAAAGGTCAGGAAAAGAGGATATAAGCAAGGAGAATGACTTGAGACGATGGTAAGAAGCTGGAGTAAGGAATGGGTCAGGTATTAGAGGCAGAAATTTCAACAAGGAGTTGGAGACTCAGAAGGAGATTGAGCTGGAGAAAAGGAAAGGCCAGGTGTTGGAAGTGGTTGACTGTCATGAATTTGATCTGGAATTTGCTTCATCAGTTGTGACCATTGAGGGCGCTTAAATCTGGAGTCAAGAAAGGGGAAGAAATTTTCATTGAAGGCCACAGATTTGGCAATAACAATCTTTTTAAGCTCAAGATCCCAAACACGATAATTTGTTGTTCCAACTTCATATCCAAGCATGACACACTTTCTGGCATTAGCTGAAAACTTTCCAGGACGTTGATGTTTATCAAGAAAAGCATAGCAAGCACAACCAAAAACTCTGAGGTGTGAAACTCTGGGTTTGGATTTATTCCAGGCTTCAAAAGGAGTTGATTTGTTTTGAAGAGCTTTGGTTGGTAATCTGTTTTCAAGATATACTGCTGTTTTAACTGCTTCAGACCATAAGTGAATTGGTGCATTAGAATGAAACATCATGGTTTTGGATTTTTCAGTGGTAATACGGTTTCCTCTCTCAGAAATTGGATTTTGTTGGGGAGTGTAAGGAGCCGTAACTTGAAGAGCAATGCCATGTTGTTTAAGAAAGTTGACCAGACTAGAGTTGATATACTCACCACCACCGTCACAAACAAGCTTTTTGATTTTGAAGCCAGATTGCAGCTCTACAGATGCCTTATATTCCAAGAAATATTTGAATACTTGGGCTTTTGAGGAAAGAAGGTAAACATGACGGTATGAAGTGGCCTGATCAGTGAACTTAAGGTAATACTGAGAACCATCAAAAGAAGGAGGCTGAATTTTCCCAGATAAATCCGTGTGGATAACTTCAAGAGGATTTTTGGCAACAGGCAACTGGCCAGGAAAGGAAGCATGGGTTTGTTTACCCAACACACATGGTTCACAAAAATGCATTTCAGAATCAGACAAACTAGAACTAGATACATCAGATGCCATTCCATTAAAAAGTTTTTGAATATATGGGGCGTATGGATGTCCTAATCTGTTGTGCCAAAGAGTTAGAGACTGACTTGAAGCTTTTGCATAGAGAGCTGAGGAATTAGGGGGAGACATGCCTTGTGGAACCACAGAAACTTCAAATAATGAATTGGAGATGACTCCTCCCATATAATTCTTTCCATTACGTGAAATAATGAAGTTTGATGTAGGATTAACTGGTGCAGGAATGAGAAGACAACCAGTTCTCCAAAGACGTCCCAGGGAGATGAGATTCCTTCCAAGATCAGGGACATAAAGAGCATCAGAAAAGAAAACTTTTCCTTCCATTCCTCCAGAAGCAGCAACAGTTCCTTTTCCAGTTGCATAGATTGATTTCCCAATACCAGCAAGTTGAATTCGAATGTTGACAGGTTGAAAACTGATAAAACTGTCTCTGTTGTTAAACATATGACAGCTGGCCCCAGAATCAATAATTGGAGAAAGGTTTGAGGAATGAGAAGCCATGGAAGCAGAAGCGTTGATAATGCAGTCAGAATTTGATTTTTCAGACAAACAAGCAACAGCTGTAAAAAGAAATTCTTCATCAGAAGGGAAGACAAAAGCACAATTGGCCGTGGCATCAGGTTGTTCTTCCTGAGGAGGGG
This sequence comes from Hemileia vastatrix, assembly GCA_030280995.1. NCBI lineage: Eukaryota > Fungi > Basidiomycota > Pucciniomycetes > Pucciniales > Zaghouaniaceae > Hemileia > Hemileia vastatrix. The sequence continues at coordinate 21,449,764 of JASXTE010000012.1, read as the reverse complement.
GAACAGGAGTTGCTTTGTTGGAATTGTCCTTTGATGGGGCAGCTGAGTTGGCTTGGTTCTTCTTGGGACGGAGTTCAGGATGTTGAACAAAGCAATGATTGTCATCATGTCCAACATTTTGACCATGAACAGAACATGAGAGTTTGCTGCGTGCCTTGGATTTGGATGATTTTGATGATTTAGCTGAGGCAGAGTGAGCATTGACATTTGACATAGCATTGTGAAATTCATCAACAACTTTGTCATCAGCAGCGTAATCCAGGAAAGAAGATAAAACATCATCCAGATGCAGGTGATCAATTTCCTGTCTGTCTCTGGTGAGCAAACCACGCCAATGTTTGAAGGAGGGTGGAAGAGTGGCAAAAAAGAGATAAATAAGAATTTCCTGGGGAATGATGAGCCCAGAACGGATCATATGGAAGTTAATGCCTTTGAATGCATCAACATGAGTTTTGGGGTCTCCTCCTTCAGAAAGAGAAAGAGTAACCATAGAGAGAAAGTGAGAAATCCGTGATCCAACTTTATTGCTGGCGTGTCTTCTTGCAAGAACAGACCACATTTGAGCAGAGGTGTGGCAAGTGTTGACCAGCTTCTTGTTAACATCATCCAATCTGGTGATGATTTCATACCTGCACCTGGTGTCATTTTTGATCCATAAAGCAAGTTGAGCTTTGATTTCAGCGTCTGAAGGTGAACCATCATTGTGAGGAACAGGGGCAGGGACTTGTCCAGAAACAATGCCAAAAAGATCCAGAACTTCAAAGTGAAGACGCATAATGTGTTCCCAGGTGTCATAGGATTCGTCAGTGAGAGGGGTGACCATAACCTTACTTGAATCCTGATTGGAGGCCATGATTTGGTCGAGTCAACAGCAAAGATTTGGAGAGAAAGAAGATGAGATGTGAAGAGGGTGATCCAAAATCTGAGAGAAAAGGCTGTTTTATTGTCCAGTAAGCGGTTTTGTTGTAAGTATTCTTGAGAGAGGTGCTTTAGGCAACTGGGCCCATAACCTGAAGAAGTTTTAGCACAAAGGAAAGCTAAACACAGGTCAATCAGCAACTGTGCACCTTACAACAACAAGTAACTACAACAAAGCGTGTGCTAAAACTGGACAAAAGACTCTATTCTCCCCACACAGTGCAAAGACTGTCAGATGCGGCCAAAAGGGAAAGCAGTGGACAGGAAGAAGCAGTGGAAGGGATAAAGAGAATAGAGAGAAAGAGAAAGAAAAAGATTTGGATTTCATTGCAAAAACAAACATACCTAAACACAGGTCAATCAGCAACTGTGCACCTTACAACAACAAGTAACTACAACAAAGCGTGTGCTAAAACTATAAGGGACACAAGTGTGAGCTGCTGTGGTTAGGACTAAAAGAATCAGAGAAAAGATAACAGAAAAGAAAAGGAAAGAACCTGGACAAAAGACTCTATTCTCCCCACACAGTGCAAAGACTGTCAGATGCGGCCAAAAGGGAAAGCAGTGGACAGGAAGAAGCAGTGGAAGGGATAAAGAGAATAGAGAGAAAGAGAAAGAAAAAGATTTGGATGGGGAAAACGGAAATGGCAAAGAGAGGGCTCATTATATGACAAAGTCCACCATCCAAAACAATAGAAACTAACACAACGTCGACAAAACTACTAAACTACAATACAGAAAAAGAGACAGGTTCACATCCAAGGAAAAAGTTCCCAGCCGGGGAAAAGATTCACACTCCAGGTAAAGAAACACGTCCTCGAGGTCCAGAATCAATACATTGACTCCGGGTGGGAAAGAAATGTTGTTCTTGATGCTGGAGCTCGTATCTTTGAAGTTCCTCGGCGGAAAAGGTCAGGAAAAGAGGATATAAGCAAGGAGAATGACTTGAGACGATGGTAAGAAGCTGGAGTAAGGAATGGGTCAGGTATTAGAGGCAGAAATTTCAACAGTAATTAAAAGTTTCCTTAAGTCTCATAATAATAAAAGTTGTCTGTCGTGCATTGAAAAATAATTTCTAGTTAAAATATATTATAATTTAAAAAAAACCTTACATTTTTGTCAAGTTTCCAAGAAAACTCGTCGCTTCCTCATTAACATCTTTAAATCATTTGTTTTTTATTTCCTTAATCTGTTATACATCTTTTCCTCCTCTCTATTTTCTGCTTCCTCTTCTCCTTCTTCTAGAGGACCAGCCAAGACACTTACTCAAAAACAGCTATTTGTTATTATATTTTTATTATTTTTTGTATATACTTTATTATGACACTTCAGAGGGCCCCTTACCTATATAAAAGCCTTGGTTAGCCCCCTTTAGCCTCACCACTTATTATACACTCCAACTTGAACATATTTTTAATATAATACATTTATTACTATTTATATTATTATTACAAATCTAATTTAAATTTTATATAAATAACTAAAGCTTCCCCTAAGTCTGTTAATAATAATGATTGTGAACCATGCACTGATATATAACTTAAAAAATTTAAATATTATAAATTGAACCTCCCGTTGTGTCACTCCTCAAAAATTTGTCATTGCATTTCTTTATTTTTCACTCTAATTATCTTAAACTTTTAAATCTAAATTTTTATAAATTCTCTATTTATTTAACTTTCCCCTAGTTCCTTTTATTTCCTTCTCCTTTTTTCTCCTACTTCTAGACAACCTGTCAGCCAGACTGTTCCAGGAGCCCAGTAAATAAACATACAATTTTATTGAAATTAAAAGAGGACATAATAATTGCAGCTTATGTATTTACATTAAATTTATATTAAATAATATATTATATAAATATTTTATTTTATAAGTAAAATAAATTTTTTATTGATTTTATTTTCATATAAATTAAGTATACATCAATTTAATTATCATATTCCATATAAAGGGACTGTCATGCGCCACATGACACTCAAGGCAAAAGTAGCTCATTAAATCAATAATAAAGAGGTCTAAATCCATACTCAAAGTGCAGAAAACCATTCTACATAGCAACTGCGACTTTCCTTTGTGTACTCACTATTCAACCGCGCTAATCTAAACTTTAAATCTAAATTAGTCAATCTCTCAATAGTGTCTTTAGTCTTTTCTTGGCTAAGCAACGCACAGCGCAATAGTTATTGCAATATTCCGCTAAAAGGTTTATTAAGTATCTTTAGGTTATTAACAGGGGTAGTGAGCATGGACGGGATGGTTAGTGGAGGATTAAAGGGTTAACGGATGTTAGTGAGGAGGGTCCAGGTGTAACAGGTGTATTTTTGGAGGTCTGTGGTGTGCGGAATGATGGATGGGTATGAGGTCAATGCGAGAAGGAGTAATGTATATAAAAGGGGTTGGATTTTGGTTCGATATTTCTTTAGAATTGAATTATAAAACCTATATATAATTAATAGTGGTAAAGCTTCAGGTTAAATCATTATTATTGTACATTTCCTTATTTTCTCAGTAATCATTTCTAAAAACTTAAATCTTTGATTATTGAGTTTCCAACCCTTTGTGAGATCCTAAAAATATTAATATTACATTTAAATTATATTAGAATTCTTATCAAACATATCTCGAAGCAGTAGCTCTTCCTTTGACTCATCTTCAAATCACTTCCTTGAATATTTCCTCTGTGCTTCAAAGAAGTTTCTAAACTCCTCCATCCATCTCACTTTCCAGGAACACCCTTGACCTTGTGCATAGGTTTTCCAGTGACAGGGACACATTTTTTATGTATTTAATAAATAAATAATTAATTACATTTTTATAATATAATTACATCTTATTAATTATCTTATATTTTAATTTCATTAATTATTTAAATTAAATATGTAATTAACCTTTTCATATAAAATATTATCCATAACTATTGACGCTTTTTTGACCCTTAATATTATCAGTAAATTATTAAATAAATTAAAACACTTATTTAATAAAATAGTATTCAAGTTCTCACTTTAAATTAGTACTATCATTAAATTAATTATTTGTTTCATTTAAACTAGTTATTGATTTAATTACATAATTAAAAAAATTAATTAATTTTGCTTTATACTAGGTTAACTTGCTTACATAAAATTTTGTGTCAAAATAATTTTTTGTTTCAATTAAAACACTTACATCCTACTGTAATATCTATTTTGGATTCTTTTTCTCACAGTTCTTATGTTTCAGACTTACTTAGTTACTCACTATTTTAATTAACTGGTTTGGGAAATTATGGCAGGAAAAACTAGTTACTTATTCATGGGTTTAGTTAATTTTTTCATGTTTTTCTCTTAATATCTATGTTTTATTTCTATTCTTTTATATTCTTGTTTTAGCTTATTACTATTTTGTATATACTGATTTGTGGCGCTTCAGAGGTCCCCTTGTCTATAGAAAGGCCATGGGTAATCTCCTTTAGCCCATCACTTACTACTCATCATATTTTAAAATACATTATATCATATTTTATTTACATTTTTTAGTTGCGCTTCAGCCTTCTTAAATATTAAAATAAAATCAAGAGGTTGTTTTAAGAATATTCAAATATTTATTGAGCAGAGAGAAAGTAAAAGTACTTACCATATTAACCACACTGTCCCTCATCCACTTTGTCTATTAGACCCATTATTTCATTGTCCAATTCCTTTTAATCCCCTCTCTTCCCTTCTATTTTACTCCTATCATTTTTAATATCCCTTTTCCACCTTCCTTTTTACCTTCTTCTAGACAAGCGGGCCAACACAACCGGCCAACAATAATATTGGGTGCTTTTTTGACCCTTAATTGTGTCAGGAAATTATTAAATAAATTTAACTACTTATTTGACATAATAATTATAAAATCCTCACTTTAAATTAACAATATGATTAAATTAATTACTTGTTTCAACTAAATTAATTATTAAAATAAATGATTTATTTCCCTTTACAATTGAATTAAATTAATTACAAAAATTGTTGTGTCAAAATATTCTATTTGTTTCAATTAAAGCCCTTAACAAATCATTGTAATACCTGTTTTCGATTATTTTACTCACAGTTATTATTTTTCAGACCTACTTAGTTGCTCATTATTTTAATTAACTGGTTTGTGAAACTATGGTGGGAGAATTAGTCTCTTACTCATGGGTTAAAGTAGTTGTTTCATGTTTTTCTCTCAATATCTATGTTTAGCTATATTCTTTTATATTCTTGTTTTACTTTATTACTATTTTTTAAATACTCATTTTTGGCGCTTCAGAGGACCCATTGCCTATAAAAAGGCCTTGGATAATCCCCTGTATCCTCATCACTTATTTACTCATTTTATTTTAAACATTACAATATATTTTATTATTTTTTGTGGTGTGTTGGTCCCCTTAAATATTAAATAAAATTATTAAGCTTTTTTTAAGATTTTTAATAATTAGTTTGTTGATATTTGAGCAGAGAGAAACAATAAAGTACTTACAAATATAAACAGTTCACCCCTTGTCATTTTTTGTCAACCAAAATAGTCACTTCATCACCCCATCATCCTTTCCTTCCCTATTCTTTTCTTTTATTTCACTTCTATCCTCTTCTTCTTTCCTTTCTTCTAGACAAACTGGCCAACAATTAAGGGACTTTCCAAATGGCAACAATTGACTTGACAAATTTTGGATGAAGGACAAAATGCACAGACCACCTCAGGCAAAAAAGTAAACTTTTTTGAGACCCTGAATCAAACCGGGGAACTAAACTTAATGTTTATACATTTTTAAAAGTTATATATTTTGTAGGTGATTTAACAATCACTACTTTAAGTCAAGCTCTGCTCCTATCAACTCTTATATTAAAATTTTTGTTGCAATAACAGTGATTTTGGCTTAGTGCTGATTCACTGAGTGTAAGTGTTCAATTAAATTTTAACTTTTTTTTCCTAGTTGACTATAATAGAATGTTAATACCTCTTAGTCCTAGAAGATTTTACAAATTTAATTTTTATTATTATTAATTTGTTGATTTTGGTCGACTATAATAGTATTCTGTACTTAGTCCCAGTAACTGCCATATAAATTCTGGTATAATTATTGTTTGTTGACATTAAACCTTTATAGTTTAAGTCCCAATAATTATTTAAATCAAATATAATTTTCTTTAATTATATTAAATACTACTTTAAATTTGAATAATTGTATTTATTTTTAAATTATATCTTCATATAAAAATATATTTTTGTCTTCTAACCTGACATATTTATTTGTTTAAAGGGATTATTTATAATTTATTTTCCACTTAAATGTCTAACAAATTGACTAAGAGCATGGATAACGTGCATGTGAATGAAATTGAAGTGGATGTTGATAATGAATCTGTAGGCTCTTCAAAATTAACTTACAGGAAATCTTCAGCTGACAAACAACCTTCATACCCTTCAGGATGTAAAAATTTCAGGAGAATTGGAAAACCCCTATCACCAAACTATTCAGAAAGAAGTCAAAGCTTTGGTCAATCAGGAAAATCCTGTAAAAGTTATAAAAATAAAAAAGATTCCTCTAAACCAGAAAGTCAACAATTTTTCCAGCCATATAAAGGATCTGAGAGCAGAAAGTATGAAATACAAGGCAAGAGTGGACACCCTTTGGTCCTAGATGCAGAAGCTTCTATATCAAAAGCAGGTTCAAATTCCTCCCATGTCATCAACTTAGTCTCAGACTCAGCCCCCTCAAACTCCCATCTCCTTCCAGAAAAACTAAAATACTCTGGAAGAGGAACAATGTAAATGGGATTATCTCATGAGGCACTATCAACAGAATGTGCAGAATCTTCCTGCTCATCAGCCTGGCCCATCCATAACACTCAATTTCTATCCTCCTCCTAATCCTTACCAAAAAAGCAGGAGAAAGAAGGCCCAAATCCAGTCTCCAACACAGGGGAAGTTTCCTCCTCTACCATGGTGAGTAGTTTGGATGATAAACATTTTGGAGTGTATTCTAATAAGCCTCCTTCTACAGGGAATCTTATTGAGAATGGTGAAAGAACAGTTAAACCTATTAAAATACCACTTCCTGTAACTAGTAGCCCTAATGATGTTCTGAGTAAACTTTCTTTTGATAAGCCATTACATTTAACCTCTACTTCTTTAGTTAATCCTTCTTGTGCAATAAAGAATGATTCTGTTGCTCCTGAAATTTGTGTTTTACTTGAAAAAACTTCAGAAGAAATATTGAGAGACTTTCCTGATTTTAGTGTTATCAAAGACAAACTTTTAAAAGATTTGTTAAAACATGAGAATGATAGATTAAATAATTTACATTTCAATTGCAAAGTGAGTTCTTCTGTTCAGTACACCGCTTATTTCAAATTAAAAGACACATTAAATAATGTCCTTGCTCAGAAAAAGTCTATTAAAATTGTAAACAGATCACTCTCAGATAAATATAATTATCTACATAAAGTTATTGATGATCTGAAGTCTCTTCTTGATGAAAATACTACTTTAAAAAATGACAATATGCTTCTGTGCAGTGAATTGAGAAAATTGAAAATTGATTTCAAGAATTTGAGTAACAAATGCTCAGTAGAAGAGGACAGAAATGTTCTATCTATTGCTAAAATTAATGATCAACTATCTTATATTCCTGATTCAAGAAATAAATTGTCTGATCTTGAGAAAAAAATTTCTGCATTACAGGTTGTTCATAATGGCCATTGTGATGAGTTGAAAAATATTCCTCAACCTGCTGTTAATTATAAAAATAAACAGCCTCAACATGATGTTTCTACTCTCCCTTGTAATGTACCAATTATTCTGGCTGAAAATTTGTCTATGAGATCTTTTGCATCAAATAAAAAAGAATTTGATACTCAAAATGAGCCATCTACCTCTGTGAATAATGAAATATTTCTTGACACCATTCAAGACTTCAAGAATTGATAACCTTGAGTAGTTCAAACCATAAAACTAACCATTCTGGTGTAGAAATTTCTGCATCTAATACCTGACCCATATTTTCTCCAGCTCTTTCCCTTCTCTTATCCTCATTCTCCAATGTAGAAGTTTTAGCACAGAGGAAAGCTAAACACAGGTTAATCAGCAACTGTGCACCTTACAACAACAAGTAACTACAACAAAGCATGTGCTAAAACTGGACAAAAGACTCTATTCTCCCCACACAGTGCAAAGACTGTCAGATGCGGCCAAAAGGGAAAGCAGTGGACAGGAAGAAGCAGTGGAAGGGATAAAGAGAATAGAGAGAAAGAGAAAGAAAAAGATTTGGATGGGGAAAACGGAAATGGCAAAGAGAGGGCTCATTATATGACAAAGTCCACCATCCAAAACAATAGAAACTAACACGACATCGACAAAACTACTAAACTACAATACAGAAAAAGAGACAGGTTCACATCCAAGGAAAAAGTTCTCAGCCGGGGAAAAGATTCACACTCCAGGTAAAGAAACACATCCTCGAGGTCCAGAATCAATACATTGACTCCGGGTGGGAAAGAAATGTTGTTCTTGATGCTGGAGCTCGTATCTTTGAAGTTCCTCGGCGGAAAAGGTCAGGAAAAGAGGATATGAGCGAGGAGAATGACTTGAGACAATGGTAAGAAGCTTGAGTAAGGAATGGGTCAGGTATTAGAGGCAGAAATTTCAACACCCCCCCTTAATACCAGACCCATGAGTTTGAGGAGATAAGACAGCTTGACTTTTCCCAAAGATTTTGTAAGAAGATCAGCTACCATGTGTTCAGTTGAAATGTGTTGAAGCTGAAAATGATTTTTGTTGATGCTTTCAGTAATCCAACAAAGTTGAGTGTCCACATGTTTTGATCTTTGACGATATCTGAGTGAATCCTTGCATTGTGAAATGGAACTGGCATTGTCAGCAAGGATTAAAGGTGAAGGTGATTTAGGAATATTGAAGGAAGTAAGTAATTTAGTCAGCCAGATTGCTTCACATCCAGCATCTGCAATACCTCTGAACTCAGCCTCAGTACTAGAGATAGTGACAACTTGCTGCTTTTTAGAACTCCAGGAAATAGCTCCTCCATTGAGTATGGCAACATACCCTCCAGTTGAGCGCCTGGTATCAGGATCCCCAGCATAATCAGTGTCAGAGTAAATAAGAGGACAGAGTGATGGATGATTTGGAATTGGGCATTTTCCTCCAAAAGTGAGAGATGATGATGAAGTGGCATGCAGATATCTGAGAGTGTGTTTGACAGCAAGCCAGTGTTTGATACCTGGTTCAATGAGATGTTGAGATAATGCACCAACTGAAAAAGAGAGATCAGGTCTTGTTGCTACAGACAAATAGTTGAGTGCACCAATAGCAGAGCGGTAATTGATTTTCAGAGCATTGAATTCAGCAATTTCTTCACTGGTTGCTTTGACAGGATAATCATTTGGAGATAAAGGAGTAAGACAGGGATTGCAGTTGGCCATATTCCACTTGGACAAAACTTTTTCAGCATAAGAATCTTGTGATAAAGAAAGAGTACGTGCTGTTCTGTTCCTGGTGAGACGCATTCCCAAAATCCAAGTGGCAGGACCAAGATCATCCATCTCAAATTCAGTTTTGATTTTGTCTTTGAACCAAAGAAAATGATTACCAGAAATGACCAGATCATCAACATGAAGATAAATGATACAGATTTGTGATTTGTTTCTCCAAACATACACACACTGATCACACTTAAGGGGGGAGAAGTTGAGCATGCACAAGTAGTCATTTATACGTGAATTCCAGCAAAAGGGAGCTTGTTTGATGCCATAAAGAGGACGCAACAATTGGCAAACTTTACCTTCATTTCCAGCAGTTAGTGTTCCTTCAGGCTGTTCCATATAAACAGTTTCATTTAAGTTTCCCTGGAGAAAAGCTGCCACTACATCCATTTGCTGAACATCCCAGTCAAAATAAGCTGTTAAAGAAAGAATGGTCCTGAGAGAAGTGATCCGTCCAGTGGGTGCAAAAGTTTCATGAAAATCTATTCCTAGGATTTGAGAATATCCTTTTGCTACACAACGGGCTTTGAACTTTGAAACACCACCATCAGCATTAGGTTTAACCCTGAAAACCCACCTGCAGCCAACTACATTAGCTTTTTCAGGCCTGGGGACAATTTTCCAAGTGTTACAACGCTGAAGTGCTTGATGTTCATGTTTCACAGCCTCTGCCCATTCTGCTGAATATTTGGAATAGATTGCTTGCTTATAACACTGGGGTTCAGGAATTTCATGAGCTAGCAAGGGAGCTTCTAGAGGGAAAGCAAAGGCATTTGCTGCATATAACCCAAGAGGATCAGGAGAATCAGAGTAGGAATCATGTTGATAATGATCATAATAAATCTGACGTAAATGTTCAGGAGTTGATGTTTCAGCTGAAGAGTTGTCAGAATAACTGGGGGATTGTGATGAGGGAACATAATCAGGATCTGCTGGATTGTCTGGCTCAATTGATGAATATGATGGATCAGATTGACTGGAACCTTCTTCATCTGGGACATTGGAATGAGGTAATCTTGTTAAGTGGCCAGGTGAAGGACAAGGAGTTGAATTGGAAGGTGTGCCTGACATGTGAAAATCAGAGGAAGAAGAAGAAGAAGAAGAAGGAGAATTATCTTCAGAATGTGAATCAGAAGTGTTTCCTGAGGATGGATCAGGAGTTGGAGACTCAGAAGGAGATTGAGCTGGAGAAAAGGAAAGGCCAGGTGTTGGAAGTGGTTGACTTTCATGAATTTGATCTGGAATTTGCTTCATCAGTTGTGACCATTGAGGGCGCTTAAATCTGGAGTCAAGAAAGGGGAAGAAATTTTTATTGAAGGCCACAGATTTGGCAATAACAATCTTTTTAAGCTCAAGGTCCCAAACACGATAATTTGTTGTTCCAACTTCATATCCAAGCATGACACACTTTCTGGCATTAGCTGAAAACTTTCCAGGACGTTGATGTTTATCAAGGAAAGCATAGCAAGCACAACCAAAAACTCTGAGGTGTGAAACTCTGGGTTTGGATTTATTCCAGGCTTAAAAAGGAGTTGATTTGTTTTGAAGAGCTTTGGTTGGTAATCTGTTTTCAAGATATACTGCTGTTTTAACTGCTTCAGACCATAGGTGAATTGGTGCATTAGAATGAAACATCATGGTGTTGGATTTTTCAGTGGTAATACGGTTTCCTCTCTCAGAAATTGGATTCTGTTGGGGAGTGTAAGGAGCCGTAACTTGAAGAGCAATGCCATGTTGTTTAAGAAAGTTGACCAGACTAGAATTGATATACTCACCACCACCGTCACAAACAAGCTTTTTGATTTTGAAGCCAGATTGCAGCTCTACAGATGCCTTATATTCCAAGAAATATTTGAATACTTGGGCTTTTGAGGAAAGAAGGTAAACATGACGGTATGAAGTGGCCTGATCAGTGAAGTTAAGGTAATACTGAGAACCATCAAAAGAAGGAGGCTGAATTTTCCCAGATAAATCTGTGTGTACAACTTCAAGAGGATTTTTGGAAACAGGCAACTGGCCAGGAAAGGAAGCATGGGTTTGTTTACCCAACACACACGGTTCACAAAAATGCATTTCAGAGTCAGACAAACTAGAACTAGATACATCAGATGCCATTCCATTAAAAAGTTTTTGAATATATGGGGCATAGGGATGTCCTAATCTGTTGTGCCAGAGAGTTAGAGACTGACTTGAAGCTTTTGCATAGAGAGCTGAGGAATTAGGGGGAGACATGCCTTGTGGAACCACAGAAACTTCAAATAATGAATTGGAGATGACTCCTCCCATATAATTCTTTCCATTACGTGAAATAATGAAGTTTGATGTAGGATTAACTGGTGCAGGGATGAGAAGACAACCAGTTCTCCAAAGACGTCCCAGGGAGATGAGATTCCTTCCAAGATCAGGGACATAAAGAGCATCAGAAAAGAAAACTTTTCCTTCCATTCCTCCAGAAGCAGCAACAGTTCCTTTTCCAGTTGCATAGATTGATTTCCCAATACCAGCAAGTTGAATTCGAATGTTGACAGGTTGAAAGCTGATGAAACTGTCTCTGTTGTTAAACATATGACAGCTGGCCCCAGAATCAATAATTGGAGAAAGGTTTGAGGAATGAGAAGCCATGGAAGCAGAAGCGTTGATAATGCAGTCAGAATTTGATTTTTCAGACAAGCAGGCAACAGCTGTAAAAAGAAATTCTTCATCAGAAGGGAAGACAAAAACACAATTGGCCGTGACATCAGGTTGTTCTTCCAGAGGAGGGGGAACAGGAGGCGCTTTGTTGGAATTTTCCTTTGATGGGGCAGCTGAGTTGGCTTGGTTCTTCTTGGGACGGAGTTCAGGATGTTGAACAAAGCAATGATTGTCATCATGTCCAACATTTTGACCATGAACAGAACATGAGAGTTTGCTGCGTGTCTTGGATTTGGATGATTTTGATTATTTGGCTGAGGCAGAGTGAGCATTGACATTTGACATAGCATTGTGAAATTCATCAACAACTTTGTCATCAGCAGCGTAATCCAGGAAAGAAGATAAAACATCATCCAGATGCAGGTGATCAATTTCCTGTCTGTCTCTGGTGAGCAAACCACGCCAATGTTTGAAGGAGGGTGGAAGAGTGGCAAAGAAGAGATAAATAAGAATTTCCTGGGGAATGATGAGCCCAGAGCGGATCATATGGAAGTTAATGCCTTTGAATGCATCAACATGAGTTTTGGGGTCTCCTCCTTCAGAAAGAGAAAGAGTAACCATAGAGAGAAAGTGAGAAATCCATGATCCAACTTTATTGCTGGCGTGTCTTCTTGCAAGAACGGACCACATTTGAGCAGAGGTGTGGCAAGTGTTGACCAGCTTCTTGTTAACATCATCCAATCTGGTAATGATTTCATACCTGCACCTGCTGTCATTTTTGATCCATTGAGCAAGTTGAGCTTTGATTTCAGCGTCTGAAGGTGAACCATCATTGTGAGGAACAGGGGAAGGGACATGTCCAGAAACAATGCCCAAAAGATCCAGAACTTCAAAGTGAAGACGCATAATGTGTTCCCAGGTGTCATAGGATTCGTCAGTTAGAGGGGTGACCATAACCTTACTTGAATCCTGATTGGAGGCCATGATTTGGTCGAGTCAACAGCAAAGATTTGGAGAGAAAGAAGATGAGATGTGAAGAGGATGATCCAAAATCTGAGAGAAAAGGCTGTTTTATTGTCCAGTAAGCGGTTTTGTTGTAAGTATTCTTGAGAGAGGTGCTTTAGGCAACTGGGCCCATAACCTGTAGAAGTTTTAGCACAGAGGAAAGCTAAACACAGGTTAATCAGCAACTGTGCACCTTACAACAACAAGTAACTACAACAAAGCGTGTGCTAAAACTGGACAAAAGACTCTATTCTCCCCACACAGTGCAAAGACTGTCAGATGCGGCCAAAAGGGAAAGCAGTGGACAGGAAGAAGCAGTGGAAGGGATAAAGAGAATAGAGAGAAAGAGAAAGAAAAAGATTTGGATGGGGAAAACGGAAATGGCAAAGAGAGGGCTCATTATATGACAAAGTCCACCATCCAAAACAATAGAAACTAACACGACGTCGATAAAACTACTAAACTACAATACAGAAAAAGAGACAGGTTCACATCCAAGGAAAAAGTTCTCAGCCGGGGAAAAGATTCACACTCCAGGTAAAGAAACACGTCCTCGAGGTCCAGAATCAATACATTGACTCCGGGTGGGAAAGAAATGTTGTTCTTGATGCTGGAGCTCGTATCTTTGGAGTTCCTCGGCGGAAAAGGTCAGGAAAAGAGGATATGAGCGAGGAGAATGACTTGAGACGATGGTAAGAAGCTTGAGTAAGGAATGGGTCAGGTATTAGAGGCAGAAATTTCAACATCCAAGCTTATATTATCTTTTTCTGCCCATTTTGGTCAAGGAATCATTAAGATACAAGCTCAAACGTTGAGGACAACTGTTCTTTCCCACCCGGAGTCATATTCCTTGACCTGAACCTCAAGGATGTGTTTTTTGGACTTGAAATGTCAAAGTGTCATTGTGTGGGAATTGCTCCCTTGACTGTTTTCTCTTGTTTCTGTATTGTAGTTGAGTAGTTTCTGTCAAGTTTGAGTAGTTTTCTGTTGTTTTGGATGGTGGACTTTGTCATATAATCAAGCCTGTACTTTCTGTTTCTGTTTTCCCCATCCAAATATTTTTCTCTCTCTATTCTCTTTGTTCCCTCCTTTACTTCCTCCTGTCCCTGGCTTCCCCTTTTGCCGCTTCTGATAGTCATTGCACTGTGTGGGTAGAATAGAGTCTTTTGTTCAGGTTCTTTCCTTTTCCTATCTATTTTCTTTTCCACTAATATTTTTCATCCTAACCACAGCAGCTCACAATTGTGTCCCTTATAGTTTTAGCACACGCTTTGTTGTAGTTACTTGTTGTTGTAATGTGCACAGTTGCTGATTGACCTGTGTTTAGGTATGGTTTATTCTTGAAATTCATCCAAATCTTTTTCTCTCTATTCTCTTTGCTCCCTCCATTGCTTCCTACTGTCCTGTGCTTCCCCTTTGGCCACTTCTGACAGTCATTGCACTGTGTGGGAAGAATAGAGTCTTTTGTTCAGTTTCAGCACACGCTTTGTTGTAGTAACTTGTTGTTGTAAGGTGCATAGTTGCTTATTGACCTGTGTTTAGCCTTCCCCTGTGCTAAAACTTCTACACCTGGTAGTAATAAAAATTGGCCTAAGCTGGACCAATATCCTACCTTTGATGGTGATTCTTCATCTGATTGGCAACACTTTATCCAAAGAATTGACAATTCAAAGAGATCCATATAAATTTCCAGATGAGGAAATTGTTTACAAGTTAATTTCTTTATTCTCCAATGTTGCCTTGATGTGGTATGAATACGTTTTGTTAGATAACAACCATTATACATGGAATGAATGGAAAACTTTGATTGAGAATCAGTTTGGTGGTTCAAAATTCAGGTTGGATCAACAAAGACTGTATGAAAATGCAAAATATGTGTCCTCCTCTGTTGATAAACCCATTGTTTTTCTTATGAAATTAACAAAGATCCTGAGAGCAATTGATCCTAAGATGGATTATGATATTTGGAGAAATAAAATTATATATAACTTACCAAATTCTCTGAGAGATTTAATTGTGGCTAGAGCTGAGCATGTGAGAGAACACTCTTCTCTCATTAATATCTGTAATGAAGTACTGTTCAACCATAGATATGAACTAAGGAATTATCCTTTTAAATCTTATCATGACCAGCAAAAGCCTTCCACAAAACTTCCAGACAAAACTGGTAGACCTTCTGCCCCAGTTGCACCAAAGAAATATGCAACAAACACTTGTTTTAAATGTAACAAACCATGGCAGAAAGAACATATTTATGAAAAGAAAGTTCATCTTGTTGAGCAATCTGAGGAATCTGAAAATATTCAAGCTGATCTTGATGATTCCTCAAGTGACTGTCATAGCAATATTTGTTATGACCACGAGTCTTCCCAAGAAGTTCTAGTTTTAGAACAGGATATATTATATTTAGATAATTGGTCTAATAATTGTGATATTGACTTGTCTTTTGTAGAAAATGCTGAAGTAAATAGAGATATTAGTGACAGTTCCATTTTAATATCACCTCTGAGAGCACCTGTTATCATAAATGGGAGAAATGTTTATAGAAATTTCTGCATCTAATACCTGACCCATATCTTCTCCAGCTCTTTTCCTTTTCTTTCTCCTCATTCTCCAAGCTTATATCATCTTTCCTGCTCATTTTGGCTGAGGAATCATTGAGATACAAGCTCAAACATCCAGGACAACTGTTCTTTCCCACCCGGAGTCATATTCCTCAATCTGGATCTTGAGGACGTGTTTTTGCCCTTTAAATGTCAAACTGTCATTGTGTTGGAATTTCTCCCTTGACTTTTTTCTCTTCTTTCTTCATTCTCCTTGTTTATGTATTGTAGTTGAGTAGTTTCTATTGACGTCAAGTAGTTTCCTGTTGTTTTGGATGGTGGACTTTGTCATATAATCAAGCCTCTGCTTGCTGTTTCTGTTTTCCCCATCCAAATCTTTTTCTCTCTATTCTCTTTGATCCCTCCATTTCTTCCTCCTGTCCCTTGCTTCCCCTATGGCCTTTTCTGATAGTCATTGCACTGTGTGGGGAGAATAGAGTCTTTTGTTCAGGTTGTTGAAATCTCTGCTTCTAATACCTGACCCATTCCTTACTCCAGCTTCTTATCATCGTCTCAAGTCATTCTCCTTGCTCATATCCTCTTTTCCTGACCTTTTCCACTGAGGAACTTCAAAGATACGAGCTCCAGCATCAAGAACAATATCTCTTTCCCACCCCGAGTCAATCTCTTGATTCTGCACCTCGAGGAAGTGTTTCTATACCTGGAGTGTGAATCTTTTCCCCGGCTGAGAACTTTTTCCTTGGATGTGAACCTGTCTCTTTTTCTGTATTGTAGTTTAGTAGTTTTGTCGATGTCATGTTAGTTTCTATTGTTTTGGATGGTGGACTTTGTCATATAATGAGCCCTCTCTTTGCCATTTCCGCTTTCCCCATCCAAATCTTTTTCTTTCTCTTTCTCTCTATTCTCTTTATCCCTTCCACTGCTTTCCCTTTTGGCCGCATCTGACAGTCTTTGCACTGTGTGGGGAGAATAGAGTCTTTTTTCCAGGTTCATTCCTTTTCTTTTCTGTTATCTTTTCTCTAATTCTTTTAGTCCTAACCACAGCAGCTCACACTTGTGTCCCTTATTGTTTTAGCACACGCTTCGTTGTAGTTACTTGTTGTTGTAAGGTGCACAGTTGCTGATTAACCTGTGTTTAGGTATGTTTGTTTTTGCAATGAAATCCAAATCTTTTTCTTTCACTTTCTCTCTATTCTCTTTATCCCTTCCACTGCTTTCCCTTTTGGCCACATCTGACAGTCTTTGCATTGTGTGGGGAGAATAGAGTCTTTTGTCCAGTTTTAGCACACGCTTTGTTGTAGTTACTTGTTGTTGTAAGGTGCACAGTTGCTGATTAACCTGTGTTTAGCTTTCCTCTGTGCTAAAACTTCATCTGGTTATGGGCCCAGTTGCCTAAAGCACCTCTCTCAAGAATACTTACAACAAAACCGCTTACTGGACAGACAATAAAACAGCCTTTTCTCTCAGATTTTGGATCATCCTCTTCACATCTCATCTTCTTTTGCTCCAAATCTTTGCTGTTGACTCGACCAAATCATGGCCTCCAATCAGGATTCAAGTAGGGTTATGGTCACCCCTCTCACTGACAAATCCTATGACACCTGGGAACACATTATGCGTCTTCACTTTAAAGTTCTGGATCTTTTTGGCATTGTTTCTGGACAAGTCCCTGCCCCTGTTCCTCACAATGATGGTTCACCTTCAGACGCTGAAATCAAAGCTCAACTTGCTTTATGGATCAAAAATGACACCAGGTGCAAGTATGAAATCATCACCAGATTGGATGATGTTAACAAGAAGCTGGTCAACACTTGCCACACCTCTGCTCAAATGTGGTCAGTTCTTGCAAGAAGACATGCCAGAAATAAAGTTGGATCACGGATTTCTCACTTTCTCTCTATGGTTACTCTTTCTCTTTCTGAAGGAGGAGACCCCAAAACTCATGTTGATGCATTCAAAGGCATTAACTTCCATATAATCCGCTTTGGGCTCATCAATATCTTTTTTTCCACTCTTCCACCCTCCTACAAACATTGGCATGGTTTGCTCACCAGAGACAGACAGGAAATTGATCACCTGCATCTGGATGATGTTTTATCTTCTTTCCTGGATTGCGCTGCTGATGACAAAGTTGTTGATGAATTTCACAATGCTATATCAAATGTTAATGCTCATTCTGCCTCAGCCAAATCATCAAAGTAATCCAAATCCAAGGCACGCAGCAAACTCTCATGTTCTGTCCATGGTCAAAATGTTGGACATGATGATAATCATTGCTTTGTTCAACATCCTGAACTCCGTCCCAAGAAGAACCAAGCCAACTCAGCTGCCCCATCAAAAGACAATTCCAACAAAGCAACTCCTGTTCCCCCTCTTCAGGAAGAACAACCTGATGCCACGGCCACTTGTGCTTTTGTCTTCCCTTCTGATGAAGAAATTCTTTTTACAGCTGTTGCCTGCTTGTCTGAAAAATCAAATTCTGACTGCATTATCAACACTTCTGCTTCCATGGCTTCTCATTCCTCAAACCTTTCTCCAATTATTGATTCTGGGGCCAGCTGTCATATGTTTAACAACAGAGAAAGTTTTATCAGCTTTCAACCTGTCAACATTCGAATTCAACTTGCTGGTATTGGGAAATCAATCTATGCAACTGGAAAAGTGACTGTTGCTGCTTCTGGAGGAATGGAAGGAAAAGTTTTCTTTTCTGATGCTCTATATGTCCCTGATCTTGGAAGGAATCTCATCTCCCTGGGACGTCTTTGGAGAACTGGTTGTCTTCTCATCCCTGCACCAGTTAATCCTACATCAAACTTCATTATTTCACGTAATGGAAAGAATTATATGGGAGGAGTCATCTCCAATTCATTATTTGAAGTTTCTGTGGTTCCACAAGGCATGTCTCCCCCTAATTCCTCAGCTCTCTATGCAAAAGCTTCAAGTCAGTCTCTAACTCTCTGGCACAACAGATTAGGACATCCCTACGCCCCATATATTCAAAAAAATTTTAATGGAATGGCATCTGATGTATCTAGTTCTAGTTTGTCTGATTCTGAAATGCATTTTTGTGAACCGTGTGTGTTGGGTAAACAAACCCATGCATCCTTTCCTGGCTAGTTGCCTGTTGCCAAAAATCCTCTTGAATTTATCCACACTGATTTATCTGGGAAAATTTAACCTCCTTCTTTTGATGGTTCTCAGTATTACCTTAAGTTCACTGATCAGGCCACTTCATACCGTCATGTTTACCTTCTTTCCTCAAAAGCCCAAGTATTCAAATATTTCTTGGAATATAAGGCATCTGTAGAGCTGCAATCTGGCTTCAAAATCAAAAAGCTTGTTTGTGACAGTGGTGGTAGGTATATCAACTCTAGTCTGGTCAACTTTCTTAAACAACATGGCATTGCTCTTCAAGTTACGGCTCCTTACACTCCCCAACAGAATCCAATTTCTGAGAGAGGAAACCGTATTACCACTGAAAAATCCAAAACCATGATGTTTCATTCTAATGCACCAATTCACCTATGGTCTGAAGCAGTCAAAACAGCAGTATATCTTGAAAACAGATTACCAACCAAAGCTCTTCAAAACAAATCAACTCCTTTTGAAGCTTGGAATAAATCCAAACCCAGAGTTGTAGAAGTTTTAGCACAAAGGAAAGCTAAACACAGGTCAATCAGCAACTGTGCACCTTACAACAGCAAGTAACTACAACAAAGCGTGTGCTAAAACTGGACAAAAGACTCTATTCTCCCCACACAGTGCAAAGACTGTCAGATGCGGCCAAAAGGGAAAGCAGTGGACAGGAAGAAGCAGTGGAAGGGATAAAGAGAATAGAGAAAAAGAGAAAGAAAAAGATTTGGATTTCATTGCAAAAACAAACATACCTAAACACAGGTCAATCAGCAACTGTGCACCTTACAACAGCAAGTAACTACAACAAAGCGTGTGCTAAAACTATAAGGGACACAAGTGTGAGCTGCTGTGGTTAGGACTAAAAGAATTAGAGAAAAGATAACAGAAAAGAAAAGGAAAGAACCTGGACAAAAGACTCTATTCTCCCCACACAGTGCAAAGACTGTCAGATGCGGCCAAAAGGGAAAGCAGTGGACAGGAAGAAGCAGTGGAAGGGATAAAGAGAATAGAGAAAAAGAGAAAGAAAAAGATTTGGATGGGGAAAACGGAAATGGCAAAGAGAGGCCTCATTATATGACAAAGTCCACCATCCAAAACAATAGAAACTAACACGACGTCGACAAAACTACTAAACTACAATACAGAAAAAGAGACAGGTTCACATCCAAGGAAAAAGTTCTCAGCCGGGGAAAAGATTCACACTCCAGGTAAAGAAACACGTCCTCGAGGTCCAGAATCAATAAATTGACTCCAGGTGGGAAAGAAATGTTGTTCTTGATGCTGGAGCTCGTATCTTTGAAGTTCCTCAGCGGAAAAGGTCAGGAAAAGAGGATATGAGCAAGGAGAATGACTTGAGACGATGGTAAGAAGCTGGAGTAAGGAATGGGTCAGGTATTAGAGGCAGAAATTTCAACACCCCCCCTTAATATCAGACCCATGAGTTTGAGGAGATAAGACAGCTTGACTTTTCCTAAAGATTTTGTAAGAAGATCAGCCACCATGTGTTCAGTTGAAATGTGTTGAAGCTGAAAATGATTTTTGTTGATGCTTTCAGTAATCCAACAAAGTTGAGTGTCCACATGTTTTGATCTTTGACGGTATCTGAGTGAATCCTTGCATTGTGAAATGGAACTGGCATTGTCAGCAAGGATTAAAGGTGAAGGTGACTTAGGAATATTGAAGGAAGTAAGTAATTTAGTCAGCCAGATTGCTTCACATCCAGCATCCACAATGCCTCTGAACTCAGCTTCAGTACTAGAGATAGTGACAACTTGCTGCTTTTTAGAACTCCAGGAAATAGCTCCTCCATTGAGTATGGCAACATACCCTCCAGTTGAGCGCCTGGTATCAGGATCCCCAGCATAATCAGTGTCAGAGTAAATAAGAGGACAGAATGATGGATGATTTGGAATTGGGCATTTTCCTCCAAAAGTGAGAGATGATGATGAAGTGGCACGCAGATATCTGAAAGTGTGTTTGACAGCAAGCCAGTGTTTGATACCTGGTTCAATGAGATGTTGAGATAATGCACCAACTGCAAAAGAGAGATCAGGTCTTGTTGCAACAGACAAATAGTTGAGTGCACCAATAGCAGAGCGGTAATTGATTTTCAGAGCATTGAATTCAGCAATTTCTTCACTGGTTGCTTTGACAGGATAATCATTTGGGGATAAGGGAGTAAGACAGGGATTACAGTTGGCCATATTCCAGTTGGACAAAACTTTTTCAGCATAAGAATCTTGTGATAAAGAAAGAGTACGTGCTGTTCTGTTCCTGGTGAGATGCATTCCTAAAATCCAAGTGGCAGGACCAAGATCATCCATCTCAAATTCAGTTTTGATTTTGTCTTTGAACCAAAGAAAATGATTACCAGTAATGACCATATCATCAACATGAAGATAAATGATACAAATTTGTGATTTGTTTCTCCAAACATACACACACTGATCACACTTAAGGGGGGAAAAGTTGAGCTTGCACAAGTAGTCATTTATACGTGAATTCCAGCAAAAGGGAGCTTGTTTGATGCCATAAAGAGGACGCAACAATTGGCAAACTTTACCTTCATTTCCAGCAGTTAGTGTTCCTTCAGGCTGTTCCATATAAACAGTTTCATTTAAGTTTCCCTGGAGAAAAGCTGCCACTACATCCATTTGATGAACATCCCAGTCAAAATAAGCTGCTAAAGAAAGAATGGTCCTGAGAGAAGTGATCCGTCCAGTGGGTGCAAAAGTCTCATGAAAATCTATTCCTAGGATTTGAGAATATCCTTTTGCTACACAACGGGCTTTGAACTTTGAAACACCACCATCAGCATTAGGTTTAACCCTGAAAACCCACCTGCAGCCAATTACATTAGCTTTTTCAGGCCTGGGGACAATTTTCCAAGTGTTACAACGCTGAAGTGCTTGATGTTCATGTTTCACAGCCTCTGCCCATTCTGCTGAATATTTGGAATAGATTGCTTGCTTATAACACTGCGGTTCAGGAATTTCATGAGCTAGCAAGGGAGCTTCTAGAGAGAAAGCAAAGGCATTTGCTGCATATAACCCAAGAGGATCAGGAGAATCAGAGTAGGAATCATGTTGATAATGATCATAATAAATCTGACGTAAATGTTCAGGAGTTGATGTTTCAGCTGAAGAGATGTCAGAATAACTGGGGGATTGTGATGAGGGAACATAATCAGGATCTGCTGGATTGTCTGGCTCAATTGATGAATATGATTGATCAGATTGACTGGAACCTTCTTCATCTGGGACATTGGAATGAGGTAATCTTGTTAAGTGGCCAGGTGAAGGACAAGGAGTTGAATTGGAAGGTGTGCCTGACATGTGAAAATCAGAGGAAGAAGAAGAAGAAGGAGAATTATCTTCAGAATGTGAATCAGAAGTGTTTCCTGAGGATGGATCAGGAGTTGGAGACTCAGAAGGAGATTGAGCTGGAGAAAAGGAAAGGCCAGGTGTTGGAAGTGGTTGACTGTCATGAATTTGATCTGGAATTTGCTTCATCAGTTGTGACCATTGAGGGCGCTTAAATCTGGAGTCAAGAAAGGGGAAGAAATTTTCATTGAAGGCCACAGATTTGGCA
Source organism: Hemileia vastatrix (assembly GCA_030280995.1). Taxonomy (NCBI): domain Eukaryota; kingdom Fungi; phylum Basidiomycota; class Pucciniomycetes; order Pucciniales; family Zaghouaniaceae; genus Hemileia; species Hemileia vastatrix. Next base: position 21,427,416 of record JASXTE010000012.1, on the reverse strand, counting down.
ATAACAATCTTTTTAAGCTCAAGGTCCCAAACACGATAATTTGTTGTTCCAACTTCATATCCAAGCATGACACACTTTCTGGCATTAGCTGAAAACTTTCCAGGACGTTGATGTTTATCAAGGAAAGCATAGCAAGCACAACCAAAAACTCTGAGGTGTGAAACTCTGGGTTTGGATTTATTCCAGGCTTCAAAAGGAGTTGATTTGTTTTGAAGAGCTTTGGTTGGTAATCTGTTTTCAAGATATACTGCTGTTTTAACTGCTTCAGACCATAGGTGAATTGGTGCATTAGAATGAAACATCATGGTTTTGGATTTTTCAGTGGTAATACGGTTTCCTCTCTCAGAAATCGGATTTTGTTGGGGAGTGTAAGGAGCCGTAACTTGAAGAGCAATGCCATGTTGTTTAAGAAAGTTGACCAGACTAGAGTTGATATACTCACCACCACCGTCACAAACAAGCTTTTTGATTTTGAAGCCAGATTGCAGCTCTACAGATGCCTTATATTCCAAGAAATATTTGAATACTTGGGCTTTTGAGGAAAGAAGGTAAACATGACGGTATGAAGTGGCCTGATCAGTGAACTTAAGGTAATACTGAGAACCATCAAAAGAAGGAGGCTGAATTTTCCCAGATAAATCTGTGTGGACAACTTCAAGAGGATTTTTGGCAACAGGCAACTGGCCAGGAAAGGAAGCATGGGTTTGTTTACCCAACACACACGGTTCACAAAAATGCATTTCAGAGTCAGACAAACTAGAACTAGATACATCAGATGCCATTCCATTAAAAAGCTTTTGAATATATGGGGCGTAGGGATGTCCTAATCTGTTGTGCCAGAGAGTTAGAGACTGACTTGAAGCTTTTGCATAGAGAGCTGAGGAATTAGGGGGAGACATGCCTTGTGGAACCACAGAAACTTCAAATAATGAATTGGAGATGACTCCTCCCATATAATTCTTTCCATTACGTGAAATAATGAAGTTTGATGTAGGATTAACTGGTGCAGGGATGAGAAGACAACCAGTTCTCCAAAGACGTCCCAGGGAGATGAGATTCCTTCCAAGATCAGGGACATAAAGAGCATCAGAAAAGAAAACTTTTCCTTCCATTCCTCCAGAAGCAGCAACAGTTCCTTTTCCAGTTGCATAGATTGATTTCCCAATACCAGCAAGTTGAATTCGAATGTTGACAGGTTGAAAACTGATAAAACTGTCTCTGTTGTTAAACATATGACAGCTGGCCCCAGAATCAATAATTGGAGAAAGGTTTGAGGAATGAGAAGCCATGGAAGCAGAAGCGTTGATAATGCAGTCAGAATTTGATTTTTCAGACAAACAGGCAACAGCTGTAAAAAGAAATTCTTCATCAGAAGGGAAGACAAAAGCACAATTGGCCGTGACATCAGGTTGTTCTTCCTGAGGAGGGGGAACAGGAGTTGCTTTGTTGGAATTGTCCTTTGATGGGGCAGCTGAGTTGGCTTGGTTCTTCTTGGGACGGAGTTCAGGATGTTGAACAAAGCAATGATTGTCATCATGTCCAACATTTTGACCATGAACAGAACATGAGAGTTTGCTGCGTGCCTTGGATTTGGATGATTTTGATGATTTAGCTGAGGCAGAGTGAGCATTGACATTTGACATAGCATTGTGAAATTCATCAACAACTTTGTCATCAGCAGCGTAATCCAGGAAAGAAGATAAAACATCATCCAGATGCAGGTGATCAATTTCCTGTCTGTCTCTGGTGAGCAAACCACGCCAATGTTTGAAGGAGGGTGGAAGAGTGGCAAAAAAGAGATAAATAAGAATTTCCTGGGGAATGATGAGCCCAGAACGGATCATATGGAAGTTAATGCTTTTGAATGCATCAACATGAGTTTTGGGGTCTCCTCCTTCAGAAAGAGAAAGAGTAACCATAGAGAGAAAGTGAGAAATCCGTGATCCAACTTTATTGCTGGCGTGTCTTCTTGCAAGAACTGACCACATTTGAGCAGAGGTGTGGCAAGTGTTGACCAGCTTCTTTCTCTGATTCTTTTAGTCCTAACCACAGCAGCTCACACTTGTGTCCCTTATAGTTTTAGCACACGCTTTGTTGTAGTTACTTGTTGTTGTAAGGTGCACAGTTGCTGATTGACCTGTGTTTAGGTATGTTTGTTTTTGCAATGAAATCCAAATCTTTTTCTTTCTCTTTCTCTCTATTCTCTTTATCCCTTCCACTGCTTCTTCCTGTCCACTGCTTTCCCTTTTGGCCGCATCTGACAGTCTTTGCACTGTGTGGGGAGAATAGAGTCTTTTGTCCAGTTTTAGCACACGCTTTGTTGTAGTTACTTGTTGTTGTAAGGTGCACAGTTGCTGATTGACCTGTGTTTAGCTTTCCTTTGTGCTAAAACTTCTTCATGGTTCAAAGACAAAATCAAAACTGAATTTGAGATGGATGATCTTGGTCCTGCCACTTGGATTTTGGGAATGCATCTCACCAGTAACAGAACAGCACGTACTCTTTCTTTATCACAAGATTTTTATGCTGAAAAAGTTTATTCCAACTGTAATCCCTGTCTTACCTTCTTATCCCCAAATGATTATCCTGTCAAAGCAACTAGTGAAGAAATTGCTGAATTCAATGCTCTGAAAATCAATTACCGCTCTGCTATTGGTGCACTCAATTATTTGTCTGTTGCAACAAGACCTGATCTCTCTATTGAAGTTGGTGCATTATCTCAACATCTTATTGAATCAGGTATCAAACACTGGCTTGCTGTTAAACACACTTTCAGATATTTGCGTGCCATTTCATCATCATCTCTCACTTTTGGAGGAAAATGCCCAATTCCAAATCATTAATCACTCTGTCCTCTTATTTACTCTGACACTGATTATGCTGGGGATCCTGATACCAGGTGCTCAACTGGAGGGTATGTTGCCATACTCAATGGAGTAGCTATTTCCTGGAGTTCTAAAAACAGAAAGTTGTTACTATCTCTAGTACTGAAGCTGAGTTCAGAGGCATTGTGGATGCTGGATGTGAAGCAATCTGGCTGACTAAATTACTTACTTCCTTCAATATTCCTAAATCACCTTCACCTTTAATCCTTGCTGACAATGCCAGTTCCATTTCACAATACAAGGATTCACTCAGATACCGTCAAAGATCAAAACATGTGGACACTCAACTTTGTTGGATTACTGAAAGCATCAACAAAAATCATTTTCAGCTTCAACACATTTCAACTGAACACATGGTGGCTGATCTTCTTACAAAATCTTTGGGAAAAGTCAAGCTGTCTTATCTCCTCAAACTCATGGGTCTGGTATTAAGGGGGGTTGTTGACATTTCTGCCTCTAATACCTGACCCATTCCTTACTCCAGCTTCTTACCATTGTCTTAAGTCATTCTCCTTGCTCATATCCTCTATTCCTGACCTTTTCCGCCAAGGAACTTCAAAGATACGGGCTCCAACATCAAGAACAACATTTCTTTCCCACCTGGAGTCAATGTATTGATTCTGGACCTCAAGGACGTGTTTCTTTACCTGGAGTGTGAATCTTTTCACCGGCTGAGAACTTTTTCCTTGGATGTGAACCTGTCTCTTTTCCTGTATTGTAGTTTAGTAGTTTTGTCGACGTCATGTTAGTTTCTATTGTTTTGGATGGTGGACTTTGTCATATAATGAGCACTCTCTTTGCCATTTCCGTTTTCCCCATCCAAATCTTTTTCTTTCTCTTTCTCTCTATTCTCTTTATCCCTTCCACTGCTTCTTCCTGTCCACTGCTTTCCCTTTTGGCCGCATCTGACAGTCTTTGCACTGTGTGGGGAGAATAGAGTCTTTTGTCCAGGTTCTTTCCTTTTCTTTTCTGTTATCTTTTCTCTAATTCTCTTAGTCCTAACCACAGCAACTCACACTTGTGTCTCTTATAGTTTTAGCACACGCTTTGTTGTAGTTACTTGTTGTTGTAAGGTGCACAGTTGCTGATTAACCTGTGTTTAGGTATGTTTGTTTTTGCAATGACATCCAAATCTTTTTCTTTCTCTTTCTCTCTATTCTCTTTATCCCTTCCACTGCTTCTTCCTGTCCACTGCTTTCCCTTTTGGCCGCATCTGAGAGTCTTTGCACTGTGTGGGGAGAATAGAGTCTTTTTTCCAGTTTTAGCACACACTTTGTTGTAGTTACTTGTTGTTGTAAGGTGCACAGTTTCTGATTAACCTGTGTTTAGATTTCCTCTGTGCTAAACCTTCTTCATCACCCATGGGTACCCTCTAACAAAAGTTTCCAACAAACACATGCATAGCATCATCATAAAAAAAACAAGATAAAGAATGGTCCGTAGTTTATCCTCATTGCGGAGTCAATCTTCTTCATGCCTAGTGCCTCTGGGATAAAACCTCTTCACTTGGTCTGCAGCCACCCTCTTTTTCAAGACTGCACCATCCAACTCTTCCAAAACATAAGAACCTCCAGATGCCTGAGATCTGACTCTGTAAGGTCCATTCCATCTGTCAGCAAAAATTTTCCCCCACTGACTCTCCAAACTTCTATTATACACCAAAACCAAACAACCAGGTTTCAAGGGATTCCTGAGTCTATGAGCCAACTTCTTTTCCCAGTACCTGACTGATTGATTCCTAATCTTCATCATCCTAGAGTATGCCTTCTCCTGACATTCCTCTCTACATTCTAACTGTTGCATCCTGGCACAGAGCAAATTTTCTGTTGAGTGCACGTCATCCCAATCAATTCCAAGATAAGAGACAGCTTTGAAGTCCACTGGTAAAACGTCTTTCTGACCAAACATTAACTTGTAAGGAGAATAGCCAGTTGTCCTCTTTACAGTGACCCTATCAGCAAATAACGCCAAGGGTAAATAATGCCTCCACTTTTCGGCACTATCTCCGCACATCTTCACCAAAGCATTCTTGATAACTTGATGGCCTCTTTCAACCATACGTTCAGCTTCAGGATAATAAGGTGTAGCCACTCTAACTTTAGAACCAACACTAGCCACAGCTTCTTTAAATTCGGCACCAAACTCTGGCCCACCATCAACAGTCACCAACTTGATCAACCCATACCTATAAATCCACTCCTTCTTCAAAAACTCTGCCACATTCTTGGCAGTCAAATTAACCAGAGGCACTGCCTCAACCCAACCAGACAAATCATCCCTAGCAACAATCAAGTATTTATACCTGTCCTCTTTAATATGGACAGCATCCAGACTGACCCTTCCAAAAACAGTTGATTCTCCAGTAGCACGGCCCACCTCTTTAGGTTTTAAGTGACTTCTTCTTTGACATTCTTCACAAGATTGAACCCAACCCTGCACAGCCAACTTCATACCTGGCCACCAAAATCTGTCTGCTACTCTTCTATAAGTCTCCCCAAAGCCTCTATGACCAAGGTCTTCATGCAAAGACTTCAAAACCAACTCTTGACCCTTCTTCTGAGTCACCACCACTTGAGGATTTGGATGTCTCCTCCTCATCAACCGCCTTCCTGACACATAAAATCCAGGACTCTTCTTCTTGATCGCCAACCAAGTATCATCATCACAACTATCTGGCCTCTCCAAGGTCAAAAGTTATTACACCAAAATTAAATTAAACCCAGACTGACCCCAGGTCTCATCTTCAAAATCCAACAACACCACATCCAAGGGTACAATTCTGTCACCAAAATCACTAGTATGAACATGAGCTAATTGAGCAGCCCAACCAGGACACCAATCCTTAAATTTCAGCATGTCCTTCTCTTTCCACTGAACCTTGTGAGAATCCAGTTCACTAACAAAAACACCCTTTTCCAATTTTGAGCTGTCCCAAACAACAACTCCATCTTCATCAACAAAAACATCCTGATCACCAGAATCAAGATCAGATCCAGCCAGTTTAGCCTCTTGGGGGAGGTCAGAACAATCATCCAGTTTAGCCTCATGGGGGAGGACAGAAAAATCTTCAGCACCCTTTGTGCTGGCCCTAACCACTGGAACATTCTCATCAAACTCTTCAGCCTCAGAATCTTCATCTGTAGGTGGCCTCCTTGACAATCCATCAGTCATCGTAAAAGTTTTGCCTGGTTTGTGTGCCAGGTCAAAAGAAAAATGTTGAATAAATGCCACCCACCTAGTCATTGGAGCATTTGGAAGACTAGGTGTATTGATCATCTGAACCAAAGATTTTGCATCCACCTGCAGCTCAAAATGCTGCGCCCACAAAACCATATGTAGCTTCTTTAAAATTTTAGCTACGCCACACAATTCCAACTTAGGTTGAGAATATCTAGATTCCACCTCATTAAACACCACAGACTCATACCTTACTGGCCTGACCCTCCCAGTCTTATCCTCCTGAGACAAAACAGCACCAGCAGCAATATAACTTGAGTCCACTGCCAGATAAATTTTTCCAGCACCAACACCATAATCCAACTTATGAAGAACAATATTTTCACCAACAACCCTTTTCAACTTCTGAAAAAAATCTTCACACTCTTCAGTCCATTCCCAATCTGCATCTTTTCTGGTCAACCTCCTTAAAGGTGAAGCCAACAAAGAAAAATCCTTAATAAAAATCCTGACATATACACATACACCCAAAAATCCCCTGACTTCAGTAGTATTTTTAGGCCTTGGCCATGACTGTATTTTATTAATCTTCTTCTTCGCCATAATCCTTCCCTCTTTACATACCACATGACCCAGAATTTCCAAAGCAGGAACACAACAACAGAATTTTGACCCTGAAATGGTCAAACCAGCCTCTTCAATCCTAAACAACACTCTCTCTAGAGTTATTGCATATTCCCACACAAACCTCCTTATGCCAGGGTTCTCCGCTAACACCTCATTACCATAATCAGTGGATGGTCCTTTAATTCCACCATCATCAATAAAAATACCAGCATGAGTAGGAACCTCATCCTGCAAAATCCAAGCCATCTGTGCTTGATAAACTGCCACTGAATTAGTTGCTCCTTGAGGCAACCTAGTGAGCTGAAATCTTCCCAAAGGAGTCTCAAAAGTTGTGAGAGGCCTTGCATCCGTATGTAGTTCCCTCTCATCATAACCACCCATAATATCACCCAAACTATAACACACCCTTCCAGCAAAAGCTTCAACAAAATCCTCTGCACTTGGTGGCATACCAGCGTCCTTGATAGTGATTCTATTCAAGGCTCTAAGATCATAAACCACCCGCAAATTTCCATTCTGATTCTTTACACAGAACACCGGACTTGAGTAACTGTATGTTGATTGTTCATATAACCCAGTCCTTACTCTTTCCCTAACAATCTCCACAAAATCCTCTCTAATAGCGGCTGGAATCGGAATAGGTTTGATTTGCCAAGGTTCATGACAAACCACAGGAACCAAGTAAGGTTCCCCATAAGAGTGCTTCAATACACCCCTTTCCTCCTCAACAAACGCCACAGCTTTTTCCCATAGCACAATAACGTGCAACAACAACTTCTTTTCTTCTTCAGACAACCACCCATCAGGACCAAAATTAACAACTTTCAATCTTTCCACGGTCACCCTAGCCGTCTCTCCAAATTCTGGAGGAATCTTCACCAAAGGAGTACAGTACGAATCTCTTGACAAAGGAGGTCTCTTCAAGGGCGGATTCAAGCCCACAGGCATAGGCTCATTGAAAGGCCTAATCTTCTGTGCTACCTTCTTATACTTTGCCGCTCCACCTTCAACTTGAGGGATCTTCAGGAAATCTTCACCACCAGACCTGGAACAAAAACCAAGGGTTTCCCCATTGCTCACTTGTGTGGCCAAGGTAATGTTTTTGAAAGGTGTAGAAGAAACCCTAGTGGTGAACAATTGGGAGGACTTACTTTTAGACCCCAATCTCACCACTCCAAAACTTTTCCACAATTCCACATCTTCATCCTCACTTCCAACTTCCAAATCTTCAAATCTTGATTAATCTTCTGAATCACATCTTCTAAAATTGTGCACTTTATCCTCATGCTGGAGGCCCAAAAATCAATCTTGATGGTCTTCTCTCTTCAAAATTTTCTGCAGTTTAACCTCATGCTGGAAGCCCAAAAATAGATCTTGATGATCTTCTCTCTTCAAAATTTTCTGCAGTTTAACCTCATGCTGGAGGCCCAAAAATCAATCTTGATGATCTTCTCTCTTCAAAATTTTCTGCAGTTTAACCTCATGCTGGAGGCCTAAAAATAGATCTTGACAATCTTCACAAAAATATTTTGCATCTTCTTTCTTCATTATCTTCAAATTTTTTTCTTGATTTTCATGAATTATCTTGAAATTTTTATCTTCTTTTCTTGAGTTTTCTTCTGACCTACAAAAATAACCAGGGTTTTTCCCAATGCTCACAGGTGTGGCCCAGGTAATGTTTTTGAAAGGTGTAGAAGAAACCCTAGCAGTGCACAATTGGGAGGACTTACTTTTAGACCCCAATCTCACCGCCCCAAAACTTTTCTGCATATCTTTCAATAAAGATATATAACCAATCTTCTTCTTTGAACTTGAATTAAAAATAATTAAAAATCTTGAGAGAGAACAGAGACTTGATAAAAAACTTGATGAATACTTGCAGAGAAGAGAAACATTAAAAAGAGAAAGTTGAAAATCCACTTGGTATATCTCCAAGGGAGCTGACCTACTACAACCTGGGATTTCCTCATCTCGGGGAGAGGTTGTAGCACTAGGGTGATCAGCCCTTATTACTCTAAAAAAGACAGACTCTCAATAGAGCCTGAGCCGCACTCCAAAAAACCAGATGTTGCAATTTCTGCCTCTAATACCTGACCCATTCCTTACTCCAGCTTCTTACCTTTGTCTCAAGTCATTCTCCTTGCTCATATCCTCTTTTCCTGACTTTTTCCAACGAGGAACTTCAAAGATACGAGCTCCAGCATCAAGAACAACATTTCTTTCCCACCCGGAGTCAATGTATTGATTCTGGACCTCGAGGACGTGTTTCTTTACCTGGAGTGTGAATCTTTTCCCCGGCTGAGAACTTTTTCCTTAGATGTGAACCTGTCTCTTTTCCTGTATTGTAGTTTAGTAGTTTTGTCGACGTTGTGTTAGTTTCTATTGTTTTGGATGGTGGACTTTGTCATATAATGAGCCCTCTCTTTGCCATTTCCGTTTTCCTCATCCAAATCTTTTTCTTTCTCTTTCTCTCTATTCTCTTTATCCCTTCCACTGCTTCTTCCTGTCCACTGCTTTCCCTTTTGGCCGCATCTGACAGTCTTTGCACTGTGTGGGGAGAATAGAGTCTTTTGTCCAGGTTCTTTCCTTTTCTTTTCTGTTATCTTTTCTCTGATTCTTTTAGTCCTAACCACAGCAGCTCACACTTGTGTCCCTTATAGTTTTAGCACACGCTTTGTTGTAGTTACCTGTTGTTGTAAGGTGCACAGTTGCTGATTAACCTGTGTTTAGCTTTCCTCTGTGCTAAAACTTCTTCTCCAGAGGCAACACCCACTTCCTTCCTTCTCCTGCAGCAGTCCATGCACTGGCACATTGAAGATAAACCAGGCCTGGTCTCCCAACCATCCTCTCCAGGGGATGACAACCTCATGTGAAGCCTCCTTTCGTCTTCACCAGTCAACTCCAAACTGATTCCCAAATCAAATTGATAACCAATTCTTGCCTGAAAATCCATCAAGAATTGCCCACCCAAAACTGCTTTTACATTACCTTTAGCAATGTAAAAATGAACCTTCTCTGAGGCTGCTCCAACATCTAACTTCACAAACTCTGAAGTTCCAACCAATTCAGTGACATGGCCACCGATCCCTCTTGAATTCCCACAAATACCAGTTTTGATGGGGAGGCCCATATGAGTTGCCTCAAACAAAGAAATCAGGTTTATCTGAGAACCTGAATCCACCAATGCCCTTGCCACCCTGCCATTCAGAGTGACATTGACATATCCCAGAGGAGCAGAAAAATGAGTTTCCAACCCCTCACCAAACTTTTCAGCAGAATCACAAATGTATTCTACCTCACCAGAAGAAACTCTTCTCCTGGTCAACAACTTTTTCTGCCTATCAGCCAACCCTGGACTGATAGCATACAATTCCCCATAAGATAGGGAAACCTGACCCTGATTCATCCTTTCCAGGACAGAGTCCATCATAAAATTAACTTGACCAGACACTACTGGCCTCTCAAAGTGAGCTCTTTGCTTCACCATCTTGGTCCTAGAAGCTTCTTGAGGACCAGCACCACCAACAGATTTACCATTAACAGGAACCAAACCAGATCCCTCACCAGAACCTCTGACTCCAACAGGCTTTGGCAATGAAGCCAAAGGGACATCCTCCACAGAGTCAGAATCCACCTCCATTGGCATTGGCTCACCATTCAGATCCAATGCACCAAAACTAGGGGGGCCCATATCAGCCATACCCTTCTGCATCTTGTACAGCTCCTCTTTGCTGTACCTCTTCCTAGCTGCACTCAGCTTAGGATCCACCTTTGAAACATTTGGCTTTGGTTGGGCCTGAGAACTGCTCTTAGGCCTTCCCGCCTTCCCTGCTTCCACATCATAAACACCAGCCAAGCATTCACCACTTGACTGTCCACCACAAGAATACAACTCCAAACCACCAAAGGAAGTAGAAAAAGAGACCTTATTGACCTCCTTGCACTTTACCTTGATGTCCTCATCTACCTTAACAGAAGACTTCCCCTGATCAGGAATCTCCTCAAACCTTGGCCTCCTTTGATTGAGACCACCCCTTCTCCTGACCAAATCCACAGGAGCCTGCCCCTCACTGGGCTTCACAAAAGAACCGTCAGGGAACTTAAAAACCCTGCCATCAAACTCCAATTTTCCTTCAGACACATCTCTGTTCAGTGCCCAACAATCATTGAACCTGTGCCCCCTCCTACTGCAATAAGAGCAAACCCAAGGATCACTCCTAGCAGCCCTCCTTTCAAAATCTCTAGGCTGAGAAGGTGCCTTATTAACCTTCTTGGCCTCTTGGACAAAAATATGCAGCTGCTTTGTAAGATCAGCCAACTGCTCCACCATTGGGTCCCTCTCCTGTTTGGGAACCTGCACCAAATTCTTCTCCTCCTTCTTCTCCCTAACTTCCTCTTCAGCCAAAGCCTCACTGACTTTGCTGACATACTTTGCACACCCCTCCTGATAGGTGTCCACAGCCAATAACTTCAAATGGGCCTCAACAGCCTCCTTCACCTTATCCAAGGCAGGCAACTTCTGGTCCCCATTAGAAAGAGTCTTCATCAATTCCTTTCTTGACAACTCCTTCAACACATCCATCCTGACATCTCTAGCCAGGGCAGACCAAAAAACATCCTTGGCAGCATTTTCATGTGCCAGCTCCTCCACTTCTACCAAATATTCCACCACAGGATCAAACTGTAGCAGAAACTTTCTGTAACTATGTAAGTTACTAACACCACCATAAGATTGCCATTCACTGACAACCTTTTTCAGATCCACCATAGTGAACCTGACCCCCCATCTATCCACCATCTCCCTACACAACAATTTCCAATCCCTCTTCTTGTAGCGAGACATGGCCACAATCTCCTTCTCCACTGACCTATCACCAATGAAGAAGATAATCTGCTTCACCATGTCCAGGTAGGAGGCACCATCCACTCCAGCAGCAGTTTCATACTTCTCTAGAAACCACTTGACATCCTTGCCATTAAACTTGGTACCATCCCAAGTTTTAATCCTCACACACTCCCTAACCATCACAGAAGGAGGACCATCCCCCCCACTGACAGTCACCACAGGAATAGCAGAACCAGAAGTCATTCCTCCTGACCAAAACACCAAAAAGAGCCAACCAAAGAAAACAGAGATTCCAAAGAACTAGCAAGTTCTACCCCAAATTGGGCGCCAGAAATGTAGACAATCTTATAGTACTAGCTATAGGCCTTGACCAAGGGAGTTGGAGAAAAACCAGAGAGAAAATCCCCTTTCCCTTTAAAAAAATAGAGTGAGATTTACTTGCTAAAGTAAGTTGGTTCCTGTTTTGCTAAAGCTCCTTGTTGAAATTTCTGCCTCTAATACCTGACCCATTCCTTACTCCAGCTTCTTACCATCGTCTCAAGTCACTCTCCTTGCTCATATCCTCTTTTCCTGACCTTTTCCGCCGAGGAACTTCAAAGATACGAGTTCCAGCATCAAGAACAACATTTCTTTCCCACCCGGAGTCAATGTATTGATTCTGGACCTCGAGGATGTGTTTCTTTACCTGGAGTGTGAAACTTTTCCCCGGCTGAGAACTTTTTCCTTGAATGTGAACCTGTCTCTTTTTCTGTATTGTAGTTTAGTAGTTTTGTCGATGTCGTGTTATTTTCTATTGTTTTGGATGGTGGACTTTGTCATATAATGAGCCCTCTCTTTGCCATTTCCGTTTTCCCCATCCAAATCTTTTTCTTTCTCTTTCTCTCTATTCTCTTTATCCCTTCCACTGCTTCTTCCTGTCCACTGCTTTCCCTTTTGGCCGCATCTGACAGTCTTTGCACTGTGTGGGGAGAATAGAGTCTTTTGTCCAGTTTTAGCACACGCTTTGTTGTAGTTACTTGTTGTTGTAAGGTGCACAGTTGCTGATTGACCTGTGTTTAGCTTTCCTTTGTGCTAAAACTTCTACATTTCAAAGTTCAAAGCCCGTTGTGTAGCAAAAGGATATTCTCAAATCCAGGAATAGATTTTCATGAAACTTTTGCACCCACTGGACGGATCACTTCTCTCAGGACCATTCTTTCTTTAGCAGCTTATTTTGACTGGGATGTTCATCAAATGGATGTAGTGGCAGCTTTTCTCCAGGGAAACTTAAATGAAACTGTTTATATGGAACAGCCTGAAGGAACACTAACTGCTGGAAATGAAGGTAAAGTTTGCCAATTGTTGCGTCCTCTTTATGGCATCAAACAAGCTCCCTTTTGCTGGAGTTCACGTATAAATGACTACTTGTGCAAGCTCAACTTCTCCCCCCTTAAGTGTGATCAGTGTGTGTATGTTTGGAGAAACAAATCACAAATCTGTATCATTTATCTTCATGTTGATGATATGGTCATTACTGGTAATCATTTTCTTTGGTTCAAAGACAAAATCAAAACTGAATTTGAGATGGATGATCTTGGTCCTGCCACTTGGATTTTGGGAATGCGTCTCACCAGGAACAGAACAGCACGTACTCTTTCTTTATCACAAGATTCTTATGCTGAAAAAGTTTTGTCCAACTGGAATATGGCCAACTGCAATCCCTGTCTTATTCCCTTATCTCCAAATGATTATCCTGTCAAAGCAACCAGTGAAGAAATTGCTGAATTCAATGCTCTGAAAATCAATTACCGCTCTGCTATTGGTGCACTCAACTATTTGTCTGTTGCAACAAGACCTGATCTCTCTTTTGCAGTTGGTGCATTATCTCAACATCTCATTGAACCAGGTATCAAACACTGGCTTGCTGTCAAACACACTTTCAGATATCTGCGTGCCACTTCATCATCATCTCTCACTTTTGGAGGAAAATGCCCAATTCCAAATCATCCATCACTCTGTCCTCTTATTTACTCTGACACTGATTATGCTGGGGATCCTGATACCAGGCGCTCAACTGGAGGGTATGTTGCCATACTCAATGGAGGAGCTATTTCCTGGAGTTCTAAAAAGCAGCAAGTTGTCACTATCTCTAGTACTTAAGCTGAGTTCAGAGGCATTGTGGATGCTGGATGTGAAGAAATCTGGCTAACTAAATTACTTACTTCCTTCAATATTCCTAAGTCACCTTCACCTTTAATCCTTGCTGACAATGCCAGTTCCATTTCACAATGCAAGGATTCACTCAGATACCGTCAAAGATCAAAACATGTGGACACTCAACTTTGTTGGATTACTGAAAGCATCAACAAAAATCATTTTCAGCTTCAACACATTTCAACTGAACACATGGTGGCTGATCTTCTTACAAAATCTTTGGGAAAAGTCAAGCTGTCTTATCTCCTCAAACTCATGGGTCTGATATTAAGGGGGGTTGTTTGTTGAAATTTCTGCCTCTAATACCTGACCCATTCCTTACTCCAGCTTCTTACCATCGTCTCAAGTCATTCTCCTTGCTTATATCCTCTTTTCCTGACCTTTTCCGCCGAGGAACTTCAAAGATACGAGCTCCAGCATCAAGAACAACATTTCTTTCCCACCCGGAGTCAATGTATTGATTCTGGACCTCGAGGACGTGTTTCTTTACCTGGAGTGTGAATCTTTTCCCCGGCTGGGAACTTTTTCCTTGGATGTGAACCTGTCTCTTTTTCTGTATTGTAGTTTAGTAGTTTTGTCGACGTCGTGTTAGTTTCTATTGTTTTGGATGGTGGACTTTGTCATATAATGAGCCCTCTCTTTGCCATTTCCGTTTTCCCCATCCAAATCTTTTTCTTTCTCTTTCTCTCTATTCTCTTTATCCCTTCCACTGCTTCTTCCTGTCCACTGCTTTCCCTTTTGGCCGCATCTGACAGTCTTTGCACTGTGTGGGGAGAATAGAGTCTTTTGTCCAGGTTCTTTCCTTTTCTTTTCTGTTATCTTTTCTCTGATTCTTTTAGTCCTAACCACAGCAGCTCACACTTGTGTCCCTTATAGTTTTAGCACACGCTTTGTTGTAGTTACTTGTTGTTGTAAGGTGCACAGTTGCTGATTGACCTGTGTTTAGGTATGTTTGTTTTTGCAATGAAATCCAAATCTTTTTCTTTCTCTTTCTCTCTATTCTCTTTATCCCTTCCACTGCTTCTTCCTGTCCACTGCTTTCCCTTTTGGCCGCATCTGACAGTCTTTGCACTGTGTGGGGAGAATAGAGTCTTTTGTCCAGTTTTAGCACACGCTTTGTTGTAGTTACTTGTTGTTGTAAGGTGCACAGTTGCTGATTGACCTGTGTTTAGCTTTCCTTTGTGCTAAAACTTCTTCAGGTTATGGGCCCAGTTGCCTAAAGCACCTCTCTCAAGAATACTTACAACAAAACCGCTTACTGGACAATAAAACAGCCTTTTCTCTCAGATTTTGGATCACCCTCTTCACATCTCATCTTCTTTCTCTCCAAATCTTTGCTGTTGACTCGACCAAATCATGGCCTCCAATCAGGATTCAAGTAAGGTTATGGTCACCCCTCTCACTGACGAATCCTATGACACCTGGGAACACATTATGCGTCTTCACTTTGAAGTTCTGGATCTTTTTGGCATTGTTTCTGGACAAGTCCCTGCCCCTGTTCCTCACAATGATGGTTCACCTTCAGACGCTGAAATCAAAGCTCAACTTGCTTTATGGATCAAAAATGACACCAGGTGCAGGTATGAAATCATCACCAGATTGGATGATGTTAACAAGAAGCTGGTCAACACTTGCCACACCTCTGCTCAAATGTGGTCTGTTCTTGCAAGAAGACACGCCAGCAATAAAGTTGGATCACGGATTTCTCACTTTCTCTCTATGGTTACTCTTTCTCTTTCTGAAGGAGGAGACCCCAAAACTCATGTTGATGCATTCAAAGGCATTAACTTCCATATGATCCGTTCTGGGCTCATCATTCCCCAGGAAATTCTTATTTATCTCTTTTTTGCCACTCTTCCACCCTCCTTCAAACATTGGCGTGGTTTGCTCACCAGAGACAGACAGGAAATTGATCACCTGCATCTGGATGATGTTTTATCTTCTTTCCTGGATTACGCTGCTGATGACAAAGTTGTTGATGAATTTCACAATGCTATGTCAAATGTCAATGCTCACTCTGCCTCAGCTAAATCATCAAAATCATCCAAATCCAAGGCACGCAGCAAACTCTCATGTTCTGTTCATGGTCAAAATGTTGGACATGATGACAATCATTGCTTTGTTCAACATCCTGAACTCCGTCCCAAGAAGAACCAAGCCAACTCAGCTGCCCCATCAAAGGACAATTCCAACAAAGCAACTCCTGTTCCCCCTCCTCAGGAAGAACAACCTGATGCCACGGCCAATTGTGCTTTTGTCTTCCCTTCTGATGAAGAATTTCTTTTTACAGCTGTTGCTTGTTTGTCTGAAAAATCAAATTCTGACTGCATTATCAACGCTTCTGCTTCCATGGCTTCTCATTCCTCAAACCTTTCTCCAATTATTGATTCTGGGGCCAGCTGTCATATGTTTAACAACAGAGACAGTTTTATCAGTTTTCAACCTGTCAACATTCGAATTCAACTTGCTGGTATTGGGAAATCAATCTATGCAACTGGAAAAGGAACTGTTGCTGCTTCTGGAGGAATGGAAGGAAAAGTTTTCTTTTCTGATGCTCTTTATGTCCCTGATCTTGGAAGGAATCTCATCTCCCTGGGACGTCTTTGGAGAACTGGTTGTCTTCTCATTCCTGCACCAGTTAATCCTACATCAAACTTCATTATTTCACGTAATGGAAAGAATTATATGGGAGGAGTCATCTCCAATTCATTATTTGAAGTTTCTGTGGTTCCACAAGGCATGTCTCCCCCTAATTCCTCAGCTCTCTATGCAAAAGCTTCAAGTCAGTCTCTAACTCTTTGGCACAACAGATTAGGACATCCATACGCCCCATATATTCAAAAACTTTTTAATGGAATGGCATCTGATGTATCTAGTTCTAGTTTGTCTGATTCTGAAATGCATTTTTGTGAACCGTGTGTGTTGGGTAAACAAACCCATGCTTCCTTTCCTGGCCAGTTGCCTGTTGCCAAAAATCCTCTTGAAGTTATCCACACGGATTTATCTGGGAAAATTAAGCCTCCTTCTTTTGATGGTTCTCAGTATTACCTTAAGTTCACTGATCAGGCCACTTCATACCGTCATGTTTACCTTCTTTCCTCAAAAGCCCAAGTATTCAAATATTTCTTGGAATATAAGGCATCTGTAGAGCTGCAATCTGGCTTCAAAATCAAAAAGCTTGTTTGTGACGGTGGTGGTGAGTATATCAACTCTAGTCTGGTCAACTTTCTTAAACAACATGGCATTGCTCTTCAAGTTACGGCTCCTTACACTCCCCAACAAAATCCAATTTCTGAGAGAGGAAACCGTATTACCACTGAAAAATCCAAAACCATGATGTTTCATTCTAATGCACCAATTCACTTATGGTCTGAAGCAGTTAAAACAGCAGTATATCTTGAAAACAGATTACCAACCAAAGCTCTTCAAAACAAATCAACTCCTTTTGAAGCCTGGAATAAATCCAAACCCAGAGTTTCACACCTCAGAGTTTTTGGTTGTGCTTGCTATGCTTTTCTTGATAAACATCAACGTCCTGGAAAGTTTTCAGCTAATGCCAGAAAGTGTGTCATGCTTGGATATGAAGTTGGAACAACAAATTATCGTGTTTGGGATCTTGAGCTTAAAAAGATTGTTATTGCCAAATCTGTGGCCTTCAATGAAAATTTCTTCCCCTTTCTTGACTCCAGATTTAAGCGCCCTCAATGGTCACAACTGATGAAGCAAATTCCAGATCAAATTCATGACAGTCAACCACTTCCAACACCTGGCCTTTCCTTTTCTCCAGCTCAATCTCCTTCTGAGTCTCCAACTCCTGATCCATCCTCAGGAAACATTTCTGATTCACATTCTGAAGATAATTCTCCTTCTTCTTCTTCTTCCTCTGATTTTCACATGTCAGGCACACCTTCCAATTCAACTCCTTGTCCTTCACCTGGCCACTTAACAAGATTACCTCATTCCAATGTCCCAGATGAAGAAGGTTCCAGTCAATCTGATCCATCATATTCATCAATTGAGCCAGACAATCCAGCAGATCCTGATTATGTTCCCTCATCACAATCCCCCAGTTATTCTGACAACTCTTCAGCTGAAACATCCACTCCTGAACATTTACGTCAGATTTATTATGATCATTATCAACATGATTCCTACTCTGATTCTCCTGATCCTCTTGGGTTATATGCAGCAAATGCCTTTGCTTTCTCTCTAGAAGCTCCCTTGCTAGCTCATGAAATTCCTGAACCCCAGTGTTATAAGCAAGCAATCTATTCCAAATATTCAGCAGAATGGGCAGAGGCTGTGAAACATGAACATCAAGCACTTCAGCGTTGTAACACTTGGAAAATTGTCCCCAGGCCTGAAAAAGCTAATGTAATTGGCTGCAGGTGGGTTTTCAGGGTTAAACCTAATGCTGATGGTGGTGTTTCAAAGTTCAAAGCCCGTTGTGTAGCAAAAGGATATTCTCAAATCCTAGGAATAGATTTTCATGAAACTTTTGCACCCACTGGACGGATCACTTCTCTCAGGACCATTCTTTCTTTAGCAGCTTATTTTGACTGGGATGTTCATCAAATGGATGTAGTGGCAGCTTTTCTCCAGGGAAACTTAAATGAAACTGTTTATATGGAACAGCCTGAAGGAACACTAACTGCTGGAAATGAAGGTAAAGTTTGCCAATTGTTGCGTCCTCTTTATGGCATCAAACAAGCTCCCTTTTGCTGGAATTCACGTATAAATGACTACTTGTGCAAGCTCAACTTCTCCCCCCTTAAGTGTGATCAGTGTGTGTATGTTTGGAGAAACAAATCACAAATCTGTATCATTTATCTTCATGTTGATGATATGGTCATTACTGGTAATCATTTTCTTTGGTTCAAAGACAAAATCAAAACTGAATTTGAGATGGATGATCTTGGTCCTGCCACTTGGATTTTGGGAATGCGTCTCACCAGGAACAGAACAGCACGTACTCTTTCTTTATCACAAGATTCTTATGCTGAAAAAGTTTTGTCCAACTGGAATATGGCCAACTGCAATCCCTGTCTTACTCCCTTATCCCCAAATGATTATCCTGTCAAAGCAACCAGTGAAGAAATTGCTGAATTCAATGCTCTGAAAATCAATTACCGCTCTGCTATTGGTGCACTCAACTATTTGTCTGTAGCAACAAGACCTGATCTCTCTTTTGCAGTTGGTGCATTATCTCAACATCTCATTGAACCAGGTATCAAACACTGGCTTGCTGTCAAACACACTTTCAGATATCTGCGTGCCACTTCATCATCATCTCTCACTTTTGGAGGAAAATGCCCAATTCCAAATCATCCATCACTCTGTCCTCTTATTTACTCTGACACTGATTATGCTGGGGATCCTGATACCAGGCGCTCAACTGGAGGGTATGTTGCCATACTCAATGGAGGAGCTATTTCCTGGAGTTCTAAAAAGCAGCAAGTTGTCACTATCTCTAGTACTGAGGCTGAGTTCAGAGGTATTGTGGATGCTGGATGTGAAGCAATTTGGCTGACTAAATTACTTACTTCCTTCAATATTCCTAAATCACCTTCACCTTTAATCCTTGCTGACAATGCCAGTTCCATTTCACAATGCAAGGATTCACTCAGATACCGTCAAAGATCAAAACATGTGGACACTCAACTTTGTTGGATTACTGAAAGCATCAACAAAAATCATTTTCAGCTTCAACACATTTCAACTGAACACATGGTAGCTGATCTTCTTACAAAATCTTTGGGAAAAGTCAAGCTGTCTTATCTCCTCAAACTCATGGGTCTGATATTAAGGGGGGGTGTTGAAATTTCTGCCTCTAATACCTGACCCATTCCTTACTCCAGCTTCTTACCATCGTCTCAAGTCATTCTCCTTGCTTATATCCTCTTTTCCTGACCTTTTCCGCCGAGGAACTTCAAAGATACGAGCTCCAGCATCAAGAACAACATTTCTTTCCCACCCGGAGTCAATGTATTGATTCTGGACCTCGAGGACGTGTTTCTTTACCTGGAGTGTGAATCTTTTCCCCGGCTGGGAACTTTTTCCTTGGATGTGAACCTGTCTCTTTTTCTGTATTGTAGTTTAGTAGTTTTGTCGACGTCGTGTTAGTTTCTATTGTTTTGGATGGTGGACTTTGTCATATAATGAGCCCTCTCTTTGCCATTTCCGTTTTCCCCATCCAAATCTTTTTCTTTCTCTTTCTCTCTATTCTCTTTATCCCTTCCACTGCTTCTTCCTGTCCACTGCTTTCCCTTTTGGCCGCATCTGACAGTCTTTGCACTGTGTGGGGAGAATAGAGTCTTTTGTCCAGGTTCTTTCCTTTTCTTTTCTGTTATCTTTTCTCTGATTCTTTTAGTCCTAACCACAGCAGCTCACACTTGTGTCCCTTATAGTTTTAGCACACGCTTTGTTGTAGTTACTTGTTGTTGTAAGGTGCACAGTTGCTGATTGACCTGTGTTTAGGTATGTTTGTTTTTGCAATGAAATCCAAATCTTTTTCTTTCTCTTTCTCTCTATTCTCTTTATCCCTTCCACTGCTTCTTCCTGTCCACTGCTTTCCCTTTTGGCCGCATCTGACAGTCTTTGCACTGTGTGGGGAGAATAGAGTCTTTTGTCCAGTTTTAGCACACGCTTTGTTGTAGTTACTTGTTGTTGTAAGGTGCACAGTTGCTGATTGACCTGTGTTTAGCTTTCCTTTGTGCTAAAACTTCTTCATTGTTGACATTTCTGCCTCTAATACCTGACCCATTCCTTACTCCAGCTTCTTACCATCGTCTCAAGTCATTCTCCTTGCTCATATCCTCTTTTCCTGACCTTTTCCGCCGAGGAACTTCAAAGATACGAGCTCCAGCATCAAGAACAACATTTCTTTCCCACCCGGAGTCAATGTATTGATTCTGGACCTCGAGGACGTGTTTCTTTACCTGGAGTGTGAATCTTTTCCCCGGCTGAGAACTTTTTCCTTGGATGTGAACCTGTCTCTTTTTCTGTATTGTAGTTTAGTAGTTTTGTCGACGTCGTGTTA
Source organism: Hemileia vastatrix (assembly GCA_030280995.1). Lineage (NCBI taxonomy): Eukaryota > Fungi > Basidiomycota > Pucciniomycetes > Pucciniales > Zaghouaniaceae > Hemileia > Hemileia vastatrix. Next base: position 21,406,649 of record JASXTE010000012.1, on the reverse strand, counting down.
GTTTCTATTGTTTTGGATGGTGGACTTTGTCATATAATGAGCCCTCTCTTTGCCATTTCCGTTTTCCCCATCCAAATCTTTTTCTTTCTCTTTCTCTCTATTCTCTTTATCCCTTCCACTGCTTCTTCCTGTCCACTGCTTTCCCTTTTGGCCGCATCTGACAGTCTTTGCACTGTGTGGGGAGAATAGAGTCTTTTGTCCAGGTTCTTTCCTTTTCTTTTCTGTTATCTTTTCTCTAATTCTTTTAATCCTAACCACAGCAGCTCACACTTGTGTCCCTTATAGTTTTAGCACACGCTTTGTTGTAGTTACTTGTTGTTGTAAGGTGCACAGTTGCTGATTAACCTGTGTTTAGGTATGTTTGTTTTTGCAATGAAATCCAAATCTTTTTCTTTCTCTTTCTCTCTATTCTCTTTATCCCTTCCACTGCTTCTTCCTGTCCACTGCTTTCCCTTTTGGCCACATCTGACAGTCTTTGCACTGTGTGGGGAGAATAGAGTCTTTTGTCCAGGTTCTTTCCTTTTCTTTTCTGTTATCTTTTCTCTAATTCTTTTAGTCCTAACCACAGCAGCTCACACTTGTGTCCCTTATAGTTTTAGCACACGCTTTGTTGTAGTTACTTGTTGTTGTAAGGTGCACAGTTGCTGATTAACCTGTGTTTAGGTATGTTTGTTTTTGAAATGAAATCCAAATCTTTTTTTCTTTCTCTTTCTCTCTATTCTCTTTATCCCTTCCACTGCTCCTTCCTGTCCACTGCTTTCCCTTTTGGCCGCATCTGACAGTCTTTGCACTGTGTGGGGAGAATAGAGTCTTTTGTCCAGTTTTAGCACACGCTTTGTTGTAGTTACTTGTTGTTGTAAGGTGCACAGTTGCTGATTAACCTGTGTTTAGCTTTCCTCTGTGCTAAAACTTCTTCATTATCAGCTTGTATATCTTTAATGATTTCAGCATCCTCAAAATTCATTAAAGATTCATTTGAGTCCATATTTAATATTGGATTGTCAAAGATGGACAAATCATCTTCTAACATACAGACTTCATTTTCATTACTATATAAGATATTACTGTTATAATCACTTGAATCTTTACTTTTCTCTGTTTCAATTTCAGATTCATGTTGATTTTCAACAATATTTATATTCTTCTCACATTTGTGACCTTTCACCCAAGGTTTTTTACACTTATAACAGGTATTTGTTTCATACTTTTTTGGTACTACAGGTGCAGTAGGTTTTTTCTGCTTCTCCTGAAGTGTTTTTGAATTCTGATTTTTCACTGGTTCAATATTAATACCTTGCTTAATACTTATGGCTTAGTAATATTTCATTGCAAATATTAATCAAGTCAGAATATTCAGTAACATTAATTGTTCTAGCTACAACAATGTCTCTGAAAGATATAGGTAATTTATATATTATCTTATCTTTCCATAAGTTAAAATCCATGTTAGGCTCAATGGCTTTTAATATTTTATTTAAATTCATTAAAAATACCATAGGTTTGTCACCATTCAACGGATTATACCTAGTCTTCTCATAAAGTCTCTGCTGAGTAAGCCTGAATTTAGAACCTCCAAATTGTTTTTCAATAAGTTGTTTCCATTCAGCCCAAGAGTAATCTTTACCCTCACTCAAGACAGCTTCAAACCATAATAAAGCAACATCCTTAAATAAAGAGATCAATTTTGATGTTATTTCTTCATCTGGTAACTTATATGAGAATTTTAAATTGTCAATTCTTTGGATAAACTTTTTCCAATCAGAGCTGGCTTACCCATCATAAGTTGGGTACTGATCTATCTTAGGCCAGTTCTTTTGATTGGATTTTATTTCACTAATTATAGGTAAATTCAACAACTCATTTACTCTTGATAAATGGTCTTGTATTTCCTCCTGTACAGATTTGTGACTTACATTTTCAGATTTGACACTACCACCAGATGTTTTTAGTTGTGGTGGTATAGGGAAGGAATGAGATTCACTTTTGCCAATGAAAGGATTATTATTATATTGAGTATACTTATGATTATCCTGGTTCATTAGTAGATTGGCAGTTTCAATCTCAACTTTAGTCAATCTTTGTAACAGCTCAGAGACACTTTGATTTGTCTGGGCAAAGATAACTTAGTTCTTGATTCAGTTTTCAATAAATTTGTTTCATACAATTTTTCCAACTCACAGAATTTGTTTGAAAGTTCATTATATTTACTACTCAATGAATCATATTTAAGAGTTAGAGACAAATGTTCATTCTCTAATTCTTTATTACGTGTTGCCAGTTGAGAAATATTTAATGTTATATATGAAATTGTATCACTTGTGAGCTTAACTGTTTGTTCCTCACAATCAGTCATTCTATTCCACAATGCTGAAACAATTCTATGGACAGTTGGATTATTGTTAAAATACTCCATGTCTTCCTTCTCAATTCTTTCACTCTCTTGTAAACTTCTCATCTCACTAGTAAGTGGTGGAAACTGAGGATTAACTGTATTATAAATACTACTGTTGTTATTGACAAAAGACAAGTCAGGTGTATCTACATTAAAACCTAATTTTCTTAAGTCCTCCTCTATTTTCTGCACAGATTTGACATCAATAATATTACCTACATTGTAATTATCAGTATTGTGTTCAATCTGAGAGGGTAATCTACTTACCACAAGATTTGTGTGAGCCCTGATTTTTGGCGCCTTTGTTTCCCCTTGTAGGGGTGAACTGAGGAAGTCTGATGAGGAGGAGGATCCTTGTTGCAGTTGTGACTGGCCCATTGTTGATGGAACCAATCCCACTTCCATTTGTCTACCAGTATTTTCTCCTGGGAGTGATGTGATCCTCCTGGGGTAGGGGGTTGCTGACTTGGCTGGATTCCCTTTAGATCTGCTAATGATTAGTTCATCTGCTGAAATACTACCTTGAAATTGTTTTGTAATTGCTCTACCTCCTTGAGCATGAGGGATTTTGATTCCTCCAACTTCAATACCTGTTTTGCCAGATGGGATAGTTGATCCTGAAGAGGAGGAGACGTCTTTTTTATAGTAATCTTTTTTAAGAGGGCGTCCTTTTCCTCTATGCTTATTTGCTCTGCCTGGGGGTATGACTGACCCTCCATGGTTATGTCCTAGAGCAATGTTTTTGTTAGCTTTAGACCTGGTATTATAAGCAGGCTGTTCACTTACATTGTCCTGTGGAGCACTCATATTGATAAAATTAACAATATATTACGTCTACAGAAAGGAAAACCTATTGGAATCAGTAGATTAAAAGTATTAGCAATATTATTACTAATAAAAAGCACTGGAGCTTACCCTGAATTTAAATCTTTATTTATTTAAATAAAATGTAATAAAAATTCGAAAAAATCTGTTAAAAATAAAATAATAAGTTTAACTAGACCTTTATAAGGGTGAACAATTAGCTTACCAAGCTTTAACCAAATACCAATTTAATTGGGTGTTATATTGGTGACCAAATACCAAGTGAAATTGGGTTTATATTGGGTACAGTTACTACTGTAAATACCTAATTTTTATTATAAAAAATTAGTACAATTATTATAAGGGCTCTTTTCTACAATCAATGAGCTATGACTACCCAATAATATGCATCAGACCCAAATATTTGGTTTGTTTTGAGCTATACTAAAGTAAAAATCACGTCCCAAGGCTTATACTAAATAATAAGTAAAAATTAAGGAAAGACCCCCCATTTTCAGTGTATCTAGTATGTAAGTATGATATAATAGTATTTATTTATGGTCCTACTACTTATTGATAAATGATTTAGTTATTAAACCTCAGGGGAAGACTAATAAAATAGTTATACTCAAATAAAACTCACAGTACTTGGATTTAAATGCGTGCTAGTGGTGGAAAATAGATGAATATAATATAGTTATAGCTTATATAAAGATAATATCAATTTATAATGGCTTTATAATACATTTCTAAATTCTAATAATTGTGTTGTAATTTTTATTTGAACTGTAGTAAGTGAATGATGTCTAATAACCGTCAAAATCCTCCCTTACTTATACCAAAATCCACTGGAGTACACAGACCTTCAATCCAGATGATGTCACTGATATCCCTGGCAATTACAGCACTTTGAGGGCCCATAACCTCCCCATGGTGTCCACTTCAAGCAGATTCAACACCAAGACCTCCAGTAAGGATTCTCCATCACAATTAATGATAACACAGGCCCATACCATAAATAGAAAATCCAGATAAAAGCGGATACCATAAAGAAACAGGTAAAATAACTCATCCAAAGAGAATATAATGAAATCCAAAGCATATAAAGGAAACAAATGAAATTTCCAAGCCCCCAATAACATCCCCAAGCATCCATATTAACCCAGAAATGACCTCCAAACCCATAAATCTGTGAATATCCATCCAAGGAAGCAGATTAAGTTGTCCAGACTGAGTGTATGCACCTGAAATAGATGTTTATGCTTCTGTAGGCATTGTGAGTCCACTGGACACCACTAAACATCAAGTAAGATATCCCTGATGGGGATATCCAGTGCAAGTTAGGGATATTTTAGGGAGGGACATAAGGTCAGAAAAATAAATGTAAGAAAAGTATGTGCAAGGAAAATAAGTGCGAGAAAAGTAAGTGTAAGAAAAATCATTTTCGACCATGAGAGTTTTTTTTCAATAAAAAATTGGGAAAAAATAGAAAAAATAGAAAAATGAAATAAAAAATCATTTTTTTGGAGGAAAAAAAATTCAAAGACAAAATTTCCCATGGTTGCAAGATATTTTTCTTACACTTATTTTTCTCACATATTTTTTTGCATATATTTTCCTTGCACATATTTTTCTCGCACATATTTTTCTTACACATATTTTTCTATTCTTATGTCCCTCCCTACAATATCCCCAACTTGCGCTGGATATCCCCATCAGGGATATCTTACTTGGTGCATAGTGCACGTCCATACTGTAGAATTTTTAGCACAAGAGAAAGCTAAACACAGGTCAATTAGCAACTGTGCACCTTACAACAACAAGTAACTACAACAAAGCGTGTGCTAAAACTGAACAAAAGACTCTATTCTCCCCACACAGTGCAATGACTGTCAGAAGAGGCCAAAGGGGAAGCAGGGGACAGGAAGAAGCAATGGAGGGAACAATGAGAATATAGAGAAAAAGATTTGGATGGGGAAAACGGAAACAGCAAGCAGAGGCTTGATTGTATGACAAAATCTACCATCGAAAACAACAGAAGACTACTCAATGTCGACAAAGACTACTCAATTACAAAACAGAAACAAGGGAAAGCACAGGATCAAGGGAAAGTAGTCGAGGAGACAGTTCCTTACTATGAGAACAAAAAGAAAATAAGGTGTGTGAGGGAAAGAATAGCCGGGGAAGTAGTTCCCTTGACATGAGACCAAGGGAAAATGGTCAAGGAAGCAGTTCCCACATGGTGACAGATTGACATTCCAGGTGTGAAAGCACGTCCTTGAGGTCCAGGTTGAGGAATACAACTCCGGGTGGGAAAGAACAGCTGTACTTGACTTTTGAGCTTGTATCTCTGTGATTCCTCAGTCAAAATGAACAGGAAAAGAATATATGAACATGGAGAATGAACAGGAAAAGGAGGAAAAGAGCTGGAGAAGATATGGGTCAGGTATTAGATGCAGAAATTTCTACACATATGACCTAAAATAAGCAGAAAAACAAAGGTTATAGGCTATCAAGAGGCTAAAACCCACTTATGTACCTAAATATACATAATATACTGCATATTTCACTGAATATGAGATTTATGTATACATATAAGCTTATGTATGTCAATAATTACTTCACATAACTTAAGATAAGTATATTATGACTCTATTAACACCTTAATAAGTATTATTAGGCTACGGATAAGCTATTTAAACTACTATAATTTATATAATAGAGTAATAATCATATATATATGTAAGATAATCATATATATTATTATTTTAACCTTATTTTTAAGATATAAGCTTAATGTACTTAAGGTTATCTTATTTTAAGTATAAGAAATACTCAGTGCTAGGGATATCTAGGCTGACAAGGACTAAGAGTTTTACTCTATTATGGTCAACTAAGAAAAAAAATTTAAAAAAAAGGAACACTTACACTCAGTGAATCAGCAATTAAGCCACAAACACTGTTATTGCAGTAAAAATATAATAATATGAGTGAGAGGTGCAAAGGTTAGCTTACTATAGTGATTGTAAAATCACTTCAAAATAATATATGATTTAATTTAATATAAACCTAAATGATCAAACCCAAGTTTGAAACACGGTTGCACCAAAATTTTACTTTTTGGTTGGGTGGTCTGTGCGCTATGTCGTTTGTCACAAGTATTGTAGTTGCTGTCATTGTTTGTAAAGGTGCCCATATATCAGCTGGAAGTCTAGAAGAAGAAGAGGAGAAGGGAAAGAATGGAGAGGAGGAGGAGAAGATAGGAACAGAAATAAAATAATAAAAGGAGTTTTAATTATTCTGAGAGAAGAGGCAATGAGGATTATTTGGGACTTGACAAAATACTGAGGGTTATAAAATTATAAAATATATATTTTAAATAAGATTTATTTTTATGTGCGGTAAACACTGTTATTATTATTAGACTTATTGCAACCTTTAGTTATGTATATAAAATTTAAATTAGATTTATAATACTAATAAAAATAATAATAAACATATTATATTAAAAATGTATTCAAGATTGAGTGTATAATAAATGATGCAGCTGCAGGGGATTATCCAAAGCCTTTTATAGGCAAAGGACCCTCTGAAGTGTCACAAATGAGTACTTAGAAAAGAGTAATAAAATGAAACAAGAATGTAAAAGAATAGAACTAAACATAGAGATTGAGAGAAAAACATGAGACAATAAACTAAACCAGCGAGTAATTAACTAATTTTCCCACCATAACTTCCCAAAACAATTAATTAAAATAATTAGTAACCAAGTATGTCTGAAACATGAGAACAGTTAGTAAAATAACCCAAAACAGTTATTACAGTGAGATGTAAAAGATTTAATTAAAACAATTAGAATTATTTTCACACCAAGATCCATTTAATCAATTCAATCCAGTATAAATCAAATTTAATTAATTGTTTTAACTATGTAATTAATTCAATAATTATTTAAATGAAACATATAATAAATTTAATGATATTCCTAATTTAAAGTGAGAACTTTAATACCATGTTATTAAATAAGTGTTATAAATTAGTAAATGATTTTACTGACACCATTAAGGGTCAAAAAAGCGCCCAATATTATTGTTTAATAATGTATGAAAAAGGTTTATTTAATATAAAAATTTAATTAATTAATTTAATTACATTATAAGTCAATTTTACACTTATTGTTATAATATATGTTTATAATTAATTAATTATAAATTTGTATATATTAAATACATAAAAAATGTGCCATAATTTATATAATATATATCATGCTTAATTTAAATGTATAAATAATTTATATAATAATAAAATTAATATAATATTTATATATATTTAATAAAATAATTATATCATTTTATTATGCAATATAAGATTAATTTATATACATAATAAGCAAATTTTTATGCCCTCTTTTAGTTACAGTAAATTGACATATATTAACTGTGCTCCTGGTATAGCCTTGCTGACAAAATCATATAGCGTTGTAAAATTTAAACCTTGTAAGAATCAAGGGATATTGTCAGCCAGGCTACTAGACTTACCCAGTAAAATAATTAATTATCTTACTGAGATGAAGCCACGCCTTTTAATCCTTATTAATAATTAATTATTTACTAACTACTTATGTATTAATTACAACTAACTAGCTAAGTACAATAAGTAATGTAAATAATTAATAAAAATAAGTAATTGTCACATACATTTTTACTCCCTAACACCGTGCTCAATAATACAGATCAGAGGGAATAAAAATATTATTAAAAAATATAAAAAATATAAAAAGAAGAAACTTTTCAAATTCCTTTTTTTAGATTTTGTTGAATCTCCATTTTAAATCAAATGTTTTTGTACTAAATGTGACAGACCAAGGGATTCTAATTTTTATTTCAAATAAAATGATATCTTTTATTTACACACTATTTAGTATATCTTTTATTATTTCACATACACTTTTTATTTAGTTTCTTTTTTCTCACACCCTTGTATCAGGTGGTGTTAACTCTGTGTCTTTATTTCTCACATCTTTGCCTATAAAAGGCCCTCTCTTTTTGTACTTTTTATTCATTACTCACTTACTTATATTATTAAAACAATTACTGCATTTAAATATTTATTACTATTAATTATTGTTTTTAGTACTTACAACTACGTAGTTCTTACTCATTAATTATAATAATAATTAAAATTCTACCTCTTATTATTTAGTAAATAATCTTTAAGATAGGAAAATACATACCTGAGTTTGAATCCCTTAAAAAAATTGTTGTTACCACCATTGGACTTCCCTATAAAACCTTCCAGACTTGAAATAGACCCTGACAATTGGAGGCCTTTCCAAATCATCGACAGCGCATTGATTACTTGAGGTCGGAGAACGTGGGGACTATCGCCATTCGAGGTACCTATAAAGACGAATAAATGATGAAAACGACAAACGTCATATATCATGTGACAAAATTTTTTGCTGCAAACGGGAATTGAACCGCGCTGCAAATCTTAGGTTCATATATTGACTAAACGTCTTAGTAAATTGGAATCAAATTTTTTTTATTTTTTTTATTTTTCCTAGTTGACAAAGATAGAGCAATTGTGTTCTTAGTCCTAGAGGTAATAAATTATATTTTAAAAAATTATTATTCATTATAATTTTCAGTTGGCCCTTGTCCTGATATATTTAAATTTTAATTGTTCCAGTTGACAAATTGTCCTAACAATAAAATTTTTTAAAAATTCATATTAAATATTTCAGTAGACATTAAGTCCTATTAATTATTAAATTCTCAGTTGATTTAAAATCCTGATAATAATTATCATAAAATTGTTAATAAGAAATTTAAATTTAATTCTTCAGTTGATTATTATATCCTGGTTTTAAATTGTTTTGAATTAATAAATTGATTATTAATTTAGTTTATTTTATCCTGAAAAATTTTATTTTATTATTTTTCTTTTAAATAAAAGTAAAAATACAAACTAATTCATCTTATTGTCTCCTGTAGAAGTTTTAGCACAGAGGAAAGCTAAACACAGGTTAATCAGCAACTGTGCACCTTACAACAACAAGTAACTACAACAAAGCGTGTGCTAAAACTGGACAAAAGACTCTATTCTCCCCACACAGTGCAAAGACTGTCAGAAGCGGCCAAAAGGGAAAGCAGTGGACAGGAAGGAGCAGTGGAAGGGATAAAGAGAATAGAGAAAAAGAGAAAGAAAAAGATTTGGATGGGGAAAACGGAAATGGCAAAGAGAGGGCTCATTATATGACAAAGTCCATCATCCAAAACAATAGAAACTAACACGACGTCGACAAAACTACTAAACTACAGTACAGGAAAAGAGACAGGTTCACATCCAAGGAAAAAGTTCTCAGCCGGGGAAAAGATTAACACTCCAGGTAAAGAAACACGTCCTCGAGGTCCAGAATCAATACATTGACTCCGGGTGGGAAAGAAATGTTGTTCTTGATGCTGGAGCTCGTATCTTTGAAGTTCCTCGGCGGAAAAGGTCAGGAAAAGAGGATATGAGCAAGGAGAATGACTTGAGACGATGGTAAGAAGCTGGAGTAAGGAATGGGTCAGGTATTAGAGGCAGAAATTTCAACACCCCCCCTTAATATCAGACCCATGAGTTTGAGGAGATAAGACAGCTTGACTTTTCCTAAAGATTTTGTAAGAAGATCACCCACCATGTGTTCAGTTGAAATGTGTTGAAGCTGAAAATGATTTTTGTTGATGCTTTCAGTAATCCAACAAAGTTGAGTGTCCACATGTTTTGATCTTTGACGGTATCTGAGTGAATCCTTGCATTGTGAAATGGAACTGTCATTGTCAGCAAGGATTAAAGGTGAAGGTGACTTAGGAATATTGAAGGAAGTAAGTAATTTAGTTAGCCAGATTGCTTCACATCCAGCATCCACAATGCCTCTGAACTCAGCTTCAGTACTAGAGATAGTGACAACTTGCTGATTTTTAGAACTCCAGGAAATAGCTCCTCCATTGAGTATGGCAACATACCCTCCAGTTGAGCGCCTGGTATCAGGATCCCCAGCATAATCAGTGTCAGAGTAAATAAGAGGACAGAGTGATGGATGATTTGGAATTGGGCATTTTCCTCCAAAAGTGAGAGATGATGATGAAGTGGCACGCAGATATCTGAAAGTGTGTTTGACAGCAAGCCAGTGTTTGATACCTGGTTCAATGAGATGTTGAGATAATGCACCAACTGCAAAAGAGAGATCAGGTCTTGTTGCTGTAGAAGTTTTAGCACAAAGGAAAGCTAAACACAGGTCAATCAGCAACTGTGCACCTTACAACAACAAGTAACTACAACAAAGCGTGTGCTAAAACTGGACAAAAGACTCTATTCTCCCCACACAGTGCAAAGACTGTCAGATGCGGCCAAAAGGGAAAGCAGTGGACAGGAAGAAGCAGTGGAAGGGATAAAGAGAATAGAGAAAAAGAGAAAGAAAAAGATTTGGATTTCATTGCAAAAACAAACATACCTAAACACAGGTCAATCAGCAACTGTGCACCTTACAACAACAAGTAACTACAACAAAGCGTGTGCTAAAACTATAAGGGACACAAGTGTGAGCTGCTGTGGTTAGGACTAAAAGAATTAGAGAAAAGATAACAGAAAAGAAAAGGAAAGAACCTGGACAAAAGACTCTATTCTCCCCACACAGTGCAAAGACTGTCAGATGCGGCCAAAAGGGAAAGCAGTGGACAGGAAGAAGCAGTGGAAGGGATAAAGAGAATAGAGAAAAAGAGAAAGAAAAAGATTTGGATTTCATTGCAAAAACAAACATACCTAAACACAGGTCAATCAGCAACTGTGCACCTTACAACAACAAGTAACTACAACAAAGCGTGTGCTAAAACTATAAGGGACACAAGTGTGAGCTGCTGTGGTTAGGACTAAAAGAATTAGAGAAAAGATAACAGAAAAGAAAAGGAAAGAACCTGGACAAAAGACTCTATTCTCCCCACACAGTGCAAAGACTGTCAGATGCGGCCAAAAGGGAAAGCAGTGGACAGGAAGAAGCAGTGGAAGGGATAAAGAGAATAGAGAAAAAGAGAAAGAAAAAGATTTGGATGGGGAAAACGGAAATGGCAAAGAGAGGCCTCATTATATGACAAAGTCCACCATCCAAAACAATAGAAACTAACACGACGTCGACAAAACTACTAAACTACAATACAGAAAAAGAGACAGGTTCACATCCAAGGAAAAAGTTCTCAGCCGGGGAAAAGATTCACACTCCAGGTAAAGAAACACGTCCTCAAGATCCAGAATCAATACATTGACTCCGGGTGGGAAAGAAATGTTGTTCTTGATGCTGGAGCTCGTATCTTTGAAGTTCCTCGGCGGAAAAGGTCAGGAAAAGAGGATATGAGCAAGGAGAATGACTTGAGACGATGGTAAGAAGCTGGAGTAAGGAATGGGTCAGGTATTAGAGGCAGAAATTTCAACACCCCCCCTTAATATCAGACCCATGAGTTTGAGGAGATAAGACAGCTTGACTTTTCCTAAAGATTTTGTAAGAAGATCAGCCACCATGTGTTCAGTTGAAATGTGTTGAAGCTGAAAATGATTTTTGTTGATGCTTTCAGTAATCCAACAAAGTTGAGTGTCCACATGTTTAGATCTTTGACGGTATCTGAGTGAATCCTTGCATTGTGAAATGGAACTGGCATTGTCAGCAAGGATTAAAGGTGAAGGTGACTTAGGAATATTGAAGGAAGTAAGTAATTTAGTCAGCCAGATTGCTTCACATCCAGCATCCACAATGCCTCTGAACTCAGCTTCAGTACTAGAGATAGTGACAACTTGCTGCTTTTTAGAACTCCAGGAAATAGCTCCTCCATTGAGTATGGCAACATACCCTCCAGTTGAGCGCCTGGTATCAGGATCCCCAGCATAATCAGTGTCAGAGTAAATAAGAGGACAGAGTGATGGATGATTTGGAATTGGGCATTTTCCTCCAAAAGTGAGAGATGATGATGAAGTGGCACGCAGATATCTGAAAGTGTGTTTGACAGCAAGCCAGTGTTTGATACCTGGTTCAATGAGATGTTGAGATGATGCACCAACTGCAAAAGAGAGATCAGGTCTTGTTGCTACAGACAAATAGTTGAGTGCACCAATAGCAGAGCGGTAATTGATTTTCAGAGCATTGAATTCAGCAATTTCTTCACTGGTTGCTTTGACAGGATAATCATTTGGGGATAAGGGAGTAAGACAGGGATTGCAGTTGGCCATATTCCAGTTGGACAAAACTTTTTCAGCATAAGAATCTTGTGATAAAGAAAGAGTACGTGCTGTTCTGTTCCTGGTGAGACGCATTCCCAAAATCCAAGTGGCAGGACCAAGATCATCCATCTCAAATTCAGTTTTGATTTTGTCTTTGAACCAAAGAAAATGATTACCAGTAATGACCATATCATCAACATGAAGATAAATGATACAGATTTGTGATTTGTTTCTCCAAACATACACACACTGATCACACTTAAGGGGGGAGAAGTTGAGCTTGCACAAGTAGTCATTTATACGTGAATTCCAGCAAAAGGGAGCTTGTTTGATGCCATAAAGAGGACGCAACAATTGGCAAACTTTACCTTCATTTCCAGCAGTTAGTGTTCCTTCAGGCTGTTCCATATAAACAGTTTCATTTAAGTTTCCCTGGAGAAAAGCTGCCACTACATCCATTTGATGAACATCCCAGTCAAAATAAGCTGCTAAAGAAAGAATGGTCCTGAGAGAAGTGATCCGTCCAGTGGGTGCAAAAGTTTCATGAAAATCTATTCCTAGGATTTGAGAATATCCTTTTGCTACACAACGGGCTTTGAACTTTGAAACACCACCATCAGCATTAGGTTTAACCCTGAAAACCCACCTGCAGCCAATTACATTAGCTTTTTCAGGCCTGGGGACAATTTTCCAAGTGTTACAACGCTGAAGTGCTTGATGTTCATGTTTCACAGCCTCTGCCCATTCTGCTGAATATTTGGAATAGATTGCTTGCTTATAACACTGGGGTTCAGGAATTTCATGAGCTAGCAAGGGAGCTTCTAGAGAGAAAGCAAAGGCATTTGCTGCATATAACCCAAGAGGATCAGGAGAATCAGAGTAGGAATCATGTTGATAATGATCATAATAAATCTGACGTAAATGTTCAGGAGTGGATGTTTCAGCTGAAGAGTTGTCAGAATAACTGGGGGATTGTGATGAGGGAACATAATCAGGATCTGCTGGATTGTCTGGCTCAATTGATGAATATGATGGATCAGATTGACTGGAACCTTCTTCATCTGGGACATTGGAATGAGGTAATCTTGTTAAGTGGCCAGGTGAAGGACAAGGAGTTGAATTGGAAGGTGTGCCTGACATGTGAAAATCAGAGGAAGAAGAAGAAGAAGGAGAATTATCTTCAGAATGTGAATCAGAAATGTTTCCTGAGGATATATCAGAAGTTGGAGACTCAGAAGGAGATTGAGCTGGAGAAAAGGATAGGCCAGGTGTTGGAAGTGGTTGACTGTCATGAATTTGATCTGGAATTTGCTTCATCAGTTGTGACCATTGAGGGCGCTTAAATCTGGAGTCAAGAAAGGGGAAGAAATTTTCATTGAAGGCCACAGATTTGGCAATAACAATCTTTTTAAGCTCAAGATCCCAAACACGATAATTTGTTGTTCCAACTTCATAACCAAGCATGACACACACTCTCTGGCATTAGCTGAAAACTTTCCAGGACATTGATGTTTATCAAGGAAAGCATAGCAAGCACAACCAAAAACTCTGAGGTGTGAAACTCTGGGTTTGGATTTATTCCAGGCTTCAAAAGGAGTTGATTTGTTTTGAAGAGCTTTGGTTGGTAATCTGTTTTCAAGATATACTGCTGTTTTAACTGCTTCAGACCATAGGTGAATTGGTGCATTAGAATGAAACATCATGGTTTTGGATTTTTCAGTGGTAATACGGTTTCCTCTCTCAGAAATTGGATTTTGTTGGGGAGTGTAAGGAGCCGTAACTTGAAGAGCAATGCCATGTTGTTTAAGAAAGTTGACCAGACTAGAGTTGATATACTCACCACCACCGTCACAAACAAGCTTTTTGATTTTGAAGCCAGATTGCAGCTCTACAGATGCCTTATATTCCAAGAAATATTTGAATACTTGGGCTTTTGAGGAAAGAAGGTAAACATGACGGTATGAAGTGGCCTGATCAGTGAACTTAAGGTAATACTGAGAACCATCAAAAGAAGGAGGCTGAATTTTCCCAGATAAATCTGTGTGGACAACTTCAAGAGGATTTTTGGCAACAGGCAACTGGCCAGGAAAGGAAGCATGGGTTTGTTTACCCAACACACACGGTTCACAAAAATGCATTTCAGAGTCAGACAAACTAGAACTAGATACATCAGATGCCATTCCATTAAAAAGTTTTTGAATATATGGGGCGTAGGGATGTCCTAATCTGTTGTGCCAGAGAGTTAGAGACTGACTTGAAGCTTTTGCATAGAGAGCTGAGGAATTAGGGGGAGACATGCCTTGTGGAACCACAGAAACTTCAAATAATGAATTGGAGATGACTCCTCCCATATAATTCTTTCCATTACGTGAAATAATGAAGTTTGATGTAGGATTAACTGGTGCAGGGATGAGAAGACAACCAGTTCTCCAAAGACGTCCCAGGGAGATGAGATTCCTTCCAAGATCAGGGACATAAAGAGCATCAGAAAAGAAAACTTTTCCTTCCATTCCTCCAGAAGCAGCAACAGTTCCTTTTCCAGTTGCATAGATTGATTTCCCAATACCTGCAAGTTGAATTCAAATGTTGACAGGTTGAAAACTGATAAAACTCTCTCTGTTGTTAAACATATGACAGCTGGCCCCAGAATCAATAATTGGAGAAAGGTTTGAGGAATGAGAAGCCATGGAAGCAGAAGCGTTGATAATGCAGTCAGAATTTGATTTTTCAGACAAACAGGCAACAGCTGTAAAAAGAAATTCTTCATCAGAAGGGAAGACAAAAGCACAATTGGCCATGACATCAGGTTGTTCTTCCTGAGGAGGGGGAACAGGAGTTGCTTTGTTGGAATTGTCCTTTGATGGGGCAGCTGAGTTGGCTTGGTTCTTCTTGGGACGGAGTTCAGGATGTTGAACAAAGCAATGATTGTCATCATGTCCAACATTTTGACCATGAACAGAACATGAGAGTTTGCTGCGTGCCTTGGATTTGGATGATTTTGATGATTTAGCTGAGGCAGAGTGAGCATTGACATTTGACATAGCATTGTGAAATTCATCAACAACTTTGTCATCAGCAGCGTAATCCAGGAAAGAAGATAAAACATCATCCAGATGCAGGTGATCAATTTCCTGTCTGTCTCTGGTGAGCAAACCACGCCAATGTTTGAAGGAGGGTGGAAGAGTGGCAAAAAAGAGATAAATAAGAATTTCCTGGGGAATGATGAGCCCAGAACGGATCATATGGAGGTTAATGCTTTTGAATGCATCAACATGAGTTTTGGGGTCTCCTCCTTCAGAAAGAGAAAGAGTAACCATAGAGAGAAAGTGAGAAATCCGTGATCCAACTTTATTGCTGGCATGTCTTCTTGCAAGAACAGACCACATTTGAGCAGAGGTGTGGCAAGTGTTGACCAGCTTCTTGTTAACATCATCCAATCTGGTGATGATTTCATACCTGCACCTGGTGTCATTTTTGATCCATAAAGCAAGTTGAGCTTTGATTTCAGCGTCTGAAGGTGAACCATCATTGTGAGGAACAGGGGCAGGGACTTGTCCAGAAACAATGCCAAAAAGATCCAGAACTTCAAAGTGAAGACGCATAATGTGTTCCCAGGTGTCATAGGATTCGTCAGTGAGAGGGGTGACCATAACCTTACTTGAATCCTGATTGGAGGCCATGATTTGGTCGAGTCAACAGCAAAGATTTGGAGAGAAAGAAGATGAGATGTGAAGAGGGTGATCCAAAATCTGAGAGAAAAGGCTGTTTTATTGTCCAGTAAGCGGTTTTGTTGTAAATATTCTTGAGAGAGGTGCTTTAGGCAACTGGGCCCATAACCTGTAGAAGTTTTAGCACAAAGGAAAGCTAAACACAGGTCAATCAGCAACTGTGCACCTTACAACAACAAGTAACTACAACAAAGCGTGTGCTAAAACTGGACAAAAGACTCTATTCTCCCCACACAGTGCAAAGACTGTCAGATGCGGCCAAAAGGGAAAGCAGTGGACAGGAAGAAGCAGTGGAAGGGATAAAGAGAATAGAGAAAAAGAGAAAGAAAAAGATTTGGATTTCATTGCAAAAACAAACATACCTAAACACAGGTCAATCAGCAACTGTGCACCTTACAACAACAAGTAACTACAACAAAGCGTGTGCTAAAACTATAAGGGACACAAGTGTGAGCTGCTGTGGTTAGGACTAAAAGAATTAGAGAAAAGATAACAGAAAAGAAAAGGAAAGAACCTGGACAAAAGACTCTATTCTCCCCACACAGTGCAAAGACTGTCAGATGCGGCCAAAAGGGAAAGCAGTGGACAGGAAGAAGCAGTGGAAGGGATAAAGAGAATAGAGAAAAAGAGAAAGAAAAAGATTTGGATGGGGAAAACGGAAATGGCAAAGAGAGGCCTCATTATATGACAAAGTCCACCATCCAAAACAATAGAAACTAACACGACGTCGACAAAACTACTAAACTACAATACAGAAAAAGAGACAGGTTCACATCCAAGGAAAAAGTTCTCAGCCGCGGAAAAGATTCACACTCCAGGTAAAGAAACACGTCCTCGAGGTCCAGAATCAATACATTGACTCCGGGTGGGAAAGAAATGTTGTTCTTGATGCTGGAGCTCGTATCTTTGAAGTTCCTCGGCGGAAAAGGTCAGGAAAAGAGGATATGAGCAAGGAGAATGACTTGAGACGATGGTAAGAAGCTGGAGTAAGGAATGGGTCAGGTATTAGAGGCAGAAATTTCAACAAGTTGAGCTTTGATTTCAGCGTCTGAAGGTGAACCATCATTGTGAGGAACAGGGGCAGGGACTTGTCCATAAACAATGCCAAAAAGATCCAGAACTTCAAAGTGAAGACGCATAATGTGTTCCCAGGTGTCATAGGATTCGTCAGTGAGAGGGGTGACCATAACCTTACTTGAATCCTGATTGGAGGCCATGATTTGATTGAGTCAACAGCAAAGATTTGGAGAGAAAGAAGATGAGATGTGAAGAGGGTGATCCAAAATCTGAGAGAAAAGGCTGTTTTATTGTCCAGTAAGCGGTTTTGTTGTAAGTATTCTTGAGAGAGGTGCTTTAGGCAACTGGGCCCATAACCTGTAGAAGTTTTAGCACAAAGGAAAGCTAAACACAGGTCAATCAGCAACTGTGCACCTTACAACAACAAGTAACTACAACAAAGCGTGTGCTAAAACTGGACAAAAGACTCTATTCTCCCCACACAGTGCAAAGACTGTCAGATGCGGCCAAAAGGGAAAGCAGTGGACAGGAAGAAGCAGTGGAAGGGATAAAGAGAATAGAGAGAAAGAGAAAGAAAAAGATTTGGATTTCATTGCAAAAAACAAACATACCTAAACACAGGTCAATCAGCAACTGTGCACCTTACAACAACAAGTAACTACAACAAAGCGTGTGCTAAAACTATAAGGGACACAAGTGTGAGTTGCTGTGGTTAGGACTAAGAGAATTAGAGAAAAGATAACAGAAAAGAAAAGGAAAGAACCTGGACAAAAGACTCTATTCTCCCCACACAGTGCAAAGACTGTCAGATGCGGCCAAAAGGGAAAGCAGTGGACAGGAAGAAGCAGTGGAAGGGATAAAGAGAATAGAGAAAAAGAGAAAGAAAAAGATTTGGATGGGGAAAACGGAAATGGCAAAGAGAGGCCTCATTATATGACAAAGTCCACCATCCAAAACAATAGAAACTAACATGACGTCGACAAAACTACTAAACTACAATACAGGAAAAGAGACAGGTTCACATCCAAGGAAAAAGTTCTCAGCCGGGGAAAAGATTCACACTCCAGGTAAAGAAACACGTCCTTGAGGTCCAGAATCAATACATTGACTCCGGGTGGGAAAGAAATGTTGTTCTTGATGCTGGAGCTCGTATCTTTGAAGTTCCTCAGCGGAAAAGGTCAGGAAAAGAGGATATGAGCAAGGAGAATGACTTGAGACTTGAGACGATGGTAAGAAGCTGGAGTAAGGAATGGGTCAGGTATTAGAGGCAGAAATTTCAACATCTCCCTCTCTCATTTCAGTAAAACTTAGAAATGACTGATCAAGGTGTCTCTGCTTCACATGAAGAGAAATTGGATTTAATTGATTATGATGAGGCTACTTCTGTGAGTTCTCATTTAACTAGTAAATTATCTCAAATTAATCAATCATTTCCCCAATCAGGATGTAGAAATTGAGGAAGTGGAAATTCTGGTAGAAACAACTCAGGAACAGAAACCGGTAATAAACCCCCCAGAAGAACTTCCAAAAGGCTTCAAAATAAAATGATGCCACTACCTCAACAAGCAAAGAACCTGTCAACACACATAAAATAATTAAGGACAGAAAACTTGAGATTGAGGTCAAGAGTAGATGCTCTAGAGGAAAAGGTAAGAAAGATAGATGCTTTTCTTCAAGAGAAGAGGAGACCTCCTCCCCCCAGGGATCTTCATCAATTGGCTCCCCAGAAGCCAGAGAAAGTGGAAATATCCAAGTGGCAGTGGGATTGGCTGAACACTCAGTGGGATTACCTGTCTCGAAATCAACAGACTCAATTGCCCCAAGCAGGTCCATCAAGACCCAGCCAAGTCAATCCCACACCTCTTTACCCATATCAAGGAGGAAGAAGAAGAAAAAACAATATGATCTTGCCCAGAAAACCTTGGTAAGCCCCTCTATTGATTCACAAGTACCATTTCTTGTAACTAATTCAGTTCCCTCAGGTAATTCTGGAAGAGGAGATGAGACTGTGAGACCTGTAGAGGCTGAGAACAGTAGACAAATTGCTCAAAATTCAAATGTATCTAATCCTTTAGTTCTAATTGCTACTTCAATGATAGATCCTGATATGGCTATTATTGATGAAACACTTGAACCTGAGTTTTATGAGATGCTGGAAAGTTACTCTGTTTCCTTATTGAAAAACACTCCAGATGTAGCTAACATTAATGATGAATATTTGAAGGATATTATTGCTAAATAAAATCATACAATGAAAAAAATGCAACTGACTCAGAAATATAATAGTTTGTTAACTGAACAGGGCTATCAAGCATTAAGGGGTGAATCACAAAGAGTTTCTGATGAATTGTTTCATTACAAGGCAACCCATGAAAAGAAAGTTGCTTTATGGCAAAATATCAAAAATGATTTGTCTAAACTAAAAGATACTGTATCTGCCTGTTTCCAGGATGTGGAGATAGATAAGATGAATCTGAAAAGATTGAATGACCATTTGTAATCTTTTCAAAATAAAAATCAGTTATCTTTTGCAACAATCAATGAGAGTTTATCTAGTCTTCCAAGAGTGAAAACCAGACTAACAACTATTGAGGAGAAATTAAACTCATTGTTTAATGATCAAAAATATTCTGAGATTTCTTTGAAGGAACATATTATAAAGGATGCTCCAAAGTTACCTGTGGCTAGTGCATCTAAAGGAAAATTAGTTCCAGAAATACATGTTGATACCCCTGAGTTTCCATCAAAAATTGATGATGCACCAGGATCTTCAACAGAAGGATTTAACAATGAGATTACTGCACAACTAGAGAAGCTACAGCTCCTCCTTACTCAGAAACAAGCTGGCACTAAGGAGACTCCTTCAAATCAAAAGAATTGGCCAAAACTTTACCAGTACCCAACATTTGATGGTGATTCTTCTTCTGATTGGCAGCAATTTATTTGCAGAATTGAACTTAAAAAATTCTTACAAACTCCCAGATGAGGAAATTGTGTCTAAGTTAATTTCTTTGTTTACCAATGTTGTTCTAATGTGGTATGAATCTATTCTCCTGGACAGAAATGACTACTCATGGGAAGATTGGAAAAATTGATTAAAGCACAATTTAGTGGTTCCAAGTTTAGATTAGCTCAACAAAAGCAATATGAAGAAATGAGATATAGCTCTTCCACTGATAAACCTATTGAGTTCTTAATGAAACTTGTAAAAATCTTGAGGGAAATGGACCCAAATACGGAGTTTGAGTTATGGAAGGACAGGATCCTTTATAAATTACCAATGTCTCTGAGAGACTTGATAGTGGCTAGGACTGAGTTCTCCAGAGAACCCTCTTCTTTCATTAATACTTGCGATGAGATCCTTCTAAACAACAAGTATGATGCCAGAAGGTTCATTCCTAGGACCCCTTTGGAGAAATCCTCCACTTACCAACAGAAACCTCTGGAAAAGGTTGGTAAACCTTCTGCCCCTGTTGCACCAAAAAAGTATGCAACAAACACTTGCTTCAAGTGCAACAAGCCTTGACAGAAAGGCCATGTTTGTGACAAGAGGATAAATCATGTTGAACAAACAAAGGAGAAGGCTGATGACACAATAGAACTGGATGATACTTCAAATGATTGTGCCAGCAATATTTCATATGAATCTCAACAAGAAATCTTGATGCTGCAAGAAGATATTCATTATTTAAATACTATTGATATTGATAATAATGATTTATCTACGGTTGAGGATGCTGAGATCATAAGGAACATTGATGGTAGCTCAATTGTAATTGCCCCTCTCAAAGCACCAGTCTTGATCAATGGAACCAGCATGGAAGTTGTTCTGGATTCTGGTGAAGAAGTTTTAGCACAAAGGAAAGCTAAACACAGGTCAATCAGCAACTGTGCACCTTACAACAACAAGTAACTACAACAAAGCGTGTGCTAAAACTGGACAAAAGACTCTATTCTCCCCACACAGTGCAAAGACTGTCAGATGCGGCCAAAAGGGAAAGCAGTGGACAGGAAGAAGCAGTGGAAGGGACAAAGAGAATAGAGAAAAAGTAAAAGAAAAAGATTTGGATATCATTGCAAAAACAAACATACCTAAACACAGGTCAATCAGCAACTGTGCACCTTACAACAACAAGTAACTACAACAAAGCGTGTGCTAAAACTATAAGGGACACAAGTGTGAGCTGCTGTGGTTAGGACTAAAAGAATTAGAGAAAAGATAACAGAAAAGAAAAGGAAAGAACCTGGACAAAAGACTCTATTCTCCCCACACAGTGCAAAGACTGTCAGATGCGGCCAAAAGGGAAAGCAGTGGACAGGAAGAAGCAGTGGAAGGGACAAAGAGAATAGAGAAAAAGTAAAAGAAAAAGATTTGGATGGGGAAAACGGAAATGGCAAAGAGAGGCCTCATTATATGACAAAGTCCACCATCCAAAACAATAGAAACTAACACGACGTCGACAAAAACTACTAAACTACAATACAGAAAAAGAGACAGGTTCACATCCAAGGAAAAAGTTCCCAGCCGGGGAAAAGATTCACACTCCAGGTAAAGAAACACGTCCTCGAGGTCCAGAATCAATACATTGACTCCGGGTGGGAAAGAAATGTTGTTCTTGATGCTGGAGCTCGTATCTTTGAAGTTCCTCGGCGGAAAAGGTCAGGAAAAGAGGATATGAGCAAGGAGAATGACTTGAGACGATGGTAAGAAGCTGGAGTAAGGAATGGGTCAGGTATTAGAGGCAGAAATTTCAACATCTGGAGCTGGAGGAAGTGTAGTATCTGAAACAGCACTTGCTTCAGTGGATCAAGACTATAAATCAAAACTGATGCCTATCACTTCTGAAAATTGAAGAGGTTATAGCTCTTTTTTGTCCCCCATTGGTAAATACAAGGCCATAGTATTTTTTAAATATAACCATGGTTTTGTAGGAGCTATTTGTGATTTTGGTGTCATGAAACATGATAATTTAAGCAGTTGGTTTATCATAGAAAATGAAGTTTTAACCAAATATGGCATAAAATTAGATCCTTCAAACCAATGCTTCACAATGGGGATAAATGGGAAGAGAAAATTAAAGTTTTCCTCCCCCAAAAAATTATTAAAACCAGAATTGAACCCATGTAATTCTGTGATTCAATATAAAGGAAGATCTACAAAAGAAATGCATGCCCTTATGTCTGAAATTTGTTGAAATTTCTGCCTCTAATACCTGACCCATTCCTTACTCCAGCTTCTTACCATCGTCTCAAGTCATTCTCCTTGCTCATATCCTCTTTTCCTGACCTTTTCCGCCGAGGAACTTCAAAGATACGAGCTCCAGCATCAAGAACAACATTTCTTTCCCACCCGGAGTCAATGTATTGATTCTGGACCTCGAGGACGTGTTTCTTTACCTGGAGTGTGAATCTTTTCCCCGGCTGGGAACTTTTTCCTTGGATGTGAACCTGTCTCTTTTTCTGTATTGTAGTTTAGTAGTTTTGTCGACGTCGTGTTAGTTTCTATTGTTTTGGATGGTGGACTTTGTCATATAATGAGCCCTCTCTTTGCCATTTCCGTTTTCCCCATCCAAATCTTTTTCTTTCTCTTTCTCTCTATTCTCTTTATCCCTTCCACTGCTTCTTCCTGTCCACTGCTTTCCCTTTTGGCCGCATCTGACAGTCTTTGCACTGTGTGGGGAGAATAGAGTCTTTTGTCCAGGTTCTTTCCTTTTCTTTTCTGTTATCTTTTCTCTGATTCTTTTAGTCCTAACCACAGCAGCTCACACTTGTGTCCCTTATAGTTTTAGCACACGCTTTGTTGTAGTTACTTGTTGTTGTAAGGTGCACAGTTGCTGATTGACCTGTGTTTAGGTATGTTTGTTTTTGCAATGAAATCCAAATCTTTTTCTTTCTCTTTCTCTCTATTCTCTTTATCCCTTCCACTGCTTCTTCCTGTCCACTGCTTTCCCTTTTGGCCGCATCTGACAGTCTTTGCACTGTGTGGGGAGAATAGAGTCTTTTGTCCAGTTTTAGCACACGCTTTGTTGTAGTTACTTGTTGTTGTAAGGTGCACAGTTGCTGATTGACCTGTGTTTAGCTTTCCTCTGTGCTAAAACTTCTACAGGTTATGGGCCCAGTTGCCTAAAGCACCTTTCTCAAGAATACTTACAACAAAACCGCTTACTGGACAATAAAACAGCCTTTTCTCTCAGATTTTGGATCATCCTCTTCACATCTCATCTTCTTTCTCTCCAAATCTTTGCTGTTGACTCGACCAAATCATGGCCTCCAATCAGGATTCAAGTAAGGTTATGGTCACCCCTCTTACTGACGAATCCTATGACACCTGGGAACACATTATGCGTCTTCACTTTGAAGTTCTGGATCTTTTTGGCATTGTTTCTGGACAAGTCCCTGCCCCTGTTCCTCACAATGATGGTTCACCTTCAGACGCTGAAATCAAAGCTCAACTTGCTTTATGGATCAAAAATGACACCAGGTGCAGGTATGAAATCATCACCAGATTGGATGATGTTAACAAGAAGCTGGTCAACACTTGCCACACCTCTGCTCAAATGTGGTCTGTTCTTGCAAGAAGACACGCCAGCAATAAAGTTGGATCACGGATTTCTCACTTTCTCTCTATGGTTACTCTTTCTCTTTCTGAAGGAGGAGACCCCAAAACTCATGTTGATGCATTCAAAGGCATTAACTTCCATATGATCCGTTCTGGGCTCATCATTCCCCAGGAAATTCTTATTTATCTCTTTTTTGCCACTCTTCCACCTTCCTTCAAACATTGGCGTGGTTTGCTCACCAGAGACAGACAGGAAATTGATCACCTGCATCTGGATGATGTTTTATCTTCTTTCCTGGATTACGCTGCTGATGACAAAGTTGTTGATGAATTTCACAATGCTATGTCAAATGTCAATGCTCACTCTGCCTCAGCCAAATCATCAAAATCATCCAAATCCAAGGCACGCAGCAAACTCTCATGTTCTGTTCATGGTCAAAATGTTGGACATGATGACAATCATTGCTTTGTTCAACATCCTGAATTGCGTCCCAAGAAGAACCAAGCCAACTCAGCTGCCCCATCAAAGGACAATTCCAACAAAGCAACTCCTGTTCCCCCTCCTCAGGAAGAACAACCTGATGTCACGGCCAATTGTGCTTTTGTCTTCCCTTCTGATGAAGAATTTCTTTTTACAGCTGTTGCCTGCTTGTCTGAAAAATCAAATTCTGACTGCATTATCAACGCTTCTGCTTCCATGGCTTCTCATTCCTCAAACCTTTCTCCAATTATTGATTCTGGGGCCAGCTGTCATATGTTTAACAACAGAGACAGTTTCATCACCTTTCAACCTGTCAACATTCGAATTCAACTTGCTGGTATTGGGAAATCAATCTATGCAACTGGAAAAGGAACTGTTGCTGCTTCTGGAGGAATGGAAGGAAAAGTTTTCTTTTCTGATGCTCTTTATGTCCCTGATCTTGGAAGGAATCTCATCTCCCTGGGACGTCTTTGGAGAACTGGTTGTCTTCTCATCCCTGCACCAGTTAATCCTACATCAAACTTCATTATTTCACGTAATGGAAAGAATTATATGGGAGGAGTCATCTCCAATTCATTATTTGAAGTTTCTGTGGTTCCACAAGGCATGTCTCCCCCTAATTCCTCAGCTCTTTATGCAAAAGCTTCAAGTCAGTCTCTAACTCTCTGGCACAACAGATTAGGACATCCATACGCCCCATATATTCAAAAACTTTTTAATGGAATGGCATCTGATGTATCTAGTTCTAGTTTGTCTGATTCTGAAATGCATTTTTGTGAACCGTGTGTGTTGGGTAAACAAACCCATGCTTCCTTTCCTGGCCAGTTGCCTGTTGCCAAAAATCCTCTTGAAGTTATCCACACGGATTTATCTGGGAAAATTCAACCTCCTTCTTTTGATGGTTCTCAGTATTACCTTAAGTTCACTGATCAGGCCACTTCATACCGTCATGTTTACCTTCTTTCCTCAAAAGCCCAAGTATTCAAATATTTCTTGGAATACAAGGCATCTGTAGAGCTGCAATCTGGCTTCAAAATCAAAAAGCTTGTTTGTGACGGTGGTGGTGAGTATATCAACTCTAGTCTGGTCAACTTTCTTAAACAACATGGCATTGCTCTTCAAGTTACGGCTCCTTACACTCCCCAACAAAATCCAATTTCTGAGAGAGGAAACCGTATTACCACTGAAAAATCCAAAACCATGATGTTTCATTCTAATGCACCAATTCACCTATGGTCTGAAGCAGTTAAAACAGCAGTATATCTTGAAAACAGATTACCAACCAAAGCTCTTCAAAACAAATCAACTCCTTTTGAAGCCTGGAATAAATCCAAACCCAGAGTCTCACACCTCAGAGTTTTTGGTTGTGCTTGCTATGCTTTTCTTGATAAACATCAACGTCCTGGAAAGTTTTCAGCTAATGCCAGAAAGTGTGTCATGCTTGGATATGAAGTTGGAACAACAAATTATCGTGTTTGGGATCTTGAGCTTAAAAAGATTGTTATTGCCAAATCTGTGGCCTTCAATGAAAATTTCTTCCCCTTTCTTGACTCCAGATTTAAGCGCCCTCAATGGTCACAACTGATGAAGCAAATTCCAGATCAAATTCATGACAGTCAACCACTTCCAACACCTGGACTTTCCTTTTCTCCAGCTCAATCTCCTTCTGAGTCTCCAACTCATGATCCATCCTCAGGAAACATTTCTGATTCACATTCTGAAGATAATTCTCCTTCTTCTTCTTCTTCCTCTGATTTTCACATGTCCGGCACACCTTCTAATTCAACTCCTTGTCCTTCACCTGGCCACTTAACAAGATTACCTCATTCCAATGTCCCAGATGAAGAAGGTTCCAGTCAATCTGATCCATCATATTCATCAATTGAGCCAGACAATCCAGCAGATCCTGATTATGTTCCCTCATCACAATCCCCCAGTTATTCTGACAACTCTTCAGCTGAAACATCCACTCCTGAACATTTACGTCAGATTTATTATGATCATTATCAACATGATTCCTACTCTGATTCTCCTGACCCTCTTGGGTTATATGCAGCAAATGCCTTTGCTTTCTCTCTAGAAGCTCCCTTGCTAGCTCATGAAATTCCTGAACCCCAGTGTTATAAGCAAGCAATCTATTCCAAATATTCAGCAGAATGGGCAGAGGCTGTGAAACATGAACATCAAGCACTTCAGCGTTGTAACACTTGGAAAATTGTCCCCAGGCCTGAAAAAGCTAATGTAATTGGCTGCAGGTGGGTTTTCAGGGTTAAACCTAATGCTGATGGTGGTGTTTCCAAGTTCAAAGCCCGTTGTGTAGCAAAAGGATATTCTCAAATCCTAGGAATAGATTTTCATGAAACTTTTGCACCCACTGGACGGATCACTTCTCTCAGGACCATTCTTTCTTTAGCAGCTTATTTTGACTGGGATGTTCATCAAATGGATGTAGTGGCAGCTTTTCTCCAGGGAAACTTAAATGAAACTGTTTATATGGAACAACCTGAAGGAACACTAACTGCTGGAAATGAAGGTAAAGTTTGCCAATTGTTGCGTCCTCTTTATGGCATCAAACAAGCTCCCTTTTGCTGGAATTCACGTATAAATGACTACTTGTGCAAGCTCAACTTCTCCCCCCTTAAGTGTGATCAGTGTGTGTATGTTTGGAGAAACAAATCACAAATCTGTATCATTTATCTTCATGTTGATGATATGGTCATTACTGGTAATCATTTTCTTTGGTTCAAAGACAAAATCAAAACTGAATTTGAGATGGATGATCTTGGTCCTGCCACTTGGATTTTGGGAATGCGTCTCACCAGGAACAGAACAGCACGTACTCTTTCTTTATCACAAGATTCTTATGCTGAAAAAGTTTTGTCCAACTGGAATATGGCCAACTGTAATCCCTGTCTCACTCCCTTATCCCCAAATGATTATCCTGTCAAAGCAACCAGTGAAGAAATTGCTGAATTCAATGCTCTGAAAATCAATTACCGCTCTGCTATTGGTGCACTCAACTATTTGTCTGTTGCAACAAGACCTGATCTCTCTTTTGCAGTTGGTGCATTATCTCAACATCTCATTGAACCAGGTATCAAACACTGGCTTGCTGTCAAACACACTTTCAGATATCTGCGTGCCACTTCATCATCATCTCTCACTTTTGGAGGAAAATGCCCAATTCCAAATCATCCATCACTCTGTCCTCTTATTTACTCTGACACTGATTATGCTGGGGATCCTGATACCAGGCGCTCAACTGGAGGGTATGTTGCCATACTCAATGGAGGAGCTATTTCCTGGAGTTCTAAAAAGCAGCAAGTCGTCACTATCTCTAGTACTGAAGCTGAGTTCAGAGGCATTGTGGATGCTGGATGTGAAGCAATCTGGCTGACTAAATTACTTACTTCCTTCAATATTCCTAAGTCACCTTCACCTTTAATCCTTGCTGACAATGCCAGTTCCATTTCACAATGCAAGGATTCACTCAGATACCGTCAAAGATCAAAACATGTGGACACTCAACTTTGTTGGATTACTGAAAGCATCAACAAAAATCATTTTCAGCTTCAACACATTTCAACTGAACACATGGTGGCTGATCTTCTTACAAAATCTTTAGGAAAAGTCAAGCTGTCTTATCTCCTCAAACTCATGGGTCTGGTATTAAGGGGGGGTGTTGAAATTTCTGCCTCTAATACCTGACCCATTCCTTACTCCAGCTTCTTACCATCGTCTCAAGTCATTCTCCTTGCTCATATCCTCTTTTCCTGACCTTTTCCGCCGAGGAACTTCAAAGATACGAGCTCCAGCATCAAGAACAACATTTCTTTCCCACCCGGAGTCAATGTATTGATTCTGGACCTCGAGGACGTGTTTCTTTACCTGGAGTGTGAATCTTTTCCCCGGCTGGGAACTTTTTCCTTGGATGTGAACCTGTCTCTTTTTCTGTATTGTAGTTTAGTAGTTTTGTCGACGTCGTGTTAGTTTCTATTGTTTTGGATGGTGGACTTTGTCATATAATGAGCCCTCTCTTTGCCATTTCCGTTTTCCCCATCCAAATCTTTTTCTTTCTCTTTCTCTCTATTCTCTTTATCCCTTCCACTGCTTCTTCCTGTCCACTGCTTTCCCTTTTGGCCGCATCTGACAGTCTTTGCACTGTGTGGGGAGAATAGAGTCTTTTGTCCAGGTTCTTTCCTTTTCTTTTCTGTTATCTTTTCTCTGATTCTTTTAGTCCTAACCACAGCAGCTCACACTTGTGTCCCTTATAGTTTTAGCACACGCTTTGTTGTAGTTACTTGTTGTTGTAAGGTGCACAGTTGCTGATTGACCTGTGTTTAGGTATGTTTGTTTTTGCAATGAAATCCAAATCTTTTTCTTTCTCTTTCTCTCTATTCTCTTTATCCCTTCCACTGCTTCTTCCTGTCCACTGCTTTCCCTTTTGGCCGCATCTGACAGTCTTTGCACTGTGTGGGGAGAATAGAGTCTTTTGTCCAGTTTTAGCACACGCTTTGTTGTAGTTACTTGTTGTTGTAAGGTGCACAGTTGCTGATTGACCTGTGTTTAGCTTTCCTCTGTGCTAAAACTTCTACAAAATTGACAGTGCCTGTCAGCCAGGCTATTCCAGGAGTCCAGTAAATGATATGTAACTTATAAAACCTGAAAGAGTGGGTAAGAATTGTATTTAATGATATAAATTAATATTTTATTGCATAATAAAATTATATAAGTATTTTATTATATACAAGTGTTATATTAATTTTATTAGTTATATAAATTTTTATATACATTTAAATTGAACACAATATAATATATTCTACAAATAATGGCGAATTTTTATGTATTTAATAATTATAAATTTACATTTAATTAATTGAAGAAAATATATTATAATTATAAGTGTAAAATTGACTTATAATATAATTAAATTAATTATTTGAATTTATATATTAAATAATACCTTTCATATAATACTAAACAATAATTAATGACACTTCTTTTGACCCTTAATTGTGTCAGGAAAAACCAATTAATTAATTTATACTAAATTGAGATTAATTACATGTTTTGTTGTGTCAAAGTATTTTTTGTTTCACTTAAAATATCCTTAAATCAGACTGTACCATCTGTTTGGAATTATTTTTCTCATAGTTCCTATGTTCCAGTCTTGTTTAGTTATTCACTATTTTTACTTACTGATTTGGGAATTAATGGCGGGAAAATTGGATTCTTAATTGGGGTTTTAATTATTTGTTTCATATTTTTCTCTACATTGTTATGTTTCATTTACTCTTTGATATACTTGTTTTATTCTATTCTAATTATTGTATTTACAAATATAGTGGCACTTCAGAGGACCCATTGCCTATAAAAGGGCCTTGGATAATCCCCTGTAGCCTCATCACTTATTATACACTCAACAAATTAAATACAATTTTATTATGTTTATATTCTTTTTATTAGTAATACAATTCTAATTAAAATTCTATATAACAATTTAAAGGTTGCTTTAAGTCTGATAGTAATTAAAGTGTTTGCTGCGCAGAACACTTACCTTAAATAATATTATTATTAATAAAGCCTAAGTTTTTGTCATCTCTCAAGTTACTCGCCGTTGTTTTCCTTTTAAATAAATTAAATACTCTATTACAGTTTATTTCTTTTATTTTTTCCCTTGTCCTCCTCCTTTTCTCCTCCTTTTCTCCTCTTTTCCTTACCTTCTTCTAGACGACTGACCGACAACTGGGGACCTTTCCAAACAACGACGACGATCGAGCCTGGCGACGAACGACAAAATGCACGGACCACCTAGCAAAAACAAAACTTTTGCCGCAACTGTGTTTCGAACTTGGGTTCGATCTCTAGGGTTTATATTATATTAATTCTTATATTATTTTGAAGTGATTTTTCGATCACTATATTAAGTTCACCTTTGCACCTCTCACTCATATTACTATATTTTTACTGCAATAACAGTGATTGTGGCTTAATTGCTGATTCACTGAGTGTAAGTGTTCAATGATTAAAATTTTTTTTCCTAGTTGACCATTATAGAGTGTTAAATCCTCTTAGTCCTAGAAGAATTGACATTTTTTATTAATACAAATTGAATTATTAATTTAATTTTTATTTTTATTAATTATTGTTAATTTTGGTTGACTTAAAAGTACTTTGTGCTTAGTCCCAAATATATTGCCATATTTAATATTGGTAATTAATTGGTTGAATTAACTTGATTGATTATTCCCAATTTAACCTTGCAATCCATTTTTTAAAAAATTAATTTTTTATAATTATTACTTTATATTGAAAATTTTTTTTTTCTATAATTTAATTAATAAAATATTTTTTATTATTTGGAGCAATTATTAACTAACTTTTATTATTTTTTAAAAATAAGAAGTAAATTAAAATCTTCCCACTAGTATGTCCAACAATTTGGCTGACAAAATGGATAACATGCAAGTGGATGAAATTGAAATTGACTATGATGCTGACACTGTAAGTTCTTCTAAAGTTGGACATAAAAAATCTTATGCTAACACAAAGAATTCACATACTTCAGGATGTGGAAATGACAGGAAATGTAAACAAACCAAACCCCCTTCCCCCAGTACCACAGAAGGAAGTAAAGCCTCTAGTACCTCAAGAAGGTCTTCCAAAAGGCTTCAAAATAAAAAAGCTTCCTCTGCCACAACAAATCAGCAACCTGTCCAGTCATATAAAAGAGTTGAAGACAGAAAATATGACGTACAAAGCAAAGGTAGACACCTTGTGGGATCAGGTCCAAGAACTCAGGAACCAGATTCAGGCCCAGGCCCCTCCTCAGTTGCCTCCCAATCAGCCTCAGTTTCAGGCTCAACCTTCACAGCCACCCAGCTCAACCATCCAAAATCCAAATACTATGGAAGTAGAGCAATGGAAATGGGATTATCTAATGAGTCACTACCAAAAGAATGTGCAACACCCTCCTCATCATCAGCCTGGCCCATCCAGAACACCCAATTTCTATCCACCTCCTCATCCCTACCAACAAGGCAGGAGAAAGAAGGCCCAAGCACAATCCCAAACCCAGTCCCAGGGGAAGTTTCCTCCTCTGCCATGGTAAGTAATTTGGTTGATAGTCACTTGGGTATGTTTTCTAATAAATCTTCTTCTGCAGGTAATATTATTGAACATGGTGAAAGAACAGTTAAACCTGTTAAAAGACAGCTTCCTGTAACTAGTAGCCCTATTGATGTAATTAGTAAATTGTCATTTGATGAAACTTTACATTTAACTTCTACTTCTTTAATTAATCCTTCTCTTGCAATTAAAAATGATTCTGTTCCCCCTGAAATCTATACCTTAATTGAAAAAACTTCTGAGGAAATTTTTAGAGATACCCTTGATTTTAATGTTGTGAAAGACAAACATGTGAGAGATGTGTTAATCCATGAAAATGATAGATTAAATAATTTACACTTGCAATGTAAAGTGAGTTCTTCTGTACAAGATACAGCTTATTTAAAAATCAAAGAAACCTTGAATATTGTTCTTAGTCAACAAAAACAAATAAGAAGTGACCATAGAAATATCTCAGATAGAAATATCAGTCTACATAAGACCTTGAGTGAATTGAAACCCCTTATTGAGGAAAATTATTCATTCAAGAATGAAATAAAATCTCTGCAAAATGAGTTTAAAAAGCTAAAAAATGATTTCCATGCACTAAGTACCAAACACTCAGTTTCTGAGGATAGAAATGTTCTATCTCTTGCAAAAGTAAATGACCAGATGTCTGAAATTCAAAGAATAAGAAACTATGTGTCTGACCTGCAGGAAAAGTTCTCAACCTTAACCATCAATAATGAATTAAATGAGATTTCTGTCAATAAGCTGCATAAAAATAAAGGGAGAAGACCTGAGCAAAGTTCTTCCTTTCTTCCTCATATTTCAACCATTAAACAAACTGACAATGAGTCTGTAAAATCTTTTGCTACTATCAAAAAATCTTGTGATGTTCATGCACCAGCTTTTTCTGTAAATAATGAAATTTCTGAACACCTGGCTAAAATTCAGGAATTATTAATAATAAATAATTCAAACCAAAAAGTGGACCGTCCCAGTAGTCAGAAAAATTGGCCTAAGTTAGACCAATATCCTACCTTTGATGGTGATTCTTCCTCTGATTGGCAACACTTTATCCAAAGAATTGATAATTTAAAGAGATCTTATAAACTACCTGATGAGGAAATTGTTTCTAAGCTAATTTCTTTATTTTCCAATGTAGCCTTAATGTGGTATGAATCTGTTATTTTAGATAACAATCATTATACATGGAATGATTGGAAATCCTTGATTGAGAATCAGTTTGGTGGTTCAAAATTCAGGTTAGCTCAACAGAGACTGTATGAGAATACTAGATATGTATCCTCCTCTGTTGAAAAGCCCATTGTTTTTCTGATGAAAATAACAAAAATCCTTAGAGCAATTGATCCAAAGATGGATTATGATATTTGGAGAGATAAAATCTTGTATAAATTACCAAATTCTCTTAGGGATTTGATTGTGGCTAGAACTGAGCATGTAAGGGAAAATTCTTCTTTCATTAATATCTGTAATGAAGTACTGCTCAACCATAGATATGAACCAAATAAATCTTATAATGATCAGAATAAGCCTTCTATAAAGCTCCCAGAAAAATCTGGTAAACCCTCTGCCCCATTTGCACCTAAAAAATATGCAACAAATACTTGTTATAAATGTAACAAACCGTGGCAGAAGGGTCATGTTTGTGACAAGAAAATCCATCTTGTTGAACAAAATGAAGACACTGATGAAGTTGAACTTGATGTCAATAATTCTTCCAGTGACTGTGAAAGTAATATCTCCTATGACAATATGAATCTGTTAAAGATGTTTTAATGTTGGAACATGATGTCCATTATTTAAATAATATATCTGAAGATTGTGTATTGAATTTATCTTCAGTAGAAAATGCTGAGATAATTAAAGATATTACTAACAATTCTATTCCTATATCCCCTTTAAAGGCACCTGTTATCATTAATGGTAAAAATGTTGATGTAGTTCTTGATTCTGGTGCTGGAGGAAGTGTAGTGTCTGAAAAAGCTTTGGCTTCAGTGGATAAGGAATGTTTGAGTAAATTATTACCTATAACTTCTGAAAAATGGAGAGGGTATGGTTCTACCTTATTTCCTATTGGCAAATACAAAACCTCTGTTTTCTTCAAATATAATAATGGTTTTGTCAGAGCTATTTGTGAGTTTGTTGTCATGAAAAATGATAATTTGAGCAATTGGTTTATTTTGGGAAATGATATTTTAATCATGTTTGGTGTGAAACTGGACCCAGCAAATAATTGCTTTACCTTAGGAATGAATGGGAAAAGGAAATTCAAAATTTCCTCTCCTAGAACTTCTGGGCATTTGTTGAAATCTTGTAACTCACTGATCCAGTGTAAAGGTAGAACAACAACTGAAATGGATGATTTATTACATGAAATCAATACTGCTTCTTTTGGTGATCAGTTGACTAGTGAACAAAAAGATTCTATTATTGCCTCTATTACCTCTTTCCCTATGGCTTTTGCTCATGGTTCTCATGTCTTGGGAATTGTTCAGGTGTTGAAATTTCTGCCTCTAATACCTGACCCATTCCTTACTCCAGCTTCTTACCATCGTCTCAAGTCATTCTCCTTGCTCATATCCTCTTTTCCTGACCTTTTCCGCCGAGGAACTTCAAAGATACGAGCTCCAGCATCAAGAACAACATTTCTTTCCCACCCGGAGTCAATGTATTGATTCTGGACCTCGAGGACGTGTTTCTTTACCTGGAGTGTGAATCTTTTCCCCGGCTGAGAACTTTTTCCTTGGATGTGAACCTGTCTCTTTTTCTGTATTGTAGTTTAGTAGTTTTGTCGACGTCGTGTTAGTTTCTATTGTTTTGAATGGTGGACTTTGTCATATAATGAGGCCTCTCTTTGCCATTTCCGTTTTCCCCATCCAAATCTTTTTCTTTCTCTTTTTCTCTATTCTCTTTATCCCTTCCACTGCTTCTTCCTGTCCACTGCTTTCCCTTTTGGCCGCATCTGACAGTCTTTGCACTGTGTGGGGAGAATAGAGTCTTTTGTCCAGGTTCTTTCCTTTTCTTTTCTGTTATCTTTTCTCTAATTCTTTTAGTCCTAACCACAGCAGCTCACACTTGTGTCCCTTATAGTTTTAGCACACGCTTTGTTGTAGTTACTTGTTGTTGTAAGGTGCACAGTTGCTGATTGACCTGTGTTTAGGTATGTTTGTTTTTGCAATGAAATCCAAATCTTTTTCTTTCTCTTTTTCTCTATTCTCTTTATCCCTTCCACTGCTTCTTCCTGTCCACTGCTTTCCCTTTTGGCCGCATCTGACAGTCTTTGCACTGTGTGGGGAGAATAGAGTCTTTTGTCCAGTTTTAGCACACGCTTTGTTGTAGTTACTTGTTGTTGTAAGGTGCACAGTTGCTGATTGACCTGTGTTTAGCTTTCCTTTGTGCTAAAACTTCTACAGCAACAAGACCTGATCTCTCTTTTGCAGTTGGTGCATTATCTCAACATCTCATTGAACCAGGTATCAAACACTGGCTTGCTGTCAAACACACTTTCAGATATCTGCGTGCCACTTCATCATCATCTCTCACTTTTGGAGGAAAATGCCCAATTCCAAATCAT
This sequence comes from Hemileia vastatrix, assembly GCA_030280995.1. Taxonomy (NCBI): domain Eukaryota; kingdom Fungi; phylum Basidiomycota; class Pucciniomycetes; order Pucciniales; family Zaghouaniaceae; genus Hemileia; species Hemileia vastatrix. Next base: position 21,371,711 of record JASXTE010000012.1, on the reverse strand, counting down.
CCATCACTCTGTCCTCTTATTTACTCTGACACTGATTATGCTGGGGATCCTGATACCAGGCGCTCAACTGGAGGGTATGTTGCCATACTCAATGGAGGAGCTATTTCCTGGAGTTCTAAAAATCAGCAAGTTGTCACTATCTCTAGTACTGAAGCTGAGTTCAGAGGCATTGTGGATGCTGGATGTGAAGCAATCTGGCTAACTAAATTACTTACTTCCTTCAATATTCCTTGTAGAAGTTTTAGCACAGAGGAAAGCTAAACACAGGTCAATCAGCAACTGTGCACCTTACAACAACAAGTAACTACAACAAAGCGTGTGCTAAAACTGGACAAAAGACTCTATTCTCCCCACACAGTGCAAAGACTGTCAGATGCGGCCAAAAGGGAAAGCAGTGGACAGGAAGAAGCAGTGGAAGGGATAAAGAGAATAGAGAGAAAGAGAAAGAAAAAGATTTGGATTTCATTGCAAAAACAAACATACCTAAACACAGGTCAATCAGCAACTGTGCACCTTACAACAACAAGTAACTACAACAAAGCGTGTGCTAAAACTATAAGGGACACAAGTGTGAGCTGCTGTGGTTAGGACTAAAAGAATCAGAGAAAAGATAACAGAAAAGAAAAGGAAAGAACCTGGACAAAAGACTCTATTCTCCCCACACAGTGCAAAGACTGTCAGATGCGGCCAAAAGGGAAAGCAGTGGACAGGAAGAAGCAGTGGAAGGGATAAAGAGAATAGAGAGAAAGAGAAAGAAAAAGATTTGGATGGGGAAAACGGAAATGGCAAAGAGAGGGCTCATTATATGACAAAGTCCACCATCCAAAACAATAGAAACTAACACGACGTCGACAAAACTACTAAACTACAATACAGAAAAAGAGACAGGTTCACATCCAAGGAAAAAGTTCCCAGCCGGGGAAAAGATTCACACTCCAGGTAAAGAAACACGTCCTCGAGGTCCAGAATCAATACATTGACTCCGGGTGGGAAAGAAATGTTGTTCTTGATGCTGGAGCTCGTATCTTTGAAGTTCCTCGGCGGAAAAGGTCAGGAAAAGAGGATATGAGCAAGGAGAATGACTTGAGACGATGGTAAGAAGCTGGAGTAAGGAATGGGTCAGGTATTAGAGGCAGAAATTTCAACACCCCCCCTTAATACCAGACCCATGAGTTTGAGGAGATAAGACAGCTTGACTTTTCCTAAAGATTTTGTAAGAAGATCAGCCACCATGTGTTCAGTTGAAATGTGTTGAAGCTGAAAATGATTTTTGTTGATGCTTTCAGTAATCCAACAAAGTTGAGTGTCCACATGTTTTGATCTTTGACGGTATCTGAGTGAATCCTTGCATTGTGAAATGGAACTGGCATTGTCAGCAAGGATTAAAGGTGAAGGTGACTTAGGAATATTGAAGGAAGTAAGTAATTTAGTCAGCCAGATTGCTTCACATCCAGCATCCACAATGCCTCTGAACTCAGCTTCAGTACTAGAGATAGTGACGACTTGCTGCTTTTTAGAACTCCAGGAAATAGCTCCTCCATTGAGTATGGCAACATACCCTCCAGTTGAGCGCCTGGTATCAGGATCCCCAGCATAATCAGTGTCAGAGTAAATAAGAGGACAGAGTGATGGATGATTTGGAATTGGGCATTTTCCTCCAAAAGTGAGAGATGATGATGAAGTGGCACGCAGATATCTGAAAGTGTGTTTGACAGCAAGCCAGTGTTTGATACCTGGTTCAATGAGATGTTGAGATAATGCACCAACTGCAAAAGAGAGATCAGGTCTTGTTGCAACAGACAAATAGTTGAGTGCACCAATAGCAGAGCGGTAATTGATTTTCAGAGCATTGAATTCAGCAATTTCTTCACTGGTTGCTTTGACAGGATAATCATTTGGGGATAAGGGAGTGAGACAGGGATTACAGTTGGCCATATTCCAGTTGGACAAAACTTTTTCAGCATAAGAATCTTGTGATAAAGAAAGAGTACGTGCTGTTCTGTTCCTGGTGAGACGCATTCCCAAAATCCAAGTGGCAGGACCAAGATCATCCATCTCAAATTCAGTTTTGATTTTGTCTTTGAACCAAAGAAAATGATTACCAGTAATGACCATATCATCAACATGAAGATAAATGATACAGATTTGTGATTTGTTTCTCCAAACATACACACACTGATCACACTTAAGGGGGGAGAAGTTGAGCTTGCACAAGTAGTCATTTATACGTGAATTCCAGCAAAAGGGAGCTTGTTTGATGCCATAAAGAGGACGCAACAATTGGCAAACTTTACCTTCATTTCCAGCAGTTAGTGTTCCTTCAGGTTGTTCCATATAAACAGTTTCATTTAAGTTTCCCTGGAGAAAAGCTGCCACTACATCCATTTGATGAACATCCCAGTCAAAATAAGCTGCTAAAGAAAGAATGGTCCTGAGAGAAGTGATCCGTCCAGTGGGTGCAAAAGTTTCATGAAAATCTATTCCTAGGATTTGAGAATATCCTTTTGCTACACAACGGGCTTTGAACTTGGAAACACCACCATCAGCATTAGGTTTAACCCTGAAAACCCACCTGCAGCCAATTACATTAGCTTTTTCAGGCCTGGGGACAATTTTCCAAGTGTTACAACGCTGAAGTGCTTGATGTTCATGTTTCACAGCCTCTGCCCATTCTGCTGAATATTTGGAATAGATTGCTTGCTTATAACACTGGGGTTCAGGAATTTCATGAGCTAGCAAGGGAGCTTCTAGAGAGAAAGCAAAGGCATTTGCTGCATATAACCCAAGAGGGTCAGGAGAATCAGAGTAGGAATCATGTTGATAATGATCATAATAAATCTGACGTAAATGTTCAGGAGTGGATGTTTCAGCTGAAGAGTTGTCAGAATAACTGGGGGATTGTGATGAGGGAACATAATCAGGATCTGCTGGATTGTCTGGCTCAATTGATGAATATGATGGATCAGATTGACTGGAACCTTCTTCATCTGGGACATTGGAATGAGGTAATCTTGTTAAGTGGCCAGGTGAAGGACAAGGAGTTGAATTAGAAGGTGTGCCGGACATGTGAAAATCAGAGGAAGAAGAAGAAGAAGGAGAATTATCTTCAGAATGTGAATCAGAAATGTTTCCTGAGGATGGATCATGAGTTGGAGACTCAGAAGGAGATTGAGCTGGAGAAAAGGAAAGTCCAGGTGTTGGAAGTGGTTGACTGTCATGAATTTGATCTGGAATTTGCTTCATCAGTTGTGACCATTGAGGGCGCTTAAATCTGGAGTCAAGAAAGGGGAAGAAATTTTCATTGAAGGCCACAGATTTGGCAATAACAATCTTTTTAAGCTCAAGATCCCAAACACGATAATTTGTTGTTCCAACTTCATATCCAAGCATGACACACTTTCTGGCATTAGCTGAAAACTTTCCAGGACGTTGATGTTTATCAAGAAAAGCATAGCAAGCACAACCAAAAACTCTGAGGTGTGAGACTCTGGGTTTGGATTTATTCCAGGCTTCAAAAGGAGTTGATTTGTTTTGAAGAGCTTTGGTTGGTAATCTGTTTTCAAGATATACTGCTGTTTTAACTGCTTCAGACCATAGGTGAATTGGTGCATTAGAATGAAACATCATGGTTTTGGATTTTTCAGTGGTAATACGGTTTCCTCTCTCAGAAATTGGATTTTGTTGGGGAGTGTAAGGAGCCGTAACTTGAAGAGCAATGCCATGTTGTTTAAGAAAGTTGACCAGACTAGAGTTGATATACTCACCACCACCGTCACAAACAAGCTTTTTGATTTTGAAGCCAGATTGCAGCTCTACAGATGCCTTGTATTCCAAGAAATATTTGAATACTTGGGCTTTTGAGGAAAGAAGGTAAACATGACGGTATGAAGTGGCCTGATCAGTGAACTTAAGGTAATACTGAGAACCATCAAAAGAAGGAGGTTGAATTTTCCCAGATAAATCCGTGTGGATAACTTCAAGAGGATTTTTGGCAACAGGCAACTGGCCAGGAAAGGAAGCATGGGTTTGTTTACCCAACACACACGGTTCACAAAAATGCATTTCAGAATCAGACAAACTAGAACTAGATACATCAGATGCCATTCCATTAAAAAGTTTTTGAATATATGGGGCGTATGGATGTCCTAATCTGTTGTGCCAGAGAGTTAGAGACTGACTTGAAGCTTTTGCATAAAGAGCTGAGGAATTAGGGGGAGACATGCCTTGTGGAACCACAGAAACTTCAAATAATGAATTGGAGATGACTCCTCCCATATAATTCTTTCCATTACGTGAAATAATGAAGTTTGATGTAGGATTAACTGGTGCAGGGATGAGAAGACAACCAGTTCTCCAAAGACGTCCCAGGGAGATGAGATTCCTTCCAAGATCAGGGACATAAAGAGCATCAGAAAAGAAAACTTTTCCTTCCATTCCTCCAGAAGCAGCAACAGTTCCTTTTCCAGTTGCATAGATTGATTTCCCAATACCAGCAAGTTGAATTCGAATGTTGACAGGTTGAAAGGTGATGAAACTGTCTCTGTTGTTAAACATATGACAGCTGGCCCCAGAATCAATAATTGGAGAAAGGTTTGAGGAATGAGAAGCCATGGAAGCAGAAGCGTTGATAATGCAGTCAGAATTTGATTTTTCAGACAAGCAGGCAACAGCTGTAAAAAGAAATTCTTCATCAGAAGGGAAGACAAAAGCACAATTGGCCGTGACATCAGGTTGTTCTTCCTGAGGAGGGGGAACAGGAGTTGCTTTGTTGGAATTGTCCTTTGATGGGGCAGCTGAGTTGGCTTGGTTCTTCTTGGGACGCAATTCAGGATGTTGAACAAAGCAATGATTGTCATCATGTCCAACATTTTGACCATGAACAGAACATGAGAGTTTGCTGCGTGCCTTGGATTTGGATGATTTTGATGATTTGGCTGAGGCAGAGTGAGCATTGACATTTGACATAGCATTGTGAAATTCATCAACAACTTTGTCATCAGCAGCGTAATCCAGGAAAGAAGATAAAACATCATCCAGATGCAGGTGATCAATTTCCTGTCTGTCTCTGGTGAGCAAACCACGCCAATGTTTGAAGGAAGGTGGAAGAGTGGCAAAAAAGAGATAAATAAGAATTTCCTGGGGAATGATGAGCCCAGAACGGATCATATGGAAGTTAATGCCTTTGAATGCATCAACATGAGTTTTGGGGTCTCCTCCTTCAGAAAGAGAAAGAGTAACCATAGAGAGAAAGTGAGAAATCCGTGATCCAACTTTATTGCTGGCGTGTCTTCTTGCAAGAACAGACCACATTTGAGCAGAGGTGTGGCAAGTGTTGACCAGCTTCTTGTTAACATCATCCAATCTGGTGATGATTTCATACCTGCACCTGGTGTCATTTTTGATCCATAAAGCAAGTTGAGCTTTGATTTCAGCGTCTGAAGGTGAACCATCATTGTGAGGAACAGGGGCAGGGACTTGTCCAGAAACAATGCCAAAAAGATCCAGAACTTCAAAGTGAAGACGCATAATGTGTTCCCAGGTGTCATAGGATTCGTCAGTAAGAGGGGTGACCATAACCTTACTTGAATCCTGATTGGAGGCCATGATTTGGTCGAGTCAACAGCAAAGATTTGGAGAGAAAGAAGATGAGATGTGAAGAGGATGATCCAAAATCTGAGAGAAAAGGCTGTTTTATTGTCCAGTAAGCGGTTTTGTTGTAAGTATTCTTGAGAAAGGTGCTTTAGGCAACTGGGCCCATAACCTGTAGAAGTTTTAGCACAGAGGAAAGCTAAACACAGGTCAATCAGCAACTGTGCACCTTACAACAACAAGTAACTACAACAAAGCGTGTGCTAAAACTGGACAAAAGACTCTATTCTCCCCACACAGTGCAAAGACTGTCAGATGCGGCCAAAAGGGAAAGCAGTGGACAGGAAGAAGCAGTGGAAGGGATAAAGAGAATAGAGAGAAAGAGAAAGAAAAAGATTTGGATTTCATTGCAAAAACAAACATACCTAAACACAGGTCAATCAGCAACTGTGCACCTTACAACAACAAGTAACTACAACAAAGCGTGTGCTAAAACTATAAGGGACACAAGTGTGAGCTGCTGTGGTTAGGACTAAAAGAATCAGAGAAAAGATAACAGAAAAGAAAAGGAAAGAACCTGGACAAAAGACTCTATTCTCCCCACACAGTGCAAAGACTGTCAGATGCGGCCAAAAGGGAAAGCAGTGGACAGGAAGAAGCAGTGGAAGGGATAAAGAGAATAGAGAGAAAGAGAAAGAAAAAGATTTGGATGGGGAAAACGGAAATGGCAAAGAGAGGGCTCATTATATGACAAAGTCCACCATCCAAAACAATAGAAACTAACACGACGTCGACAAAACTACTAAACTACAATACAGAAAAAGAGACAGGTTCACATCCAAGGAAAAAGTTCCCAGCCGGGGAAAAGATTCACACTCCAGGTAAAGAAACACGTCCTCGAGGTCCAGAATCAATACATTGACTCCGGGTGGGAAAGAAATGTTGTTCTTGATGCTGGAGCTCGTATCTTTGAAGTTCCTCGGCGGAAAAGGTCAGGAAAAGAGGATATGAGCAAGGAGAATGACTTGAGACGATGGTAAGAAGCTGGAGTAAGGAATGGGTCAGGTATTAGAGGCAGAAATTTCAACATTCCTAAGTCACCTTCACCTTTAATCCTTGCTGACAATGACAGTTCCATTTCACAATGCAAGGATTCACTCAGATACCGTCAAAGATCAAAACATGTGGACACTCAACTTTGTTGGATTACTGAAAGCATCAACAAAAATCATTTTCAGCTTCAACACATTTCAACTGAACACATGGTGGGTGATCTTCTTACAAAATCTTTAGGAAAAGTCAAGCTGTCTTATCTCCTCAAACTCATGGGTCTGATATTAAGGGGGGGTGTTGAAATTTCTGCCTCTAATACCTGACCCATTCCTTACTCCAGCTTCTTACCATCGTCTCAAGTCATTCTCCTTGCTCATATCCTCTTTTCCTGACCTTTTCCGCCGAGGAACTTCAAAGATACGAGCTCCAGCATCAAGAACAACATTTCTTTCCCACCCGGAGTCAATGTATTGATTCTGGACCTCGAGGACGTGTTTCTTTACCTGGAGTGTTAATCTTTTCCCCGGCTGAGAACTTTTTCCTTGGATGTGAACCTGTCTCTTTTCCTGTACTGTAGTTTAGTAGTTTTGTCGACGTCGTGTTAGTTTCTATTGTTTTGGATGATGGACTTTGTCATATAATGAGCCCTCTCTTTGCCATTTCCGTTTTCCCCATCCAAATCTTTTTCTTTCTCTTTCTCTCTATTCTCTTTATCCCTTCCACTGCTTCTTCCTGTCCACTGCTTTCCCTTTTGGCCGCATCTGACAGTCTTTGCACTGTGTGGGGAGAATAGAGTCTTTTGTCCAGTTTTAGCACACGCTTTGTTGTAGTTACTTGTTTTTGTAAGGTGCACAGTTGCTGATTAACCTGTGTTTAGGTATGTTTGTTTTTGCAATGAAATCAAAATCATTTTCTTTCTCTTTCTCTCTATTCTCTTTATCCCTTCCACTGCTTTCCCTTTTGGCCGCATCTGACAGTCTTTGCACTGTGTGGGGAGAATAGAGTCTTTTGTCCAGTTTTAGCACACGCTTTGTTGTAGTTAGTTGTTGTTGTAAGGTGCACAGTTGCTGATTAACCTGTGTTTAGCTTTCCTCTGTGCTAAAACTTCTACAAAGGCTATGACCTGATAATTTTTAATATATTGTCTATAATAGCCACACATACCCAAAAAACTTTGGATTTCTCTTACAGAAGTTGGTGCTTTCACATTTTGAATGGCAGCAACTTTATTATGGTCTACACAAATTTGTAAGCCTGACACAACATGGCCAAGGACTTTCAAAGATTGAAAACCAAATTTACACTTTTTTAAAGATAAGGTCATATTGATTTCATCCATTTTTTGGAAAACTCTATTCAAGTGAATCAAATGTTCATCAAAAGTTTTAGAAAAAACAATAATATCATCAATATAAACCATGAGCCAACCTTCAATAATTTCTTGATGGAAAGTGTTATCCATGACTTTCTGGAAAACTGAAGGAGTATTTTTAGGGCCAAATGGCATCCTAACATACTTATATATTCCCATATGAGTAGCAATAAGCAAAATTTTTTGAGAATTTTTCTCAACTGGAACTTGATGATAACCTTTATTACCATCCAGACAACTAATAAATTTTGCACCTTGCAAGGTAGCATGTATTGAATTAATTCTGGGTAAAGGATAAATATCATCAACAGTATAAGTATTTAAAGCTCTGTAATCTCCACATAATCTAGCTTTATCTTTTTCATAAGAAATCAAGACTGGGGAGATGACACAATATTTGGGGGTGACATCCACTTTCTCAATGATATTCATTTTTAATAATGTTTCAATATTATCTTCAATATCTTTTCTTTTTGATGGAGAAGCAGGATATAGTTTTTTCTTAAGACTAGGAGGAATATCACTCAAGTTACAGGATAAGGTAATTTTCATCTCTTCCTGATGTAGAAGTTTTAGCACAAAGGAAAGCTAAACACAGGTCAATCAGCAACTGTGCACCTTACAACAACAAGTAACTACAACAAAGCGTGTGCTAAAACTGGACAAAAGACTCTATTCTCCCCACACAGTGCAAAGACAGTCAGATGCGGCCAAAAGGGAAAGCAGTGGACAGGAAGAAGCAGTGGAAGGGATAAAGAGAATAGAGAAAAAGAGAAAGAAAAAGATTTGGATATCATTGCAAAAACAAACATACCTAAACACAGGTCAATCAGCAACTGTGCACCTTACAACAACAAGTAACTACAACAAAGCGTGTGCTAAAACTATAAGGGACACAAGTGTGAGCTGCTGTGGTTAGGACTAAAAGAATTAGAGAAAAGATAACAGAAAAGAAAAGGAAAGAACCTGGACAAAAGACTCTATTCTCCCCACACAGTGCAAAGACTGTCAGATGTGGCCAAAAGGGAAAGCAGTGGACAGGAAGAAGCAGTGGAAGGGATAAAGAGAATAGAGAAAAAGAGAAAGAAAAAGATTTGGATGGGGAAAACGGAAATGGCAAAGAGAGGGCTCATTATATGACAAAGTCCACCATCCAAAACAATAGAAACTAACACGACGTCGACAAAACTACTAAACTACAATACAGAAAAAGAGACAGGTTCACATCCAAGGAAAAAGTTCTCAGCCGGGGAAAAGATTCACACTCCAGGTAAAGAAACACGTCCTCGAGGTCCAGAATCAATACATTGACTCCGGGTGGGAAAGAAATGTTGTTCTTGATGCTGGAGCTCGTATCTTTGAAGTTCCTTGGCGGAAAAAGTCAGGAAAAGAGGATATGAGCAAGGAGAATGACTTGAGACGATGGTAAGAAGCTGGAGTAAGGAATGGGTCAGGTACTAGAGGCAGAAATTTCAACATCCCCCCTTAATATCAGACCCATGAGTTTGAGGAGATAAGACAGCTTGACTTTTCCTAAAGATTTTGTAAGAAGATCAGCCACCATGTGTTCAGTTGAAATGTGTTGAAGCTGAAAATGATTTTTGTTGATGCTTTCAGTAATCCAACAAAGTTGATTGTCCACATGTTTAGATCTTTGACGGTATCTTGTAGAAGTTTTAGCACAGAGGAAAGCTAAACACAGGTCAATCAGCAACTGTGCACCTTACAACAACAAGTAACTACAACAAAGCGTGTGCTAAAACTGGACAAAAGACTCTATTCTCCCCACACAGTGCAAAGACTGTCAGATGCGGCCAAAAGGGAAAGCAGTGGACAGGAAGAAGCAGTGGAAGGGATAAAGAGAATAGAGAGAAAGAGAAAGAAAAAGATTTGGATTTCATTGCAAAAACAAACATACCTAAACACAGGTCAATCAGCAACTGTGCACCTTACAACAACAAGTAACTACAACAAAGCGTGTGCTAAAACTATAAGGGACACAAGTGTGAGCTGCTGTGGTTAGGACTAAAAGAATCAGAGAAAAGATAACAGAAAAGAAAAGGAAAGAACCTGGACAAAAGACTCTATTCTCCCCACACAGTGCAAAGACTGTCAGATGCGGCCAAAAGGGAAAGCAGTGGACAGGAAGAAGCAGTGGAAGGGATAAAGAGAATAGAGAGAAAGAGAAAGAAAAAGATTTGGATGGGGAAAACGGAAATGGCAAAGAGAGGGCTCATTATATGACAAAGTCCACCATCCAAAACAATAGAAACTAACACGACGTCGACAAAACTACTAAACTACAATACAGAAAAAGAGACAGGTTCACATCCAAGGAAAAAGTTCCCAGCCGGGGAAAAGATTCACACTCCAGGTAAAGAAACACGTCCTCGAGGTCCAGAATCAATACATTGACTCCGGGTGGGAAAGAAATGTTGTTCTTGATGCTGGAGCTCGTATCTTTGAAGTTCCTCGGCGGAAAAGGTCAGGAAAAGAGGATATGAGCAAGGAGAATGACTTGAGACGATGGTAAGAAGCTGGAGTAAGGAATGGGTCAGGTATTAGAGGCAGAAATTTCAACACCCCCCCTTAATACCAGACCCATGAGTTTGAGGAGATAAGACAGCTTGACTTTTCCTAAAGATTTTGTAAGAAGATCAGCCACCATGTGTTCAGTTGAAATGTGTTGAAGCTGAAAATGATTTTTGTTGATGCTTTCAGTAATCCAACAAAGTTGAGTGTCCACATGTTTTGATCTTTGACGGTATCTGAGTGAATCCTTGCATTGTGAAATGGAACTGGCATTGTCAGCAAGGATTAAAGGTGAAGGTGACTTAGGAATATTGAAGGAAGTAAGTAATTTAGTCAGCCAGATTGCTTCACATCCAGCATCCACAATGCCTCTGAACTCAGCTTCAGTACTAGAGATAGTGACGACTTGCTGCTTTTTAGAACTCCAGGAAATAGCTCCTCCATTGAGTATGGCAACATACCCTCCAGTTGAGCGCCTGGTATCAGGATCCCCAGCATAATCAGTGTCAGAGTAAATAAGAGGACAGAGTGATGGATGATTTGGAATTGGGCATTTTCCTCCAAAAGTGAGAGATGATGATGAAGTGGCACGCAGATATCTGAAAGTGTGTTTGACAGCAAGCCAGTGTTTGATACCTGGTTCAATGAGATGTTGAGATAATGCACCAACTGCAAAAGAGAGATCAGGTCTTGTTGCAACAGACAAATAGTTGAGTGCACCAATAGCAGAGCGGTAATTGATTTTCAGAGCATTGAATTCAGCAATTTCTTCACTGGTTGCTTTGACAGGATAATCATTTGGGGATAAGGGAGTGAGACAGGGATTACAGTTGGCCATATTCCAGTTGGACAAAACTTTTTCAGCATAAGAATCTTGTGATAAAGAAAGAGTACGTGCTGTTCTGTTCCTGGTGAGACGCATTCCCAAAATCCAAGTGGCAGGACCAAGATCATCCATCTCAAATTCAGTTTTGATTTTGTCTTTGAACCAAAGAAAATGATTACCAGTAATGACCATATCATCAACATGAAGATAAATGATACAGATTTGTGATTTGTTTCTCCAAACATACACACACTGATCACACTTAAGGGGGGAGAAGTTGAGCTTGCACAAGTAGTCATTTATACGTGAATTCCAGCAAAAGGGAGCTTGTTTGATGCCATAAAGAGGACGCAACAATTGGCAAACTTTACCTTCATTTCCAGCAGTTAGTGTTCCTTCAGGTTGTTCCATATAAACAGTTTCATTTAAGTTTCCCTGGAGAAAAGCTGCCACTACATCCATTTGATGAACATCCCAGTCAAAATAAGCTGCTAAAGAAAGAATGGTCCTGAGAGAAGTGATCCGTCCAGTGGGTGCAAAAGTTTCATGAAAATCTATTCCTAGGATTTGAGAATATCCTTTTGCTACACAACGGGCTTTGAACTTGGAAACACCACCATCAGCATTAGGTTTAACCCTGAAAACCCACCTGCAGCCAATTACATTAGCTTTTTCAGGCCTGGGGACAATTTTCCAAGTGTTACAACGCTGAAGTGCTTGATGTTCATGTTTCACAGCCTCTGCCCATTCTGCTGAATATTTGGAATAGATTGCTTGCTTATAACACTGGGGTTCAGGAATTTCATGAGCTAGCAAGGGAGCTTCTAGAGAGAAAGCAAAGGCATTTGCTGCATATAACCCAAGAGGGTCAGGAGAATCAGAGTAGGAATCATGTTGATAATGATCATAATAAATCTGACGTAAATGTTCAGGAGTGGATGTTTCAGCTGAAGAGTTGTCAGAATAACTGGGGGATTGTGATGAGGGAACATAATCAGGATCTGCTGGATTGTCTGGCTCAATTGATGAATATGATGGATCAGATTGACTGGAACCTTCTTCATCTGGGACATTGGAATGAGGTAATCTTGTTAAGTGGCCAGGTGAAGGACAAGGAGTTGAATTAGAAGGTGTGCCGGACATGTGAAAATCAGAGGAAGAAGAAGAAGAAGGAGAATTATCTTCAGAATGTGAATCAGAAATGTTTCCTGAGGATGGATCATGAGTTGGAGACTCAGAAGGAGATTGAGCTGGAGAAAAGGAAAGTCCAGGTGTTGGAAGTGGTTGACTGTCATGAATTTGATCTGGAATTTGCTTCATCAGTTGTGACCATTGAGGGCGCTTAAATCTGGAGTCAAGAAAGGGGAAGAAATTTTCATTGAAGGCCACAGATTTGGCAATAACAATCTTTTTAAGCTCAAGATCCCAAACACGATAATTTGTTGTTCCAACTTCATATCCAAGCATGACACACTTTCTGGCATTAGCTGAAAACTTTCCAGGACGTTGATGTTTATCAAGAAAAGCATAGCAAGCACAACCAAAAACTCTGAGGTGTGAGACTCTGGGTTTGGATTTATTCCAGGCTTCAAAAGGAGTTGATTTGTTTTGAAGAGCTTTGGTTGGTAATCTGTTTTCAAGATATACTGCTGTTTTAACTGCTTCAGACCATAGGTGAATTGGTGCATTAGAATGAAACATCATGGTTTTGGATTTTTCAGTGGTAATACGGTTTCCTCTCTCAGAAATTGGATTTTGTTGGGGAGTGTAAGGAGCCGTAACTTGAAGAGCAATGCCATGTTGTTTAAGAAAGTTGACCAGACTAGAGTTGATATACTCACCACCACCGTCACAAACAAGCTTTTTGATTTTGAAGCCAGATTGCAGCTCTACAGATGCCTTGTATTCCAAGAAATATTTGAATACTTGGGCTTTTGAGGAAAGAAGGTAAACATGACGGTATGAAGTGGCCTGATCAGTGAACTTAAGGTAATACTGAGAACCATCAAAAGAAGGAGGTTGAATTTTCCCAGATAAATCCGTGTGGATAACTTCAAGAGGATTTTTGGCAACAGGCAACTGGCCAGGAAAGGAAGCATGGGTTTGTTTACCCAACACACACGGTTCACAAAAATGCATTTCAGAATCAGACAAACTAGAACTAGATACATCAGATGCCATTCCATTAAAAAGTTTTTGAATATATGGGGCGTATGGATGTCCTAATCTGTTGTGCCAGAGAGTTAGAGACTGACTTGAAGCTTTTGCATAAAGAGCTGAGGAATTAGGGGGAGACATGCCTTGTGGAACCACAGAAACTTCAAATAATGAATTGGAGATGACTCCTCCCATATAATTCTTTCCATTACGTGAAATAATGAAGTTTGATGTAGGATTAACTGGTGCAGGGATGAGAAGACAACCAGTTCTCCAAAGACGTCCCAGGGAGATGAGATTCCTTCCAAGATCAGGGACATAAAGAGCATCAGAAAAGAAAACTTTTCCTTCCATTCCTCCAGAAGCAGCAACAGTTCCTTTTCCAGTTGCATAGATTGATTTCCCAATACCAGCAAGTTGAATTCGAATGTTGACAGGTTGAAAGGTGATGAAACTGTCTCTGTTGTTAAACATATGACAGCTGGCCCCAGAATCAATAATTGGAGAAAGGTTTGAGGAATGAGAAGCCATGGAAGCAGAAGCGTTGATAATGCAGTCAGAATTTGATTTTTCAGACAAGCAGGCAACAGCTGTAAAAAGAAATTCTTCATCAGAAGGGAAGACAAAAGCACAATTGGCCGTGACATCAGGTTGTTCTTCCTGAGGAGGGGGAACAGGAGTTGCTTTGTTGGAATTGTCCTTTGATGGGGCAGCTGAGTTGGCTTGGTTCTTCTTGGGACGCAATTCAGGATGTTGAACAAAGCAATGATTGTCATCATGTCCAACATTTTGACCATGAACAGAACATGAGAGTTTGCTGCGTGCCTTGGATTTGGATGATTTTGATGATTTGGCTGAGGCAGAGTGAGCATTGACATTTGACATAGCATTGTGAAATTCATCAACAACTTTGTCATCAGCAGCGTAATCCAGGAAAGAAGATAAAACATCATCCAGATGCAGGTGATCAATTTCCTGTCTGTCTCTGGTGAGCAAACCACGCCAATGTTTGAAGGAAGGTGGAAGAGTGGCAAAAAAGAGATAAATAAGAATTTCCTGGGGAATGATGAGCCCAGAACGGATCATATGGAAGTTAATGCCTTTGAATGCATCAACATGAGTTTTGGGGTCTCCTCCTTCAGAAAGAGAAAGAGTAACCATAGAGAGAAAGTGAGAAATCCGTGATCCAACTTTATTGCTGGCGTGTCTTCTTGCAAGAACAGACCACATTTGAGCAGAGGTGTGGCAAGTGTTGACCAGCTTCTTGTTAACATCATCCAATCTGGTGATGATTTCATACCTGCACCTGGTGTCATTTTTGATCCATAAAGCAAGTTGAGCTTTGATTTCAGCGTCTGAAGGTGAACCATCATTGTGAGGAACAGGGGCAGGGACTTGTCCAGAAACAATGCCAAAAAGATCCAGAACTTCAAAGTGAAGACGCATAATGTGTTCCCAGGTGTCATAGGATTCGTCAGTAAGAGGGGTGACCATAACCTTACTTGAATCCTGATTGGAGGCCATGATTTGGTCGAGTCAACAGCAAAGATTTGGAGAGAAAGAAGATGAGATGTGAAGAGGATGATCCAAAATCTGAGAGAAAAGGCTGTTTTATTGTCCAGTAAGCGGTTTTGTTGTAAGTATTCTTGAGAAAGGTGCTTTAGGCAACTGGGCCCATAACCTGTAGAAGTTTTAGCACAGAGGAAAGCTAAACACAGGTCAATCAGCAACTGTGCACCTTACAACAACAAGTAACTACAACAAAGCGTGTGCTAAAACTGGACAAAAGACTCTATTCTCCCCACACAGTGCAAAGACTGTCAGATGCGGCCAAAAGGGAAAGCAGTGGACAGGAAGAAGCAGTGGAAGGGATAAAGAGAATAGAGAGAAAGAGAAAGAAAAAGATTTGGATTTCATTGCAAAAACAAACATACCTAAACACAGGTCAATCAGCAACTGTGCACCTTACAACAACAAGTAACTACAACAAAGCGTGTGCTAAAACTATAAGGGACACAAGTGTGAGCTGCTGTGGTTAGGACTAAAAGAATCAGAGAAAAGATAACAGAAAAGAAAAGGAAAGAACCTGGACAAAAGACTCTATTCTCCCCACACAGTGCAAAGACTGTCAGATGCGGCCAAAAGGGAAAGCAGTGGACAGGAAGAAGCAGTGGAAGGGATAAAGAGAATAGAGAGAAAGAGAAAGAAAAAGATTTGGATGGGGAAAACGGAAATGGCAAAGAGAGGGCTCATTATATGACAAAGTCCACCATCCAAAACAATAGAAACTAACACGACGTCGACAAAACTACTAAACTACAATACAGAAAAAGAGACAGGTTCACATCCAAGGAAAAAGTTCCCAGCCGGGGAAAAGATTCACACTCCAGGTAAAGAAACACGTCCTCGAGGTCCAGAATCAATACATTGACTCCGGGTGGGAAAGAAATGTTGTTCTTGATGCTGGAGCTCGTATCTTTGAAGTTCCTCGGCGGAAAAGGTCAGGAAAAGAGGATATGAGCAAGGAGAATGACTTGAGACGATGGTAAGAAGCTGGAGTAAGGAATGGGTCAGGTATTAGAGGCAGAAATTTCAACATATCTGAGTGAATCCTTGCATTGTGAAATGGAACTGGCATTGTCAGCAAGGATTAAAGGTGAAGGTGACTTAGGAATATTGAAGGAAGTAAGTAATTTAGTCAGCCAGATTGCTTCACATCCAGCATCCACAATGCCTCTGAACTCAGCTTCAGTACTAGAGATAGTGACAACTTGCTGCTTTTTAGAACTCCAGGAAATAGCTCCTCCATTGAGTATGGCAACATACCCTCCAGTTGAGCGCCTGGTATCAGGATCCCCAGCATAATCAGTGTCAGAGTAAATAAGAGGACAGAGTGATGGATGATTTGGAATTCATCAGGTTGTTCTTCCTGAGGAGGGGGAACAGGAGTTGCTTTGTTGGAATTGTCCTTTGATGGGGCAGCTGAGTTGGCTTGGTTCTTCTTGGGACGGAGTTCAGGATGTTGAACAAAGCAATGATTGTCATCATGTCCAACATTTTGACCGTGAACAGAACATGAGAGTTTGCTGCGTGCCTTGGATTTGGATGATTTTGATGATTTAGCTGAGGCAGAGTGAGCATTGACATTTGACATAGCATTGTGAAATTCATCAACAACTTTGTCATCAGCAGCGTAATCCAGGAAAGAAGATAAAACATCATCCAGATGCAGGTGATCAATTTCCTGTCTGTCTCTGGTGAGCAAACCACGCCAATGTTTGAAGGAGGGTGGAAGAGTGGCAAAAAAGAGATAAATAAGAATTTCCTGGGGAATGATGAGCCCAGAACGGATCATATGGAAGTTAATGCCTTTGAATGCATCAACATGAGTTTTGGGGTCTCCTCCTTCAGAAAGAGAAAGAGTAACCATAGAGAGAAAGTGAGAAATCCGTGATCCAACTTTATTGCTGGCGTGTCTTCTTACAAGAACAGACCACATTTGAGCAGAGGTGTGGCAAGTGTTGACCAGCTTCTTGTTAACATCATCCAGTCTGGTGATGATTTCATACCTGCACCTGGTGTCATTTTTGATCCATAAAGCAAGTTGAGCTTTGATTTCAGCGTCTGAAGGTGAACCATCATTGTGAGGAACAGGGGCAGGGACTTGTCCAGAAACAATGCCAAAAAGATCCAGAACTTCAAAGTGAAGACGCATAATGTGTTCCCAGGTGTCATAGGATTCGTCAGTGAGAGGGGTGACCATAACCTTACTTGAATCCTGATTGGAGGCCATGATTTGGTCGAGTCAACAGCAAAGATTTGGAGAGAAAGAAGATGAGATGTGAAGAGGATGATCCAAAATCTGAGAGAAAAGGCTGTTTTATTGTCCAGTAAGCGGTTTTGTTGTAAGTATTCTTGAGAGAGGTGCTTTAGGCAACTGGGCCCATAACCTGTAGAAGTTTTAGCACAAAGGAAAGCTAAACACAGGTCAATCAGCAACTGTGCACCTTACAACAACAAGTAACTACAACAAAGCGTGTGCTAAAACTGGACAAAAGACTCTATTCTCCCCACACAGTGCAAAGACTGTCAGATGCGGCCAAAAGGGAAAGCAGTGGACAGGAAGAAGCAGTGGAAGGGATAAAGAGAATAGAGAAAAAGAGAAAGAAAAAGATTTGGATTTCATTGCAAAAACAAACATACCTAAACACAGGTCAATCAGCAACTGTGCACCTTACAACAACAAGTAACTACAACAAAGCGTGTGCTAAAACTATAAGGGACACAAGTGTGAGCTGCTGTGGTTAGGACTAAAAGAATTAGAGAAAAGATAACAGAAAAGAAAAGGAAAGAACCTGAACAAAAGACTCTATTCTCCCCACACAGTGCAAAGACTGTCAGATGCGGCCAAAAGGGAAAGCAGTGGACAGGAAGAAGCAGTGGAAGGGATAAAGAGAATAGAGAAAAAGAGAAAGAAAAAGATTTGGATGGGGAAAACGGAAATGGCAAAGAGAGGGCTCATTATATGACAAAGTCCACCATCCAAAACAATAGAAACTAACACGACGTCGACAAAACTATTAAACTACAATACAGAAAAAGAGACAGGTTCACATCCAAGGAAAAAGTTCCCAGCCGGGGAAAAGATTCACACTCCAGGTAAAGAAACACGTCCTCGAGGTCCAGAATCAATACATTGACTCCGGGTGGGAAAGAAATGTTGTTCTTGATGCTGGAGCTCGTATCTTTGAAGTTCCTTGGCGGAAAAGGTCAGGAAAAGAGGATATGAGCAAGGAGAACGACTTGAGACGATGGTAAGAAGCTGGAGTAAGGAATGGGTCAGGTATTAGAGGCAGAAATTTCAACACCTGTGTTTAGGTATGTTTGTTTTTGCAATGAAATCCAAATATTTTTCTTTCTCTTTCTCTCTATTCTCTTTATCCCTTCCACTGCTCCTTCCTGTCCACTGCTTTCCCTTTTGGCCGCTTCTGACAGTCTTTGCACTGTGTGGGGAGAATAGAGTCTTTTGTCCAGTTTTAGCACACGCTTTGTTGTAGTTACTTGTTGTTGTAAGGTGCACAGTTGCTGATTAACCTGTGTTTAGCTTTCCTCTGTGCTAAAACTTCTACAGGAGACAATAAGATGAATTAGTTTGTATTTTTACTTTTATTTAAAAGAAAAATAATAAAATAAAATTTTTCAGGATAAAATAAACTAAATTAATAATCAATTTATTAATTCAAAACAATTTAAAACCAGGATATAATAATCAACTGAAGAATTAAATTTAAATTTCTTATTAACAATTTTATGATAATTATTATCAGGATTTTAAATCAACTGAGAATTTAATAATTAATAGGACTTAATGTCTACTGAAATATTTAATATGAATTTTTAAAAAATTTTATTGTTAGGACAATTTGTCAACTGGAACAATTAAAATTTAAATATATCAGGACAAGGGCCAACTGAAAATTATAATGAATAATAATTTTTTAAAATATAATTTATTACCTCTAGGACTAAGAACACAATTGCTCTATCTTTGTCAACTAGGAAAAATAAAAAAAATAAAAAAAATTTGATTCCAATTTACTAAGACGTTTAGTCAATATATGAACCTAAGATTTGCAGCGCGGTTCAATTCCCGTTTGCAGCAAAAAATTTTGTCACATGATATATGACGTTTGTCGTTTTCATCATTTATTCGTCTTTATAGGTACCTCGAATGGCGATAGTCCCCACGTTCTCCGACCTCAAGTAATCAATGCGCTGTCGATGATTTGGAAAGGCCTCCAATTGTCAGGGTCTATTTCAAGTCTGGAAGGTTTTATAGGGAAGTCCAATGGTGGTAACAACAATTTTTTTAAGGGATTCAAACTCAGGTATGTATTTTCCTATCTTAAAGATTATTTACTAAATAATAAGAGGTAGAATTTTAATTATTATTATAATTAATGAGTAAGAACTACGTAGTTGTAAGTACTAAAAACAATAATTAATAGTAATAAATATTTAAATGCAGTAATTGTTTTAATAATATAAGTAAGTGAGTAATGAATAAAAAGTACAAAAAGAGAGGGCCTTTTATAGGCAAAGATGTGAGAAATAAAGACACAGAGTTAACACCACCTGATACAAGGGTGTGAGAAAAAAGAAACTAAATAAAAAGTGTATGTGAAATAATAAAAGATATACTAAATAGTGTGTAAATAAAAGATATCATTTTATTTGAAATAAAAATTAGAATCCCTTGGTCTGTCACATTTAGTACAAAAACATTTGATTTAAAATGGAGATTCAACAAAATCTAAAAAAAGGAATTTGAAAAGTTTCTTCTTTTTATATTTTTTATATTTTTTAATAATATTTTTATTCCCTCTGATCTGTATTATTGAGCACGGTGTTAGGGAGTAAAAATGTATGTGACAATTACTTATTTTTATTAATTATTTACATTACTTATTGTACTTAGCTAGTTAGTTGTAATTAATACATAAGTAGTTAGTAAATAATTAATTATTAATAAGGATTAAAAGGCGTGGCTTCATCTCAGTAAGATAATTAATTATTTTACTGGGTAAGTCTAGTAGCCTGGCTGACAATATCCCTTGATTCTTACAAGGTTTAAATTTTACAACGCTATATGATTTTGTCAGCAAGGCTATACCAGGAGCACAGTTAATATATGTCAATTTACTGTAACTAAAAGAGGGCATAAAAATTTGCTTATTATGTATATAAATTAATCTTATATTGCATAATAAAATGATATAATTATTTTATTAAATATATATAAATATTATATTAATTTTATTATTATATAAATTATTTATACATTTAAATTAAGCATGATATATATTATATAAATTATGGCACATTTTTTATGTATTTAATATATACAAATTTATAATTAATTAATTATAAACATATATTATAACAATAAGTGTAAAATTGACTTATAATGTAATTAAATTAATTAATTAAATTTTTATATTAAATAAACCTTTTTCATACATTATTAAACAATAATATTGGGCGCTTTTTTGACCCTTAATGGTGTCAGTAAAATCATTTACTAATTTATAACACTTATTTAATAACATGGTATTAAAGTTCTCACTTTAAATTAGGAATATCATTAAATTTATTATATGTTTCATTTAAATAATTATTGAATTAATTACATAGTTAAAACAATTAATTAAATTTGATTTATACTGGATTGAATTGATTAAATGGATCTTGGTGTGAAAATAATTCTAATTGTTTTAATTAAATCTTTTACATCTCACTGTAATAACTGTTTTGGGTTATTTTACTAACTGTTCTCATGTTTCAGACATACTTGGTTACTAATTATTTTAATTAATTGTTTTGGGAAGTTATGGTGGGAAAATTAGTTAATTACTCGCTGGTTTAGTTTATTGTCTCATGTTTTTCTCTCAATCTCTATGTTTAGTTCTATTCTTTTACATTCTTGTTTCATTTTATTACTCTTTTCTAAGTACTCATTTGTGACACTTCAGAGGGTCCTTTGCCTATAAAAGGCTTTGGATAATCCCCTGCAGCTGCATCATTTATTATACACTCAATCTTGAATACATTTTTAATATAATATGTTTATTATTATTTTTATTAGTATTATAAATCTAATTTAAATTTTATATACATAACTAAAGGTTGCAATAAGTCTAATAATAATAACAGTGTTTACCGCACATAAAAATAAATCTTATTTAAAATATATATTTTATAATTTTATAACCCTCAGTATTTTGTCAAGTCCCAAATAATCCTCATTGCCTCTTCTCTCAGAATAATTAAAACTCCTTTTATTATTTTATTTCTGTTCCTATCTTCTCCTCCTCCTCTCCATTCTTTCCCTTCTCCTCTTCTTCTTCTAGACTTCCAGCTGATATATGGGCACCTTTACAAACAATGACAGCAACTACAATACTTGTGACAAACGACATAGCGCACAGACCACCCAACCAAAAAGTAAAATTTTGCCGCAACCGTGTTTCAAACTTGGGTTTGATCATTTAGGTTTATATTAAATTAAATCATATATTATTTTGAAGTGATTTTACAATCACTATAGTAAGCTAACCTTTGCACCTCTCACTCATATTATTATATTTTTACTGCAATAACAGTGTTTGTGGCTTAATTGCTGATTCACTGAGTGTAAGTGTTCCTTTTTTTTAAATTTTTTTTCTTAGTTGACCATAATAGAGTAAAACTCTTAGTCCTTGTCAGCCTAGATATCCCTAGCACTGAGTATTTCTTATACTTAAAATAAGATAACCTTAAGTACATTAAGCTTATATCTTAAAAATAAGGTTAAAATAATAATATATATGATTATCTTACATATATATATGATTATTACTCTATTATATAAATTATAGTAGTTTAAATAGCTTATCCGTAGCCTAATAATACTTATTAAGGTGTTAATAGAGTCATAATATACTTATCTTAAGTTATGTGAAGTAATTATTGACATACATAAGCTTATATGTATACATAAATCTCATATTCAGTGAAATATGCAGTATATTATGTATATTTAGGTACATAAGTGGGTTTTAGCCTCTTGATAGCCTATAACCTTTGTTTTTCTGCTTATTTTAGGTCATATGTGTAGAAATTTCTGCATCTAATACCTGACCCATATCTTCTCCAGCTCTTTTCCTCCTTTTCCTGTTCATTCTCCATGTTCATATATTCTTTTCCTGTTCATTTTGACTGAGGAATCACAGAGATACAAGCTCAAAAGTCAAGTACAGCTGTTCTTTCCCACCCGGAGTTGTATTCCTCAACCTGGACCTCAAGGACGTGCTTTCACACCTGGAATGTCAAACTGTCACCATGTGGGAACTGCTTCCTTGACCATTTTCCCTTGGTCTCATGTCAAGGGAACTACTTCCCCGGCTATTCTTTCCCTCACACACCTTATTTTCTTTTTGTTCTCATAGTAAGGAACTGTCTCCTCGACTACTTTCCCTTGATCCTGTGCTTTCCCTTGTTTCTGTTTTGTAATTGAGTAGTCTTTGTCGACATTGAGTAGTCTTCTGTTGTTTTCGATGGTAGATTTTGTCATACAATCAAGCCTCTGCTTGCTGTTTCCGTTTTCCCCATCCAAATCTTTTTCTCTATATTCTCATTGTTCCCTCCATTGCTTCTTCCTGTCCCCTGCTTCCCCTTTGGCCTCTTCTGACAGTCATTGCACTGTGTGGGGAGAATAGAGTCTTTTGTTCAGTTTTAGCACACGCTTTGTTGTAGTTACTTGTTGTTGTAAGGTGCACAGTTGCTAATTGACCTGTGTTTAGCTTTCTCTTGTGCTAAAAATTCTACAGTATGGACGTGCACTATGCACCAAGTAAGATATCCCTGATGGGGATATCCAGCGCAAGTTGGGGATATTGTAGGGAGGGACATAAGAATAGAAAAATATGTGTAAGAAAAATATGTGCGAGAAAAATATGTGCAAGGAAAATATATGCAAAAAAATATGTGAGAAAAATAAGTGTAAGAAAAATATCTTGCAACCATGGGAAATTTTGTCTTTGAATTTTTTTTCCTCCAAAAAAATGATTTTTTATTTCATTTTTCTATTTTTTCTATTTTTTCCCAATTTTTTATTGAAAAAAAACTCTCATGGTCGAAAATGATTTTTCTTACACTTACTTTTCTCGCACTTATTTTCCTTGCACATACTTTTCTTACATTTATTTTTCTGACCTTATGTCCCTCCCTAAAATATCCCTAACTTGCACTGGATATCCCCATCAGGGATATCTTACTTGATGTTTAGTGGTGTCCAGTGGACTCACAATGCCTACAGAAGCATAAACATCTATTTCAGGTGCATACACTCAGTCTGGACAACTTAATCTGCTTCCTTGGATGGATATTCACAGATTTATGGGTTTGGAGGTCATTTCTGGGTTAATATGGATGCTTGGGGATGTTATTGGGGGCTTGGAAATTTCATTTGTTTCCTTTATATGCTTTGGATTTCATTATATTCTCTTTGGATGAGTTATTTTACCTGTTTCTTTATGGTATCCGCTTTTATCTGGATTTTCTATTTATGGTATGGGCCTGTGTTATCATTAATTGTGATGGAGAATCCTTACTGGAGGTCTTGGTGTTGAATCTGCTTGAAGTGGACACCATGGGGAGGTTATGGGCCCTCAAAGTGCTGTAATTGCCAGGGATATCAGTGACATCATCTGGATTGAAGGTCTGTGTACTCCAGTGGATTTTGGTATAAGTAAGGGAGGATTTTGACGGTTATTAGACATCATTCACTTACTACAGTTCAAATAAAAATTACAACACAATTATTAGAATTTAGAAATGTATTATAAAGCCATTATAAATTGATATTATCTTTATATAAGCTATAACTATATTATATTCATCTATTTTCCACCACTAGCACGCATTTAAATCCAAGTACTGTGAGTTTTATTTGAGTATAACTATTTTATTAGTCTTCCCCTGAGGTTTAATAACTAAATCATTTATCAATAAGTAGTAGGACCATAAATAAATACTATTATATCATACTTACATACTAGATACACTGAAAATGGGGGGTCTTTCCTTAATTTTTACTTATTATTTAGTATAAGCCTTGGGACGTGATTTTTACTTTAGTATAGCTCAAAACAAACCAAATATTTGGGTCTGATGCATATTATTGGGTAGTCATAGCTCATTGATTGTAGAAAAGAGCCCTTATAATAATTGTACTAATTTTTTATAATAAAAATTAGGTATTTACAGTAGTAACTGTACCCAATATAAACCCAATTTCACTTGGTATTTGGTCACCAATATAACACCCAATTAAATTGGTATTTGGTTAAAGCTTGGTAAGCTAATTGTTCACCCTTATAAAGGTCTAGTTAAACTTATTATTTTATTTTTAACAGATTTTTTCGAATTTTTATTACATTTTATTTAAATAAATAAAGATTTAAATTCAGGGTAAGCTCCAGTGCTTTTTATTAGTAATAATATTGCTAATACTTTTAATCTACTGATTCCAATAGGTTTTCCTTTCTGTAGACGTAATATATTGTTAATTTTATCAATATGAGTGCTCCACAGGACAATGTAAGTGAACAGCCTGCTTATAATACCAGGTCTAAAGCTAACAAAAACATTGCTCTAGGACATAACCATGGAGGGTCAGTCATACCCCCAGGCAGAGCAAATAAGCATAGAGGAAAAGGACGCCCTCTTAAAAAAGATTACTATAAAAAAGACGTCTCCTCCTCTTCAGGATCAACTATCCCATCTGGCAAAACAGGTATTGAAGTTGGAGGAATCAAAATCCCTCATGCTCAAGGAGGTAGAGCAATTACAAAACAATTTCAAGGTAGTATTTCAGCAGATGAACTAATCATTAGCAGATCTAAAGGGAATCCAGCCAAGTCAGCAACCCCCTACCCCAGGAGGATCACATCACTCCCAGGAGAAAATACTGGTAGACAAATGGAAGTGGGATTGGTTCCATCAACAATGGGCCAGTCACAACTGCAACAAGGATCCTCCTCCTCATCAGACTTCCTCAGTTCACCCCTACAAGGGGAAACAAAGGCGCCAAAAATCAGGGCTCACACAAATCTTGTGGTAAGTAGATTACCCTCTCAGATTGAACACAATACTGATAATTACAATGTAGGTAATATTATTGATGTCAAATCTGTGCAGAAAATAGAGGAGGACTTAAGAAAATTAGGTTTTAATGTAGATACACCTGACTTGTCTTTTGTCAATAACAACAGTAGTATTTATAATACAGTTAATCCTCAGTTTCCACCACTTACTAGTGAGATGAGAAGTTTACAAGAGAGTGAAAGAATTGAGAAGGAAGACATGGAGTATTTTAACAATAATCCAACTGTCCATAGAATTGTTTCAGCATTGTGGAATAGAATGACTGATTGTGAGGAACAAACAGTTAAGCTCACAAGTGATACAATTTCATATATAACATTAAATATTTCTCAACTGGCAACACGTAATAAAGAATTAGAGAATGAACATTTGTCTCTAACTCTTAAATATGATTCATTGAGTAGTAAATATAATGAACTTTCAAACAAATTCTGTGAGTTGGAAAAATTGTATGAAACAAATTTATTGAAAACTGAATCAAGAACTAAGTTATCTTTGCCCAGACAAATCAAAGTGTCTCTGAGCTGTTACAAAGATTGACTAAAGTTGAGATTGAAACTGCCAATCTACTAATGAACCAGGATAATCATAAGTATACTCAATATAATAATAATCCTTTCATTGGCAAAAGTGAATCTCATTCCTTCCCTATACCACCACAACTAAAAACATCTGGTGGTAGTGTCAAATCTGAAAATGTAAGTCACAAATCTGTACAGGAGGAAATACAAGACCATTTATCAAGAGTAAATGAGTTGTTGAATTTACCTATAATTAGTGAAATAAAATCCAATCAAAAGAACTGGCCTAAGATAGATCAGTACCCAACTTATGATGGGTAAGCCAGCTCTGATTGGAAAAAGTTTATCCAAAGAATTGACAATTTAAAATTCTCATATAAGTTACCAGATGAAGAAATAACATCAAAATTGATCTCTTTATTTAAGGATGTTGCTTTATTATGGTTTGAAGCTGTCTTGAGTGAGGGTAAAGATTACTCTTGGGCTGAATGGAAACAACTTATTGAAAAACAATTTGGAGGTTCTAAATTCAGGCTTACTCAGCAGAGACTTTATGAGAAGACTAGGTATAATCCGTTGAATGGTGACAAACCTATGGTATTTTTAATGAATTTAAATAAAATATTAAAAGCCATTGAGCCTAACATGGATTTTAACTTATGGAAAGATAAGATAATATATAAATTACCTATATCTTTCAGAGACATTGTTGTAGCTAGAACAATTAATGTTACTGAATATTCTGACTTGATTAATATTTGCAATGAAATATTACTAAGCCATAAGTATTAAGCAAGGTATTAATATTGAACCAGTGAAAAATCAGAATTCAAAAACACTTCAGGAGAAGCAGAAAAAACCTACTGCACCTGTAGTACCAAAAAAGTATGAAACAAATACCTGTTATAAGTGTAAAAAACCTTGGGTGAAAGGTCACAAATGTGAGAAGAATATAAATATTGTTGAAAATCAACATGAATCTGAAATTGAAACAGAGAAAAGTAAAGATTCAAGTGATTATAACAGTAATATCTTATATAGTAATGAAAATGAAGTCTGTATGTTAGAAGATGATTTGTCCATCTTTGACAATCCAATATTAAATATGGACTCAAATGAATCTTTAATGAATTTTGAGGATGCTGAAATCATTAAAGATATACAAGCTGATAATGAAGAAGTTTTAGCACAGAGGAAAGCTAAACACAGGTTAATCAGCAACTGTGCACCTTACAACAACAAGTAACTACAACAAAGCGTGTGCTAAAACTGGACAAAAGACTCTATTCTCCCCACACAGTGCAAAGACTGTCAGATGCGGCCAAAAGGGAAAGCAGTGGACAGGAAGGAGCAGTGGAAGGGATAAAGAGAATAGAGAGAAAGAGAAAGAAAAAAAGATTTGGATTTCATTTCAAAAACAAACATACCTAAACACAGGTTAATCAGCAACTGTGCACCTTACAACAACAAGTAACTACAACAAAGCGTGTGCTAAAACTATAAGGGACACAAGTGTGAGCTGCTGTGGTTAGGACTAAAAGAATTAGAGAAAAGATAACAGAAAAGAAAAGGAAAGAACCTGGACAAAAGACTCTATTCTCCCCACACAGTGCAAAGACTGTCAGATGTGGCCAAAAGGGAAAGCAGTGGACAGGAAGAAGCAGTGGAAGGGATAAAGAGAATAGAGAGAAAGAGAAAGAAAAAGATTTGGATTTCATTGCAAAAACAAACATACCTAAACACAGGTTAATCAGCAACTGTGCACCTTACAACAACAAGTAACTACAACAAAGCGTGTGCTAAAACTATAAGGGACACAAGTGTGAGCTGCTGTGGTTAGGATTAAAAGAATTAGAGAAAAGATAACAGAAAAGAAAAGGAAAGAACCTGGACAAAAGACTCTATTCTCCCCACACAGTGCAAAGACTGTCAGATGCGGCCAAAAGGGAAAGCAGTGGACAGGAAGAAGCAGTGGAAGGGATAAAGAGAATAGAGAGAAAGAGAAAGAAAAAGATTTGGATGGGGAAAACGGAAATGGCAAAGAGAGGGCTCATTATATGACAAAGTCCACCATCCAAAACAATAGAAACTAACACGACGTCGACAAAACTACTAAACTACAATACAGAAAAAGAGACAGGTTCACATCCAAGGAAAAAGTTCTCAGCCGGGGAAAAGATTCACACTCCAGGTAAAGAAACACGTCCTCGAGGTCCAGAATCAATACATTGACTCCGGGTGGGAAAGAAATGTTGTTCTTGATGCTGGAGCTCGTATCTTTGAAGTTCCTCGGCGGAAAAGGTCAGGAAAAGAGGATATGAGCAAGGAGAATGACTTGAGACGATGGTAAGAAGCTGGAGTAAGGAATGGGTCAGGTATTAGAGGCAGAAATGTCAACAATGAAGAAGTTTTAGCACAAAGGAAAGCTAAACACAGGTCAATCAGCAACTGTGCACCTTACAACAACAAGTAACTACAACAAAGCGTGTGCTAAAACTGGACAAAAGACTCTATTCTCCCCACACAGTGCAAAGACTGTCAGATGCGGCCAAAAGGGAAAGCAGTGGACAGGAAGAAGCAGTGGAAGGGATAAAGAGAATAGAGAGAAAGAGAAAGAAAAAGATTTGGATTTCATTGCAAAAACAAACATACCTAAACACAGGTCAATCAGCAACTGTGCACCTTACAACAACAAGTAACTACAACAAAGCGTGTGCTAAAACTATAAGGGACACAAGTGTGAGCTGCTGTGGTTAGGACTAAAAGAATCAGAGAAAAGATAACAGAAAAGAAAAGGAAAGAACCTGGACAAAAGACTCTATTCTCCCCACACAGTGCAAAGACTGTCAGATGCGGCCAAAAGGGAAAGCAGTGGACAGGAAGAAGCAGTGGAAGGGATAAAGAGAATAGAGAGAAAGAGAAAGAAAAAGATTTGGATGGGGAAAACGGAAATGGCAAAGAGAGGGCTCATTATATGACAAAGTCCACCATCCAAAACAATAGAAACTAACACGACGTCGACAAAACTACTAAACTACAATACAGAAAAAGAGACAGGTTCACATCCAAGGAAAAAGTTCCCAGCCGGGGAAAAGATTCACACTCCAGGTAAAGAAACACGTCCTCGAGGTCCAGAATCAATACATTGACTCCGGGTGGGAAAGAAATGTTGTTCTTGATGCTGGAGCTCGTATCTTTGAAGTTCCTCGGCGGAAAAGGTCAGGAAAAGAGGATATAAGCAAGGAGAATGACTTGAGACGATGGTAAGAAGCTGGAGTAAGGAATGGGTCAGGTATTAGAGGCAGAAATTTCAACACCCCCCCTTAATATCAGACCCATGAGTTTGAGGAGATAAGACAGCTTGACTTTTCCCAAAGATTTTGTAAGAAGATCAGCTACCATGTGTTCAGTTGAAATGTGTTGAAGCTGAAAATGATTTTTGTTGATGCTTTCAGTAATCCAACAAAGTTGAGTGTCCACATGTTTTGATCTTTGACGGTATCTGAGTGAATCCTTGCATTGTGAAATGGAACTGGCATTGTCAGCAAGGATTAAAGGTGAAGGTGATTTAGGAATATTGAAGGAAGTAAGTAATTTAGTCAGCCAAATTGCTTCACATCCAGCATCCACAATACCTCTGAACTCAGCCTCAGTACTAGAGATAGTGACAACTTGCTGCTTTTTAGAACTCCAGGAAATAGCTCCTCCATTGAGTATGGCAACATACCCTCCAGTTGAGCGCCTGGTATCAGGATCCCCAGCATAATCAGTGTCAGAGTAAATAAGAGGACAGAGTGATGGATGATTTGGAATTGGGCATTTTCCTCCAAAAGTGAGAGATGATGATGAAGTGGCACGCAGATATCTGAAAGTGTGTTTGACAGCAAGCCAGTGTTTGATACCTGGTTCAATGAGATGTTGAGATAATGCACCAACTGCAAAAGAGAGATCAGGTCTTGTTGCTACAGACAAATAGTTGAGTGCACCAATAGCAGAGCGGTAATTGATTTTCAGAGCATTGAATTCAGCAATTTCTTCACTGGTTGCTTTGACAGGATAATCATTTGGGGATAAGGGAGTAAGACAGGGATTGCAGTTGGCCATATTCCAGTTGGACAAAACTTTTTCAGCATAAGAATCTTGTGATAAAGAAAGAGTACGTGCTGTTCTGTTCCTGGTGAGACGCATTCCCAAAATCCAAGTGGCAGGACCAAGATCATCCATCTCAAATTCAGTTTTGATTTTGTCTTTGAACCAAAGAAAATGATTACCAGTAATGACCATATCATCAACATGAAGATAAATGATACAGATTTGTGATTTGTTTCTCCAAACATACACACACTGATCACACTTAAGGGGGGAGAAGTTGAGCTTGCACAAGTAGTCATTTATATGTGAATTCCAGCAAAAGGGAGCTTGTTTGATGCCATAAAGAGGACGCAACAATTGGCAAACTTTACCTTCATTTCCAGCAGTTAGTGTTCCTTCAGGCTGTTCCATATAAACAGTTTCATTTAAGTTTCCCTGGAGAAAAGCTGCCACTACATCCATTTGATGAACATCCCAGTCAAAATAAGCTGCTAAAGAAAGAATGGTCCTGAGAGAAGTGATCCGTCCAGTGGGTGCAAAAGTTTCATGAAAATCTATTCCTAGGATTTGAGAATATCCTTTTGCTACACAACGGGCTTTGAACTTTGAAACACCACCATCAGCATTAGGTTTAACCCTGAAAACCCACCTGCAGCCAATTACATTAGCTTTTTCAGGCCTGGGGACAATTTTCCAAGTGTTACAACGCTGAAGTGCTTGATGTTCATGTTTCACAGCCTCTGCCCATTCTGCTGAATATTTGGAATAGATTGCTTGCTTATAACACTGGGGTTCAGGAATTTCATGAGCTAGCAAGGGAGCTTCTAGAGAGAAAGCAAAGGCATTTGCTGCATATAACCCAAGAGGATCAGGAGAATCAGAGTAGGAATCATGTTGATAATGATCATAATAAATCTGACGTAAATGTTCAGGAGTGGATGTTTCAGCTGAAGAGTTGTCAGAATAACTGGGGGATTGTGATGAGGGAACATAATCAGGATCTGCTGGATTGTCTGGCTCAATTGATGAATATGATGGATCAGATTGACTGGAACCTTCTTCATCTGGGACATTGGAATGAGGTAATCTTGTTAAGTGGCCAGGTGAAGGACAAGGAGTTGAATTGGAAGGTGTGCCTGACATGTGAAAATCAGAGGAAGAAGAAGAAGAAGGAGAATTATCTTCAGAATGTGAATCAGAAATGTTTCCTGAGGATGGATCAGGAGTTGGAGACTCAGAAGGAGATTGAGCTGGAGAAAAGGAAAGGCCAGGTGTTGGAAGTGGTTGACTGTCATGAATTTGATCTGGA
Source organism: Hemileia vastatrix (assembly GCA_030280995.1). NCBI lineage: Eukaryota > Fungi > Basidiomycota > Pucciniomycetes > Pucciniales > Zaghouaniaceae > Hemileia > Hemileia vastatrix. The sequence goes on along the minus strand of JASXTE010000012.1, from coordinate 21,340,554 downwards.
ATTTGCTTCATCAGTTGTGACCATTGAGGGCGCTTAAATCTGGAGTCAAGAAAGGGGAAGAAATTTTCATTGAAGGCCACAGATTTGGCAATAACAATCTTTTTAAGCTCAAGATCCCAAGCACGATAATTTGTTGTTCCAACTTCATATCCAAGCATGACACACTTTCTGGCATTAGCTGAAAACTTTCCAGGACGTTGATGTTTATCAAGAAAAGCATAGCAAGCACAACCAAAAACTCTGAGGTGTGAAACTCTGGGTTTGGATTTATTCCAGGCTTCAAAAGGAGTTGATTTGTTTTGAAGAGCTTTGGTTGGTAATCTGTTTTCAAGATATACTGCTGTTTTAACTGCTTCAGACCATAAGTGAATTGGTGCATTAGAATGAAACATCATGGTTTTGGATTTTTCAGTGGTAATACGGTTTCCTCTCTCAGAAATTGGATTTTGTTGGGGAGTGTAAGGAGCCGTAACTTGAAGAGCAATGCCATGTTGTTTAAGAAAGTTGACCAGACTAGAGTTGATATACTCACCACCACCGTCACAAACAAGCTTTTTGATTTTGAAGCCAGATTGCAGCTCTACAGATGCCTTATATTCCAAGAAATATTTGAATACTTGGGCTTTTGAGGAAAGAAGGTAAACATGACGGTATGAAGTGGCCTGATCAGTGAACTTAAGGTAATACTGAGAACCATCAAAAGAAGGAGGCTGAATTTTCCCAGATAAATCCGTGTGGATAACTTCAAGAGGATTTTTGGCAACAGGCAACTGGCCAGGAAAGGAAGCATGGGTTTGTTTACCCAACACACACGGTTCACAAAAATGCATTTCAGAATCAGACAAACTAGAACTAGATACATCAGATGCCATTCCATTAAAAAGTTTTTGAATATATGGGGCGTATGGATGTCCTAATCTGTTGTGCCAAAGAGTTAGAGACTGACTTGAAGCTTTTGCATAGAGAGCTGAGGAATTAGGGGGAGACATGCCTTGTGGAACCACAGAAACTTCAAATAATGAATTGGAGATGACTCCTCCCATATAATTCTTTCCATTACGTGAAATAATGAAGTTTGATGTAGGATTAACTGGTGCAGGAATGAGAAGACAACCAGTTCTCCAAAGACGTCCCAGGGAGATGAGATTCCTTCCAAGATCAGGGACATAAAGAGCATCAGAAAAGAAAACTTTTCCTTCCATTCCTCCAGAAGCAGCAACAGTTCCTTTTCCAGTTGCATAGATTGATTTCCCAATACCAGCAAGTTGAATTCGAATGTTGACAGGTTGAAAACTGATAAAACTGTCTCTGTTGTTAAACATATGACAGCTGGCCCCAGAATCAATAATTGGAGAAAGGTTTGAGGAATGAGAAGCCATGGAAGCAGAAGCGTTGATAATGCAGTCAGAATTTGATTTTTCAGACAAACAAGCAACAGCTGTAAAAAGAAATTCTTCATCAGAAGGGAAGACAAAAGCACAATTGGCCGTGGCATCAGGTTGTTCTTCCTGAGGAGGGGGAACAGGAGTTGCTTTGTTGGAATTGTCCTTTGATGGGGCAGCTGAGTTGGCTTGGTTCTTCTTGGGACGGAGTTCAGGATGTTGAACAAAGCAATGATTGTCATCATGTCCAACATTTTGACCATGAACAGAACATGAGAGTTTGCTGCGTGCCTTGGATTTGGATGATTTTGATGATTTAGCTGAGGCAGAGTGAGCATTGACATTTGACATAGCATTGTGAAATTCATCAACAACTTTGTCATCAGCAGCGTAATCCAGGAAAGAAGATAAAACATCATCCAGATGCAGGTGATCAATTTCCTGTCTGTCTCTGGTGAGCAAACCACGCCAATGTTTGAAGGAGGGTGGAAGAGTGGCAAAAAAGAGATAAATAAGAATTTCCTGGGGAATGATGAGCCCAGAACGGATCATATGGAAGTTAATGCCTTTGAATGCATCAACATGAGTTTTGGGGTCTCCTCCTTCAGAAAGAGAAAGAGTAACCATAGAGAGAAAGTGAGAAATCCGTGATCCAACTTTATTGCTGGCGTGTCTTCTTGCAAGAACAGACCACATTTGAGCAGAGGTGTGGCAAGTGTTGACCAGCTTCTTGTTAACATCATCCAATCTGGTGATGATTTCATACCTGCACCTGGTGTCATTTTTGATCCATAAAGCAAGTTGAGCTTTGATTTCAGCGTCTGAAGGTGAACCATCATTGTGAGGAACAGGGGCAGGGACTTGTCCAGAAACAATGCCAAAAAGATCCAGAACTTCAAAGTGAAGACGCATAATGTGTTCCCAGGTGTCATAGGATTCGTCAGTGAGAGGGGTGACCATAACCTTACTTGAATCCTGATTGGAGGCCATGATTCGGTCGAGTCAACAGCAAAGATTTGGAGAGAAAGAAGATGAGATGTGAAGAGGGTGATCCAAAATCTGAGAGAAAAGGCTGTTTTATTGTCCAGTAAGCGGTTTTGTTGTAAGTATTCTTGAGAGAGGTGCTTTAGGCAACTGGGCCCATAACCTGAAGAAGTTTTAGCACAAAGGAAAGCTAAACACAGGTCAATCAGCAACTGTGCACCTTACAACAACAAGTAACTACAACAAAGCGTGTGCTAAAACTGGACAAAAGACTCTATTCTCCCCACACAGTGCAAAGACTGTCAGATGCGGCCAAAAGGGAAAGCAGTGGACAGGAAGAAGCAGTGGAAGGGATAAAGAGAATAGAGAGAAAGAGAAAGAAAAAGATTTGGATTTCATTGCAAAAACAAACATACCTAAACACAGGTCAATCAGCAACTGTGCACCTTACAACAACAAGTAACTACAACAAAGCGTGTGCTAAAACTATAAGGGACACAAGTGTGAGCTGCTGTGGTTAGGACTAAAAGAATCAGAGAAAAGATAACAGAAAAGAAAAGGAAAGAACCTGGACAAAAGACTCTATTCTCCCCACACAGTGCAAAGACTGTCAGATGCGGCCAAAAGGGAAAGCAGTGGACAGGAAGAAGCAGTGGAAGGGATAAAGAGAATAGAGAGAAAGAGAAAGAAAAAGATTTGGATGGGGAAAACGGAAATGGCAAAGAGAGGCCTCATTATATGACAAAGTCCACCATCCAAAACAATAGAAACTAACACGACGTCGACAAAACTACTAAACTACAATACAGAAAAAGAGACAGGTTCACATCCAAGGAAAAAGTTCCCAGCCGGGGAAAAGATTCACACTCCAGGTAAAGAAACACGTCCTCGAGGTCCAGAATCAATACATTGACTCCGGGTGGGAAAGAAATGTTGTTCTTGATGCTGGAGCTCGTATCTTTGAAGTTCCTCGGCGGAAAAGGTCAGGAAAAGAGGATATAAGCAAGAAGAATGACTTGAGACGATGGTAAGAAGCTGGAGTAAGGAATGGGTCAGGTATTAGAGGCAGAAATTTCAACAATGAGAAGCCATGGAAGCAGAAGCGTTGATAATGCAGTCAGAATTTGATTTTTCAGACAAACAGGCAACAGCTGTAAAAAGAAATTCTTCATCAGAAGGGAAGACAAAAGCACAATTGGCCGTGACATCAGGTTGTTCTTCCTGAGGAGGGGGAACAGGAGTTGCTTTGTTGGAATTGTCCTTTGATGGGGCAGCTGAGTTGGCTTGGTTCTTCTTGGGACGGAGTTCAGGATGTTGAACAAAGCAATGATTGTCATCATGTCCAACATTTTGACTGTGAACAGAACATGAGAGTTTGCTGCGTGCCTTGGATTTGGATGATTTTGATGATTTAGCTGAGGCAGAGTGAGCATTGACATTTGACATAGCATTGTGAAATTCATCAACAACTTTGTCATCAGCAGCGTAATCCAGGAAAGAAGATAAAACATCATCCAGATGCAGGTGATCAATTTCCTGTCTGTCTCTGGTGAGCAAACCACGCCAATGTTTGAAGGAGGGTGGAAGAGTGGCAAAAAAGAGATAAATAAGAATTTCCTGGGGAATGATGAGCCCAGAACGGATCATATGGAAGTTAATGCCTTTGAATGCATCAACATGAGTTTTGGGGTCTCCTCCTTCAGAAAGAGAAAGAGTAACCATAGAGAGAAAGTGAGAAATCCGTGATCCAACTTTATTGCTGGCGTGTCTTCTTGCAAGAACAGACCACATTTGAGCAGAGGTGTGGCAAGTGTTGACCAGCTTCTTGTTAACATCATCCAATCTGGTGATGATTTCATACCTGCACCTGGTGTCATTTTTGATCCATAAAGCAAGTTGAGCTTTGATTTCAGCGTCTGAAGGTGAACCATCATTGTGAGGAACAGGGGCAGGGACTTGTCCAGAAACAATGCCAAAAAGATCCAGAACTTCAAAGTGAAGACGCATAATGTGTTCCCAGGTGTCATAGGATTCGTCAGTGAGAGGGGTGACCATAACCTTACTTGAATCCTGATTGGAGGCCATGATTTGGTCGAGTCAACAGCAAAGATTTGGAGAGAAAGAAGATGAGATGTGAAGAGGGTGATCCAAAATCTGAGAGAAAAGGCTGTTTTATTGTCCAGTAAGCGGTTTTGTTGTAAGTATTCTTGAGAGAGGTGCTTTAGGCAACTGGGCCCATAACCTGTAGAAGTTTTAGCACAAAGGAAAGCTAAACACAGGTCAATCAGCAACTGTGCACCTTACAACAACAAGTAACTACAACAAAGCGTGTGCTAAAACTGGACAAAAGACTCTATTCTCCCCACACAGTGCAAAGACTGTCAGATGCGGCCAGAAGGGAAAGCAGTGGACAGGAAGAAGCAGTGGAAGTGTTGAAATTTCTGCCTCTAATACCTGACCCATTCCTTACTCCAGCTTCTTACCATCGTCTCAAGTCATTCTCCTTGCTCATATCCTCTTTTCCTGACCTTTTCCGCCAAGGAACTTCAAAGATACGAGCTCCAGCATCAAGAACAACATTTCTTTCCCACCCGGAGTCAATGTATTGATTCTGGACCTCAAGGACGTGTTTCTTTACCTGGAGTGTGAATCTTTTCCCCGGCTGGGAACTTTTTCCTTGGATGTGAACCTGTCTCTTTTTCTGTATTGTAGTTTAGTAGTTTTGTCGACGTCGTGTTAGTTTCTATTGTTTTGGATGGTGGACTTTGTCATATAATGAGGCCTCTCTTTGCCATTTCCGTTTTCCCCATCCAAATCTTTTTCTTTCTCTTTTTCTCTATTCTCTTTATCCCTTCCACTGCTTCTTCCTGTCCACTGCTTTCCCTTTTGGCCGCATCTGACAGTCTTTGCACTGTGTGGGGAGAATAGAGTCTTTTGTCCAGGTTCTTTCCTTTTCTTTTCTGTTATCTTTTCTCTAATTCTTTTAGTCCTAACCACAGCAGCTCACACTTGTGTCCCTTATAGTTTTAGCACATGCTTTGTTGTAGTTACTTGTTGTTGTAAGGTGCACAGTTGCTGATTGACCTGTGTTTAGGTATGTTTGTTTTTGCAATGATATCCAAATCTTTTTCTTTCTCTTTTTCTCTATTCTCTTTATCCCTTCCACTGCTTCTTCCTGTCCACTGCTTTCCCTTTTGGCCGCATCTGACAGTCTTTGCACTGTGTGGGGAGAATAGAGTCTTTTGTCCAGTTTTAGCACACGCTTTGTTGTAGTTACTTGTTGTTGTAAGGTGCACAGTTGCTGATTGACCTGTGTTTAGCTTTCCTTTGTGCTAAAACTTCTACAGGAAGGGACAAAGAGTATAGAGAAAAAGAAAAAGAAAAAGATTTGGATTTTATTGCAAAAACAAACATACCTAAACACAGGTCAATCAGCAACTGTGCACCTTACAACAACAAGTAACTACAACAAAGCGTGTGCTAAAACTATAAGGGACACAAGTGTGAGCTGCTGTGGTTAGGACTAAAAGAATTAGAGAAAAGATAACCGAAAAGAAAAGGAAAGAACCTGGACAAAAGACTCTATTCTCCCCACACAGTGCAAAGACTGTCAGATGCGGCCAGAAGGGAAAGCAGTGGACAGGAAGAAGCAGTGGAAGGGACAAAGAGAATAGAGAAAAAGAGAAAGAAAAAGATTTGGATGGGGAAAACGGAAATGGCAAAGAGAGGCCTCATTATATGACAAAGTCCACCATCCAAAACAATAGAAACTAACACGACGTCGACAAAAACTACTAAACTACAATACAGAAAAAGAGACAGGTTCACATCCAAGGAAAAAGTTCCCAGCCGGGGAAAAGATTCACACTCCAGGTAAAGAAACACGTCCTCGAGGTCCAGAATCAATACATTGACTCCGGGTGGGAAAGAAATGTTGTTCTTGATGCTGGAGCTCGTATCTTTGAAGTTCCTTGGCGGAAAAAGTCAGGAAAAGAGGATATGAGCAAGGAGAATGACTTGAGACGATGGTAAGAAGCTGGAGTAAGGAATGGGTCAGGTATTAGAGGCAGAAATTTCAACAGGTGGTTGAATTTTCCCAGATAAATCCGTGTGGATAACTTCAAGAGGATTTTTGGAAACAGGCAACTGGCCAGGAAAGGAAGCATGGGTTTGTTTACCCAACACACACGGTTCACAAAAATGCATTTCAGAATCAGACAAACTAGAACTACATACATCAGATGCCATTCCATTAAAAAGTTTTTGAATATATGGGGCGTAGGGATGTCCTAATCTGTTGTGCCAGAGAGTTAGAGACTGACTTGAAGCTTTTGCATAGAGAGCTGAGGAATTAGGGGGAGACATGCCTTGTGGAACCACAGAAACTTCAAATAATGAATTGGAGATGACTCCTCCCATATAATTCTTTCCATTACGTGAAATAATGAAGTTTGATGTAGGATTAACTGGTGCAGGGATGAGAAGACAACCAGTTCTCCATAGACGTCCCAGAGAGATGAGATTCCTTCCAAGATCAGGGACATAAAGAGCATCAGAAAAGAAAACTTTTCCTTCCATTCCTCCAGAAGCAGCAACATTTCCTTTTCCAGTTGCATAGATTGATTTCCCAATACCAGCAAGTTGAATTCGAATGTTGACAGGTTGAAAGCTGATAAAACTGTCTCTGTTGTTAAACATATGACAGCTGGCCCCAGAATCAATAATTGGAGAAAGGTTTGAGGAATGAGAAGCCATGGAAGCAGAGGTGTTGATAATGCAGTCAGAATTTGATTTTTCAGACAAGCAGGCAACAGCTGTAAAAAGAAATTCTTCATCAGAGGGGAAGACAAAAGCACAATTGGCTGTGGCATCAAGTTGTTCTTCCTGAGGAGGGGGAACAGGAGGCGCTTTGTTGGAACTGTCCTTTGATGGGGCAGCTGAGTTGGCTTGCTTCTTATTGGGACGGAGTTCAGGATATTGAACAAAGCAATGATTGTCATCATGTCCAACATTTTGACCATGAACAGAACATGAGAGTTTGCTGCGTGCCTTGGATTTGGATGATTTTGATGATTTGGCTGAGGCAGAGTGAGCATTGACATTTGACATAGCATTGTGAAATTCATCAACAACTTTGTCATCAGCAGTGTAATGCAGGAAAGAAGATAAAACATCATCCAGATGCAGGTGATCAATTTCCTGTCTGTCTCTGGTGAGCAAACCACGCCAATGTTTGTAGGAGGGTGGAAGAGTGGCAAAGAAGAGATAAATAACAATTTCCTGGGGAATGATGAGCCCAGAGCGGATCATATGGAAGTTAATGCCTTTGAAAGCATCAACATGAGTTTTGGGGTCTCCTCCTTCAGAAAGAGAAAGAGTAACCAGAGAGAGAAAGTGAGAAATCCGTGATCCAACTTTATTGCTGGAGTGTCTTCTTGCAAGAACTGACCACATTTGAGCAGAGGTGTGGCAAGTGTTGACCAGCTTCTTGTTAACATTATCCAATCTGGTGATGATTTCATACTTGCACCTGGTGTCATTTTTGATCCATAAAGCAAGTTGAGCTTTGATTTCAGCGTCTGAAGGTAAACCATCATTGTGATGAACAGTGGCAGGGACTTGTCCAGAAACAATGCCAAAAAGATCCAGAACTCCAAAGTGAAGACGCATAATGTGTTCCCAGGTGTCATAGGATTCGTCAGTGAGAGGGGTGACCATAACCCTACTTGAATCCTGATTGGAGGCCATGATTTGGTCGAGTCAACAGCAAAGATTTGGAGAGAAAGAAGATGAGATGTGAACAGGATGATCCAAAATCTGAGAGAAAAGGCTGTTTTATTGTCCAGTAAGCGGTTTTGTTGTAAGTATTCTTGAGACAGGTGCTTTAGGCAACTGGGCCCATAACCTGAAGAAGTTTTAGCACAGAGGAAAGCTAAACACAGGTTAATCAGCAACTGTGCACCCTACAACAACAAGTAACTACAACAAAGTGTGTTCTAAAAGTGGACAAAAGACGCTATTCTCCCCACACAGTGCAAAGACTGTCAGATGTGGCCAAAAGGGAAAGCAGTGGAAGGGATAAAGAGAATAGAGAGAAAGAGAAAGATTTGGATTTCATTGCAAAAACAAACATACCTAAACACAGGTTAATCAGCAACTGTGCACCTTACAACAACAAGTAACTACAACAAAGCGTGTGCTAAAACTATAAGGGACACAAGTGTGAGCTGCTGTGGTTAGGACTAAAAGAATTAGAGAAAAGATAACAGAAAAGAAAAGGAAAGAACCTGGACAAAAGACTCTATTCTCCCCACACAGTGCAAAGACTGTCAGATGCGGCCAAAAGGGAAAGCAGTGGACAGGAAGAAGCAGTGGAAGGGATAAAGAGAATAGAGAGAAAGAGAAAGAAAAAGATTTGGATGGGGAAAACGGAAATGGCAAAGAGAGGGCTCATTATATGACAAAGTCCACCATCCAAAACAATAGAAACTAACACGACGTCGACAAAACTACTAAACTACAATACAGAAAAAGAGACAGGTTCACATCCAAGGAAAAAGTTCCCAGCCGGGGAAAAGATTCACACTCCAGGTAAAGAAACACGTCCTCGAGGTCCAGAATCAATACATTGACTCCGGGTGGGAAAGAAATGTTGTTCTTGATGCTGGAGCTCGTATCTTTGAAGTTCCTCGGCGGAAAATGTCAGGAAAAGAGGATATGAGCAAGGAGAATGACTTGAGACAATGGTAAGAAGCTGGAGTAAGGAATGGGTCAGGTATTAGAGGCAGAAATTCCAACACATGGTACTAGAAGTAATTTGATATAGATAAAGTGTCCAACTAAATATTGGAAAAAAATCAGTTGAAAACTTCATTTAGTTTCTCAAAAAATCAAATTAAGTAAAATTTTATTCCTGATGATGCCCATTTTATCCAACACCTCTTCTGAGCCTTGAAAGTAGGCATTTAGCTTGAATTTTGAATTTCATATAAAATCCCTATTATTCAACCTATTTCATGAAGAAGTTTTAGCACAAAGGAAAGCTAAACACAGGTCAATCAGCAACTGTGCACCTTACAACAACAAGTAACTACAACAAAGCGTGTGCTAAAACTGGACAAAAGACTCTATTCTCCCCACACAGTGCAAAGACTGTCAGATGCGGCCAAAAGGGAAAGCAGTGGACAGGAAGAAGCAGTGGAAGGGATAAAGAGAATAGAGAGAAAGAGAAAGAAAAAGATTTGGATGTCATTGCAAAAACAAACATACCTAAACACAGGTCAATCAGCAACTGTGCACCTTACAACAACAAGTAACTACAACAAAGCGTGTGCTAAAACTATAAGGGACACAAGTGTGAGCTGCTGTGGTTAGGATTAAAAGAATTAGAGAAAAGATAACAGAAAAGAAAAGGAAAGAACCTGGACAAAAGACTCTATTCTCCCCACACAGTGCAAAGACTGTCAGATGCGGCCAAAAGGGAAAGCAGTGGACAGGAAGAAGCAGTGGAAGGGATAAAGAGAATAGAGAGAAAGAGAAAGAAAAAGATTTGGATGGGGAAAACGGAAATGGCAAAGAGAGGGCTCATTATATGACAAAGTCCACCATCCAAAACAATAGAAACTAACACGACGTCGACAAAACTACTAAACTACAATACAGAAAAAGAGACAGGTTCACATCCAAGGAAAAAGTTCCCAGCCGGGGAAAAGATTCACACTCCAGGTAAAGAAACACGTCCTCGAGGTCCAGAATCACTACATTGACTCCGGGTGGGAAAGAAATGTTGTTCTTGATGCTGGAGCTTGTATCTTTGAAGTTCCTCGGCGGAAAAGGTCGGGAAAAGAGGATATGAGCAAGGAGAATGACTTGAGACGATGGTAAGAAGCTGGAGTAAGGAATGGGTCAGGTATTAGAGGCAGAAATTTCAACACCCCCCTTAATATCAGACCCATGAGTTTGAGGAGATAAGACAGCTTGACTTTTCCCAAAGATTTTGTAAGAAGATCAGCTACCATGTGTTCAGTTGAAATGTGTTGAAGCTGAAAATGATTTTTGTTGATGCTTTCAGTAATCCAACAAAGTTGAGTGTCCACATGTTTTGATCTTTGACGGTATCTGAGTGAATCCTTGCATTGTGAAATGGAACTGGCATTGTCAGCAAGGATTAAAGGTGAAGGTGATTTAGGAATATTGAAGGAAGTAAGTAATTTAGTCAGCCAAATTGCTTCACATCCAGCATCCACAATGCCTCTGAACTCAGCCTCAGTACTAGAGATAGTGACAACTTGCTGCTTTTTAGAACTCCAGGAAATAGCTCCTCCATTGAGTATGGCAACATACCCTCCAGTTGAGCGCCTGGTATCAGGATCCCCAGCATAATCAGTGTCAGAGTAAATAAGAGGACAGAGTGATGGATGATTTGGAATTGGGCATTTTCCTCCCAAAGTTGAAGAAGTTTTAGCACAAAGGAAAGCTAAACACAGGTCAATCAGCAACTGTGCACCTTACAACAACAAGTAACTACAACAAAGCGTGTGCTAAAACTGGACAAAAGACTCTATTCTCCCCACACAGTGCAAAGACTGTCAGATGCGGCCAAAAGGGAAAGCAGTGGACAGGAAGAAGCAGTGGAAGGGATAAAGAGAATAGAGAAAAAGAGAAAGAAAAAGATTTGGATTTCATTGCAAAAACAAACATACCTAAACACAGGTCAATCAGCAACTGTGCACCTTACAACAACAAGTAACTACAACAAAGCGTGTGCTAAAACTATAAGGGACACAAGTGTGAGCTGCTGTGGTTAGGACTAAAAGAATTAGAGAAAAGATAACAGAAAAGAAAAGGAAAGAACCTGGACAAAAGACTCTATTCTCCCCACACAGTGCAAAGACTGTCAGATGCGGCCAAAAGGGAAAGCAGTGGACAGGAAGAAGCAGTGGAAGGGATAAAGAGAATAGAGAAAAAGAGAAAGAAAAAGATTTGGATGGGGAAAACGGAAATGGCAAAGAGAGGGCTCATTATATGACAAAGTCCACCATCCAAAACAATAGAAACTAACACGACGTCGACAAAACTATTAAACTACAATACAGAAAAAGAGACAGGTTCACATCCAAGGAAAAAGTTCCCAGCCGGGGAAAAGATTCACACTCCAGGTAAAGAAACACGTCCTCGAGGTCCAGAATCAATACATTGACTTCGGGTGGGAAAGAAATGTTGTTCTTGATGCTGGAGCTCGTATCTTTGAAGTTCCTCGGCAGAAAAGGTCAGGAAAAGAGGATATGAGCAAGGAGAACGACTTGAGACGATGGTAAGAAGCTGGAGTAAGGAATGGGTCAGGTATTAGAGGCAGAAATTTCAACACCCCCCCTTAATATCAGACCCATGAGTTTGAGGAGATAAGACAGCTTGACTTTTCCCAAAGATTTTGTAAGAAGATCAGCTACCATGTGTTCAGTTGAAATGTGTTGAAGCTGAAAATGATTTTTGTTGATGCTTTCAGTAATCCAACAAAGTTGAGTGTCCACATGTTTTGATCTTTGACGGTATCTGAGTGAATCCTTGCATTGTGAAATGGAACTGGCATTGTCAGCAAGGATTAAAGGTGAAGGTGATTTAGGAATATTGAAGGAAGTAAGTAATTTAGTCAGCCAAATTGCTTCACATCCAGCATCCACAATGCCTCTAAACTCAGCCTCAGTACTAGAGATAGTGACAACTTGCTGCTTTTTAGAACTCCAGGAAATAGCTCCTCCATTGAGTATGGCAACATACCCTCCAGTTGAGCGCCTGGTATCAGGATCCCCAGCATAATCAGTGTCAGAGTAAATAAGAGGACAGAGTGATGGATGATTTGGAATTGGGCATTTTCCTCCAAAAGTGAGAGATGATGATGAAGTGGCACGCAGATATCTGAAAGTGTGTTTGACAGCAAGCCAGTGTTTGATACCTGGTTCAATGAGATGTTGAGATAATGCACCAACTGCAAAAGAGAGATCAGGTCTTGTTGCAACTGACAAATAGTTGAGTGCACCAATAGCAGAGCGGTAATTGATTTTTAGAGCATTGAATTCAGCAATTTCTTCACTGGTTGCTTTGACAGGATAATCATTTGGGGATAAGGGAGTAAGACAGGGATTGCAGTTGGCCATATTCCAGTTGGACAAAACTTTTTCAGCATAAGAATCTTGTGATAAAGAAAGAGTACGTGCTGTTCTGTTCCTGGTGAGACGCATTCCCAAAATCCAAGTGGCAGGACCAAGATCATCCATCTCAAATTCAGTTTTGATTTTGTCTTTGAACCAAAGAAAATGATTACCAGTAATGACCATATCATCAACATGAAGATAAATGATACAGATTTGTGATTTGTTTCTCCAAACATACACACACTGATCACACTTAAGGGGGGAGAAGTTGAGCTTGCACAAGTAGTCATTTATACGTGAATTCCAGCAAAAGGGAGCTTGTTTGATGCCATAAAGAGGACGCAACAATTGGCAAACTTTACCTTCATTTCCAGCAGTTAATGTTCCTTCAGGCTGTTCCATATAAACAGTTTCATTTAAGTTTCCCTGGAGAAAAGCTGCCACTACATCCATTTGATGAACATCCCAGTCAAAATAAGCTGCTAAAGAAAGAATGGTCCTGAGAGAAGTGATCCGTCCAGTGGGTGCAAAAGTTTCATGAAAATCTATTCCTAGGATTTGAGAATATCCTTTTGCTACACAACGGGCTTTGAACTTGGAAACACCACCATCAGCATTAGGTTTAACCCTGAAAACCCACCTGCAGCCAATTACATTAGCTTTTTCAGGCCTGGGAACAATTTTCCAAGTGTTACAACGCTGAAGTGCTTGATGTTCATGTTTCACAGCCTCTGCCCATTCTGCTGAATATTTGGAATAGATTGCTTGCTTATAACACTGGGGTTCAGGAATTTCATGAGCTAGCAAGGGAGCTTCTAGAGAGAAAGCAAAGGCATTTGCTGCATATAACCCAAGAGGATCAGGAGAATCAGAGTAGGAATCATGTTGATAATGATCATAATAAATCTGACGTAAATGTTCAGGAGTTGATGTTTCAGCTGAAGAGATGTCAGAATAACTGGGGGATTGTGATGAGGGAACATAATCAGGATCTGCTGGATTGTCTGGCTCAATTGATGAATATGATGGATCAGATTGACTGGAACCTTCTTCATCTGGGACATTGGAATGAGGTAATCTTGTTAAGTGGCCAGGTGAAGGACAAGGAGTTGAATTGGAAGGTGTGCCTGACATGTGAAAATCAGAGGAAGAAGAAGAAGAAGGAGAATTATCTTCAGAATGTGAATCAGAAGTGTTTCCTGAGGATGGATCAGGAGTTGGAGACTCAGAAGGAGATTGAGCTGGAGAAAAGGAAAGGCCAGGTGTTGGAAGTGGTTGACTGTCATGAATTTGATCTGGAATTTGCTTCATCAGTTGTGACCATTGAGGGCGCTTAAATCTGGAGTCAAGAAAGGGGAAGAAATTTTCATTGAAGGCCACAGATTTGGCAATAACAATCTTTTTAAGCTCAAGGTCCCAAACACGATAATTTGTTGTTCCAACTTCATATCCAAGCATGAAACACTTTCTGGCATTAGCTGAAAACTTTCCAGGACGTTGATGTTTATCAAGAAAAGCATAGCAAGCACAACCAAAAACTCTGAGGTGTGAAACTCTGGGTTTGGATTTATTCCAGGCTTCAAAAGGAGTTGATTTGTTTTGAAGAGCTTTGGTTGGTAATCTGTTTTCAAGATATACTGCTGTTTTAACTGCTTCAGACCATAGGTGAATTGGTGCATTAGAATGAAACATCATGGTTTTGGATTTTTCAGTGGTAATACGGTTTCCTCTCTCAGAAATTGGATTTTGTTGGGGAGTGTAAGGAGCCGTAACTTGAAGAGCAATGCCATGTTGTTTAAGAAAGTTGACCAGACTAGAGTTGATATACTCACCACCACCGTCACAAACAAGCTTTTTGATTTTGAAGCCAGATTGCAGCTCTACAGATGCCTTATATTCCAAGAAATATTTGAATACTTGGGCTTTTGAGGAAAGAAGGTAAACATGACGGTATGAAGTGGCCTGATCAGTGAACTTAAGGTAATACTGAGAACCATCAAAAGAAGGAGGCTGAATTTTCCCAGATAAATCCGTGTGGATAACTTCAAGAGGATTTTTGGCAACAGGCAACTGGCCAGGAAAGGAAGCATGGGTTTGTTTACCCAACACACACGGTTCACAAAAATGCATTTCAGAGTCAGACAAACTAGAACTAGATACATCAGATGCCATTCCATTAAAAAGTTTTTGAATATATGGGGCGTAGGGATGTCCTAATCTGTTGTGCCAGAGAGTTAGAGACTGACTTGAAGCTTTTGCATAGAGAGCTGAGGAATTAGGGGGAGACATGCCTTGTGGAACCACAGAAACTTCAAATAATGAATTGGAGATGACTCCTCCCATATAATTCTTTCCATTACGTGAAATAATGAAGTTTGATGTAGGATTAACTGGTGCAGGGATGAGAAGACAACCAGTTCTCCAAAGACGTCCCAGGGAGATGAGATTCCTTCCAAGATCAGGGACATAAAGAGCATCAGAAAAGAAAACTTTTCCTTCCATTCCTCCAGAAGCAGCAACAGTTCCTTTTCCAGTTGCATAGATTGATTTTCCAATACCAGCAAGTTGAATTCGAATGTTGACAGGTTGAAAACTGATAAAACTGTCTCTGTTGTTAAACATATGACAGCTGGCTCCAGAATCAATAATTGGAGAAAGGTTTGAGGAATGAGAAGCCATGGAAGCAGAAGCGTTGATAATGCAGTCAGAATTTGATTTTTCAGACAAACAGGCAACAGCTGTAAAAAGAAATTCTTCATCAGAAGGGAAGACAAAAGCACAATTGGCCGTGACATCAGGTTGTTCTTCCTGAGGAGGGGGAACAGGAGTTGCTTTGTTGGAATTGTCCTTTGATGGGGCAGCTGAGTTGGCTTGGTTCTTCTTGGGACGGAGTTCAGGATGTTGAACAAAGCAATGATTGTCATCATGTCCAACATTTTGACCGTGAACTGAACATGAGAGTTTGCTGCGTGCCTTGGATTTGGATGATTTTGATGATTTAGCTGAGGCAGAGTGAGCATTGACATTTGACATAGCATTGTGAAATTCATCAACAACTTTGTCATCAGCAGCGTAATCCAGGAAAGAAGATAAAACATCATCCAGATGCAGGTGATCAATTTCCTGTCTGTCTCTGGTGAGCAAACCACGCCAATGTTTGAAGGAGGGTGGAAGAGTGGCAAAAAAGAGATAAATAAGAATTTCCTGGGGAATGATGAGCCCAGAACGGATCATATGGAAGTTAATGCCTTTGAATGCATCAACATGAGTTTTGGGGTCTCCTCCTTCAGAAAGAGAAAGAGTAACCATAGAGAGAAAGTGAGAAATCCGTGATCCAACTTTATTGCTGGCGTGTCTTCTTGCAAGAACAGACCACATTTGAGCAGAGGTGTGGCAAGTGTTGACCAGCTTCTTGTTAACATCATCCAGTCTGGTGATGATTTCATACCTGCACCTGGTGTCATTTTTGATCCATAAAGCAAGTTGAGCTTTGATTTCAGCGTCTGAAGGTGAACCATCATTGTGAGGAACAGGGGCAGGGACTTGTCCAGAAACAATGCCAAAAAGATCCAGAACTTCAAAGTGAAGACGCATAATGTGTTCCCAGGTGTCATATGAAGAAGTTTTAGCACAGAGGAAAGCTAAACACAGGTCAATCAGCAACTGTGCACCTTACAACAACAAGTAACTACAACAAAGCGTGTGCTAAAACTGGACAAAAGACTCTATTCTCCCCACACAGTGCAAAGACTGTCAGATGCGGCCAAAAGGGAAAGCAGTAGACAGGAAGAAGCAGTGGAAGGGACAAAGAGAATAGAGAAAAAGAGAAAGAAAAAGATTTGGATATCATTGCAAAAACAAACATACCTAAACACAGGTCAATCAGCAACTGTGCACCTTACAACAACAAGTAACTACAACAAAGCGTGTGCTAAAACTATAAGGGACACAAGTGTGAGCTGCTGTGGTTAGGACTAAAAGAATTAGAGAAAAGATAACAGAAAGGAAAAGGAAAGAACCTGGACAAAAGACTCTATTCTCCCCACACAGTGCAAAGACTGTCAGATGCGGCCAAAAGGGAAAGCAGTAGACAGGAAGAAGCAGTGGAAGGGACAAAGAGAATAGAGAAAAAGAGAAAGAAAAAGATTTGGATGGGGAAAACGGAAATGGCAAAGAGAGGCCTCATTATATGACAAAGTCCACCATCCAAAACAATAGAAACTAACACGACGTCGACAAAACTATTAAACTACAATACAGAAAAAGAGACAGGTTCACATCCAAGGAAAAAGTTCTCAGCCGGGGAAAAGATTCACACTCCAGGTAAAGAAACACGTCCTCGAGGTCCAGAATCAATACATTGACTCCGGGTGGGAAAGAAATGTTGTTCTTGATGCTGGAGCTCGTATCTTTGAAGTTCCTCGGCGGAAAAGGTCAGGAAAAGAGGATATGAGCAAGGAGAATGACTTGAGACGATGGTAAGAAGCTGGAGTAAGGAATGGGTCAGGTATTAGAGGCAGAAATTTCAACATCATAGGATTCGTCAGTGAGAGGGGTGACCATAACCTTACTTGAATCCTGATTGGAGGCCATGATTTGGTCGAGTCAACAGCAAAGATTTGGAGAGAAAGAAGATGAGATGTGAAGAGGATGATCCAAAATCTGAGAGAAAAGGCTGTTTTATTGTCCAGTAAGCGGTTTTGTTGTAAGTATTCTTGAGAGAGGTGCTTTAGGCAACTGGGCCCATAACCTGAAGAAGTTTTAGCACAAAGGAAAGCTAAACACAGGTCAATCAGCAACTGTGCACCTTACAACAACAAGTAACTACAACAAAGCGTGTGCTAAAACTGGACAAAAGACTCTATTCTCCCCACACAGTGCAAAGACTGTCAGATGCGGCCAAAAGGGAAAGCAGTGGACAGGAAGAAGCAGTGGAAGGGATAAAGAGAATAGAGAAAAAGAGAAAGAAAAAGATTTGGATTTCATTGCAAAAACAAACATACCTAAACACAGGTCAATCAGCAACTGTGCACCTTACAACAACAAGTAACTACAACAAAGCGTGTGCTAAAACTATAAGGGACACAAGTGTGAGCTGCTGTGGTTAGGACTAAAAGAATTAGAGAAAAGATAACAGAAAAGAAAAGGAAAGAACCTGGACAAAAGACTCTATTCTCCCCACACAGTGCAAAGACTGTCAGATGCGGCCAAAAGGGAAAGCAGTGGACAGGAAGAAGCAGTGGAAGGGATAAAGAGAATAGAGAAAAAGAGAAAGAAAAAGATTTGGATGGGGAAAACGGAAATGGCAAAGAGAGGGCTCATTATATGACAAAGTCCACCATCCAAAACAATAGAAACTAACACGACGTCGACAAAACTATTAAACTACAATACAGAAAAAGAGACAGGTTCACATCCAAGGAAAAAGTTCCCAGCCGGGGAAAAGATTCACACTCCAGGTAAAGAAACACGTCCTCGAGGTCCAGAATCAATACATTGACTTCGGGTGGGAAAGAAATGTTGTTCTTGATGCTGGAGCTCGTATCTTTGAAGTTCCTCGGCGGAAAAGGTCAGGAAAAGAGGATATGAGCAAGGAGAACGACTTGAGACGATGCTAAGAAGCTGGAGTAAGGAATGGGTCAGGTATTAGAGGCAGAAATTTCAACAAAAGTGAGAGATGATGATGAAGTGGCACGCAGATATCTGAAAGTGTGTTTGACAGCAAGCCAGTGTTTGATACCTGGTTCAATAAGATGTTGAGATAATGCACCAACTGCAAAAGAGAGATCAGGTCTTGTTGCAACTGACAAATAGTTGAGTGCACCAATAGCAGAGCGGTAATTGATTTTTAGAGCATTGAATTCAGCAATTTCTTCACTGGTTGCTTTGACAGGATAATCATTTGGGGATAAGGGAGTAAGACAGGGATTGCAGTTGGCCATATTCCAGTTGGACAAAACTTTTTCAGCATAAGAATCTTGTGATAAAGAAAGAGTACGTGCTGTTCTGTTCCTGGTGAGACGCATTCCCAAAATCCAAGTGGCAGGACCAAGATCATCCATCTCAAATTCAGTTTTGATTTTGTCTTTGAACCAAAGAAAATGATTACCAGTAATGACCATATCATCAACATGAAGATAAATGATACAGATTTGTGATTTGTTTCTCCAAACATACACACACTGATCACACTTAAGGGGGGAGAAGTTGAGCTTGCACAAGTAGTCATTTATACGTGTATTCTAGCAAAAGGGAGCTTGTTTGATGCCATAAAGAGGGCGCAACAATTGGCAAACTTTACCTTCATTTCCAGCAGTTAGTGTTCCTTCAGGCTGTTCCATATAAACAGTTTCATTTAAGTTTCCCTGGAGAAAAGCTGCCACTACATCCATTTGATGAACATCCCAGTCAAAATAAGCTGCTAAAGAAAGAATGGTCCTGAGAGAAGTGATCCGTCCAGTGGGTGCAAAAGTTTCATGAAAATCTATTCCTAGGATTTGAGAATATCCTTTTGCTACACAACGGGCTTTGAACTTTGAAACACCACCATCAGCATTAGGTTTAACCCTGAAAACCCACCTGCAGCCAATTACATTAGCTTTTTCAGGCCTGGGGACAATTTTCCAAGTGTTACAACGCTGAAGTGCTTGATGTTCATGTTTCACAGCCTCTGCCCATTCTGCTGAATATTTGGAATAGATTGCTTGCTTATAACACTGGGGTTCAGGAATTTCATGAGCTAGCAAGGGAGCTTCTAGAGAGAAAGCAAAGGCATTTGCTGCATATAACCCAAGAGGATCAGGAGAATCAGAGTAGGAATCATGTTGATAATGATCATAATAAATCTGACGTAAATGTTCAGGAGTTGATGTTTCAGCTGAAGAGATGTCAGAATAACTGGGGGATTGTGATGAGGGAACATAATCAGGATCTGCTGGATTGTCTGGCTCAATTGATGAATATGATGGATCAGATTGACTGGAACCTTCTTCATCTGGGACATTGGAATGAGGTAATCTTGTTAAGTGACCAGGTGAAGGACAAGGAGTTGAATTGGAAGGTGTGCCTGACATGTGAAAATCAGAGGAAGAAGAAGAAGAAGGAGAATTATCTTCAGAATGTGAATCAGAAATGTTTCCTGAGGATGGATCAGGAGTTGGAGACTCAGAAGGAGATTGAGCTGGAGAAAAGGAAAGGCCAGGTGTTGGAAGTGGTTGACTGTCATGAATTTGATCTGGAATTTTCTTCATCAGTTGTGACCATTGAGGGCACTTAAATCTGGAGTCAAGGAAGGGGAAGAAATTTTCATTGAAGGCCACAGATTTGGCAATAACAATCTTTTTAAGCTCAAGGTCCCAAACACGATAATTTGTTGTTCCAACTTCATAGCCAAGCATGACACACTTTCTGGCGTTAGCTAAAAACTTTCCAGGACGTTGATGTTTATCAAGGAAAGCATAGCAAGCACAACCAAAAACTCTGAGGTGTGAAACTCTGGGTTTGGATTTATTCCAGGCTTCAAAAGGAGTTGATTTGTTTTGAAGAGCTTTGGTTGGTAATCTGTTTTCAAGATATACTGCTGTTTTAACTGCTTCAGACCATAGGTGAATTGGTGCATTAGAATGAAACATCATGGTTTTGGATTTTTCAGTGGTAATACGGTTTCCTCTCTCAGAAATTGGATTTTGTTGGGGAGTGTAAGGAGCCGTAACTTGAAGAGCAATGCCATGTTGTTTAAGAAAGTTGACCAGACTAGAGTTGATATACTCACCACCACCGTCACAAACAAGCTTTTTGATTTTGAAGCCAGATTGCAGCTCTACAGATGCCTTATATTCCAAGAAATATTTGAATACTTGGGCTTTTGAGGAAAGAAGGTAAACATGACGGTATGAAGTGGCCTGATCAGTGAACTTAAGGTAATACTGAGAACCATCAAAAGAAGGAGGCTGAATTTTCCCAGATAAATCTGTGTGGACAACTTCAAGAGGATTTTTGGCAACAGGCAACTGGCCAGGAAAGGAAGCATGGGTTTGTTTACCCAACACACACGGTTCACAAAAATGCATTTCAGAGTCAGACAAACTAGAACTAGATACATCAGATGCCATTCCATTAAAAAGTTTTTGAATATATGGGGCGTAGGGATGTCCTAATCTGTTGTGCCAGAGAGTTAGAGACTGACTTGAAGCTTTTGCATAGAGAGCTGAGGAATTAGGGGGAGACATGCCTTGTGGAACCACAGAAACTTCAAATAATGAATTGGAGATGACTCCTCCCATATAATTCTTTCCATTACGTGAAATAATGAAGTTTGATGTAGGATTAACTGGTGCAGGGATGAGAAGACAACCAGTTCTCCAAAGACGTCCCAGGGAGATGAGATTCCTTCCAAGATCAGGGACATAAAGAGCATCAGAAAAGAAAACTTTTCCTTCCATTCCTCCAGAAGCAGCAACAGTTCCTTTTCCAGTTGCATAGATTGATTTCCCAATACCAGCAAGTTGAATTCGAATGTTGACAGGTTGAAAACTGATAAAACTGTCTCTGTTGTTAAACATATGACAGCTGGCCCCAGAATCAATAATTGGAGAAAGGTTTGAGGAATGAGAAGCCATGGAAGCAGAAGCGTTGATAATGCAGTCAGAATTTGATTTTTCAGACAAACAGGCAACAGCTGTAAAAAGAAATTCTTCATCAGAAGGGAAGACAAAAGCACAGTTGGCCGTGACATCAGGTTGTTCTTCCTGAGGAGGGGGAACAGGAGTTGCTTTGTTGGAATTGTCCTTTGATGGGGCAGCTGAGTTGGCTTGGTTCTTCTTGGGACGGAGTTCAGGATGTTGAACAAAGCAATGATTGTCATCATGTCCAACATTTTGACCATGAACAGAACATGAGAGTTTGCTGCGTGCCTTGGATTTGGATGATTTTGATGATTTAGCTGAGGCAGAGTGAGCATTGACATTTGACATAGCATTGTGAAATTCATCAACAACTTTGTCATCAGCAGCGTAATCCAGGAAAGAAGATAAAACATCATCCAGATGCAGGTGATCAATTTCCTGTCTGTCTCTGGTGAGCAAACCACGCCAATGTTTGAAGGAGGGTGGAAGAGTGGCAAAAAAGAGATAAATAAGAATTTCCTGGGGAATGATAAGCCCAGAACGGATCATATGGAAGTTAATGCCTTTGAATGCATCAACATGAGTTTTGGGGTCTCCTCCTTCAGAAAGAGAAAGAGTAACCATAGAGAGAAAGTGAGAAATCCGTGATCCAACTTTATTGCTGGCGTGTCTTCTTGCAAGAACATGTAGAAGTTTTAGCACAGAGGAAAGCTAAACACAGGTCAATCAGCAACTGTGCACCTTACAACAACAAGTAACTACAACAAAGCGTGTGCTAAAACTGGACAAAAGACTCTATTCTCCCCACACAGTGCAAAGACTGTCAGATGCGGCCAAAAGGGAAAGCAGTGGACAGGAAGAAGCAGTGGAAGGGATAAAGAGAATAGAGAGAAAGAGAAAGAAAAAGATTTGGATTTCATTGCAAAAACAAACATACCTAAACACAGGTCAATCAGCAACTGTGCACCTTACAACAACAAGTAACTACAACAAAGCGTGTGCTAAAACTATAAGGGACACAAGTGTGAGCTGCTGTGGTTAGGACTAAAAGAATCAGAGAAAAGATAACAGAAAAGAAAAGGAAAGAACCTGGACAAAAGACTCTATTCTCCCCACACAGTGCAAAGACTGTCAGATGCGGCCAAAAGGGAAAGCAGTGGACAGGAAGAAGCAGTGGAAGGGATAAAGAGAATAGAGAGAAAGAGAAAGAAAAAGATTTGGATGGGGAAAACGGAAATGGCAAAGAGAGGGCTCATTATATGACAAAGTCCACCATCCAAAACAATAGAAACTAACACGACGTCGACAAAACTACTAAACTACAATACAGAAAAAGAGACAGGTTCACATCCAAGGAAAAAGTTCCCAGCCGGGGAAAAGATTCACACTCCAGGTAAAGAAACACGTCCTCGAGGTCCAGAATCAATACATTGACTCCGGGTGGGAAAGAAATGTTGTTCTTGATGCTGGAGCTCGTATCTTTGAAGTTCCTCGGCGGAAAAGGTCAGGAAAAGAGGATATGAGCAAGGAGAATGACTTGAGACGATGGTAAGAAGCTGGAGTAAGGAATGGGTCAGGTATTAGAGGCAGAAATTTCAACACCCCCCCTTAATACCAGACCCATGAGTTTGAGGAGATAAGACAGCTTGACTTTTCCTAAAGATTTTGTAAGAAGATCAGCCACCATGTGTTCAGTTGAAATGTGTTGAAGCTGAAAATGATTTTTGTTGATGCTTTCAGTAATCCAACAAAGTTGAGTGTCCACATGTTTTGATCTTTGACGGTATCTGAGTGAATCCTTGCATTGTGAAATGGAACTGGCATTGTCAGCAAGGATTAAAGGTGAAGGTGACTTAGGAATATTGAAGGAAGTAAGTAATTTAGTCAGCCAGATTGCTTCACATCCAGCATCCACAATGCCTCTGAACTCAGCTTCAGTACTAGAGATAGTGACGACTTGCTGCTTTTTAGAACTCCAGGAAATAGCTCCTCCATTGAGTATGGCAACATACCCTCCAGTTGAGCGCCTGGTATCAGGATCCCCAGCATAATCAGTGTCAGAGTAAATAAGAGGACAGAGTGATGGATGATTTGGAATTGGGCATTTTCCTCCAAAAGTGAGAGATGATGATGAAGTGGCACGCAGATATCTGAAAGTGTGTTTGACAGCAAGCCAGTGTTTGATACCTGGTTCAATGAGATGTTGAGATAATGCACCAACTGCAAAAGAGAGATCAGGTCTTGTTGCAACAGACAAATAGTTGAGTGCACCAATAGCAGAGCGGTAATTGATTTTCAGAGCATTGAATTCAGCAATTTCTTCACTGGTTGCTTTGACAGGATAATCATTTGGGGATAAGGGAGTGAGACAGGGATTACAGTTGGCCATATTCCAGTTGGACAAAACTTTTTCAGCATAAGAATCTTGTGATAAAGAAAGAGTACGTGCTGTTCTGTTCCTGGTGAGACGCATTCCCAAAATCCAAGTGGCAGGACCAAGATCATCCATCTCAAATTCAGTTTTGATTTTGTCTTTGAACCAAAGAAAATGATTACCAGTAATGACCATATCATCAACATGAAGATAAATGATACAGATTTGTGATTTGTTTCTCCAAACATACACACACTGATCACACTTAAGGGGGGAGAAGTTGAGCTTGCACAAGTAGTCATTTATACGTGAATTCCAGCAAAAGGGAGCTTGTTTGATGCCATAAAGAGGACGCAACAATTGGCAAACTTTACCTTCATTTCCAGCAGTTAGTGTTCCTTCAGGTTGTTCCATATAAACAGTTTCATTTAAGTTTCCCTGGAGAAAAGCTGCCACTACATCCATTTGATGAACATCCCAGTCAAAATAAGCTGCTAAAGAAAGAATGGTCCTGAGAGAAGTGATCCGTCCAGTGGGTGCAAAAGTTTCATGAAAATCTATTCCTAGGATTTGAGAATATCCTTTTGCTACACAACGGGCTTTGAACTTGGAAACACCACCATCAGCATTAGGTTTAACCCTGAAAACCCACCTGCAGCCAATTACATTAGCTTTTTCAGGCCTGGGGACAATTTTCCAAGTGTTACAACGCTGAAGTGCTTGATGTTCATGTTTCACAGCCTCTGCCCATTCTGCTGAATATTTGGAATAGATTGCTTGCTTATAACACTGGGGTTCAGGAATTTCATGAGCTAGCAAGGGAGCTTCTAGAGAGAAAGCAAAGGCATTTGCTGCATATAACCCAAGAGGGTCAGGAGAATCAGAGTAGGAATCATGTTGATAATGATCATAATAAATCTGACGTAAATGTTCAGGAGTGGATGTTTCAGCTGAAGAGTTGTCAGAATAACTGGGGGATTGTGATGAGGGAACATAATCAGGATCTGCTGGATTGTCTGGCTCAATTGATGAATATGATGGATCAGATTGACTGGAACCTTCTTCATCTGGGACATTGGAATGAGGTAATCTTGTTAAGTGGCCAGGTGAAGGACAAGGAGTTGAATTAGAAGGTGTGCCGGACATGTGAAAATCAGAGGAAGAAGAAGAAGAAGGAGAATTATCTTCAGAATGTGAATCAGAAATGTTTCCTGAGGATGGATCATGAGTTGGAGACTCAGAAGGAGATTGAGCTGGAGAAAAGGAAAGTCCAGGTGTTGGAAGTGGTTGACTGTCATGAATTTGATCTGGAATTTGCTTCATCAGTTGTGACCATTGAGGGCGCTTAAATCTGGAGTCAAGAAAGGGGAAGAAATTTTCATTGAAGGCCACAGATTTGGCAATAACAATCTTTTTAAGCTCAAGATCCCAAACACGATAATTTGTTGTTCCAACTTCATATCCAAGCATGACACACTTTCTGGCATTAGCTGAAAACTTTCCAGGACGTTGATGTTTATCAAGAAAAGCATAGCAAGCACAACCAAAAACTCTGAGGTGTGAGACTCTGGGTTTGGATTTATTCCAGGCTTCAAAAGGAGTTGATTTGTTTTGAAGAGCTTTGGTTGGTAATCTGTTTTCAAGATATACTGCTGTTTTAACTGCTTCAGACCATAGGTGAATTGGTGCATTAGAATGAAACATCATGGTTTTGGATTTTTCAGTGGTAATACGGTTTCCTCTCTCAGAAATTGGATTTTGTTGGGGAGTGTAAGGAGCCGTAACTTGAAGAGCAATGCCATGTTGTTTAAGAAAGTTGACCAGACTAGAGTTGATATACTCACCACCACCGTCACAAACAAGCTTTTTGATTTTGAAGCCAGATTGCAGCTCTACAGATGCCTTGTATTCCAAGAAATATTTGAATACTTGGGCTTTTGAGGAAAGAAGGTAAACATGACGGTATGAAGTGGCCTGATCAGTGAACTTAAGGTAATACTGAGAACCATCAAAAGAAGGAGGTTGAATTTTCCCAGATAAATCCGTGTGGATAACTTCAAGAGGATTTTTGGCAACAGGCAACTGGCCAGGAAAGGAAGCATGGGTTTGTTTACCCAACACACACGGTTCACAAAAATGCATTTCAGAATCAGACAAACTAGAACTAGATACATCAGATGCCATTCCATTAAAAAGTTTTTGAATATATGGGGCGTATGGATGTCCTAATCTGTTGTGCCAGAGAGTTAGAGACTGACTTGAAGCTTTTGCATAAAGAGCTGAGGAATTAGGGGGAGACATGCCTTGTGGAACCACAGAAACTTCAAATAATGAATTGGAGATGACTCCTCCCATATAATTCTTTCCATTACGTGAAATAATGAAGTTTGATGTAGGATTAACTGGTGCAGGGATGAGAAGACAACCAGTTCTCCAAAGACGTCCCAGGGAGATGAGATTCCTTCCAAGATCAGGGACATAAAGAGCATCAGAAAAGAAAACTTTTCCTTCCATTCCTCCAGAAGCAGCAACAGTTCCTTTTCCAGTTGCATAGATTGATTTCCCAATACCAGCAAGTTGAATTCGAATGTTGACAGGTTGAAAGGTGATGAAACTGTCTCTGTTGTTAAACATATGACAGCTGGCCCCAGAATCAATAATTGGAGAAAGGTTTGAGGAATGAGAAGCCATGGAAGCAGAAGCGTTGATAATGCAGTCAGAATTTGATTTTTCAGACAAGCAGGCAACAGCTGTAAAAAGAAATTCTTCATCAGAAGGGAAGACAAAAGCACAATTGGCCGTGACATCAGGTTGTTCTTCCTGAGGAGGGGGAACAGGAGTTGCTTTGTTGGAATTGTCCTTTGATGGGGCAGCTGAGTTGGCTTGGTTCTTCTTGGGACGCAATTCAGGATGTTGAACAAAGCAATGATTGTCATCATGTCCAACATTTTGACCATGAACAGAACATGAGAGTTTGCTGCGTGCCTTGGATTTGGATGATTTTGATGATTTGGCTGAGGCAGAGTGAGCATTGACATTTGACATAGCATTGTGAAATTCATCAACAACTTTGTCATCAGCAGCGTAATCCAGGAAAGAAGATAAAACATCATCCAGATGCAGGTGATCAATTTCCTGTCTGTCTCTGGTGAGCAAACCACGCCAATGTTTGAAGGAAGGTGGAAGAGTGGCAAAAAAGAGATAAATAAGAATTTCCTGGGGAATGATGAGCCCAGAACGGATCATATGGAAGTTAATGCCTTTGAATGCATCAACATGAGTTTTGGGGTCTCCTCCTTCAGAAAGAGAAAGAGTAACCATAGAGAGAAAGTGAGAAATCCGTGATCCAACTTTATTGCTGGCGTGTCTTCTTGCAAGAACAGACCACATTTGAGCAGAGGTGTGGCAAGTGTTGACCAGCTTCTTGTTAACATCATCCAATCTGGTGATGATTTCATACCTGCACCTGGTGTCATTTTTGATCCATAAAGCAAGTTGAGCTTTGATTTCAGCGTCTGAAGGTGAACCATCATTGTGAGGAACAGGGGCAGGGACTTGTCCAGAAACAATGCCAAAAAGATCCAGAACTTCAAAGTGAAGACGCATAATGTGTTCCCAGGTGTCATAGGATTCGTCAGTAAGAGGGGTGACCATAACCTTACTTGAATCCTGATTGGAGGCCATGATTTGGTCGAGTCAACAGCAAAGATTTGGAGAGAAAGAAGATGAGATGTGAAGAGGATGATCCAAAATCTGAGAGAAAAGGCTGTTTTATTGTCCAGTAAGCGGTTTTGTTGTAAGTATTCTTGAGAAAGGTGCTTTAGGCAACTGGGCCCATAACCTGTAGAAGTTTTAGCACAGAGGAAAGCTAAACACAGGTCAATCAGCAACTGTGCACCTTACAACAACAAGTAACTACAACAAAGCGTGTGCTAAAACTGGACAAAAGACTCTATTCTCCCCACACAGTGCAAAGACTGTCAGATGCGGCCAAAAGGGAAAGCAGTGGACAGGAAGAAGCAGTGGAAGGGATAAAGAGAATAGAGAGAAAGAGAAAGAAAAAGATTTGGATTTCATTGCAAAAACAAACATACCTAAACACAGGTCAATCAGCAACTGTGCACCTTACAACAACAAGTAACTACAACAAAGCGTGTGCTAAAACTATAAGGGACACAAGTGTGAGCTGCTGTGGTTAGGACTAAAAGAATCAGAGAAAAGATAACAGAAAAGAAAAGGAAAGAACCTGGACAAAAGACTCTATTCTCCCCACACAGTGCAAAGACTGTCAGATGCGGCCAAAAGGGAAAGCAGTGGACAGGAAGAAGCAGTGGAAGGGATAAAGAGAATAGAGAGAAAGAGAAAGAAAAAGATTTGGATGGGGAAAACGGAAATGGCAAAGAGAGGGCTCATTATATGACAAAGTCCACCATCCAAAACAATAGAAACTAACACGACGTCGACAAAACTACTAAACTACAATACAGAAAAAGAGACAGGTTCACATCCAAGGAAAAAGTTCCCAGCCGGGGAAAAGATTCACACTCCAGGTAAAGAAACACGTCCTCGAGGTCCAGAATCAATACATTGACTCCGGGTGGGAAAGAAATGTTGTTCTTGATGCTGGAGCTCGTATCTTTGAAGTTCCTCGGCGGAAAAGGTCAGGAAAAGAGGATATGAGCAAGGAGAATGACTTGAGACGATGGTAAGAAGCTGGAGTAAGGAATGGGTCAGGTATTAGAGGCAGAAATTTCAACAGAACAGACCACATTTGAGCAGAGGTGTGGCAAGTGTTGACCAGCTTCTTGTTAACATCATCCAATCTGGTGATGATTTCATACCTGCACCTGGTGTCATTTTTGATCCATAAAGCAAGTTGAGCTTTGATTTCAGCGTCTGAAGGTGAACCATCATTGTGAGGAACAGGGGCAGGGACTTGTCCAGAAACAATGCCAAAAAGATCCAGAACTTCAAAGTGAAGACGCATAATGTGTTCCCAGGTGTCATAGGATTCGTCAGTGAGAGGGGTGACCATAACCTTACTTGAATCCTGATTGGAGGCCATGATTTGGTCGAGTCAACAGCAAAGATTTGGAGAGAAAGAAGATGAGATGTGAAGAGGGTGATCCAAAATCTGAGAGAAAAGGCTGTTTTATTGTCCAGTAAGCGGTTTTGTTGTAAGTATTCTTGAGAGAGGTGCTTTAGGCAACTGGGCCCATAACCTGAAGAAGTTTTAGCACAAAGGAAAGCTAAACACAGGTCAATCAGCAACTGTGCACCTTACAACAACAAGTAACTACAACAAAGCGTGTGCTAAAACTGGACAAAAGACTCTATTCTCCCCACACAGTGCAAAGACTGTCAGATGCGGCCAAAAGGGAAAGCAGTGGACAGGAAGAAGCAGTGGAAGGGATAAAGAGAATAGAGAGAAAGAGAAAGAAAAAGATTTGGATGTCATTGCAAAAACAAACATACCTAAACACAGGTCAATCAGCAACTGTGCACCTTACAACAACAAGTAACTACAACAAAGCGTGTGCTAAAACTATAAGGGACACAAGTGTGAGCTGCTGTGGTTAGGACTAAAAGAATTAGAGAAAAGATAACAGAAAAGAAAAGGAAAGAACCTGGACAAAAGACTCTATTCTCCCCACACAGTGCAAAGACTGTCAGATGCGGCCAAAAGGGAAAGCAGTGGACAGGAAGAAGCAGTGGAAGGGATAAAGAGAATAGAGAGAAAGAGAAAGAAAAAGATTTGGATGGGGAAAACGGAAATGGCAAAGAGAGGGCTCATTATATGACAAAGTCCACCATCCAAAACAATAGAAACTAACACGACGTCGACAAAACTACTAAACTACAATACAGAAAAAGAGACAGGTTCACATCCAAGGAAAAAGTTCCCAGCCGGGGAAAAGATTCACACTCCAGGTAAAGAAACACGTCCTCGAGGTCCAGAATCAATACATTGACTCCGGGTGGGAAAGAAATGTTGTTCTTGATGCTGGAGCTCGTATCTTTGAAGTTCCTCGGCGGAAAAGGTCGGGAAAAGAGGATATGAGCAAGGAGAATGACTTGAGACGATGGTAAGAAGCTGGAGTAAGGAATGGGTCAGGTATTAGAGGCAGAAATTTCAACAGCAGAGGCATTGATAATGCAGTCAGAATTTGATTTTTCAGACAAGCAGGCAACAGCTGTAAAAAGAAATTCTTCATCAGAAGGGAAGACAAAAGCACAATTAGCCGTGGCATCAGGTTGTTCTTCCTGAGGAGGGGGAACAGGAGTTGCTTTGTTGGAATTGTCCTTTGATGGGGCAGCTGAGTTGGCTTGGTTCTTCTTGGGACGCAGTTCAGGATGTTGAACAAAGCAATGATTGTCATCATGTCCAACATTTTGACCATGAACAGAACATGAGAGTTTGCTGCGTGCCTTGGATTTGGATGATTTTGATGATTTGGCTGAGGCAGAGTGAGCATTGACATTTGACATAGCATTGTGAAATTCATCAACAACTTTGTCATCAGCAGCGTAATCCAGGAAAGAAGATAAAACATCATCCAGATGCAGGTGATCAATTTCCTGTCTGTCTCTGGTGAGCAAACCACGCCAATGTTTGAAGGAGGGTGGAAGAGTGGCAAAAAAGAGATAAATGAGAATTTCCTGGGGAATGATGAGCCCAGAGCGGATCATATGGAAGTTAATGCCTTTGAATGCATCAACATGAGTTTTGGGGTCTCCTCCTTCAGAAAGAGAAAGAGTAACCATAGAGAGAAAGTGAGAAATCCGTGATCCAACTTTATTGCTGGCGTGTCTTCTTGCAAGAACTGACCACATTTGAGCAGAGGTGTGGCAAGTATTGACCAGCTTCTTGTTAACATTATCCAATCTGGTGATGATTTTATACTTGCACCTGGTGTCATTTTTGATCCATAAAGCAAGTTGAGCTTTGATTTCAGCGTCTGAAGGTAAACCATCATTGTGAGGAACAGTGGCAGGGACTTGTCCAGAAACAATACCAAAAAGATCCAGAACTTCAAAGTGAAGACGCATAATGTGTTCCCAGGTGTCATAGGATTCGTCAGTGAGAGGGGTGACCATAACCCTACTTGAATCCTGATTGGAGGCCATGATTTGGTCGAGTCAACAGCAAAGATTTGGAGAGAAAGAAGATGAGATGTGAAGAGGATGATCCAAAATCTGAGAGAAAAGGCAGTTTTATTGTCCAGTAAGCGGTTTTGTTGTAAGTATTCTTGAGACAGGTGCTTTAGGCAACTGGGCCCATAACCTGAAGAAGTTTTAGCACAGAGGAAAGCTAAATGTAGAAGTTTTAGCACAAAGGAAAGCTAAACACAGGTCAATCAGCAACTGTGCACCTTACAACAACAAGTAACTACAACAAAGCGTGTGCTAAAACTGGACAAAAGACTCTATTCTCCCCACACAGTGCAAAGACTGTCAGATGCGGCCAAAAGGGAAAGCAGTGGACAGGAAGAAGCAGTGGAAGGGATAAAGAGAATAGAGAAAAAGAGAAAGAAAAAGATTTGGATTTCATTGCAAAAACAAACATACCTAAACACAGGTCAATCAGCAACTGTGCACCTTACAACAACAAGTAACTACAACAAAGCGTGTGCTAAAACTGGACAAAAGACTCTATTCTCCCCACACAGTGCAAAGACTGTCAGATGCGGCCAAAAGGGAAAGCAGTGGACAGGAAGAAGCAGTGGAAGGGATAAAGAGAATAGAGAAAAAGAGAAAGAAAAAGATTTGGATGGGGAAAACGGAAATGGCAAAGAGAGGGCTCATTATATGATAAAGTCCACCATCCAAAACAATAGAAACTAACACGACGTCGACAAAACTATTAAACTACAATACAGAAAAAGAGACAGGTTCACATCCAAGGAAAAAGTTCCCAGCCGGGGAAAAGATTCACACTCCATGTAGAAGTTTTAGCACAGAGGAAAGCTAAACACAGGTCAATCAGCAACTGTGCACCTTACAACAACAAGTAACTACAACAAAGCGTGTGCTAAAACTGGACAAAAGACTCTATTCTCCCCACACAGTGCAAAGACTGTCAGATGCGGCCAAAAGGGAAAGCAGTGGACAGGAAGAAGCAGTGGAAGGGATAAAGAGAATAGAGAGAAAGAGAAAGAAAAAGATTTGGATTTCATTGCAAAAACAAACATACCTAAACACAGGTCAATCAGCAACTGTGCACCTTACAACAACAAGTAACTACAACAAAGCGTGTGCTAAAACTATAAGGGACACAAGTGTGAGCTGCTGTGGTTAGGACTAAAAGAATCAGAGAAAAGATAACAGAAAAGAAAAGGAAAGAACCTGGACAAAAGACTCTATTCTCCCCACACAGTGCAAAGACTGTCAGATGCGGCCAAAAGGGAAAGCAGTGGACAGGAAGAAGCAGTGGAAGGGATAAAGAGAATAGAGAGAAAGAGAAAGAAAAAGATTTGGATGGGGAAAACGGAAATGGCAAAGAGAGGGCTCATTATATGACAAAGTCCACCATCCAAAACAATAGAAACTAACACGACGTCGACAAAACTACTAAACTACAATACAGAAAAAGAGACAGGTTCACATCCAAGGAAAAAGTTCCCAGCCGGGGAAAAGATTCACACTCCAGGTAAAGAAACACGTCCTCGAGGTCCAGAATCAATACATTGACTCCGGGTGGGAAAGAAATGTTGTTCTTGATGCTGGAGCTCGTATCTTTGAAGTTCCTCGGCGGAAAAGGTCAGGAAAAGAGGATATGAGCAAGGAGAATGACTTGAGACGATGGTAAGAAGCTGGAGTAAGGAATGGGTCAGGTATTAGAGGCAGAAATTTCAACACCCCCCCTTAATACCAGACCCATGAGTTTGAGGAGATAAGACAGCTTGACTTTTCCTAAAGATTTTGTAAGAAGATCAGCCACCATGTGTTCAGTTGAAATGTGTTGAAGCTGAAAATGATTTTTGTTGATGCTTTCAGTAATCCAACAAAGTTGAGTGTCCACATGTTTTGATCTTTGACGGTATCTGAGTGAATCCTTGCATTGTGAAATGGAACTGGCATTGTCAGCAAGGATTAAAGGTGAAGGTGACTTAGGAATATTGAAGGAAGTAAGTAATTTAGTCAGCCAGATTGCTTCACATCCAGTGTAGAAGTTTTAGCACAGAGGAAAGCTAAACACAGGTCAATCAGCAACTGTGCACCTTACAACAACAAGTAACTACAACAAAGCGTGTGCTAAAACTGGACAAAAGACTCTATTCTCCCCACACAGTGCAAAGACTGTCAGATGCGGCCAAAAGGGAAAGCAGTGGACAGGAAGAAGCAGTGGAAGGGATAAAGAGAATAGAGAGAAAGAGAAAGAAAAAGATTTGGATTTCATTGCAAAAACAAACATACCTAAACACAGGTCAATCAGCAACTGTGCACCTTACAACAACAAGTAACTACAACAAAGCGTGTGCTAAAACTATAAGGGACACAAGTGTGAGCTGCTGTGGTTAGGACTAAAAGAATCAGAGAAAAGATAACAGAAAAGAAAAGGAAAGAACCTGGACAAAAGACTCTATTCTCCCCACACAGTGCAAAGACTGTCAGATGCGGCCAAAAGGGAAAGCAGTGGACAGGAAGAAGCAGTGGAAGGGATAAAGAGAATAGAGAGAAAGAGAAAGAAAAAGATTTGGATGGGGAAAACGGAAATGGCAAAGAGAGGGCTCATTATATGACAAAGTCCACCATCCAAAACAATAGAAACTAACACGACGTCGACAAAACTACTAAACTACAATACAGAAAAAGAGACAGGTTCACATCCAAGGAAAAAGTTCCCAGCCGGGGAAAAGATTCACACTCCAGGTAAAGAAACACGTCCTCGAGGTCCAGAATCAATACATTGACTCCGGGTGGGAAAGAAATGTTGTTCTTGATGCTGGAGCTCGTATCTTTGAAGTTCCTCGGCGGAAAAGGTCAGGAAAAGAGGATATGAGCAAGGAGAATGACTTGAGACGATGGTAAGAAGCTGGAGTAAGGAATGGGTCAGGTATTAGAGGCAGAAATTTCAACACCCCCCCTTAATACCAGACCCATGAGTTTGAGGAGATAAGACAGCTTGACTTTTCCTAAAGATTTTGTAAGAAGATCAGCCACCATGTGTTCAGTTGAAATGTGTTGAAGCTGAAAATGATTTTTGTTGATGCTTTCAGTAATCCAACAAAGTTGAGTGTCCACATGTTTTGATCTTTGACGGTATCTGAGTGAATCCTTGCATTGTGAAATGGAACTGGCATTGTCAGCAAGGATTAAAGGTGAAGGTGACTTAGGAATATTGAAGGAAGTAAGTAATTTAGTCAGCCAGATTGCTTCACATCCAGCATCCACAATGCCTCTGAACTCAGCTTCAGTACTAGAGATAGTGACGACTTGCTGCTTTTTAGAACTCCAGGAAATAGCTCCTCCATTGAGTATGGCAACATACCCTCCAGTTGAGCGCCTGGTATCAGGATCCCCAGCATAATCAGTGTCAGAGTAAATAAGAGGACAGAGTGATGGATGATTTGGAATTGGGCATTTTCCTCCAAAAGTGAGAGATGATGATGAAGTGGCACGCAGATATCTGAAAGTGTGTTTGACAGCAAGCCAGTGTTTGATACCTGGTTCAATGAGATGTTGAGATAATGCACCAACTGCAAAAGAGAGATCAGGTCTTGTTGCAACAGACAAATAGTTGAGTGCACCAATAGCAGAGCGGTAATTGATTTTCAGAGCATTGAATTCAGCAATTTCTTCACTGGTTGCTTTGACAGGATAATCATTTGGGGATAAGGGAGTGAGACAGGGATTACAGTTGGCCATATTCCAGTTGGACAAAACTTTTTCAGCATAAGAATCTTGTGATAAAGAAAGAGTACGTGCTGTTCTGTTCCTGGTGAGACGCATTCCCAAAATCCAAGTGGCAGGACCAAGATCATCCATCTCAAATTCAGTTTTGATTTTGTCTTTGAACCAAAGAAAATGATTACCAGTAATGACCATATCATCAACATGAAGATAAATGATACAGATTTGTGATTTGTTTCTCCAAACATACACACACTGATCACACTTAAGGGGGGAGAAGTTGAGCTTGCACAAGTAGTCATTTATACGTGAATTCCAGCAAAAGGGAGCTTGTTTGATGCCATAAAGAGGACGCAACAATTGGCAAACTTTACCTTCATTTCCAGCAGTTAGTGTTCCTTCAGGTTGTTCCATATAAACAGTTTCATTTAAGTTTCCCTGGAGAAAAGCTGCCACTACATCCATTTGATGAACATCCCAGTCAAAATAAGCTGCTAAAGAAAGAATGGTCCTGAGAGAAGTGATCCGTCCAGTGGGTGCAAAAGTTTCATGAAAATCTATTCCTAGGATTTGAGAATATCCTTTTGCTACACAACGGGCTTTGAACTTGGAAACACCACCATCAGCATTAGGTTTAACCCTGAAAACCCACCTGCAGCCAATTACATTAGCTTTTTCAGGCCTGGGGACAATTTTCCAAGTGTTACAACGCTGAAGTGCTTGATGTTCATGTTTCACAGCCTCTGCCCATTCTGCTGAATATTTGGAATAGATTGCTTGCTTATAACACTGGGGTTCAGGAATTTCATGAGCTAGCAAGGGAGCTTCTAGAGAGAAAGCAAAGGCATTTGCTGCATATAACCCAAGAGGGTCAGGAGAATCAGAGTAGGAATCATGTTGATAATGATCATAATAAATCTGACGTAAATGTTCAGGAGTGGATGTTTCAGCTGAAGAGTTGTCAGAATAACTGGGGGATTGTGATGAGGGAACATAATCAGGATCTGCTGGATTGTCTGGCTCAATTGATGAATATGATGGATCAGATTGACTGGAACCTTCTTCATCTGGGACATTGGAATGAGGTAATCTTGTTAAGTGGCCAGGTGAAGGACAAGGAGTTGAATTAGAAGGTGTGCCGGACATGTGAAAATCAGAGGAAGAAGAAGAAGAAGGAGAATTATCTTCAGAATGTGAATCAGAAATGTTTCCTGAGGATGGATCATTGTAGAAGTTTTAGCACAGAGGAAAGCTAAACACAGGTCAATCAGCAACTGTGCACCTTACAACAACAAGTAACTACAACAAAGCGTGTGCTAAAACTGGACAAAAGACTCTATTCTCCCCACACAGTGCAAAGACTGTCAGATGCGGCCAAAAGGGAAAGCAGTGGACAGGAAGAAGCAGTGGAAGGGATAAAGAGAATAGAGAGAAAGAGAAAGAAAAAGATTTGGATTTCATTGCAAAAACAAACATACCTAAACACAGGTCAATCAGCAACTGTGCACCTTACAACAACAAGTAACTACAACAAAGCGTGTGCTAAAACTATAAGGGACACAAGTGTGAGCTGCTGTGGTTAGGACTAAAAGAATCAGAGAAAAGATAACAGAAAAGAAAAGGAAAGAACCTGGACAAAAGACTCTATTCTCCCCACACAGTGCAAAGACTGTCAGATGCGGCCAAAAGGGAAAGCAGTGGACAGGAAGAAGCAGTGGAAGGGATAAAGAGAATAGAGAGAAAGAGAAAGAAAAAGATTTGGATGGGGAAAACGGAAATGGCAAAGAGAGGGCTCATTATATGACAAAGTCCACCATCCAAAACAATAGAAACTAACACGACGTCGACAAAACTACTAAACTACAATACAGAAAAAGAGACAGGTTCACATCCAAGGAAAAAGTTCCCAGCCGGGGAAAAGATTCACACTCCAGGTAAAGAAACACGTCCTCGAGGTCCAGAATCAATACATTGACTCCGGGTGGGAAAGAAATGTTGTTCTTGATGCTGGAGCTCGTATCTTTGAAGTTCCTCGGCGGAAAAGGTCAGGAAAAGAGGATATGAGCAAGGAGAATGACTTGAGACGATGGTAAGAAGCTGGAGTAAGGAATGGGTCAGGTATTAGAGGCAGAAATTTCAACACCCCCCCTTAATACCAGACCCATGAGTTTGAGGAGATAAGACAGCTTGACTTTTCCTAAAGATTTTGTAAGAAGATCAGCCACCATGTGTTCAGTTGAAATGTGTTGAAGCTGAAAATGATTTTTGTTGATGCTTTCAGTAATCCAACAAAGTTGAGTGTCCACATGTTTTGATCTTTGACGGTATCTGAGTGAATCCTTGCATTGTGAAATGGAACTGGCATTGTCAGCAAGGATTAAAGGTGAAGGTGACTTAGGAATATTGAAGGAAGTAAGTAATTTAGTCAGCCAGATTGCTTCACATCCAGCATCCACAATGCCTCTGAACTCAGCTTCAGTACTAGAGATAGTGACGACTTGCTGCTTTTTAGAACTCCAGGAAATAGCTCCTCCATTGAGTATGGCAACATACCCTCCAGTTGAGCGCCTGGTATCAGGATCCCCAGCATAATCAGTGTCAGAGTAAATAAGAGGACAGAGTGATGGATGATTTGGAATTGGGCATTTTCCTCCAAAAGTGAGAGATGATGATGAAGTGGCACGCAGATATCTGAAAGTGTGTTTGACAGCAAGCCAGTGTTTGATACCTGGTTCAATGAGATGTTGAGATAATGCACCAACTGCAAAAGAGAGATCAGGTCTTGTTGCAACAGACAAATAGTTGAGTGCACCAATAGCAGAGCGGTAATTGATTTTCAGAGCATTGAATTCAGCAATTTCTTCACTGGTTGCTTTGACAGGATAATCATTTGGGGATAAGGGAGTGAGACAGGGATTACAGTTGGCCATATTCCAGTTGGACAAAACTTTTTCAGCATAAGAATCTTGTGATAAAGAAAGAGTACGTGCTGTTCTGTTCCTGGTGAGACGCATTCCCAAAATCCAAGTGGCAGGACCAAGATCATCCATCTCAAATTCAGTTTTGATTTTGTCTTTGAACCAAAGAAAATGATTACCAGTAATGACCATATCATCAACATGAAGATAAATGATACAGATTTGTGATTTGTTTCTCCAAACATACACACACTGATCACACTTAAGGGGGGAGAAGTTGAGCTTGCACAAGTAGTCATTTATACGTGAATTCCAGCAAAAGGGAGCTTGTTTGATGCCATAAAGAGGACGCAACAATTGGCAAACTTTACCTTCATTTCCAGCAGTTAGTGTTCCTTCAGGTTGTTCCATATAAACAGTTTCATTTAAGTTTCCCTGGAGAAAAGCTGCCACTACATCCATTTGATGAACATCCCAGTCAAAATAAGCTGCTAAAGAAAGAATGGTCCTGAGAGAAGTGATCCGTCCAGTGGGTGCAAAAGTTTCATGAAAATCTATTCCTAGGATTTGAGAATATCCTTTTGCTACACAACGGGCTTTGAACTTGGAAACACCACCATCAGCATTAGGTTTAACCCTGAAAACCCACCTGCAGCCAATTACATTAGCTTTTTCAGGCCTGGGGACAATTTTCCAAGTGTTACAACGCTGAAGTGCTTGATGTTCATGTTTCACAGCCTCTGCCCATTCTGCTGAATATTTGGAATAGATTGCTTGCTTATAACACTGGGGTTCAGGAATTTCATGAGCTAGCAAGGGAGCTTCTAGAGAGAAAGCAAAGGCATTTGCTGCATATAACCCAAGAGGGTCAGGAGAATCAGAGTAGGAATCATGTTGATAATGATCATAATAAATCTGACGTAAATGTTCAGGAGTGGATGTTTCAGCTGAAGAGTTG
This sequence comes from Hemileia vastatrix, assembly GCA_030280995.1. Classification (NCBI taxonomy): domain Eukaryota; kingdom Fungi; phylum Basidiomycota; class Pucciniomycetes; order Pucciniales; family Zaghouaniaceae; genus Hemileia; species Hemileia vastatrix. The sequence goes on along the minus strand of JASXTE010000012.1, from coordinate 21,302,309 downwards.
TCAGAATAACTGGGGGATTGTGATGAGGGAACATAATCAGGATCTGCTGGATTGTCTGGCTCAATTGATGAATATGATGGATCAGATTGACTGGAACCTTCTTCATCTGGGACATTGGAATGAGGTAATCTTGTTAAGTGGCCAGGTGAAGGACAAGGAGTTGAATTAGAAGGTGTGCCGGACATGTGAAAATCAGAGGAAGAAGAAGAAGAAGGAGAATTATCTTCAGAATGTGAATCAGAAATGTTTCCTGAGGATGGATCATGAGTTGGAGACTCAGAAGGAGATTGAGCTGGAGAAAAGGAAAGTCCAGGTGTTGGAAGTGGTTGACTGTCATGAATTTGATCTGGAATTTGCTTCATCAGTTGTGACCATTGAGGGCGCTTAAATCTGGAGTCAAGAAAGGGGAAGAAATTTTCATTGAAGGCCACAGATTTGGCAATAACAATCTTTTTAAGCTCAAGATCCCAAACACGATAATTTGTTGTTCCAACTTCATATCCAAGCATGACACACTTTCTGGCATTAGCTGAAAACTTTCCAGGACGTTGATGTTTATCAAGAAAAGCATAGCAAGCACAACCAAAAACTCTGAGGTGTGAGACTCTGGGTTTGGATTTATTCCAGGCTTCAAAAGGAGTTGATTTGTTTTGAAGAGCTTTGGTTGGTAATCTGTTTTCAAGATATACTGCTGTTTTAACTGCTTCAGACCATAGGTGAATTGGTGCATTAGAATGAAACATCATGGTTTTGGATTTTTCAGTGGTAATACGGTTTCCTCTCTCAGAAATTGGATTTTGTTGGGGAGTGTAAGGAGCCGTAACTTGAAGAGCAATGCCATGTTGTTTAAGAAAGTTGACCAGACTAGAGTTGATATACTCACCACCACCGTCACAAACAAGCTTTTTGATTTTGAAGCCAGATTGCAGCTCTACAGATGCCTTGTATTCCAAGAAATATTTGAATACTTGGGCTTTTGAGGAAAGAAGGTAAACATGACGGTATGAAGTGGCCTGATCAGTGAACTTAAGGTAATACTGAGAACCATCAAAAGAAGGAGGTTGAATTTTCCCAGATAAATCCGTGTGGATAACTTCAAGAGGATTTTTGGCAACAGGCAACTGGCCAGGAAAGGAAGCATGGGTTTGTTTACCCAACACACACGGTTCACAAAAATGCATTTCAGAATCAGACAAACTAGAACTAGATACATCAGATGCCATTCCATTAAAAAGTTTTTGAATATATGGGGCGTATGGATGTCCTAATCTGTTGTGCCAGAGAGTTAGAGACTGACTTGAAGCTTTTGCATAAAGAGCTGAGGAATTAGGGGGAGACATGCCTTGTGGAACCACAGAAACTTCAAATAATGAATTGGAGATGACTCCTCCCATATAATTCTTTCCATTACGTGAAATAATGAAGTTTGATGTAGGATTAACTGGTGCAGGGATGAGAAGACAACCAGTTCTCCAAAGACGTCCCAGGGAGATGAGATTCCTTCCAAGATCAGGGACATAAAGAGCATCAGAAAAGAAAACTTTTCCTTCCATTCCTCCAGAAGCAGCAACAGTTCCTTTTCCAGTTGCATAGATTGATTTCCCAATACCAGCAAGTTGAATTCGAATGTTGACAGGTTGAAAGGTGATGAAACTGTCTCTGTTGTTAAACATATGACAGCTGGCCCCAGAATCAATAATTGGAGAAAGGTTTGAGGAATGAGAAGCCATGGAAGCAGAAGCGTTGATAATGCAGTCAGAATTTGATTTTTCAGACAAGCAGGCAACAGCTGTAAAAAGAAATTCTTCATCAGAAGGGAAGACAAAAGCACAATTGGCCGTGACATCAGGTTGTTCTTCCTGAGGAGGGGGAACAGGAGTTGCTTTGTTGGAATTGTCCTTTGATGGGGCAGCTGAGTTGGCTTGGTTCTTCTTGGGACGCAATTCAGGATGTTGAACAAAGCAATGATTGTCATCATGTCCAACATTTTGACCATGAACAGAACATGAGAGTTTGCTGCGTGCCTTGGATTTGGATGATTTTGATGATTTGGCTGAGGCAGAGTGAGCATTGACATTTGACATAGCATTGTGAAATTCATCAACAACTTTGTCATCAGCAGCGTAATCCAGGAAAGAAGATAAAACATCATCCAGATGCAGGTGATCAATTTCCTGTCTGTCTCTGGTGAGCAAACCACGCCAATGTTTGAAGGAAGGTGGAAGAGTGGCAAAAAAGAGATAAATAAGAATTTCCTGGGGAATGATGAGCCCAGAACGGATCATATGGAAGTTAATGCCTTTGAATGCATCAACATGAGTTTTGGGGTCTCCTCCTTCAGAAAGAGAAAGAGTAACCATAGAGAGAAAGTGAGAAATCCGTGATCCAACTTTATTGCTGGCGTGTCTTCTTGCAAGAACAGACCACATTTGAGCAGAGGTGTGGCAAGTGTTGACCAGCTTCTTGTTAACATCATCCAATCTGGTGATGATTTCATACCTGCACCTGGTGTCATTTTTGATCCATAAAGCAAGTTGAGCTTTGATTTCAGCGTCTGAAGGTGAACCATCATTGTGAGGAACAGGGGCAGGGACTTGTCCAGAAACAATGCCAAAAAGATCCAGAACTTCAAAGTGAAGACGCATAATGTGTTCCCAGGTGTCATAGGATTCGTCAGTAAGAGGGGTGACCATAACCTTACTTGAATCCTGATTGGAGGCCATGATTTGGTCGAGTCAACAGCAAAGATTTGGAGAGAAAGAAGATGAGATGTGAAGAGGATGATCCAAAATCTGAGAGAAAAGGCTGTTTTATTGTCCAGTAAGCGGTTTTGTTGTAAGTATTCTTGAGAAAGGTGCTTTAGGCAACTGGGCCCATAACCTGTAGAAGTTTTAGCACAGAGGAAAGCTAAACACAGGTCAATCAGCAACTGTGCACCTTACAACAACAAGTAACTACAACAAAGCGTGTGCTAAAACTGGACAAAAGACTCTATTCTCCCCACACAGTGCAAAGACTGTCAGATGCGGCCAAAAGGGAAAGCAGTGGACAGGAAGAAGCAGTGGAAGGGATAAAGAGAATAGAGAGAAAGAGAAAGAAAAAGATTTGGATTTCATTGCAAAAACAAACATACCTAAACACAGGTCAATCAGCAACTGTGCACCTTACAACAACAAGTAACTACAACAAAGCGTGTGCTAAAACTATAAGGGACACAAGTGTGAGCTGCTGTGGTTAGGACTAAAAGAATCAGAGAAAAGATAACAGAAAAGAAAAGGAAAGAACCTGGACAAAAGACTCTATTCTCCCCACACAGTGCAAAGACTGTCAGATGCGGCCAAAAGGGAAAGCAGTGGACAGGAAGAAGCAGTGGAAGGGATAAAGAGAATAGAGAGAAAGAGAAAGAAAAAGATTTGGATGGGGAAAACGGAAATGGCAAAGAGAGGGCTCATTATATGACAAAGTCCACCATCCAAAACAATAGAAACTAACACGACGTCGACAAAACTACTAAACTACAATACAGAAAAAGAGACAGGTTCACATCCAAGGAAAAAGTTCCCAGCCGGGGAAAAGATTCACACTCCAGGTAAAGAAACACGTCCTCGAGGTCCAGAATCAATACATTGACTCCGGGTGGGAAAGAAATGTTGTTCTTGATGCTGGAGCTCGTATCTTTGAAGTTCCTCGGCGGAAAAGGTCAGGAAAAGAGGATATGAGCAAGGAGAATGACTTGAGACGATGGTAAGAAGCTGGAGTAAGGAATGGGTCAGGTATTAGAGGCAGAAATTTCAACACTCCAGGTAAAGAAACACGTCCTCGAGGTCCAGAATCAATACATTGACTCCGGGTGGGAAAGAAATGTTGTTCTTGATGCTGGAGCTCGTATCTTTGAAGTTCCTCGGCGGAAAAGGTCAGGAAAAGAGGATATGAGCAAGGAGAACGACTTGAGACGATGGTAAGAAGCTGGAGTAAGGAATGGGTCAGGTATTAGAGGCAGAAATTTCAACACCCCCCCTTAATATCAGACCCATGAGTTTGAGGAGATAAGACAGCTTGACTTTTCCCAAAGATTTTGTAAGAAGATCAGCTACCATGTGTTCAGTTGAAATGTGTTGAAGCTGAAAATGATTTTTGTTGATGCTTTCAGTAATCCAACAAAGTTGAGTGTCCACATGTTTTGATCTTTGACGGTATCTGAGTGAATCCTTGCATTGTGAAATGGAACTGGCATTGTCAGCAAGGATTAAAGGTGAAGGTGATTTAGGAATATTGAAGGAAGTAAGTAATTTAGTCAGCCAAATTGCTTCACATCCAGCATCCACAATGCCTCTAAACTCAGCCTCAGTACTAGAGATAGTGACAACTTGCTGCTTTTTAGAACTCCAGGAAATAGCTCCTCCATTGAGTATGGCAACATACCCTCCAGTTGAGCGCCTGGTATCAGGATCCCCAGCATAATCAGTGTCAGAGTAAATAAGAGGACAGAGTGATGGATGATTTGGAATTGGGCATTTTCCTCCAAAAGTGAGAGATGATGATGAAGTGGCACGCAGATATCTGAAAGTGTGTTTGACAGCAAGCCAGTGTTTGATACCTGGTTCAATGAGATGTTGAGATAATGCACCAACTGCAAAAGAGAGATCAGGTCTTGTTGCAACTGACAAATAGTTGAGTGCACCAATAGCAGAGCGGTAATTGATTTTTAGAGCATTGAATTCAGCAATTTCTTCACTGGTTGCTTTGACAGGATAATCATTTGGGGATAAGGGAGTAAGACAGGGATTGCAGTTGGCCATATTCCAGTTGGACAAAACTTTTTCAGCATAAGAATCTTGTGATAAAGAAAGAGTACGTGCTGTTCTGTTCCTGGTGAGACGCATTCCCAAAATCCAAGTGGCAGGACCAAGATCATCCATCTCAAATTCAGTTTTGATTTTGTCTTTGAACCAAAGAAAATGATTACCAGTAATGACCATATCATCAACATGAAGATAAATGATACAGATTTGTGATTTGTTTCTCCAAACATACACACACTGATCACACTTAAGGGGGGAGAAGTTGAGCTTGCACAAGTAGTCATTTATACGTGAATTCCAGCAAAAGGGAGCTTGTTTGATGCCATAAAGAGGGCGCAACAATTGGCAAACTTTACCTTCATTTCCAGCAGTTAATGTTCCTTCAGGCTGTTCCATATAAACAGTTTCATTTAAGTTTCCCTGGAGAAAAGCTGCCACTACATCCATTTGATGAACATCCCAGTCAAAATAAGCTGCTAAAGAAAGAATGGTCCTGAGAGAAGTGATCCGTCCAGTGGGTGCAAAAGTTTCATGAAAATCTATTCCTAGGATTTGAGAATATCCTTTTGCTACACAACGGGCTTTGAACTTGGAAACACCACCATCAGCATTAGGTTTAACCCTGAAAACCCACCTGCAGCCAATTACATTAGCTTTTTCAGGCCTGGGAACAATTTTCCAAGTGTTACAACGCTGAAGTTCTTGATGTTCATGTTTCACAGCCTCTGCCCATTCTGCTGAATATTTGGAATAGATTGCTTGCTTATAACACTGGGGTTCAGGAATTTCATGAGCTAGCAAGGGAGCTTCTAGAGAGAAAGCAAAGGCATTTGCTGCATATAACCCAAGAGGATAAGGAGAATCAGAGTAGGAATCATGTTGATAATGATCATAATAAATCTGACGTAAATGTTCAGGAGTGGATGTTTCAGCTGAAGAGTTGTCAGAATAACTGGGGGATTGTGATGAGGGAACATAATCAGGATCTGCTGGATTGTCTGGCTCAATTGATGAATATGATGGATCAGATTGACTGGAACCTTCTTCATCTGGGACATTGGAATGAGGTAATCTTGTTAAGTGGCCAGGTGAAGGACAAGGAGTTGAATTGGAAGGTGTGCCTGACATGTGAAAATCAGAGGAAGAAGAAGAAGAATTATCTTCAGAATGTGAATCAGAAGTGTTTCCTGAGGATGGATCAGGAGTTGGAGACTCAGAAGGAGATTGAGCTGGAGAAAAGGAAAGGCCAGGTGTTGGAAGTGGTTGACTGTCATGAATTTGACCTGGAATTTGCTTCATCAGTTGTGACCATTGAGGGCGCTTAAATCTGGAGTCAAGAAAGGGGAAGAAATTTTCATTGAAGGCCACAGATTTGGCAATAACAATCTTTTTAAGCTCAAGGTCCCAAACACGATAATTTGTTGTTCCAACTTCATATCCAAGCATGACACACTTTCTGGCATTAGCTGAAAACTTTCCAGGACGTTGATGTTTATCAAGAAAAGCATAGCAAGCACAACCAAAAACTCTGAGGTGTGAAACTCTGGGTTTGGATTTATTCCAGGCTTCAAAAGGAGTTGATTTGTTTTGAAGAGCTTTGGTTGGTAATCTGTTTTCAAGATATACTGCTGTTTTAACTGCTTCAGACCATAGGTGAATTGGTGCATTAGAATGAAACATCATGGTTTTGGATTTTTCAGTGGTAATACGGTTTCCTCTCTCAGAAATTGGATTTTGTTGGGGAGTGTAAGGAGCCGTAACTTGAAGAGCAATGCCATGTTGTTTAAGAAAGTTGACCAGACTAGAGTTGATATACTCACTGTAGAAGTTTTAGCACAGAGGAAAGCTAAACACAGGTCAATCAGCAACTGTGCACCTTACAACAACAAGTAACTACAACAAAGCGTGTGCTAAAACTGGACAAAAGACTCTATTCTCCCCACACAGTGCAAAGACTGTCAGATGCGGCCAAAAGGGAAAGCAGTGGACAGGAAGAAGCAGTGGAAGGGATAAAGAGAATAGAGAGAAAGAGAAAGAAAAAGATTTGGATTTCATTGCAAAAACAAACATACCTAAACACAGGTCAATCAGCAACTGTGCACCTTACAACAACAAGTAACTACAACAAAGCGTGTGCTAAAACTATAAGGGACACAAGTGTGAGCTGCTGTGGTTAGGACTAAAAGAATCAGAGAAAAGATAACAGAAAAGAAAAGGAAAGAACCTGGACAAAAGACTCTATTCTCCCCACACAGTGCAAAGACTGTCAGATGCGGCCAAAAGGGAAAGCAGTGGACAGGAAGAAGCAGTGGAAGGGATAAAGAGAATAGAGAGAAAGAGAAAGAAAAAGATTTGGATGGGGAAAACGGAAATGGCAAAGAGAGGGCTCATTATATGACAAAGTCCACCATCCAAAACAATAGAAACTAACACGACGTCGACAAAACTACTAAACTACAATACAGAAAAAGAGACAGGTTCACATCCAAGGAAAAAGTTCCCAGCCGGGGAAAAGATTCACACTCCAGGTAAAGAAACACGTCCTCGAGGTCCAGAATCAATACATTGACTCCGGGTGGGAAAGAAATGTTGTTCTTGATGCTGGAGCTCGTATCTTTGAAGTTCCTCGGCGGAAAAGGTCAGGAAAAGAGGATATGAGCAAGGAGAATGACTTGAGACGATGGTAAGAAGCTGGAGTAAGGAATGGGTCAGGTATTAGAGGCAGAAATTTCAACACCCCCCCTTAATACCAGACCCATGAGTTTGAGGAGATAAGACAGCTTGACTTTTCCTAAAGATTTTGTAAGAAGATCAGCCACCATGTGTTCAGTTGAAATGTGTTGAAGCTGAAAATGATTTTTGTTGATGCTTTCAGTAATCCAACAAAGTTGAGTGTCCACATGTTTTGATCTTTGACGGTATCTGAGTGAATCCTTGCATTGTGAAATGGAACTGGCATTGTCAGCAAGGATTAAAGGTGAAGGTGACTTAGGAATATTGAAGGAAGTAAGTAATTTAGTCAGCCAGATTGCTTCACATCCAGCATCCACAATGCCTCTGAACTCAGCTTCAGTACTAGAGATAGTGACGACTTGCTGCTTTTTAGAACTCCAGGAAATAGCTCCTCCATTGAGTATGGCAACATACCCTCCAGTTGAGCGCCTGGTATCAGGATCCCCAGCATAATCAGTGTCAGAGTAAATAAGAGGACAGAGTGATGGATGATTTGGAATTGGGCATTTTCCTCCAAAAGTGAGAGATGATGATGAAGTGGCACGCAGATATCTGAAAGTGTGTTTGACAGCAAGCCAGTGTTTGATACCTGGTTCAATGAGATGTTGAGATAATGCACCAACTGCAAAAGAGAGATCAGGTCTTGTTGCAACAGACAAATAGTTGAGTGCACCAATGGCAGAGCGGTAATTGATTTTCAGAGCATTGAATTCAGCAATTTCTTCACTGGTTGCTTTGACAGGATAATCATTTGGGGATAAGGGAGTGAGACAGGGATTACAGTTGGCCATATTCCAGTTGGACAAAACTTTTTCAGCATAAGAATCTTGTGATAAAGAAAGAGTACGTGCTGTTCTGTTCCTGGTGAGACGCATTCCCAAAATCCAAGTGGCAGGACCAAGATCATCCATCTCAAATTCAGTTTTGATTTTGTCTTTGAACCAAAGAAAATGATTACCAGTAATGACCATATCATCAACATGAAGATAAATGATACAGATTTGTGATTTGTTTCTCCAAACATACACACACTGATCACACTTAAGGGGGGAGAAGTTGAGCTTGCACAAGTAGTCATTTATACGTGAATTCCAGCAAAAGGGAGCTTGTTTGATGCCATAAAGAGGACGCAACAATTGGCAAACTTTACCTTCATTTCCAGCAGTTAGTGTTCCTTCAGGTTGTTCCATATAAACAGTTTCATTTAAGTTTCCCTGGAGAAAAGCTGCCACTACATCCATTTGATGAACATCCCAGTCAAAATAAGCTGCTAAAGAAAGAATGGTCCTGAGAGAAGTGATCCGTCCAGTGGGTGCAAAAGTTTCATGAAAATCTATTCCTAGGATTTGAGAATATCCTTTTGCTACACAACGGGCTTTGAACTTGGAAACACCACCATCAGCATTAGGTTTAACCCTGAAAACCCACCTGCAGCCAATTACATTAGCTTTTTCAGGCCTGGGGACAATTTTCCAAGTGTTACAACGCTGAAGTGCTTGATGTTCATGTTTCACAGCCTCTGCCCATTCTGCTGAATATTTGGAATAGATTGCTTGCTTATAACACTGGGGTTCAGGAATTTCATGAGCTAGCAAGGGAGCTTCTAGAGAGAAAGCAAAGGCATTTGCTGCATATAACCCAAGAGGGTCAGGAGAATCAGAGTAGGAATCATGTTGATAATGATCATAATAAATCTGACGTAAATGTTCAGGAGTGGATGTTTCAGCTGAAGAGTTGTCAGAATAACTGGGGGATTGTGATGAGGGAACATAATCAGGATCTGCTGGATTGTCTGGCTCAATTGATGAATATGATGGATCAGATTGACTGGAACCTTCTTCATCTGGGACATTGGAATGAGGTAATCTTGTTAAGTGGCCAGGTGAAGGACAAGGAGTTGAATTAGAAGGTGTGCCGGACATGTGAAAATCAGAGGAAGAAGAAGAAGAAGGAGAATTATCTTCAGAATGTGAATCAGAAATGTTTCCTGAGGATGGATCATGAGTTGGAGACTCAGAAGGAGATTGAGCTGGAGAAAAGGAAAGTCCAGGTGTTGGAAGTGGTTGACTGTCATGAATTTGATCTGGAATTTGCTTCATCAGTTGTGACCATTGAGGGCGCTTAAATCTGGAGTCAAGAAAGGGGAAGAAATTTTCATTGAAGGCCACAGATTTGGCAATAACAATCTTTTTAAGCTCAAGATCCCAAACACGATAATTTGTTGTTCCAACTTCATATCCAAGCATGACACACTTTCTGGCATTAGCTGAAAACTTTCCAGGACGTTGATGTTTATCAAGAAAAGCATAGCAAGCACAACCAAAAACTCTGAGGTGTGAGACTCTGGGTTTGGATTTATTCCAGGCTTCAAAAGGAGTTGATTTGTTTTGAAGAGCTTTGGTTGGTAATCTGTTTTCAAGATATACTGCTGTTTTAACTGCTTCAGACCATAGGTGAATTGGTGCATTAGAATGAAACATCATGGTTTTGGATTTTTCAGTGGTAATACGGTTTCCTCTCTCAGAAATTGGATTTTGTTGGGGAGTGTAAGGAGCCGTAACTTGAAGAGCAATGCCATGTTGTTTAAGAAAGTTGACCAGACTAGAGTTGATATACTCACCACCACCGTCACAAACAAGCTTTTTGATTTTGAAGCCAGATTGCAGCTCTACAGATGCCTTGTATTCCAAGAAATATTTGAATACTTGGGCTTTTGAGGAAAGAAGGTAAACATGACGGTATGAAGTGGCCTGATCAGTGAACTTAAGGTAATACTGAGAACCATCAAAAGAAGGAGGTTGAATTTTCCCAGATAAATCCGTGTGGATAACTTCAAGAGGATTTTTGGCAACAGGCAACTGGCCAGGAAAGGAAGCATGGGTTTGTTTACCCAACACACACGGTTCACAAAAATGCATTTCAGAATCAGACAAACTAGAACTAGATACATCAGATGCCATTCCATTAAAAAGTTTTTGAATATATGGGGCGTATGGATGTCCTAATCTGTTGTGCCAGAGAGTTAGAGACTGACTTGAAGCTTTTGCATAAAGAGCTGAGGAATTAGGGGGAGACATGCCTTGTGGAACCACAGAAACTTCAAATAATGAATTGGAGATGACTCCTCCCATATAATTCTTTCCATTACGTGAAATAATGAAGTTTGATGTAGGATTAACTGGTGCAGGGATGAGAAGACAACCAGTTCTCCAAAGACGTCCCAGGGAGATGAGATTCCTTCCAAGATCAGGGACATAAAGAGCATCAGAAAAGAAAACTTTTCCTTCCATTCCTCCAGAAGCAGCAACAGTTCCTTTTCCAGTTGCATAGATTGATTTCCCAATACCAGCAAGTTGAATTCGAATGTTGACAGGTTGAAAGGTGATGAAACTGTCTCTGTTGTTAAACATATGACAGCTGGCCCCAGAATCAATAATTGGAGAAAGGTTTGAGGAATGAGAAGCCATGGAAGCAGAAGCGTTGATAATGCAGTCAGAATTTGATTTTTCAGACAAGCAGGCAACAGCTGTAAAAAGAAATTCTTCATCAGAAGGGAAGACAAAAGCACAATTGGCCGTGACATCAGGTTGTTCTTCCTGAGGAGGGGGAACAGGAGTTGCTTTGTTGGAATTGTCCTTTGATGGGGCAGCTGAGTTGGCTTGGTTCTTCTTGGGACGCAATTCAGGATGTTGAACAAAGCAATGATTGTCATCATGTCCAACATTTTGACCATGAACAGAACATGAGAGTTTGCTGCGTGCCTTGGATTTGGATGATTTTGATGATTTGGCTGAGGCAGAGTGAGCATTGACATTTGACATAGCATTGTGAAATTCATCAACAACTTTGTCATCAGCAGCGTAATCCAGGAAAGAAGATAAAACATCATCCAGATGCAGGTGATCAATTTCCTGTCTGTCTCTGGTGAGCAAACCACGCCAATGTTTGAAGGAAGGTGGAAGAGTGGCAAAAAAGAGATAAATAAGAATTTCCTGGGGAATGATGAGCCCAGAACGGATCATATGGAAGTTAATGCCTTTGAATGCATCAACATGAGTTTTGGGGTCTCCTCCTTCAGAAAGAGAAAGAGTAACCATAGAGAGAAAGTGAGAAATCCGTGATCCAACTTTATTGCTGGCGTGTCTTCTTGCAAGAACAGACCACATTTGAGCAGAGGTGTGGCAAGTGTTGACCAGCTTCTTGTTAACATCATCCAATCTGGTGATGATTTCATACCTGCACCTGGTGTCATTTTTGATCCATAAAGCAAGTTGAGCTTTGATTTCAGCGTCTGAAGGTGAACCATCATTGTGAGGAACAGGGGCAGGGACTTGTCCAGAAACAATGCCAAAAAGATCCAGAACTTCAAAGTGAAGACGCATAATGTGTTCCCAGGTGTCATAGGATTCGTCAGTAAGAGGGGTGACCATAACCTTACTTGAATCCTGATTGGAGGCCATGATTTGGTCGAGTCAACAGCAAAGATTTGGAGAGAAAGAAGATGAGATGTGAAGAGGATGATCCAAAATCTGAGAGAAAAGGCTGTTTTATTGTCCAGTAAGCGGTTTTGTTGTAAGTATTCTTGAGAAAGGTGCTTTAGGCAACTGGGCCCATAACCTGTAGAAGTTTTAGCACAGAGGAAAGCTAAACACAGGTCAATCAGCAACTGTGCACCTTACAACAACAAGTAACTACAACAAAGCGTGTGCTAAAACTGGACAAAAGACTCTATTCTCCCCACACAGTGCAAAGACTGTCAGATGCGGCCAAAAGGGAAAGCAGTGGACAGGAAGAAGCAGTGGAAGGGATAAAGAGAATAGAGAGAAAGAGAAAGAAAAAGATTTGGATTTCATTGCAAAAACAAACATACCTAAACACAGGTCAATCAGCAACTGTGCACCTTACAACAACAAGTAACTACAACAAAGCGTGTGCTAAAACTATAAGGGACACAAGTGTGAGCTGCTGTGGTTAGGACTAAAAGAATCAGAGAAAAGATAACAGAAAAGAAAAGGAAAGAACCTGGACAAAAGACTCTATTCTCCCCACACAGTGCAAAGACTGTCAGATGCGGCCAAAAGGGAAAGCAGTGGACAGGAAGAAGCAGTGGAAGGGATAAAGAGAATAGAGAGAAAGAGAAAGAAAAAGATTTGGATGGGGAAAACGGAAATGGCAAAGAGAGGGCTCATTATATGACAAAGTCCACCATCCAAAACAATAGAAACTAACACGACGTCGACAAAACTACTAAACTACAATACAGAAAAAGAGACAGGTTCACATCCAAGGAAAAAGTTCCCAGCCGGGGAAAAGATTCACACTCCAGGTAAAGAAACACGTCCTCGAGGTCCAGAATCAATACATTGACTCCGGGTGGGAAAGAAATGTTGTTCTTGATGCTGGAGCTCGTATCTTTGAAGTTCCTCGGCGGAAAAGGTCAGGAAAAGAGGATATGAGCAAGGAGAATGACTTGAGACGATGGTAAGAAGCTGGAGTAAGGAATGGGTCAGGTATTAGAGGCAGAAATTTCAACACTCACCACCACCGTCACAAACAAGCTTTTTGATTTTGAAGCCAGATTGCAGCTCTACAGATGCCTTATATTCCAAGAAATATTTGAATACTTGGGCTTTTGAGGAAAGAAGGTAAACATGACGGTATGAAGTGGCCTGATCAGTGAACTTAAGGTAATACTGAGAACCATCAAAAGAAGGAGGCTGAATTTTCCCAGATAAATCCGTGTGGATAACTTCAAGAGGATTTTTGGCAACAGGCAACTGGCCAGGAAAGGAAGCATGGGTTTGTTTACCCAACACACACGGTTCACAAAAATGCATTTCAGAGTCAGACAAACTAGAACTAGATACATCAGATGCCATTCCATTAAAAAGTTTTTGAATATATGGGGCGTAGGGATGTCCTAATCTGTTGTGCCAGAGAGTTAGAGACTGACTTGAAGCTTTTGCATAGAGAGCTGAGGAATTAGGGGGAGACATGCCTTGTGGAACCACAGAAACTTCAAATAATGAATTGGAGATGACTCCTCCCATATAATTCTTTCCATTACGTGAAATAATGAAGTTTGATGTAGGATTAACTGGTGCAGGGATGAGAAGACAACCAGTTCTCCAAAGACGTCCCAGGGAGATGAGATTCCTTCCAAGATCAGGGACATAAAGAGCATCAGAAAAGAAAACTTTTCCTTCCATTCCTCCAGAAGCAGCAACAGTTCCTTTTCCAGTTGCATAGATTGATTTTCCAATACCAGCAAGTTGAATTCGAATGTTGACAGGTTGAAAACTGATAAAACTGTCTCTGTTGTTAAACATATGACAGCTGGCTCCAGAATCAATGATTGGAGAAAGGTTTGAGGAATGAGAAGCCATGGAAGCAGAAGCGTTGATAATGCAGTCAGAATTTGATTTTTCAGACAAACAGGCAACAGCTGTAAAAAGAAATTCTTCATCAGAAGGGAAGACAAAAGCACAATTGGCCGTGACATCAGGTTGTTCTTCCTGAGGAGGGGGAACAGGAGTTGCTTTGTTGGAATTGTCCTTTGATGGGGCAGCTGAGTTGGCTTGGTTCTTCTTGGGACGGAGTTCAGGATGTTGAACAAAGCAATGATTGTCATCATGTCCAACATTTTGACCGTGAACAGAACATGAGAGTTTGCTGCGTGCCTTGGATTTGGATGATTTTGATGATTTAGCTGAGGCAGAGTGAGCATTGACATTTGACATAGCATTGTGAAATTCATCAACAACTTTGTCATCAGCAGCGTAATCCAGGAAAGAAGATAAAACATCATCCAGATGCAGGTGATCAATTTCCTGTCTGTCTCTGGTGAGCAAACCACGCCAATGTTTGAAGGAGGGTGGAAGAGTGGCAAAAAAGAGATAAATAAGAATTTCCTGGGGAATGATGAGCCCAGAACGGATCATATGGAAGTTAATGCCTTTGAATGCATCAACATGAGTTTTGGGGTCTCCTCCTTCAGAAAGAGAAAGAGTAACCATAGAGAGAAAGTGAGAAATCCGTGATCCAACTTTATTGCTGGCGTGTCTTCTTGCAAGAACAGACCACATTTGAGCAGAGGTGTGGCAAGTGTTGACCTAGGCAACTGGGCCCATAACCTGTAGAAGTTTTAGCACAAAGGAAAGCTAAACACAGGTCAATCAGCAACTGTGCACCTTACAACAACAAGTAACTACAACAAAGCGTGTGCTAAAACTGGACAAAAGACTCTATTCTCCCCACACAGTGCAAAGACTGTCAGATGCGGCCAAAAGGGAAAGCAGTGGACAGGAAGAAGCAGTGGAAGGGATAAAGAGAATAGAGAAAAAGAGAAAGAAAAAGATTTGGATTTCATTGCAAAAACAAACATACCTAAACACAGGTCAATCAGCAACTGTGCACCTTACAACAACAAGTAACTACAACAAAGCGTGTGCTAAAACTATAAGGGACACAAGTGTGAGCTGCTGTGGTTAGGACTAAAAGAATTAGAGAAAAGATAACAGAAAAGAAAAGGAAAGAACCTGGACAAAAGACTCTATTCTCCCCACACAGTGCAAAGACTGTCAGATGCGGCCAAAAGGGAAAGCAGTGGACAGGAAGAAGCAGTGGAAGGGATAAAGAGAATAGAGAAAAAGAGAAAGAAAAAGATTTGGATGGGGAAAACGGAAATGGCAAAGAGAGGGCTCATTATATGACAAAGTCCACCATCCAAAACAATAGAAACTAACACGACGTCGACAAAACTATTAAACTACAATACAGAAAAAGAGACAGGTTCACATCCAAGGAAAAAATTCCCAGCCGGGGAAAAGCTTCACACTCCAGGTAAAGAAACACGTCCTCGAGGTCCAGAATCAATACATTGACTCCGGGTGGGAAAGAAATGTTGTTCTTGATGCTGGAGCTCGTATCTTTGAAGTTCCTCGGCGGAAAAGGTCAGGAAAAGAGGATATGAGCAAGGAGAATGACTTGAGACGATGGTAAGAAGCTGGAGTAAGGAATGGGTCAGGTATTAGAGGCAGAAATTTCAACAATCCAAAACAATAGAAACTAACACGACGTCGACAAAACTATTAAACTACAATACAGAAAAAGAGACAGGTTCACATCCAAGGAAAAAGTTCCCAGCCGGGGAAAAGATTCACACTCCGGGTAAAGAAACACGTCCTCGAGGTCCAGAATCAATACATTGACTCCGGGTGGGAAAGAAATGTTGTTCTTGATGCTGGAGCTCGTATCTTTGAAGTTCCTCGGCGGAAAAGGTCAGGAAAAGAGGATATGAGCAAGGAGAACGACTTGAGACGATGGTAAGAAGCTGGAGTAAGGAATGGGTCAGGTATTAGAGGCAGAAATTTCAACACTAAACACAGGTTAATCAGCAACTGTGCACCCTACAACAACAAGTAACTACAACAAAGCATGTGCTAAAACTGGACAAAAGACTCTATTCTCCCCACACAGTGCAAAGACTGTCAGATGTGGCCAAAAGGGAAAGCAGTGGACAGGAAGAAGCAGTGGAAGGGATAAAGAGAATAGAGAGAAAGAGAAAGAAAAAGATTTGGATTTCATTGCAAAAAACAAACATACCTAAACACAGGTCAATCAGCAACTGTGCACCTTACAACAACAAGTAACTACAACAAAGCGTGTGCTAAAACTATAAGGGACACAAGTGTGAGCTGCTGTGATTAGGACTAAAAGAATCAGAGAAAAGATAACAGAAAAGAAAAGGAAAGAACCTGGACAAAAGACTCTATTCTCCCCACACAGTGCAAAGACTGTCAGATGCGGCCAAAAGGGAAAGCAGTGGACAGGAAGAAGCAGTGGAAGGGATAAAGAGAATAGAGAGAAAGAGAAAGAAAAAGATTTGGATGGGGAAAACGGAAATGGCAAAGAGAGGGCTCATTATATGACAAAGTCCACCATCCAAAACAATAGAAACTAACACGACGGCGACAAAACTACTAAACTACAATACAGAAAAAGAGACAGGTTCACATCCAAGGAAAAAATTCCCAGCCGGGGAAAAGCTTCACACTCCAGGTAAAGAAACACGTCCTCGAGGTCCAGAATCAATACATTGACTCCGGGTGGGAAAGAAATGTTGTTCTTGATGCTGGAGCTCGTATCTTTGAAGTTCCTCGGCGGAAAAGGTCAGGAAAAGAGGATATGAGCAAGGAGAATGACTTGAGACGATGGTAAGAAGCTGGAGTAAGGAATGGGTCAGGTATTAGAGGCAGAAATTTCAACACATGGTACTAGAAGTAATTTGATATAGATAAAGTGTCCAACTAAATATTGGAAAAAAATCAGTTGAAAACTTCATTTAGTTTCTCAAAAAATCAAATTAAGTAAAATTTTATTCCTGATGATGCCCATTTTATCCAACACCTCTTCTGAGCCTTGAAAGTAGGCATTTAGCTTGAATTTTGAATTTCATATAAAATCCCTATTATTCAACCTATTTCATTTTATCCCTTTTTTTTCTCTTAGATATCAATTAATTTTATGTAAAACAAATCATTTTCATAATTTTTTACCTGTATTTAATAAAATTATTAAAGGTTTAACAACACCCTGTAAGCATTTGGCACATGTTTTTTTGCTATACTAATAAAAATAATAATATACTGGTAACAAAAAATTGATCAAATGATAAAATATTAATAAAAGAGAAAGATCAAATACCAGTGGATATGTTTTAAAAAAATACCAGTTGCACTGAAGAAGAGCTGCACCCTAGATACTCACCATCAAAAAAGTGTCCAGCACAAGTTCAGCCAAACTTGTGCTGGACACTTTTGGTCAGTTGCAGTCATATGAGATCAATTCTGGCTATGGCAATGAAAAAAAGTTTTTGGATAAAAAACTTCACTAGAAGTAGTTTTACATAGCCAAATTTTCTACCTAGATTTCATCCAAACCACAGGTGCACAATTTTTTATCTTTGCAAAAAAGTCAATTTAGTACAATTTATCCCTGATGGCTCTCATTCGCTTCAACACCTCTACTGGCCTTTGAAAGTAGGAATATTACTTGGATTTCTTTTTTCATATTTGATCCCTTTAACTTAATTTTTTATTCCTAATATTGCTTTTGGATACCAATTAAAAATTTTTAAAATAAACTATTTTCATATTTCTATACATTTATTTAATAATATTATAAATGGCATAACATCACCTGGTATGCATTTGGCACATGAGTTTTTTCTATACTTATAAAATTAATAATATAATGGCAACCAAAAATTAATCAAATGATATTAATGAGTGAAGAACAAATCTAAAATACCAGTAGACATGTTTGTAAGAAATACTAGATGAACTGAAGAAAAATTCTACCCTAGGTACTCTGTAGAAGTTTTAGCACAGAGGAAAGCTAAACACAGGTCAATCAGCAACTGTGCACCTTACAACAACAAGTAACTACAACAAAGCGTGTGCTAAAACTGGACAAAAGACTCTATTCTCCCCACACAGTGCAAAGACTGTCAGATGCAGCCAAAAGGGAAAGTAGTGGACAGGAAGAAGCAGTGGAAGGGATAAAGAGAATAGAGAGAAAGTGTCGGCCGGTCGTCTAGAAGAAGGAGAAAGATAGAAGAAGGAAAGAGAGGAGGAGAAGGAGGAAAGGAGTATGGGTAATAAAAGAAATAAATTTTAATAAAATTATTTAATTTATTGAGAGAAGGCAACGATGAATGAGCTGAGAAGAGACAACAATTTGGTTTTATAAATATTAATATTATTTAAGTAAGATTTCTGCGCGGCAACCAATATAATTACTATCAGACTTAAAGCAACCTTTAAATTGTTATATAAAATTTTAATTAGAATTTTATTACTAATAAAAAGAATATAAACGTAATATAAAAATTGTATTTAATTTGTTGAGTGTATAATAAGTGATAAGGCTACAGGGGATTATCCAAGGCCCTTTTATAGGCAATGGGTCCTCTGAAGCGCTACTATATCAGTAAATACAATGATTAGAAAGGAATAAAACAAACATATCAAAAGAGTAAATGAAACATAACAATATAGAGAAAAACATGAAACAAATAATTAAAAGCCCAATTAAGAATCCAATTTCCCCGCCATTAATCCCCAAGTCAGTAAGTGACAATAGTGAATAACTAAACAAGATTGGAAACATAGGAACTATGAGAAATATAATTCCCAACAGATGGTACATTCTGATTAGAGGACATTTTAAGTGAAACAAAAAATAATTTGACGCAACAAAACAAGCAATTAATCTCAATTTAGTCCAAATTAATTTATTTGTTTTTTCTAACACAATTAAGGGTCAAAAGAAGCGTCATTAATTATTGTTTAGTATCATATGAGAGGTATTATTTAATATATAAATTTAAGTAATTAATTTAAATATATTATAAATCAATTTTTCACTTGTAATTATAATATATGTTTTTCAATTAATTAAATATAAATTTATAATTATTAAATACATAAAAATGCGCCATTATTTGTAGAATATATTATATTATGCTCAATTTAATTGTATATAAAAATATATATAACCAATAAATTTAATGTAACATTTGTATATAATAAAATTCTTATATAATTTCATTATGCAATAAAATATTAAGTTATATTCATTAAATACAAGTCTTACCCACTCTTTAAGGTTTTATAATTTATATATCATTTACTGGACTCCTGGAATAGCCTGGCTGACACTCCCTCACTCTAAAAAAACAATAAAAAAAATGCTAAGATTTTTTCTTTTTGTATTTTTTCAACAGAGCAGGCAGATTTGAAATTTCTTTGCCAGGTATCCATGCATCATGTTCAGATGATTTGTTCTTATATCTCAATAAATATTCAGTACCTCTTTCAGAAGTGATAATTCTA
This sequence comes from Hemileia vastatrix, assembly GCA_030280995.1. NCBI lineage: Eukaryota > Fungi > Basidiomycota > Pucciniomycetes > Pucciniales > Zaghouaniaceae > Hemileia > Hemileia vastatrix. The sequence continues at coordinate 21,282,877 of JASXTE010000012.1, read as the reverse complement.
TCATTGAGAATTTTATCAATTTCTGCTGTTTCTGTGACTTCTTGAGGGTTCTTCTTAGGTCTTCCTCTTCTTTTTGGAAATAAGTCACTGTTGGAAGTATAAGGTTTAAGCAAAGAAATGGGAAAGACAGGATGTTTCCTATCATATGGAGAATACAATACAACTTCTACTGCATTATCACCAACCATTCTTTTAACAACAAATGGTCCTACAAAAGGATCTTTTAATTTGTGGTTACCTTGTAAATTGAAATGGACAGTAGAGATCAACACTTCATCACCCTTGTTAAATGTGTATTCTTTATGGGATTTATCCCATCTTTTCTTTTCATATTCAAATGCTTTATCAATACAACTCTGAGCATGTTTTCTGCATAGCTGTTGCATTTGCATAAAAGATTTTACACCAGGGTGCAGTTCCAACTTAGGTAATTTATTATTGAGAATTTGAGCAGGAGTGTTTGGGACATAACCTAACCAAAGTTCAAAAGGCTTTTTCTCAGTGACAGAATGAACAGTGCTATTATATGCAAATTCAAGACCAGGCAAAAGAGTGACCCAATCATGAGTAAATCTGTCATTATCTTTATATTCTAAACCAAAGGCACAATACCTTCTAATCATATCTTCCAGAGTTTGAATCATTCTTTCAGCTAGACCATCAGTTTGAGGATGATGAGCTGTAGACAATTTTAACTCACAGCCACAAATATCCATCAAAGAGGTCCAAAACTCAGAAGTGAATTTTGGATCTCTATCAGAGATAATGGCTTTTGGGAAACCAATAATATTAAACATGTATGACCACCATAAGAAAGCTAATTCCTTGGTGGATACATCTTTGTGGGTTGGAATAAATTTGCACATTTTTGTGAATCTATCAACTATTACCCAACAAGAGTTAAAGCTGTCTTTACCTGCAACAGGAAGACCAGTGACAAAATCCATATTAATGATTTGCCAGGGAGCACTAGGTGCTTCAATATGTTGTAATAACCCTGCTCTCTTACCTGTTAACCTTTTAGATTTTTGGCAGGAATCACAAGATTCAACATATAATTTTGTGTCTTCAGACATATTAGCCCACCATGCAGTGTTTTTGATTCTAATCAATGTTTTTTCAAGATCAAAATGACCAGCTAATATGTCATCATGACAAAGTTTGAGGATAGTTTCTTTCATTGAAGGAGGAATAACAATCACATTGGTAAGCTTCCTTCTATAATAAATATAACCATCTTCAATAGAAAACTTTCCTTTATTTAAAGCATTTTGGTATTTTGCAGGAAGAGTTTTTATTAATGCTTGAATTGAAGCATTCTTAGGATCATTCAAAATAGTAACTAATTTATTTAAGTCAGAATCTTTATCATATGAATCCAGTATTAACTGTAATAACTCTTCTTCCATATCAACTATAAATATACCATGTATATGAACAGTGTCATCCTCAGGTACATAAGCAGGATTGGAGTCATTATTTGGCAGAGGCAATCTGGAGAGCATATCAACATTAGAGTGAACATTTCCAGCTCTGTGGATAATAGTCATCCTTCCTCTGTATTCCTGAACTGCAAGTTGCCACCTGAACATATGTCTGTTAGGTGTTTTGAGGTTTAAGAGAGATTTCACAGCACTACAGTCAGTTACCAACTCAAATTTTTGGTCATCCAAGTAGTAATGAAGTTTCTCAAGAGCCCAAACAACTGCTAAGCACTCCAATTGAGTGGCACCATATTTCAATTCACTATTTCTTAAGGTTCTTGAAATATAACAAATTACAACCTCTGAGGATTGTAGAAGTTTTAGCACAGAGGAAAGCTAAACACAGGTCAATCAGCAACTGTGCACCTTACAACAACAAGTAACTACAACAAAGCGTGTGCTAAAACTGGACAAAAGACTCTATTCTCCCCACACAGTGCAAAGACTGTCAGATGCGGCCAAAAGGGAAAGCAGTGGACAGGAAGAAGCAGTGGAAGGGATAAAGAGAATAGAGAGAAAGAGAAAGAAAAAGATTTGGATTTCATTGCAAAAACAAACATACCTAAACACAGGTCAATCAGCAACTGTGCACCTTACAACAACAAGTAACTACAACAAAGCGTGTGCTAAAACTATAAGGGACACAAGTGTGAGCTGCTGTGGTTAGGACTAAAAGAATCAGAGAAAAGATAACAGAAAAGAAAAGGAAAGAACCTGGACAAAAGACTCTATTCTCCCCACACAGTGCAAAGACTGTCAGATGCGGCCAAAAGGGAAAGCAGTGGACAGGAAGAAGCAGTGGAAGGGATAAAGAGAATAGAGAGAAAGAGAAAGAAAAAGATTTGGATGGGGAAAACGGAAATGGCAAAGAGAGGGCTCATTATATGACAAAGTCCACCATCCAAAACAATAGAAACTAACACGACGTCGACAAAACTACTAAACTACAATACAGAAAAAGAGACAGGTTCACATCCAAGGAAAAAGTTCCCAGCCGGGGAAAAGATTCACACTCCAGGTAAAGAAACACGTCCTCGAGGTCCAGAATCAATACATTGACTCCGGGTGGGAAAGAAATGTTGTTCTTGATGCTGGAGCTCGTATCTTTGAAGTTCCTCGGCGGAAAAGGTCAGGAAAAGAGGATATGAGCAAGGAGAATGACTTGAGACGATGGTAAGAAGCTGGAGTAAGGAATGGGTCAGGTATTAGAGGCAGAAATTTCAACACCCCCCCTTAATACCAGACCCATGAGTTTGAGGAGATAAGACAGCTTGACTTTTCCTAAAGATTTTGTAAGAAGATCAGCCACCATGTGTTCAGTTGAAATGTGTTGAAGCTGAAAATGATTTTTGTTGATGCTTTCAGTAATCCAACAAAGTTGAGTGTCCACATGTTTTGATCTTTGACGGTATCTGAGTGAATCCTTGCATTGTGAAATGGAACTGGCATTGTCAGCAAGGATTAAAGGTGAAGGTGACTTAGGAATATTGAAGGAAGTAAGTAATTTAGTCAGCCAGATTGCTTCACATCCAGCATCCACAATGCCTCTGAACTCAGCTTCAGTACTAGAGATAGTGACGACTTGCTGCTTTTTAGAACTCCAGGAAATAGCTCCTCCATTGAGTATGGCAACATACCCTCCAGTTGAGCGCCTGGTATCAGGATCCCCAGCATAATCAGTGTCAGAGTAAATAAGAGGACAGAGTGATGGATGATTTGGAATTGGGCATTTTCCTCCAAAAGTGAGAGATGATGATGAAGTGGCACGCAGATATCTGAAAGTGTGTTTGACAGCAAGCCAGTGTTTGATACCTGGTTCAATGAGATGTTGAGATAATGCACCAACTGCAAAAGAGAGATCAGGTCTTGTTGCAACAGACAAATAGTTGAGTGCACCAATAGCAGAGCGGTAATTGATTTTCAGAGCATTGAATTCAGCAATTTCTTCACTGGTTGCTTTGACAGGATAATCATTTGGGGATAAGGGAGTGAGACAGGGATTACAGTTGGCCATATTCCAGTTGGACAAAACTTTTTCAGCATAAGAATCTTGTGATAAAGAAAGAGTACGTGCTGTTCTGTTCCTGGTGAGACGCATTCCCAAAATCCAAGTGGCAGGACCAAGATCATCCATCTCAAATTCAGTTTTGATTTTGTCTTTGAACCAAAGAAAATGATTACCAGTAATGACCATATCATCAACATGAAGATAAATGATACAGATTTGTGATTTGTTTCTCCAAACATACACACACTGATCACACTTAAGGGGGGAGAAGTTGAGCTTGCACAAGTAGTCATTTATACGTGAATTCCAGCAAAAGGGAGCTTGTTTGATGCCATAAAGAGGACGCAACAATTGGCAAACTTTACCTTCATTTCCAGCAGTTAGTGTTCCTTCAGGTTGTTCCATATAAACAGTTTCATTTAAGTTTCCCTGGAGAAAAGCTGCCACTACATCCATTTGATGAACATCCCAGTCAAAATAAGCTGCTAAAGAAAGAATGGTCCTGAGAGAAGTGATCCGTCCAGTGGGTGCAAAAGTTTCATGAAAATCTATTCCTAGGATTTGAGAATATCCTTTTGCTACACAACGGGCTTTGAACTTGGAAACACCACCATCAGCATTAGGTTTAACCCTGAAAACCCACCTGCAGCCAATTACATTAGCTTTTTCAGGCCTGGGGACAATTTTCCAAGTGTTACAACGCTGAAGTGCTTGATGTTCATGTTTCACAGCCTCTGCCCATTCTGCTGAATATTTGGAATAGATTGCTTGCTTATAACACTGGGGTTCAGGAATTTCATGAGCTAGCAAGGGAGCTTCTAGAGAGAAAGCAAAGGCATTTGCTGCATATAACCCAAGAGGGTCAGGAGAATCAGAGTAGGAATCATGTTGATAATGATCATAATAAATCTGACGTAAATGTTCAGGAGTGGATGTTTCAGCTGAAGAGTTGTCAGAATAACTGGGGGATTGTGATGAGGGAACATAATCAGGATCTGCTGGATTGTCTGGCTCAATTGATGAATATGATGGATCAGATTGACTGGAACCTTCTTCATCTGGGACATTGGAATGAGGTAATCTTGTTAAGTGGCCAGGTGAAGGACAAGGAGTTGAATTAGAAGGTGTGCCGGACATGTGAAAATCAGAGGAAGAAGAAGAAGAAGGAGAATTATCTTCAGAATGTGAATCAGAAATGTTTCCTGAGGATGGATCATGAGTTGGAGACTCAGAAGGAGATTGAGCTGGAGAAAAGGAAAGTCCAGGTGTTGGAAGTGGTTGACTGTCATGAATTTGATCTGGAATTTGCTTCATCAGTTGTGACCATTGAGGGCGCTTAAATCTGGAGTCAAGAAAGGGGAAGAAATTTTCATTGAAGGCCACAGATTTGGCAATAACAATCTTTTTAAGCTCAAGATCCCAAACACGATAATTTGTTGTTCCAACTTCATATCCAAGCATGACACACTTTCTGGCATTAGCTGAAAACTTTCCAGGACGTTGATGTTTATCAAGAAAAGCATAGCAAGCACAACCAAAAACTCTGAGGTGTGAGACTCTGGGTTTGGATTTATTCCAGGCTTCAAAAGGAGTTGATTTGTTTTGAAGAGCTTTGGTTGGTAATCTGTTTTCAAGATATACTGCTGTTTTAACTGCTTCAGACCATAGGTGAATTGGTGCATTAGAATGAAACATCATGGTTTTGGATTTTTCAGTGGTAATACGGTTTCCTCTCTCAGAAATTGGATTTTGTTGGGGAGTGTAAGGAGCCGTAACTTGAAGAGCAATGCCATGTTGTTTAAGAAAGTTGACCAGACTAGAGTTGATATACTCACCACCACCGTCACAAACAAGCTTTTTGATTTTGAAGCCAGATTGCAGCTCTACAGATGCCTTGTATTCCAAGAAATATTTGAATACTTGGGCTTTTGAGGAAAGAAGGTAAACATGACGGTATGAAGTGGCCTGATCAGTGAACTTAAGGTAATACTGAGAACCATCAAAAGAAGGAGGTTGAATTTTCCCAGATAAATCCGTGTGGATAACTTCAAGAGGATTTTTGGCAACAGGCAACTGGCCAGGAAAGGAAGCATGGGTTTGTTTACCCAACACACACGGTTCACAAAAATGCATTTCAGAATCAGACAAACTAGAACTAGATACATCAGATGCCATTCCATTAAAAAGTTTTTGAATATATGGGGCGTATGGATGTCCTAATCTGTTGTGCCAGAGAGTTAGAGACTGACTTGAAGCTTTTGCATAAAGAGCTGAGGAATTAGGGGGAGACATGCCTTGTGGAACCACAGAAACTTCAAATAATGAATTGGAGATGACTCCTCCCATATAATTCTTTCCATTACGTGAAATAATGAAGTTTGATGTAGGATTAACTGGTGCAGGGATGAGAAGACAACCAGTTCTCCAAAGACGTCCCAGGGAGATGAGATTCCTTCCAAGATCAGGGACATAAAGAGCATCAGAAAAGAAAACTTTTCCTTCCATTCCTCCAGAAGCAGCAACAGTTCCTTTTCCAGTTGCATAGATTGATTTCCCAATACCAGCAAGTTGAATTCGAATGTTGACAGGTTGAAAGGTGATGAAACTGTCTCTGTTGTTAAACATATGACAGCTGGCCCCAGAATCAATAATTGGAGAAAGGTTTGAGGAATGAGAAGCCATGGAAGCAGAAGCGTTGATAATGCAGTCAGAATTTGATTTTTCAGACAAGCAGGCAACAGCTGTAAAAAGAAATTCTTCATCAGAAGGGAAGACAAAAGCACAATTGGCCGTGACATCAGGTTGTTCTTCCTGAGGAGGGGGAACAGGAGTTGCTTTGTTGGAATTGTCCTTTGATGGGGCAGCTGAGTTGGCTTGGTTCTTCTTGGGACGCAATTCAGGATGTTGAACAAAGCAATGATTGTCATCATGTCCAACATTTTGACCATGAACAGAACATGAGAGTTTGCTGCGTGCCTTGGATTTGGATGATTTTGATGATTTGGCTGAGGCAGAGTGAGCATTGACATTTGACATAGCATTGTGAAATTCATCAACAACTTTGTCATCAGCAGCGTAATCCAGGAAAGAAGATAAAACATCATCCAGATGCAGGTAATCAATTTCCTGTCTGTCTCTGGTGAGCAAACCACGCCAATGTTTGAAGGAAGGTGGAAGAGTGGCAAAAAAGAGATAAATAAGAATTTCCTGGGGAATGATGAGCCCAGAACGGATCATATGGAAGTTAATGCCTTTGAATGCATCAACATGAGTTTTGGGGTCTCCTCCTTCAGAAAGAGAAAGAGTAACCATAGAGAGAAAGTGAGAAATCCGTGATCCAACTTTATTGCTGGCGTGTCTTCTTGCAAGAACAGACCACATTTGAGCAGAGGTGTGGCAAGTGTTGACCAGCTTCTTGTTAACATCATCCAATCTGGTGATGATTTCATACCTGCACCTGGTGTCATTTTTGATCCATAAAGCAAGTTGAGCTTTGATTTCAGCGTCTGAAGGTGAACCATCATTGTGAGGAACAGGGGCAGGGACTTGTCCAGAAACAATGCCAAAAAGATCCAGAACTTCAAAGTGAAGACGCATAATGTGTTCCCAGGTGTCATAGGATTCGTCAGTAAGAGGGGTGACCATAACCTTACTTGAATCCTGATTGGAGGCCATGATTTGGTCGAGTCAACAGCAAAGATTTGGAGAGAAAGAAGATGAGATGTGAAGAGGATGATCCAAAATCTGAGAGAAAAGGCTGTTTTATTGTCCAGTAAGCGGTTTTGTTGTAAGTATTCTTGAGAAAGGTGCTTTAGGCAACTGGGCCCATAACCTGTAGAAGTTTTAGCACAGAGGAAAGCTAAACACAGGTCAATCAGCAACTGTGCACCTTACAACAACAAGTAACTACAACAAAGCGTGTGCTAAAACTGGACAAAAGACTCTATTCTCCCCACACAGTGCAAAGACTGTCAGATGCGGCCAAAAGGGAAAGCAGTGGACAGGAAGAAGCAGTGGAAGGGATAAAGAGAATAGAGAGAAAGAGAAAGAAAAAGATTTGGATTTCATTGCAAAAACAAACATACCTAAACACAGGTCAATCAGCAACTGTGCACCTTACAACAACAAGTAACTACAACAAAGCGTGTGCTAAAACTATAAGGGACACAAGTGTGAGCTGCTGTGGTTAGGACTAAAAGAATCAGAGAAAAGATAACAGAAAAGAAAAGGAAAGAACCTGGACAAAAGACTCTATTCTCCCCACACAGTGCAAAGACTGTCAGATGCGGCCAAAAGGGAAAGCAGTGGACAGGAAGAAGCAGTGGAAGGGATAAAGAGAATAGAGAGAAAGAGAAAGAAAAAGATTTGGATGGGGAAAACGGAAATGGCAAAGAGAGGGCTCATTATATGACAAAGTCCACCATCCAAAACAATAGAAACTAACACGACGTCGACAAAACTACTAAACTACAATACAGAAAAAGAGACAGGTTCACATCCAAGGAAAAAGTTCCCAGCCGGGGAAAAGATTCACACTCCAGGTAAAGAAACACGTCCTCGAGGTCCAGAATCAATACATTGACTCCGGGTGGGAAAGAAATGTTGTTCTTGATGCTGGAGCTCGTATCTTTGAAGTTCCTCGGCGGAAAAGGTCAGGAAAAGAGGATATGAGCAAGGAGAATGACTTGAGACGATGGTAAGAAGCTGGAGTAAGGAATGGGTCAGGTATTAGAGGCAGAAATTTCAACAAGGATTTATCATTAATAATTTGCTTTTGGTGAAGGGCAGCACCCAGACCAATAAAGCTAGCATCTGTATAAAGTACAAATGGCTTGTTAAAATCTGGGAGAGCCAATATAGGGGCTGTCATTAAGCAATTTTTCAATGTATTAAAAGCTTTCTGACAGTCATCATTCCAGAGAAAAGCAACATCTTTTCTGGTTAGTTTTGTAAGAGGCAAGGCTATGACCTGATAATTTTTAATATATTGTCTATAATAGCCACACATACCTAAAAAACTTTGGATTTCTCTTACAGAAGTTGGTGCTTTCACATTTTGAATGGCAGCAACTTTATTATGGTCTACACAAATTTGTAAGCCTGACACAACATGGCCAAGGACTTTCAAAGATTGAAAACCAAATTTACACTTTTTTAAAGATAAGGTCATATTGATTTCATCCATTTTTTGGAAAACTCTATTTAAGTGAATCATATGTTCATCAAAAGTTTTAGAAAAAACAATAATATCATCAATATAAACCATGAGCCAACCTTCAATAATTTCTTGATGGAAAGTGTTATCCATGACTTTCTGGAAAACTGAAGGAGCATTTTTAGGGCCAAATGGCATCCTAACATACTTATATATTCCCATATGAGTAGCAATAAGCAAAAAATTTTGAGAATTTTTCTCAACTGGAACTTGATGATAACCTTTATTACCATCCAGACATGTTGAAATTTCTGCCTCTAATACCTGACCCATTCCTTACTCCAGCTTCTTACCATCGTCTCAAGTCGTTCTCCTTGCTCATATCCTCTTTTCCTGACCTTTTCCGCCGAGGAACTTCAAAGATACGAGCTCCAGCATCAAGAACAACATTTCTTTCCCACCCGGAGTCAATGTATTGATTCTGGACCTCGAGGACGTGTTTCTTTACCTGGAGTGTGAATCTTTTCCCCGGCTGGGAACTTTTTCCTTGGATGTGAACCTGTCTCTTTTTCTGTATTGTAGTTTAATAGTTTTGTCGACGTCGTGTTAGTTTCTATTGTTTTGGATGGTGGACTTTGTCATATAATGAGCCCTCTCTTTGCCATTTCCGTTTTCCCCATCCAAATCTTTTTCTTTCTCTTTTTCTCTATTCTCTTTATCCCTTCCACTGCTTCTTCCTGTCCACTGCTTTCCCTTTTGGCCGCATCTGACAGTCTTTGCACTGTGTGGGGAGAATAGAGTCTTTTGTCCAGGTTCTTTCCTTTTCTTTTCTGTTATCTTTTCTCTAATTCTTTTAGTCCTAACCACAGCAGCTCACACTTGTGTCCCTTATAGTTTTAGCACACGCTTTGTTGTAGTTACTTGTTGTTGTAAGGTGCACAGTTGCTGATTGACCTGTGTTTAGGTATGTTTGTTTTTGCAATGAAATCCAAATCTTTTTCTTTCTCTTTTTCTCTATTCTCTTTATCCCTTCCACTGCTTCTTCCTGTCCACTGCTTTCCCTTTTGGCCGCATCTGACAGTCTTTGCACTGTGTGGGGAGAATAGAGTCTTTTGTCCAGTTTTAGCACACGCTTTGTTGTAGTTACTTGTTGTTGTAAGGTGCACAGTTGCTGATTGACCTGTGTTTAGCTTTCCTTTGTGCTAAAACTTCTACAGGTTATGGGCCCAGTTGCCTAAAGCACCTCTCTCAAGAATACTTACAACAAAACCGCTTACTGGACAATAAAACAGCCTTTTCTCTCAGATTTTGGATCATCCTCTTCACATCTCATCTTCTTTCTCTCCAAATCTTTGCTGTTGACTCGACCAAATCATGGCCTCCAATCAGGATTCAAGTAAGGTTATGGTCACCCCTCTCACTGACGAATCCTATGACACCTGGGAACACATTATGCGTCTTCACTTTGAAGTTCTGGATCTTTTTGGCATTGTTTCTGGACAAGTCCCTGCCCCTGTTCCTCACAATGATGGTTCACCTTCAGACGCTGAAATCAAAGCTCAACTTGCTTTATGGATCAAAAATGACACCAGGTGCAGGTATGAAATCATCACCAGACTGGATGATGTTAACAAGAAGCTGGTCAACACTTGCCACACCTCTGATCAAATGTGGTCTGTTCTTGCAAGAAGACACGCCAGCAATAAAGTTGGATCACGGATTTCTCACTTTCTCTCTATGGTTACTCTTTCTCTTTCTGAAGGAGGAGACCCCAAAACTCATGTTGATGCATTCAAAGGCATTAACTTCCATATGATCCGTTCTGGGCTCATCATTCCCCAGGAAATTCTTATTTATCTCTTTTTTGCCACTCTTCCACCCTCCTTCAAACATTGGCGTGGTTTGCTCACCAGAGACAGACAGGAAATTGATCACCTGCATCTGGATGATGTTTTATCTTCTTTCCTGGATTACGCTGCTGATGACAAAGTTGTTGATGAATTTCACAATGCTATGTCAAATGTCAATGCTCACTCTGCCTCAGCTAAATCATCAAAATCATCCAAATCCAAGGCACGCAGCAAACTCTCATGTTCTGTTCACAGTCAAAATGTTGGACATGATGACAATCATTGCTTTGTTCAACATCCTGAACTCCGTCCCAAGAAGAACCAAGCCAACTCAGCTGCCCCATCAAAGGACAATTCCAACAAAGCAACTCCTGTTCCCCCTCCTCAGGAAGAACAACCTGATGTCACGGCCAATTGTGCTTTTGTCTTCCCTTCTGATGAAGAATTTCTTTTTACAGCTGTTGCCTGTTTGTCTGAAAAATCAAATTCTGACTGCATTATCAACGCTTCTGCTTCCATGGCTTCTCATTCCTCAAACCTTTCTCCAATTATTGATTCTGGAGCCAGCTGTCATATGTTTAACAACAGAGACAGTTTTATCAGTTTTCAACCTGTCAACATTCGAATTCAACTTGCTGGTATTGGAAAATCAATCTATGCAACTGGAAAAGGAACTGTTGCTGCTTCTGGAGGAATGGAAGGAAAAGTTTTCTTTTCTGATGCTCTTTATGTCCCTGATCTTGGAAGGAATCTCATCTCCCTGGGACGTCTTTGGAGAACTGGTTGTCTTCTCATCCCTGCACCAGTTAATCCTACATCAAACTTCATTATTTCACGTAATGGAAAGAATTATATGGGAGGAGTCATCTCCAATTCATTATTTGAAGTTTCTGTGGTTCCACAAGGCATGTCTCCCCCTAATTCCTCAGCTCTCTATGCAAAAGCTTCAAGTCAGTCTCTAACTCTCTGGCACAACAGATTAGGACATCCCTACGCCCCATATATTCAAAAACTTTTTAATGGAATGGCATCTGATGTATCTAGTTCTAGTTTGTCTGACTCTGAAATGCATTTTTGTGAACCGTGTGTGTTGGGTAAACAAACCCATGCTTCCTTTCCTGGCCAGTTGCCTGTTGCCAAAAATCCTCTTGAAGTTATCCACACGGATTTATCTGGGAAAATTCAGCCTCCTTCTTTTGATGGTTCTCAGTATTACCTTAAGTTCACTGATCAGGCCACTTCATACCGTCATGTTTACCTTCTTTCCTCAAAAGCCCAAGTATTCAAATATTTCTTGGAATATAAGGCATCTGTAGAGCTGCAATCTGGCTTCAAAATCAAAAAGCTTGTTTGTGACGGTGGTGGTGAGTATATCAACTCTAGTCTGGTCAACTTTCTTAAACAACATGGCATTGCTCTTCAAGTTACGGCTCCTTACACTCCCCAACAAAATCCAATTTCTGAGAGAGGAAACCGTATTACCACTGAAAAATCCAAAACCATGATGTTTCATTCTAATGCACCAATTCACCTATGGTCTGAAGCAGTTAAAACAGCAGTATATCTTGAAAACAGATTACCAACCAAAGCTCTTCAAAATGTTGAAATTTCTGCCTCTAATACCTGACCCATTCCTTACTCCAGCTTCTTACCATCGTCTCAAGTCATTCTCCTTGCTCATATCCTCTTTTCCTGACCTTTTCCGCCGAGGAACTTCAAAGATACGAGCTCCAGCATCAAGAACAACATTTCTTTCCCACCCGGAGTCAATGTATTGATTCTGGACCTCGAGGACGTGTTTCTTTACCTGGAGTGTGAATCTTTTCCCCGGCTGGGAACTTTTTCCTTGGATGTGAACCTGTCTCTTTTTCTGTATTGTAGTTTAGTAGTTTTGTCGACGTCGTGTTAGTTTCTATTGTTTTGGATGGTGGACTTTGTCATATAATGAGCCCTCTCTTTGCCATTTCCGTTTTCCCCATCCAAATCTTTTTCTTTCTCTTTCTCTCTATTCTCTTTATCCCTTCCACTGCTTCTTCCTGTCCACTGCTTTCCCTTTTGGCCGCATCTGACAGTCTTTGCACTGTGTGGGGAGAATAGAGTCTTTTGTCCAGGTTCTTTCCTTTTCTTTTCTGTTATCTTTTCTCTGATTCTTTTAGTCCTAACCACAGCAGCTCACACTTGTGTCCCTTATAGTTTTAGCACACGCTTTGTTGTAGTTACTTGTTGTTGTAAGGTGCACAGTTGCTGATTGACCTGTGTTTAGGTATGTTTGTTTTTGCAATGAAATCCAAATCTTTTTCTTTCTCTTTCTCTCTATTCTCTTTATCCCTTCCACTGCTTCTTCCTGTCCACTGCTTTCCCTTTTGGCCGCATCTGACAGTCTTTGCACTGTGTGGGGAGAATAGAGTCTTTTGTCCAGTTTTAGCACACGCTTTGTTGTAGTTACTTGTTGTTGTAAGGTGCACAGTTGCTGATTGACCTGTGTTTAGCTTTCCTCTGTGCTAAAACTTCTACAGGTTATGGGCCCAGTTGCCTAAAGCACCTTTCTCAAGAATACTTACAACAAAACCGCTTACTGGACAATAAAACAGCCTTTTCTCTCAGATTTTGGATCATCCTCTTCACATCTCATCTTCTTTCTCTCCAAATCTTTGCTGTTGACTCGACCAAATCATGGCCTCCAATCAGGATTCAAGTAAGGTTATGGTCACCCCTCTTACTGACGAATCCTATGACACCTGGGAACACATTATGCGTCTTCACTTTGAAGTTCTGGATCTTTTTGGCATTGTTTCTGGACAAGTCCCTGCCCCTGTTCCTCACAATGATGGTTCACCTTCAGACGCTGAAATCAAAGCTCAACTTGCTTTATGGATCAAAAATGACACCAGGTGCAGGTATGAAATCATCACCAGATTGGATGATGTTAACAAGAAGCTGGTCAACACTTGCCACACCTCTGCTCAAATGTGGTCTGTTCTTGCAAGAAGACACGCCAGCAATAAAGTTGGATCACGGATTTCTCACTTTCTCTCTATGGTTACTCTTTCTCTTTCTGAAGGAGGAGACCCCAAAACTCATGTTGATGCATTCAAAGGCATTAACTTCCATATGATCCGTTCTGGGCTCATCATTCCCCAGGAAATTCTTATTTATCTCTTTTTTGCCACTCTTCCACCTTCCTTCAAACATTGGCGTGGTTTGCTCACCAGAGACAGACAGGAAATTGATCACCTGCATCTGGATGATGTTTTATCTTCTTTCCTGGATTACGCTGCTGATGACAAAGTTGTTGATGAATTTCACAATGCTATGTCAAATGTCAATGCTCACTCTGCCTCAGCCAAATCATCAAAATCATCCAAATCCAAGGCACGCAGCAAACTCTCATGTTCTGTTCATGGTCAAAATGTTGGACATGATGACAATCATTGCTTTGTTCAACATCCTGAATTGCGTCCCAAGAAGAACCAAGCCAACTCAGCTGCCCCATCAAAGGACAATTCCAACAAAGCAACTCCTGTTCCCCCTCCTCAGGAAGAACAACCTGATGTCACGGCCAATTGTGCTTTTGTCTTCCCTTCTGATGAAGAATTTCTTTTTACAGCTGTTGCCTGCTTGTCTGAAAAATCAAATTCTGACTGCATTATCAACGCTTCTGCTTCCATGGCTTCTCATTCCTCAAACCTTTCTCCAATTATTGATTCTGGGGCCAGCTGTCATATGTTTAACAACAGAGACAGTTTCATCACCTTTCAACCTGTCAACATTCGAATTCAACTTGCTGGTATTGGGAAATCAATCTATGCAACTGGAAAAGGAACTGTTGCTGCTTCTGGAGGAATGGAAGGAAAAGTTTTCTTTTCTGATGCTCTTTATGTCCCTGATCTTGGAAGGAATCTCATCTCCCTGGGACGTCTTTGGAGAACTGGTTGTCTTCTCATCCCTGCACCAGTTAATCCTACATCAAACTTCATTATTTCACGTAATGGAAAGAATTATATGGGAGGAGTCATCTCCAATTCATTATTTGAAGTTTCTGTGGTTCCACAAGGCATGTCTCCCCCTAATTCCTCAGCTCTTTATGCAAAAGCTTCAAGTCAGTCTCTAACTCTCTGGCACAACAGATTAGGACATCCATACGCCCCATATATTCAAAAACTTTTTAATGGAATGGCATCTGATGTATCTAGTTCTAGTTTGTCTGATTCTGAAATGCATTTTTGTGAACCGTGTGTGTTGGGTAAACAAACCCATGCTTCCTTTCCTGGCCAGTTGCCTGTTGCCAAAAATCCTCTTGAAGTTATCCACACGGATTTATCTGGGAAAATTCAACCTCCTTCTTTTGATGGTTCTCAGTATTACCTTAAGTTCACTGATCAGGCCACTTCATACCGTCATGTTTACCTTCTTTCCTCAAAAGCCCAAGTATTCAAATATTTCTTGGAATACAAGGCATCTGTAGAGCTGCAATCTGGCTTCAAAATCAAAAAGCTTGTTTGTGACGGTGGTGGTGAGTATATCAACTCTAGTCTGGTCAACTTTCTTAAACAACATGGCATTGCTCTTCAAGTTACGGCTCCTTACACTCCCCAACAAAATCCAATTTCTGAGAGAGGAAACCGTATTACCACTGAAAAATCCAAAACCATGATGTTTCATTCTAATGCACCAATTCACCTATGGTCTGAAGCAGTTAAAACAGCAGTATATCTTGAAAACAGATTACCAACCAAAGCTCTTCAAAACAAATCAACTCCTTTTGAAGCCTGGAATAAATCCAAACCCAGAGTCTCACACCTCAGAGTTTTTGGTTGTGCTTGCTATGCTTTTCTTGATAAACATCAACGTCCTGGAAAGTTTTCAGCTAATGCCAGAAAGTGTGTCATGCTTGGATATGAAGTTGGAACAACAAATTATCGTGTTTGGGATCTTGAGCTTAAAAAGATTGTTATTGCCAAATCTGTGGCCTTCAATGAAAATTTCTTCCCCTTTCTTGACTCCAGATTTAAGCGCCCTCAATGGTCACAACTGATGAAGCAAATTCCAGATCAAATTCATGACAGTCAACCACTTCCAACACCTGGACTTTCCTTTTCTCCAGCTCAATCTCCTTCTGAGTCTCCAACTCATGATCCATCCTCAGGAAACATTTCTGATTCACATTCTGAAGATAATTCTCCTTCTTCTTCTTCTTCCTCTGATTTTCACATGTCCGGCACACCTTCTAATTCAACTCCTTGTCCTTCACCTGGCCACTTAACAAGATTACCTCATTCCAATGTCCCAGATGAAGAAGGTTCCAGTCAATCTGATCCATCATATTCATCAATTGAGCCAGACAATCCAGCAGATCCTGATTATGTTCCCTCATCACAATCCCCCAGTTATTCTGACAACTCTTCAGCTGAAACATCCACTCCTGAACATTTACGTCAGATTTATTATGATCATTATCAACATGATTCCTACTCTGATTCTCCTGACCCTCTTGGGTTATATGCAGCAAATGCCTTTGCTTTCTCTCTAGAAGCTCCCTTGCTAGCTCATGAAATTCCTGAACCCCAGTGTTATAAGCAAGCAATCTATTCCAAATATTCAGCAGAATGGGCAGAGGCTGTGAAACATGAACATCAAGCACTTCAGCGTTGTAACACTTGGAAAATTGTCCCCAGGCCTGAAAAAGCTAATGTAATTGGCTGCAGGTGGGTTTTCAGGGTTAAACCTAATGCTGATGGTGGTGTTTCCAAGTTCAAAGCCCGTTGTGTAGCAAAAGGATATTCTCAAATCCTAGGAATAGATTTTCATGAAACTTTTGCACCCACTGGACGGATCACTTCTCTCAGGACCATTCTTTCTTTAGCAGCTTATTTTGACTGGGATGTTCATCAAATGGATGTAGTGGCAGCTTTTCTCCAGGGAAACTTAAATGAAACTGTTTATATGGAACAACCTGAAGGAACACTAACTGCTGGAAATGAAGGTAAAGTTTGCCAATTGTTGCGTCCTCTTTATGGCATCAAACAAGCTCCCTTTTGCTGGAATTCACGTATAAATGACTACTTGTGCAAGCTCAACTTCTCCCCCCTTAAGTGTGATCAGTGTGTGTATGTTTGGAGAAACAAATCACAAATCTGTATCATTTATCTTCATGTTGATGATATGGTCATTACTGGTAATCATTTTCTTTGGTTCAAAGACAAAATCAAAACTGAATTTGAGATGGATGATCTTGGTCCTGCCACTTGGATTTTGGGAATGCGTCTCACCAGGAACAGAACAGCACGTACTCTTTCTTTATCACAAGATTCTTATGCTGAAAAAGTTTTGTCCAACTGGAATATGGCCAACTGTAATCCCTGTCTCACTCCCTTATCCCCAAATGATTATCCTGTCAAAGCAACCAGTGAAGAAATTGCTGAATTCAATGCTCTGAAAATCAATTACCGCTCTGCTATTGGTGCACTCAACTATTTGTCTGTTGCAACAAGACCTGATCTCTCTTTTGCAGTTGGTGCATTATCTCAACATCTCATTGAACCAGGTATCAAACACTGGCTTGCTGTCAAACACACTTTCAGATATCTGCGTGCCACTTCATCATCATCTCTCACTTTTGGAGGAAAATGCCCAATTCCAAATCATCCATCACTCTGTCCTCTTATTTACTCTGACACTGATTATGCTGGGGATCCTGATACCAGGCGCTCAACTGGAGGGTATGTTGCCATACTCAATGGAGGAGCTATTTCCTGGAGTTCTAAAAAGCAGCAAGTCGTCACTATCTCTAGTACTGAAGCTGAGTTCAGAGGCATTGTGGATGCTGGATGTGAAGCAATCTGGCTGACTAAATTACTTACTTCCTTCAATATTCCTAAGTCACCTTCACCTTTAATCCTTGCTGACAATGCCAGTTCCATTTCACAATGCAAGGATTCACTCAGATACCGTCAAAGATCAAAACATGTGGACACTCAACTTTGTTGGATTACTGAAAGCATCAACAAAAATCATTTTCAGCTTCAACACATTTCAACTGAACACATGGTGGCTGATCTTCTTACAAAATCTTTAGGAAAATGTAGAAGTTTTAGCACAGAGGAAAGCTAAACACAGGTCAATCAGCAACTGTGCACCTTACAACAACAAGTAACTACAACAAAGCGTGTGCTAAAACTGGACAAAAGACTCTATTCTCCCCACACAGTGCAAAGACTGTCAGATGCGGCCAAAAGGGAAAGCAGTGGACAGGAAGAAGCAGTGGAAGGGATAAAGAGAATAGAGAGAAAGAGAAAGAAAAAGATTTGGATTTCATTGCAAAAACAAACATACCTAAACACAGGTCAATCAGCAACTGTGCACCTTACAACAACAAGTAACTACAACAAAGCGTGTGCTAAAACTATAAGGGACACAAGTGTGAGCTGCTGTGGTTAGGACTAAAAGAATCAGAGAAAAGATAACAGAAAAGAAAAGGAAAGAACCTGGACAAAAGACTCTATTCTCCCCACACAGTGCAAAGACTGTCAGATGCGGCCAAAAGGGAAAGCAGTGGACAGGAAGAAGCAGTGGAAGGGATAAAGAGAATAGAGAGAAAGAGAAAGAAAAAGATTTGGATGGGGAAAACGGAAATGGCAAAGAGAGGGCTCATTATATGACAAAGTCCACCATCCAAAACAATAGAAACTAACACGACGTCGACAAAACTACTAAACTACAATACAGAAAAAGAGACAGGTTCACATCCAAGGAAAAAGTTCCCAGCCGGGGAAAAGATTCACACTCCAGGTAAAGAAACACGTCCTCGAGGTCCAGAATCAATACATTGACTCCGGGTGGGAAAGAAATGTTGTTCTTGATGCTGGAGCTCGTATCTTTGAAGTTCCTCGGCGGAAAAGGTCAGGAAAAGAGGATATGAGCAAGGAGAATGACTTGAGACGATGGTAAGAAGCTGGAGTAAGGAATGGGTCAGGTATTAGAGGCAGAAATTTCAACACCCCCCCTTAATACCAGACCCATGAGTTTGAGGAGATAAGACAGCTTGACTTTTCCTAAAGATTTTGTAAGAAGATCAGCCACCATGTGTTCAGTTGAAATGTGTTGAAGCTGAAAATGATTTTTGTTGATGCTTTCAGTAATCCAACAAAGTTGAGTGTCCACATGTTTTGATCTTTGACGGTATCTGAGTGAATCCTTGCATTGTGAAATGGAACTGGCATTGTCAGCAAGGATTAAAGGTGAAGGTGACTTAGGAATATTGAAGGAAGTAAGTAATTTAGTCAGCCAGATTGCTTCACATCCAGCATCCACAATGCCTCTGAACTCAGCTTCAGTACTAGAGATAGTGACGACTTGCTGCTTTTTAGAACTCCAGGAAATAGCTCCTCCATTGAGTATGGCAACATACCCTCCAGTTGAGCGCCTGGTATCAGGATCCCCAGCATAATCAGTGTCAGAGTAAATAAGAGGACAGAGTGATGGATGATTTGGAATTGGGCATTTTCCTCCAAAAGTGAGAGATGATGATGAAGTGGCACGCAGATATCTGAAAGTGTGTTTGACAGCAAGCCAGTGTTTGATACCTGGTTCAATGAGATGTTGAGATAATGCACCAACTGCAAAAGAGAGATCAGGTCTTGTTGCAACAGACAAATAGTTGAGTGCACCAATAGCAGAGCGGTAATTGATTTTCAGAGCATTGAATTCAGCAATTTCTTCACTGGTTGCTTTGACAGGATAATCATTTGGGGATAAGGGAGTGAGACAGGGATTACAGTTGGCCATATTCCAGTTGGACAAAACTTTTTCAGCATAAGAATCTTGTGATAAAGAAAGAGTACGTGCTGTTCTGTTCCTGGTGAGACGCATTCCCAAAATCCAAGTGGCAGGACCAAGATCATCCATCTCAAATTCAGTTTTGATTTTGTCTTTGAACCAAAGAAAATGATTACCAGTAATGACCATATCATCAACATGAAGATAAATGATACAGATTTGTGATTTGTTTCTCCAAACATACACACACTGATCACACTTAAGGGGGGAGAAGTTGAGCTTGCACAAGTAGTCATTTATACGTGAATTCCAGCAAAAGGGAGCTTGTTTGATGCCATAAAGAGGACGCAACAATTGGCAAACTTTACCTTCATTTCCAGCAGTTAGTGTTCCTTCAGGTTGTTCCATATAAACAGTTTCATTTAAGTTTCCCTGGAGAAAAGCTGCCACTACATCCATTTGATGAACATCCCAGTCAAAATAAGCTGCTAAAGAAAGAATGGTCCTGAGAGAAGTGATCCGTCCAGTGGGTGCAAAAGTTTCATGAAAATCTATTCCTAGGATTTGAGAATATCCTTTTGCTACACAACGGGCTTTGAACTTGGAAACACCACCATCAGCATTAGGTTTAACCCTGAAAACCCACCTGCAGCCAATTACATTAGCTTTTTCAGGCCTGGGGACAATTTTCCAAGTGTTACAACGCTGAAGTGCTTGATGTTCATGTTTCACAGCCTCTGCCCATTCTGCTGAATATTTGGAATAGATTGCTTGCTTATAACACTGGGGTTCAGGAATTTCATGAGCTAGCAAGGGAGCTTCTAGAGAGAAAGCAAAGGCATTTGCTGCATATAACCCAAGAGGGTCAGGAGAATCAGAGTAGGAATCATGTTGATAATGATCATAATAAATCTGACGTAAATGTTCAGGAGTGGATGTTTCAGCTGAAGAGTTGTCAGAATAACTGGGGGATTGTGATGAGGGAACATAATCAGGATCTGCTGGATTGTCTGGCTCAATTGATGAATATGATGGATCAGATTGACTGGAACCTTCTTCATCTGGGACATTGGAATGAGGTAATCTTGTTAAGTGGCCAGGTGAAGGACAAGGAGTTGAATTAGAAGGTGTGCCGGACATGTGAAAATCAGAGGAAGAAGAAGAAGAAGGAGAATTATCTTCAGAATGTGAATCAGAAATGTTTCCTGAGGATGGATCATGAGTTGGAGACTCAGAAGGAGATTGAGCTGGAGAAAAGGAAAGTCCAGGTGTTGGAAGTGGTTGACTGTCATGAATTTGATCTGGAATTTGCTTCATCAGTTGTGACCATTGAGGGCGCTTAAATCTGGAGTCAAGAAAGGGGAAGAAATTTTCATTGAAGGCCACAGATTTGGCAATAACAATCTTTTTAAGCTCAAGATCCCAAACACGATAATTTGTTGTTCCAACTTCATATCCAAGCATGACACACTTTCTGGCATTAGCTGAAAACTTTCCAGGACGTTGATGTTTATCAAGAAAAGCATAGCAAGCACAACCAAAAACTCTGAGGTGTGAGACTCTGGGTTTGGATTTATTCCAGGCTTCAAAAGGAGTTGATTTGTTTTGAAGAGCTTTGGTTGGTAATCTGTTTTCAAGATATACTGCTGTTTTAACTGCTTCAGACCATAGGTGAATTGGTGCATTAGAATGAAACATCATGGTTTTGGATTTTTCAGTGGTAATACGGTTTCCTCTCTCAGAAATTGGATTTTGTTGGGGAGTGTAAGGAGCCGTAACTTGAAGAGCAATGCCATGTTGTTTAAGAAAGTTGACCAGACTAGAGTTGATATACTCACCACCACCGTCACAAACAAGCTTTTTGATTTTGAAGCCAGATTGCAGCTCTACAGATGCCTTGTATTCCAAGAAATATTTGAATACTTGGGCTTTTGAGGAAAGAAGGTAAACATGACGGTATGAAGTGGCCTGATCAGTGAACTTAAGGTAATACTGAGAACCATCAAAAGAAGGAGGTTGAATTTTCCCAGATAAATCCGTGTGGATAACTTCAAGAGGATTTTTGGCAACAGGCAACTGGCCAGGAAAGGAAGCATGGGTTTGTTTACCCAACACACACGGTTCACAAAAATGCATTTCAGAATCAGACAAACTAGAACTAGATACATCAGATGCCATTCCATTAAAAAGTTTTTGAATATATGGGGCGTATGGATGTCCTAATCTGTTGTGCCAGAGAGTTAGAGACTGACTTGAAGCTTTTGCATAAAGAGCTGAGGAATTAGGGGGAGACATGCCTTGTGGAACCACAGAAACTTCAAATAATGAATTGGAGATGACTCCTCCCATATAATTCTTTCCATTACGTGAAATAATGAAGTTTGATGTAGGATTAACTGGTGCAGGGATGAGAAGACAACCAGTTCTCCAAAGACGTCCCAGGGAGATGAGATTCCTTCCAAGATCAGGGACATAAAGAGCATCAGAAAAGAAAACTTTTCCTTCCATTCCTCCAGAAGCAGCAACAGTTCCTTTTCCAGTTGCATAGATTGATTTCCCAATACCAGCAAGTTGAATTCGAATGTTGACAGGTTGAAAGGTGATGAAACTGTCTCTGTTGTTAAACATATGACAGCTGGCCCCAGAATCAATAATTGGAGAAAGGTTTGAGGAATGAGAAGCCATGGAAGCAGAAGCGTTGATAATGCAGTCAGAATTTGATTTTTCAGACAAGCAGGCAACAGCTGTAAAAAGAAATTCTTCATCAGAAGGGAAGACAAAAGCACAATTGGCCGTGACATCAGGTTGTTCTTCCTGAGGAGGGGGAACAGGAGTTGCTTTGTTGGAATTGTCCTTTGATGGGGCAGCTGAGTTGGCTTGGTTCTTCTTGGGACGCAATTCAGGATGTTGAACAAAGCAATGATTGTCATCATGTCCAACATTTTGACCATGAACAGAACATGAGAGTTTGCTGCGTGCCTTGGATTTGGATGATTTTGATGATTTGGCTGAGGCAGAGTGAGCATTGACATTTGACATAGCATTGTGAAATTCATCAACAACTTTGTCATCAGCAGCGTAATCCAGGAAAGAAGATAAAACATCATCCAGATGCAGGTGATCAATTTCCTGTCTGTCTCTGGTGAGCAAACCACGCCAATGTTTGAAGGAAGGTGGAAGAGTGGCAAAAAAGAGATAAATAAGAATTTCCTGGGGAATGATGAGCCCAGAACGGATCATATGGAAGTTAATGCCTTTGAATGCATCAACATGAGTTTTGGGGTCTCCTCCTTCAGAAAGAGAAAGAGTAACCATAGAGAGAAAGTGAGAAATCCGTGATCCAACTTTATTGCTGGCGTGTCTTCTTGCAAGAACAGACCACATTTGAGCAGAGGTGTGGCAAGTGTTGACCAGCTTCTTGTTAACATCATCCAATCTGGTGATGATTTCATACCTGCACCTGGTGTCATTTTTGATCCATAAAGCAAGTTGAGCTTTGATTTCAGCGTCTGAAGGTGAACCATCATTGTGAGGAACAGGGGCAGGGACTTGTCCAGAAACAATGCCAAAAAGATCCAGAACTTCAAAGTGAAGACGCATAATGTGTTCCCAGGTGTCATAGGATTCGTCAGTAAGAGGGGTGACCATAACCTTACTTGAATCCTGATTGGAGGCCATGATTTGGTCGAGTCAACAGCAAAGATTTGGAGAGAAAGAAGATGAGATGTGAAGAGGATGATCCAAAATCTGAGAGAAAAGGCTGTTTTATTGTCCAGTAAGCGGTTTTGTTGTAAGTATTCTTGAGAAAGGTGCTTTAGGCAACTGGGCCCATAACCTGTAGAAGTTTTAGCACAGAGGAAAGCTAAACACAGGTCAATCAGCAACTGTGCACCTTACAACAACAAGTAACTACAACAAAGCGTGTGCTAAAACTGGACAAAAGACTCTATTCTCCCCACACAGTGCAAAGACTGTCAGATGCGGCCAAAAGGGAAAGCAGTGGACAGGAAGAAGCAGTGGAAGGGATAAAGAGAATAGAGAGAAAGAGAAAGAAAAAGATTTGGATTTCATTGCAAAAACAAACATACCTAAACACAGGTCAATCAGCAACTGTGCACCTTACAACAACAAGTAACTACAACAAAGCGTGTGCTAAAACTATAAGGGACACAAGTGTGAGCTGCTGTGGTTAGGACTAAAAGAATCAGAGAAAAGATAACAGAAAAGAAAAGGAAAGAACCTGGACAAAAGACTCTATTCTCCCCACACAGTGCAAAGACTGTCAGATGCGGCCAAAAGGGAAAGCAGTGGACAGGAAGAAGCAGTGGAAGGGATAAAGAGAATAGAGAGAAAGAGAAAGAAAAAGATTTGGATGGGGAAAACGGAAATGGCAAAGAGAGGGCTCATTATATGACAAAGTCCACCATCCAAAACAATAGAAACTAACACGACGTCGACAAAACTACTAAACTACAATACAGAAAAAGAGACAGGTTCACATCCAAGGAAAAAGTTCCCAGCCGGGGAAAAGATTCACACTCCAGGTAAAGAAACACGTCCTCGAGGTCCAGAATCAATACATTGACTCCGGGTGGGAAAGAAATGTTGTTCTTGATGCTGGAGCTCGTATCTTTGAAGTTCCTCGGCGGAAAAGGTCAGGAAAAGAGGATATGAGCAAGGAGAATGACTTGAGACGATGGTAAGAAGCTGGAGTAAGGAATGGGTCAGGTATTAGAGGCAGAAATTTCAACAGAAAAGTCAAGCTGTCTTATCTCCTCAAACTCATGGGTCTGGTATTAAGGGGGGGTGTTGAAATTTCTGCCTCTAATACCTGACCCATTCCTTACTCCAGCTTCTTACCATCGTCTCAAGTCATTCTCCTTGCTCATATCCTCTTTTCCTGACCTTTTCCGCCGAGGAACTTCAAAGATACGAGCTCCAGCATCAAGAACAACATTTCTTTCCCACCCGGAGTCAATGTATTGATTCTGGACCTCGAGGACGTGTTTCTTTACCTGGAGTGTGAATCTTTTCCCCGGCTGGGAACTTTTTCCTTGGATGTGAACCTGTCTCTTTTTCTGTATTGTAGTTTAGTAGTTTTGTCGACGTCGTGTTAGTTTCTATTGTTTTGGATGGTGGACTTTGTCATATAATGAGCCCTCTCTTTGCCATTTCCGTTTTCCCCATCCAAATCTTTTTCTTTCTCTTTCTCTCTATTCTCTTTATCCCTTCCACTGCTTCTTCCTGTCCACTGCTTTCCCTTTTGGCCGCATCTGACAGTCTTTGCACTGTGTGGGGAGAATAGAGTCTTTTGTCCAGGTTCTTTCCTTTTCTTTTCTGTTATCTTTTCTCTGATTCTTTTAGTCCTAACCACAGCAGCTCACACTTGTGTCCCTTATAGTTTTAGCACACGCTTTGTTGTAGTTACTTGTTGTTGTAAGGTGCACAGTTGCTGATTGACCTGTGTTTAGGTATGTTTGTTTTTGCAATGAAATCCAAATCTTTTTCTTTCTCTTTCTCTCTATTCTCTTTATCCCTTCCACTGCTTCTTCCTGTCCACTGCTTTCCCTTTTGGCCGCATCTGACAGTCTTTGCACTGTGTGGGGAGAATAGAGTCTTTTGTCCAGTTTTAGCACACGCTTTGTTGTAGTTACTTGTTGTTGTAAGGTGCACAGTTGCTGATTGACCTGTGTTTAGCTTTCCTCTGTGCTAAAACTTCTACAGCCTGGAATAAATCCAAACCCAGAGTTTCACACCTCAGAGTTTTTGGTTGTGCTTGCTATGCTTTTCTTGATAAACATCTGTTGAAATTTCTGCCTCTAATACCTGACCCATTCCTTACTCCAGCTTCTTACCATCGTCTCAAGTCGTTCTCCTTGCTCATATCCTCTTTTCCTGACCTTTTCCGCCGAGGAACTTCAAAGATACGAGCTCCAGCATCAAGAACAACATTTCTTTCCCACCCGGAGTCAATGTATTGATTCTGGACCTCGAGGACGTGTTTCTTTACCTGGAGTGTGAATCTTTTCCCCGGCTGGGAACTTTTTCCTTGGATGTGAACCTGTCTCTTTTTCTGTATTGTAGTTTAATAGTTTTGTCGACGTCGTGTTAGTTTCTATTGTTTTGGATGGTGGACTTTGTCATATAATGAGCCCTCTCTTTGCCATTTCCGTTTTCCCCATCCAAATCTTTTTCTTTCTCTTTTTCTCTATTCTCTTTATCCCTTCCACTGCTTCTTCCTGTCCACTGCTTTCCCTTTTGGCCGCATCTGACAGTCTTTGCACTGTGTGGGGAGAATAGAGTCTTTTGTCCAGGTTCTTTCCTTTTCTTTTCTGTTATCTTTTCTCTAATTCTTTTAGTCCTAACCACAGCAGCTCACACTTGTGTCCCTTATAGTTTTAGCACACGCTTTGTTGTAGTTACTTGTTGTTGTAAGGTGCACAGTTGCTGATTGACCTGTGTTTAGGTATGTTTGTTTTTGCAATGAAATCCAAATCTTTTTCTTTCTCTTTTTCTCTATTCTCTTTATCCCTTCCACTGCTTCTTCCTGTCCACTGCTTTCCCTTTTGGCCGCATCTGACAGTCTTTGCACTGTGTGGGGAGAATAGAGTCTTTTGTCCAGTTTTAGCACACGCTTTGTTGTAGTTATTTGTTGTTGTAAGGTGCACAGTTGCTGATTGACCTGTGTTTAGCTTTCCTTTGTGCTAAAACTTCTACAGGTTATAAGCCCAGTTGCCTAAAGCACCTCTCTCAAGAATACTTACAACAAAACCGCTTACTGGACAATAAAACAGCCTTTTCTCTCAGATTTTGGATCATCCTCTTCACATCTCATCTTCTTTCTCTCCAAATCTTTGCTGTTGACTCGACCAAATCATGGCCTCCAATCAGGATTCAAGTAAGGTTATGGTCACCCCTCTCACTGACGAATCCTATGACACCTGGGAACACATTATGCGTCTTCACTTTGAAGTTCTGGATCTTTTTGGCATTGTTTCTGGACAAGTCCCTGCCCCTGTTCCTCACAATGATGGTTCACCTTCAGACGCTGAAATCAAAGCTCAACTTGCTTTATGGATCAAAAATGACACCAGGTGCAGGTATGAAATCATCACCAGACTGGATGATGTTAACAAGAAGCTGGTCAACACTTGCCACACCTCTGATCAAATGTGGTCTGTTCTTGCAAGAAGACACGCCAGCAATAAAGTTGGATCACGGATTTCTCACTTTCTCTCTATGGTTACTCTTTCTCTTTCTGAAGGAGGAGACCCCAAAACTCATGTTGATGCATTCAAAGGCATTAACTTCCATATGATCCGTTCTGGGCTCATCATTCCCCAGGAAATTCTTATTTATCTCTTTTTTGCCACTCTTCCACCCTCCTTCAAACATTGGTGTGGTTTGCTCACCAGATACAGACAGGAAATTGATCACCTGCATCTGGATGATGTTTTATCTTCTTTCCTGGATTACGCTGCTGATGACAAAGTTGTTGATGAATTTCACAATGCTATGTCAAATGTCAATGCTCACTCTGCCTCAGCTAAATCATCAAAATCATCCAAATCCAAGGCACGCAGCAAACTCTCATGTTCTGTTCACAGTCAAAATGTTGGACATGATGACAATCATTGCTTTGTTCAACATCCTGAACTCCGTCCCAAGAAGAACCAAGCCAACTCAGCTGCCCCATCAAAGGACAATTCCAACAAAGCAACTCCTGTTCCCCCTCCTCAGGAAGAACAACCTGATGTCACGGCCAATTGTGCTTTTGTCTTCCCTTCTGATGAAGAATTTCTTTTTACAGCTGTTGCCTGTTTGTCTGAAAAATCAAATTCTGACTGCATTATCAACGCTTCTGCTTCCATGGCTTCTCATTCCTCAAACCTTTCTCCAATTATTGATTCTGGAGCCAGCTGTCATATGTTTAACAACAGAGACAGTTTTATCAGTTTTCAACCTGTCAACATTCGAATTCAACTTGCTGGTATTGGAAAATCAATCTATGCAACTGGAAAAGGAACTGTTGCTGCTTCTGGAGGAATGGAAGGAAAAGTTTTCTTTTCTGATGCTCTTTATGTCCCTGATCTTGGAAGGAATCTCATCTCCCTGGGACGTCTTTGGAGAACTGGTTGTCTTCTCATCCCTGCACCAGTTAATCCTACATCAAACTTCATTATTTCACGTAATGGAAAGAATTATATGGGAGGAGTCATCTCCAATTCATTATTTGAAGTTTCTGTGGTTCCACAAGGCATGTCTCCCCCTAATTCCTCAGCTCTCTATGCAAAAGCTTCAAGTCAGTCTCTAACTCTCTGGCACAACAGATTAGGACATCCCTACGCCCCATATATTCAAAAACTTTTTAATGGAATGGCATCTTGTTGAAATTTCTGCCTCTAATACCTGACCCATTCCTTACTCCAGCTTCTTACCATCGTCTCAAGTCGTTCTCCTTGCTCATATCCTCTTTTCCTGACCTTTTCCGCCGAGGAACTTCAAAGATACGAGCTCCAGCATCAAGAACAACATTTCTTTCCCACCCGGAGTCAATGTATTGATTCTGGACCTCGAGGACGTGTTTCTTTACCTGGAGTGTGAATCTTTTCCCCGGCTGGGAACTTTTTCCTTGGATGTGAACCTGTCTCTTTTTCTGTATTGTAGTTTAATAGTTTTGTCGACGTCGTGTTAGTTTCTATTGTTTTGGATGGTGGACTTTGTCATATAATGAGCCCTCTCTTTGCCATTTCCGTTTTCCCCATCCAAATCTTTTTCTTTCTCTTTTTTTCTATTCTCTTTATCCCTTCCACTGCTTCTTCCTGTCCACTGCTTTCCCTTTTGGCCGCATCTGACAGTCTTTGCACTGTGTGGGGAGAATAGAGTCTTTTGTCCAGGTTCTTTCCTTTTCTTTTCTGTTATCTTTTCTCTAATTCTTTTAGTCCTAACCACAGCAGTTCACACTTGTTTCCCTTATAGTTTTAGCACACGCTTTGTTGTAGTTACTTGTTGTTGTAAGGTGCACAGTTGCTGATTGACCTGTGTTTAGGTATGTTTGTTTTTGCAATGAAATCCAAATCTTTTTCTTTCTCTTTTTTTCTATTCTCTTTATCCCTTCCACTGCTTCTTCCTGTCCACTGCTTTCCCTTTTGGCCGCATCTGACAGTCTTTGCACTGTGTGGGGAGAATAGAGTCTTTTGTCCAGTTTTAGCACACGCTTTGTTGTAGTTACTTGTTGTTGTAAGGTGCACAGTTGCTGATTGACCTGTGTTTAGCTTTCCTTTGTGCTAAAACTTCTTCAGGTTATGGGCCCAGTTGCCTAAAGCACCTCTCTCAAGAATACTTACAACAAAACCGCTTACTGGACAATAAAACAGCCTTTTCTCTCAGATTTTGGATCATCCTCTTCACATCTCATCTTCTTTCTCTCCAAATCTTTGCTGTTGACTCGACCAAATCATGGCCTCCAATCAGGATTCAAGTAAGGTTATGGTCACCCCTCTCACTGACGAATCCTATGACACCTGGGAACACATTATGCGTCTTCACTTTGAAGTTCTGGATCTTTTTGGCATTGTTTCTGGACAAGTCCCTGCCCCTGTTCCTCACAATGATGGTTCACCTTCAGACGCTGAAATCAAAGCTCAACTTGCTTTATGGATCAAAAATGACACCAGGTGCAGGTATGAAATCATCACCAGACTGGATGATGTTAACAAGAAGCTGGTCAACACTTGCCACACCTCTGCTCAAATGTGGTCTGTTCTTGCAAGAAGACACGCCAGCAATAAAGTTGGATCACGGATTTCTCACTTTCTCTCTATGGTTACTCTTTCTCTTTCTGAAGGAGGAGACCCCAAAACTCATGTTGATGCATTCAAAGGCATTAACTTCCATATGATCCGTTCTGGGCTCATCATTCCCCAGGAAATTCTTATTTATCTCTTTTTTGCCACTCTTCCACCCTCCTTCAAACATTGGCGTGGTTTGCTCACCAGAGACAGACAGGAAATTGATCACCTGCATCTGGATGATGTTTTATCTTCTTTCCTGGATTACGCTGCTGATGACAAAGTTGTTGATGAATTTCACAATGCTATGTCAAATGTCAATGCTCACTCTGCCTCAGCTAAATCATCAAAATCATCCAAATCCAAGGCACGCAGCAAACTCTCATGTTCAGTTCACGGTCAAAATGTTGGACATGATGACAATCATTGCTTTGTTCAACATCCTGAACTCCGTCCCAAGAAGAACCAAGCCAACTCAGCTGCCCCATCAAAGGACAATTCCAACAAAGCAACTCCTGTTCCCCCTCCTCAGGAAGAACAACCTGATGTCACGGCCAATTGTGCTTTTGTCTTCCCTTCTGATGAAGAATTTCTTTTTACAGCTGTTGCCTGTTTGTCTGAAAAATCAAATTCTGACTGCATTATCAACGCTTCTGCTTCCATGGCTTCTCATTCCTCAAACCTTTCTCCAATTATTGATTCTGGAGCCAGCTGTCATATGTTTAACAACAGAGACAGTTTTATCAGTTTTCAACCTGTCAACATTCGAATTCAACTTGCTGGTATTGGAAAATCAATCTATGCAACTGGAAAAGGAACTGTTGCTGCTTCTGGAGGAATGGAAGGAAAAGTTTTCTTTTCTGATGCTCTTTATGTCCCTGATCTTGGAAGGAATCTCATCTCCCTGGGACGTCTTTGGAGAACTGGTTGTCTTCTCATCCCTGCACCAGTTAATCCTACATCAAACTTCATTATTTCACGTAATGGAAAGAATTATATGGGAGGAGTCATCTCCAATTCATTATTTGAAGTTTCTGTGGTTCCACAAGGCATGTCTCCCCCTAATTCCTCAGCTCTCTATGCAAAAGCTTCAAGTCAGTCTCTAACTCTCTGGCACAACAGATTAGGACATCCCTACGCCCCATATATTCAAAAACTTTTTAATGGAATGGCATCTGATGTATCTAGTTCTAGTTTGTCTGACTCTGAAATGCATTTTTGTGAACCGTGTGTGTTGGGTAAACAAACCCATGCTTCCTTTCCTGGCCAGTTGCCTGTTGCCAAAAATCCTCTTGAAGTTATCCACACGGATTTATCTGGGAAAATTCAGCCTCCTTCTTTTGATGGTTCTCAGTATTACCTTAAGTTCACTGATCAGGCCACTTCATACCGTCATGTTTACCTTCTTTCCTCAAAAGCCCAAGTATTCAAATATTTCTTGGAATATAAGGCATCTGTAGAGCTGCAATCTGGCTTCAAAATCAAAAAGCTTGTTTGTGACGGTGGTGGTGAGTATATCAACTCTAGTCTGGTCAACTTTCTTAAACAACATGGCATTGCTCTTCAAGTTACGGCTCCTTACACTCCCCAACAAAATCCAATTTCTGAGAGAGGAAACCGTATTACCACTGAAAAATCCAAAACCATGATGTTTCATTCTAATGCACCAATTCACCTATGGTCTGAAGCAGTTAAAACAGCAGTATATCTTGAAAACAGATTACCAACCAAAGCTCTTCAAAACAAATCAACTCCTTTTGAAGCCTGGAATAAATCCAAACCCAGAGTTTCACACCTCAGAGTTTTTGGTTGTGCTTGCTATGCTTTTCTTGATAAACATCTGTTGAAATTTCTGCCTCTAATACCTGACCCATTCCTTACTCCAGCTTCTTACCATCGTCTCAAGTCGTTCTCCTTGCTCATATCCTCTTTTCCTGACCTTTTCCGCCAAGGAACTTCAAAGATACGAGCTCCAGCATCAAGAACAACATTTCTTTCCCACCCGGAGTCAATGTATTGATTCTGGACCTCGAGGACGTGTTTCTTTACCTGGAGTGTGAATCTTTTCCCCGGCTGGGAACTTTTTCCTTGGATGTGAACCTGTCTCTTTTTCTGTATTGTAGTTTAATAGTTTTGTCGACGTCGTGTTAGTTTCTATTGTTTTGGATGGTGGACTTTGTCATATAATGAGCCCTCTCTTTGCCATTTCCGTTTTCCCCATCCAAATCTTTTTCTTTCTCTTTTTCTCTATTCTCTTTATCCCTTCCACTGCTTCTTCCTGTCCACTGCTTTCCCTTTTGGCCGCATCTGACAGTCTTTGCACTGTGTGGGGAGAATAGAGTCTTTTGTCCAGGTTCTTTCCTTTTCTTTTCTGTTATCTTTTCTCTAATTCTTTTAGTCCTAACCACAGCAGCTCACACTTGTGTCCCTTATAGTTTTAGCACACGCTTTGTTGTAGTTACTTGTTGTTGTAAGGTGCACAGTTGCTGATTGACCTGTGTTTAGGTATGTTTGTTTTTGCAATGAAATCCAAATCTTTTTCTTTCTCTTTTTCTCTATTCTCTTTATCCCTTCCACTGCTTCTTCCTGTCCACTGCTTTCCCTTTTGGCCGCATCTGACAGTCTTTGCACTGTGTGGGGAGAATAGAGTCTTTTGTCCAGTTTTAGCACACGCTTTGTTGTAGTTATTTGTTGTTGTAAGGTGCACAGTTGCTGATTGACCTGTGTTTAGCTTTCCTTTGTGCTAAAACTTCTACAGGTTATAAGCCCAGTTGCCTAAAGCACCTCTCTCAAGAATACTTACAACAAAACCGCTTACTGGACAATAAAACAGCCTTTTCTCTCAGATTTTGGATCATCCTCTTCACATCTCATCTTCTTTCTCTCCAAATCTTTGCTGTTGACTCGACCAAATCATGGCCTCCAATCAGGATTCAAGTAAGGTTATGGTCACCCCTCTCACTGACGAATCCTATGACACCTGGGAACACATTATGCGTCTTCACTTTGAAGTTCTGGATCTTTTTGGCATTGTTTCTGGACAAGTCCCTGCCCCTGTTCCTCACAATGATGGTTCACCTTCAGACGCTGAAATCAAAGCTCAACTTGCTTTATGGATCAAAAATGACACCAGGTGCAGGTATGAAATCATCACCAGACTGGATGATGTTAACAAGAAGCTGGTCAACACTTGCCACACCTCTGATCAAATGTGGTCTGTTCTTGCAAGAAGACACGCCAGCAATAAAGTTGGATCACGGATTTCTCACTTTCTCTCTATGGTTACTCTTTCTCTTTCTGAAGGAGGAGACCCCAAAACTCATGTTGATGCATTCAAAGGCATTAACTTCCATATGATCCGTTCTGGGCTCATCATTCCCCAGGAAATTCTTATTTATCTCTTTTTTGCCACTCTTCCACCCTCCTTCAAACATTGGCGTGGTTTGCTCACCAGATACAGACAGGAAATTGATCACCTGCATCTGGATGATGTTTTATCTTCTTTCCTGGATTACGCTGCTGATGACAAAGTTGTTGATGAATTTCACAATGCTATGTCAAATGTCAATGCTCACTCTGCCTCAGCTAAATCATCAAAATCATCCAAATCCAAGGCACGCAGCAAACTCTCATGTTCAGTTCACGGTCAAAATGTTGGACATGATGACAATCATTGCTTTGTTCAACATCCTGAACTCCGTCCCAAGAAGAACCAAGCCAACTCAGCTGCCCCATCAAAGGACAATTCCAACAAAGCAACTCCTGTTCCCCCTCCTCAGGAAGAACAACCTGATGTCACGGCCAATTGTGCTTTTGTCTTCCCTTCTGATGAAGAATTTCTTTTTACAGCTGTTGCCTGTTTGTCTGAAAAATCAAATTCTGACTGCATTATCAACGCTTCTGCTTCCATGGCTTCTCATTCCTCAAACCTTTCTCCAATTATTGATTCTGGAGCCAGCTGTCATATGTTTAACAACAGAGACAGTTTTATCAGTTTTCAACCTGTCAACATTCGAATTCAACTTGCTGGTATTGGAAAATCAATCTATGCAACTGGAAAAGGAACTGTTGCTGCTTCTGGAGGAATGGAAGGAAAAGTTTTCTTTTCTGATGCTCTTTATGTCCCTGATCTTGGAAGGAATCTCATCTCCCTGGGACGTCTTTGGAGAACTGGTTGTCTTCTCATCCCTGCACCAGTTAATCCTACATCAAACTTCATTATTTCACGTAATGGAAAGAATTATATGGGAGGAGTCATCTCCAATTCATTATTTGAAGTTTCTGTGGTTCCACAAGGCATGTCTCCCCCTAATTCCTCAGCTCTCTATGCAAAAGCTTCAAGTCAGTCTCTAACTCTCTGGCACAACAGATTAGGACATCCCTACGCCCCATATATTCAAAAACTTTTTAATGGAATGGCATCTGATGTATCTAGTTCTAGTTTGTCTGACTCTGAAATGCATTTTTGTGAACCGTGTGTGTTGGGTAAACAAACCCATGCTTCCTTTCCTGGCCAGTTGCCTGTTGCCAAAAATCCTCTTGAAGTTATCCACACGGATTTATCTGGGAAAATTCAGCCTCCTTCTTTTGATGGTTCTCAGTATTACCTTAAGTTCACTGATCAGGCCACTTCATACCGTCATGTTTACCTTCTTTCCTCAAAAGCCCAAGTATTCAAATATTTCTTGGAATATAAGGCATCTGTAGAGCTGCAATCTGGCTTCAAAATCAAAAAGCTTGTTTGTGACGGTGGTGGTGAGTATATCAACTCTAGTCTGGTCAACTTTCTTAAACAACATGGCATTGCTCTTCAAGTTACGGCTCCTTACACTCCCCAACAAAATCCAATTTCTGAGAGAGGAAACCGTATTACCACTGAAAAATCCAAAACCATGATGTTTCATTCTAATGCACCAATTCACCTATGGTCTGAAGCAGTTAAAACAGCAGTATATCTTGAAAACAGATTACCAACCAAAGCTCTTCAAAACAAATCAACTCCTTTTGAAGCCTGGAATAAATCCAAACCCAGAGTTTCACACCTCAGAGTTTTTGGTTGTGCTTGCTATGCTTTTCTTGATAAACATCTGTTGAAATTTCTGCCTCTAATACCTGACCCATTCCTTACTCCAGCTTCTTACCATCGTCTCAAGTCGTTCTCCTTGCTCATATCCTCTTTTCCTGACCTTTTCCGCCGAGGAACTTCAAAGATACGAGCTCCAGCATCAAGAACAACATTTCTTTCCCACCCGGAGTCAATGTATTGATTCTGGACCTCGAGGACGTGTTTCTTTACCTGGAGTGTGAATCTTTTCCCCGGCTGGGAACTTTTTCCTTGGATGTGAACCTGTCTCTTTTTCTGTATTGTAGTTTAATAGTTTTGTCGACGTCGTGTTAGTTTCTATTGTTTTGGATGGTGGACTTTGTCATATAATGAGCCCTCTCTTTGCCATTTCCGTTTTCCCCATCCAAATCTTTTTCTTTCTCTTTTTCTCTATTCTCTTTATCCCTTCCACTGCTTCTTCCTGTCCACTGCTTTCCCTTTTGGCCGCATCTGACAGTCTTTGCACTGTGTGGGGAGAATAGAGTCTTTTGTCCAGGTTCTTTCCTTTTCTTTTCTGTTATCTTTTCTCTAATTCTTTTAGTCCTAACCACAGCAGCTCACACTTGTGTCCCTTATAGTTTTAGCACACGCTTTGTTGTAGTTACTTGTTGTTGTAAGGTGCACAGTTGCTGATTGACCTGTGTTTAGGTATGTTTGTTTTTGCAATGAAATCCAAATCTTTTTCTTTCTCTTTTTCTCTATTCTCTTTATCCCTTCCACTGCTTCTTCCTGTCCACTGCTTTCCCTTTTGGCCGCATCTGACAGTCTTTGCACTGTGTGGGGAGAATAGAGTCTTTTGTCCAGTTTTAGCACACGCTTTGTTGTAGTTACTTGTTGTTGTAAGGTGCACAGTTGCTGATTGACCTGTGTTTAGCTTTCCTTTGTGCTAAAACTTCTACAGGTTATGGGCCCAGTTGCCTAAAGCACCTCTCTCAAGAATACTTACAACAAAACCGCTTACTGGACAATAAAACAGCCTTTTCTCTCAGATTTTGGATCATCCTCTTCACATCTCATCTTCTTTCTCTCCAAATCTTTGCTGTTGACTCGACCAAATCATGGCCTCCAATCAGGATTCAAGTAAGGTTATGGTCACCCCTCTCACTGACGAATCCTATGACACCTGGGAACACATTATGCGTCTTCACTTTGAAGTTCTGGATCTTTTTGGCATTGTTTCTGGACAAGTCCCTGCCCCTGTTCCTCACAATGATGGTTCACCTTCAGACGCTGAAATCAAAGCTCAACTTGCTTTATGGATCAAAAATGACACCAGGTGCAGGTATGAAATCATCACCAGACTGGATGATGTTAACAAGAAGCTGGTCAACACTTGCCACACCTCTGATCAAATGTGGTCTGTTCTTGCAAGAAGACACGCCAGCAATAAAGTTGGATCACGGATTTCTCACTTTCTCTCTATGGTTACTCTTTCTCTTTCTGAAGGAGGAGACCCCAAAACTCATGTTGATGCATTCAAAGGCATTAACTTCCATATGATCCGTTCTGGGCTCATCATTCCCCAGGAAATTCTTATTTATCTCTTTTTTGCCACTCTTCCACCCTCCTTCAAACATTGGCGTGGTTTGCTCACCAGAGACAGACAGGAAATTGATCACCTGCATCTGGATGATGTTTTATCTTCTTTCCTGGATTACGCTGCTGATGACAAAGTTGTTGATGAATTTCACAATGCTATGTCAAATGTCAATGCTCACTCTGCCTCAGCTAAATCATCAAAATCATCCAAATCCAAGGCACGCAGCAAACTCTCATGTTCTGTTCACAGTCAAAATGTTGGACATGATGACAATCATTGCTTTGTTCAACATCCTGAACTCCGTCCCAAGAAGAACCAAGCCAACTCAGCTGCCCCATCAAAGGACAATTCCAACAAAGCACCTCCTGTTCCCCCTCCTCAGGAAGAA
This sequence comes from Hemileia vastatrix, assembly GCA_030280995.1. NCBI lineage: Eukaryota > Fungi > Basidiomycota > Pucciniomycetes > Pucciniales > Zaghouaniaceae > Hemileia > Hemileia vastatrix. The sequence continues at coordinate 21,246,782 of JASXTE010000012.1, read as the reverse complement.
CAACCTGATGTCACGGCCAATTGTGCTTTTGTCTTCCCTTCTGATGAAGAATTTCTTTTTACAGCTGTTGCCTGTTTGTCTGAAAAATCAAATTCTGACTGCATTATCAACGCTTCTGCTTCCATGGCTTCTCATTCCTCAAACCTTTCTCCAATTATTGATTCTGGAGCCAGCTGTCATATGTTTAACAACAGAGACAGTTTTATCAGTTTTCAACCTGTCAACATTCGAATTCAACTTGCTGGTATTGGAAAATCAATCTATGCAACTGGAAAAGGAACTGTTGCTGCTTCTGGAGGAATGGAAGGAAAAGTTTTCTTTTCTGATGCTCTTTATGTCCCTGATCTTGAAAGGAATCTCATCTCCCTGGGACGTCTTTGGAGAACTGGTTGTCTTCTCATCCCTGCACCAGTTAATCCTACATCAAACTTCATTATTTCACGTAATGGAAAGAATTATATGGGAGGAGTCATCTCCAATTCATTATTTGAAGTTTCTGTGGTTCCACAAGGCATGTCTCCCCCTAATTCCTCAGCTCTCTATGCAAAAGCTTCAAGTCAGTCTCTAACTCTCTGGCACAACAGATTAGGACATCCCTACGCCCCATATATTCAAAAACTTTTTAATGGAATGGCATCTTGTTGAAATTTCTGCCTCTAATACCTGACCCATTCCTTACTCCAGCTTCTTACCATCGTCTCAAGTCGTTCTCCTTGCTCATATCCTCTTTTCCTGACCTTTTCCGCCGAGGAACTTCAAAGATACGAGCTCCAGCATCAAGAACAACATTTCTTTCCCACCCGGAGTCAATGTATTGATTCTGGACCTTGAGGACGTGTTTCTTTACCTGGAGTGTGAATCTTTTCTGTAGAAGTTTTAGCACAGAGGAAAGCTAAACACAGGTCAATCAGCAACTGTGCACCTTACAACAACAAGTAACTACAACAAAGCGTGTGCTAAAACTGGACAAAAGACTCTATTCTCCCCACACAGTGCAAAGACTGTCAGATGCGGCCAAAAGGGAAAGCAGTGGACAGGAAGAAGCAGTGGAAGGGATAAAGAGAATAGAGAGAAAGAGAAAGAAAAAGATTTGGATTTCATTGCAAAAACAAACATACCTAAACACAGGTCAATCAGCAACTGTGCACCTTACAACAACAAGTAACTACAACAAAGCGTGTGCTAAAACTATAAGGGACACAAGTGTGAGCTGCTGTGGTTAGGACTAAAAGAATCAGAGAAAAGATAACAGAAAAGAAAAGGAAAGAACCTGGACAAAAGACTCTATTCTCCCCACACAGTGCAAAGACTGTCAGATGCGGCCAAAAGGGAAAGCAGTGGACAGGAAGAAGCAGTGGAAGGGATAAAGAGAATAGAGAGAAAGAGAAAGAAAAAGATTTGGATGGGGAAAACGGAAATGGCAAAGAGAGGGCTCATTATATGACAAAGTCCACCATCCAAAACAATAGAAACTAACACGACGTCGACAAAACTACTAAACTACAATACAGAAAAAGAGACAGGTTCACATCCAAGGAAAAAGTTCCCAGCCGGGGAAAAGATTCACACTCCAGGTAAAGAAACACGTCCTCGAGGTCCAGAATCAATACATTGACTCCGGGTGGGAAAGAAATGTTGTTCTTGATGCTGGAGCTCGTATCTTTGAAGTTCCTCGGCGGAAAAGGTCAGGAAAAGAGGATATGAGCAAGGAGAATGACTTGAGACGATGGTAAGAAGCTGGAGTAAGGAATGGGTCAGGTATTAGAGGCAGAAATTTCAACACCCCCCCTTAATACCAGACCCATGAGTTTGAGGAGATAAGACAGCTTGACTTTTCCTAAAGATTTTGTAAGAAGATCAGCCACCATGTGTTCAGTTGAAATGTGTTGAAGCTGAAAATGATTTTTGTTGATGCTTTCAGTAATCCAACAAAGTTGAGTGTCCACATGTTTTGATCTTTGACGGTATCTGAGTGAATCCTTGCATTGTGAAATGGAACTGGCATTGTCAGCAAGGATTAAAGGTGAAGGTGACTTAGGAATATTGAAGGAAGTAAGTAATTTAGTCAGCCAGATTGCTTCACATCCAGCATCCACAATGCCTCTGAACTCAGCTTCAGTACTAGAGATAGTGACGACTTGCTGCTTTTTAGAACTCCAGGAAATAGCTCCTCCATTGAGTATGGCAACATACCCTCCAGTTGAGCGCCTGGTATCAGGATCCCCAGCATAATCAGTGTCAGAGTAAATAAGAGGACAGAGTGATGGATGATTTGGAATTGGGCATTTTCCTCCAAAAGTGAGAGATGATGATGAAGTGGCACGCAGATATCTGAAAGTGTGTTTGACAGCAAGCCAGTGTTTGATACCTGGTTCAATGAGATGTTGAGATAATGCACCAACTGCAAAAGAGAGATCAGGTCTTGTTGCAACAGACAAATAGTTGAGTGCACCAATAGCAGAGCGGTAATTGATTTTCAGAGCATTGAATTCAGCAATTTCTTCACTGGTTGCTTTGACAGGATAATCATTTGGGGATAAGGGAGTGAGACAGGGATTACAGTTGGCCATATTCCAGTTGGACAAAACTTTTTCAGCATAAGAATCTTGTGATAAAGAAAGAGTACGTGCTGTTCTGTTCCTGGTGAGACGCATTCCCAAAATCCAAGTGGCAGGACCAAGATCATCCATCTCAAATTCAGTTTTGATTTTGTCTTTGAACCAAAGAAAATGATTACCAGTAATGACCATATCATCAACATGAAGATAAATGATACAGATTTGTGATTTGTTTCTCCAAACATACACACACTGATCACACTTAAGGGGGGAGAAGTTGAGCTTGCACAAGTAGTCATTTATACGTGAATTCCAGCAAAAGGGAGCTTGTTTGATGCCATAAAGAGGACGCAACAATTGGCAAACTTTACCTTCATTTCCAGCAGTTAGTGTTCCTTCAGGTTGTTCCATATAAACAGTTTCATTTAAGTTTCCCTGGAGAAAAGCTGCCACTACATCCATTTGATGAACATCCCAGTCAAAATAAGCTGCTAAAGAAAGAATGGTCCTGAGAGAAGTGATCCGTCCAGTGGGTGCAAAAGTTTCATGAAAATCTATTCCTAGGATTTGAGAATATCCTTTTGCTACACAACGGGCTTTGAACTTGGAAACACCACCATCAGCATTAGGTTTAACCCTGAAAACCCACCTGCAGCCAATTACATTAGCTTTTTCAGGCCTGGGGACAATTTTCCAAGTGTTACAACGCTGAAGTGCTTGATGTTCATGTTTCACAGCCTCTGCCCATTCTGCTGAATATTTGGAATAGATTGCTTGCTTATAACACTGGGGTTCAGGAATTTCATGAGCTAGCAAGGGAGCTTCTAGAGAGAAAGCAAAGGCATTTGCTGCATATAACCCAAGAGGGTCAGGAGAATCAGAGTAGGAATCATGTTGATAATGATCATAATAAATCTGACGTAAATGTTCAGGAGTGGATGTTTCAGCTGAAGAGTTGTCAGAATAACTGGGGGATTGTGATGAGGGAACATAATCAGGATCTGCTGGATTGTCTGGCTCAATTGATGAATATGATGGATCAGATTGACTGGAACCTTCTTCATCTGGGACATTGGAATGAGGTAATCTTGTTAAGTGGCCAGGTGAAGGACAAGGAGTTGAATTAGAAGGTGTGCCGGACATGTGAAAATCAGAGGAAGAAGAAGAAGAAGGAGAATTATCTTCAGAATGTGAATCAGAAATGTTTCCTGAGGATGGATCATGAGTTGGAGACTCAGAAGGAGATTGAGCTGGAGAAAAGGAAAGTCCAGGTGTTGGAAGTGGTTGACTGTCATGAATTTGATCTGGAATTTGCTTCATCAGTTGTGACCATTGAGGGCGCTTAAATCTGGAGTCAAGAAAGGGGAAGAAATTTTCATTGAAGGCCACAGATTTGGCAATAACAATCTTTTTAAGCTCAAGATCCCAAACACGATAATTTGTTGTTCCAACTTCATATCCAAGCATGACACACTTTCTGGCATTAGCTGAAAACTTTCCAGGACGTTGATGTTTATCAAGAAAAGCATAGCAAGCACAACCAAAAACTCTGAGGTGTGAGACTCTGGGTTTGGATTTATTCCAGGCTTCAAAAGGAGTTGATTTGTTTTGAAGAGCTTTGGTTGGTAATCTGTTTTCAAGATATACTGCTGTTTTAACTGCTTCAGACCATAGGTGAATTGGTGCATTAGAATGAAACATCATGGTTTTGGATTTTTTCAGTGGTAATACGGTTTCCTCTCTCAGAAATTGGATTTTGTTGGGGAGTGTAAGGAGCCGTAACTTGAAGAGCAATGCCATGTTGTTTAAGAAAGTTGACCAGACTAGAGTTGATATACTCACCACCACCGTCACAAACAAGCTTTTTGATTTTGAAGCCAGATTGCAGCTCTACAGATGCCTTGTATTCCAAGAAATATTTGAATACTTGGGCTTTTGAGGAAAGAAGGTAAACATGACGGTATGAAGTGGCCTGATCAGTGAACTTAAGGTAATACTGAGAACCATCAAAAGAAGGAGGTTGAATTTTCCCAGATAAATCCGTGTGGATAACTTCAAGAGGATTTTTGGCAACAGGCAACTGGCCAGGAAAGGAAGCATGGGTTTGTTTACCCAACACACACGGTTCACAAAAATGCATTTCAGAATCAGACAAACTAGAACTAGATACATCAGATGCCATTCCATTAAAAAGTTTTTGAATATATGGGGCGTATGGATGTCCTAATCTGTTGTGCCAGAGAGTTAGAGACTGACTTGAAGCTTTTGCATAAAGAGCTGAGGAATTAGGGGGAGACATGCCTTGTGGAACCACAGAAACTTCAAATAATGAATTGGAGATGACTCCTCCCATATAATTCTTTCCATTACGTGAAATAATGAAGTTTGATGTAGGATTAACTGGTGCAGGGATGAGAAGACAACCAGTTCTCCAAAGACGTCCCAGGGAGATGAGATTCCTTCCAAGATCAGGGACATAAAGAGCATCAGAAAAGAAAACTTTTCCTTCCATTCCTCCAGAAGCAGCAACAGTTCCTTTTCCAGTTGCATAGATTGATTTCCCAATACCAGCAAGTTGAATTCGAATGTTGACAGGTTGAAAGGTGATGAAACTGTCTCTGTTGTTAAACATATGACAGCTGGCCCCAGAATCAATAATTGGAGAAAGGTTTGAGGAATGAGAAGCCATGGAAGCAGAAGCGTTGATAATGCAGTCAGAATTTGATTTTTCAGACAAGCAGGCAACAGCTGTAAAAAGAAATTCTTCATCAGAAGGGAAGACAAAAGCACAATTGGCCGTGACATCAGGTTGTTCTTCCTGAGGAGGGGGAACAGGAGTTGCTTTGTTGGAATTGTCCTTTGATGGGGCAGCTGAGTTGGCTTGGTTCTTCTTGGGACGCAATTCAGGATGTTGAACAAAGCAATGATTGTCATCATGTCCAACATTTTGACCATGAACAGAACATGAGAGTTTGCTGCGTGCCTTGGATTTGGATGATTTTGATGATTTGGCTGAGGCAGAGTGAGCATTGACATTTGACATAGCATTGTGAAATTCATCAACAACTTTGTCATCAGCAGCGTAATCCAGGAAAGAAGATAAAACATCATCCAGATGCAGGTGATCAATTTCCTGTCTGTCTCTGGTGAGCAAACCACGCCAATGTTTGAAGGAAGGTGGAAGAGTGGCAAAAAAGAGATAAATAAGAATTTCCTGGGGAATGATGAGCCCAGAACGGATCATATGGAAGTTAATGCCTTTGAATGCATCAACATGAGTTTTGGGGTCTCCTCCTTCAGAAAGAGAAAGAGTAACCATAGAGAGAAAGTGAGAAATCCGTGATCCAACTTTATTGCTGGCGTGTCTTCTTGCAAGAACAGACCACATTTGAGCAGAGGTGTGGCAAGTGTTGACCAGCTTCTTGTTAACATCATCCAATCTGGTGATGATTTCATACCTGCACCTGGTGTCATTTTTGATCCATAAAGCAAGTTGAGCTTTGATTTCAGCGTCTGAAGGTGAACCATCATTGTGAGGAACAGGGGCAGGGACTTGTCCAGAAACAATGCCAAAAAGATCCAGAACTTCAAAGTGAAGACGCATAATGTGTTCCCAGGTGTCATAGGATTCGTCAGTGAGAGGGGTGACCATAACCTTACTTGAATCCTGATTGGAGGCCATGATTTGGTCGAGTCAACAGCAAAGATTTGGAGAGAAAGAAGATGAGATGTGAAGAGGATGATCCAAAATCTGAGAGAAAAGGCTGTTTTATTGTCCAGTAAGCGGTTTTGTTGTAAGTATTCTTGAGAAAGGTGCTTTAGGCAACTGGGCCCATAACCTGTAGAAGTTTTAGCACAGAGGAAAGCTAAACACAGGTCAATCAGCAACTGTGCACCTTACAACAACAAGTAACTACAACAAAGCGTGTGCTAAAACTGGACAAAAGACTCTATTCTCCCCACACAGTGCAAAGACTGTCAGATGCGGCCAAAAGGGAAAGCAGTGGACAGGAAGAAGCAGTGGAAGGGATAAAGAGAATAGAGAGAAAGAGAAAGAAAAAGATTTGGATTTCATTGCAAAAACAAACATACCTAAACACAGGTCAATCAGCAACTGTGCACCTTACAACAACAAGTAACTACAACAAAGCGTGTGCTAAAACTATAAGGGACACAAGTGTGAGCTGCTGTGGTTAGGACTAAAAGAATCAGAGAAAAGATAACAGAAAAGAAAAGGAAAGAACCTGGACAAAAGACTCTATTCTCCCCACACAGTGCAAAGACTGTCAGATGCGGCCAAAAGGGAAAGCAGTGGACAGGAAGAAGCAGTGGAAGGGATAAAGAGAATAGAGAGAAAGAGAAAGAAAAAGATTTGGATGGGGAAAACGGAAATGGCAAAGAGAGGGCTCATTATATGACAAAGTCCACCATCCAAAACAATAGAAACTAACACGACGTCGACAAAACTACTAAACTACAATACAGAAAAAGAGACAGGTTCACATCCAAGGAAAAAGTTCCCAGCCGGGGAAAAGATTCACACTCCAGGTAAAGAAACACGTCCTCGAGGTCCAGAATCAATACATTGACTCCGGGTGGGAAAGAAATGTTGTTCTTGATGCTGGAGCTCGTATCTTTGAAGTTCCTCGGCGGAAAAGGTCAGGAAAAGAGGATATGAGCAAGGAGAATGACTTGAGACGATGGTAAGAAGCTGGAGTAAGGAATGGGTCAGGTATTAGAGGCAGAAATTTCAACATTTTCCCCGGCTGGGAACTTTTTCCTTGGATGTGAACCTGTCTCTTTTTCTGTATTGTAGTTTAATAGTTTTGTCGACGTCGTGTTAGTTTCTATTGTTTTGGATGGTGGACTTTGTCATATAATGAGCCCTCTCTTTGCCATTTCCGTTTTCCCCATCCAAATCTTTTTCTTTCTCTTTTTTTCTATTCTCTTTATCCCTTCCACTGCTTCTTCCTGTCCACTGCTTTCCCTTTTGGCCGCATCTGACAGTCTTTGCACTGTGTGGGGAGAATAGAGTCTTTTGTCCAGGTTCTTTCCTTTTCTTTTCTGTTATCTTTTCTCTAATTCTTTTAGTCCTAACCACAGCAGCTCACACTTGTGTCCCTTATAGTTTTAGCACACGCTTTGTTGTAGTTACTTGTTGTTGTAAGGTGCACAGTTGCTGATTGACCTGTGTTTAGGTATGTTTGTTTTTGCAATGAAATCCAAATCTTTTTCTTTCTCTTTTTCTCTATTCTCTTTATCCCTTCCACTGCTTCTTCCTGTCCACTGCTTTCCCTTTTGGCCGCATCTGACAGTCTTTGCACTGTGTGGGGAGAATAGAGTCTTTTGTCCAGTTTTAGCACACGCTTTGTTGTAGTTACTTGTTGTTGTAAGGTGCACAGTTGCTGATTGACCTGTGTTTAGCTTTCCTTTGTGCTAAAACTTCTTCAGGTTATGGGCCCAGTTGCCTAAAGCACCTCTCTCAAGAATACTTACAACAAAACCGCTTACTGGACAATAAAACAGCCTTTTCTCTCAGATTTTGGATCATCCTCTTCACATCTCATCTTCTTTCTCTCCAAATCTTTGCTGTTGACTCGACCAAATCATGGCCTCCAATCAGGATTCAAGTAAGGTTATGGTCACCCCTCTCACTGACGAATCCTATGACACCTGGGAACACATTATGCGTCTTCACTTTGAAGTTCTGGATCTTTTTGGCATTGTTTCTGGACAAGTCCCTGCCCCTGTTCCTCACAATGATGGTTCACCTTCAGACGCTGAAATCAAAGCTCAACTTGCTTTATGGATCAAAAATGACACCAGGTGCAGGTATGAAATCATCACCAGACTGGATGATGTTAACAAGAAGCTGGTCAACACTTGCCACACCTCTGCTCAAATGTGGTCTGTTCTTGCAAGAAGACACGCCAGCAATAAAGTTGGATCACGGATTTCTCACTTTCTCTCTATGGTTACTCTTTCTCTTTCTGAAGGAGGAGACCCCAAAACTCATGTTGATGCATTCAAAGGCATTAACTTCCATATGATCCGTTCTGGGCTCATCATTCCCCAGGAAATTCTTATTTATCTCTTTTTTGCCACTCTTCCACCCTCCTTCAAACATTGGCGTGGTTTGCTCACCAGAGACAGACAGGAAATTGATCACCTGCATCTGGATGATGTTTTATCTTCTTTCCTGGATTACGCTGCTGATGACAAAGTTGTTGATGAATTTCACAATGCTATGTCAAATGTCAATGCTCACTCTGCCTCAGCTAAATCATCAAAATCATCCAAATCCAAGGCACGCAGCAAACTCTCATGTTCAGTTCACGGTCAAAATGTTGGACATGATGACAATCATTGCTTTGTTCAACATCCTGAACTCTGTCCCAAGAAGAACCAAGCCAACTCAGCTGCCCCATCAAAGGACAATTCCAACAAAGCAACTCCTGTTCCCCCTCCTCAGGAAGAACAACCTGATGTCACGGCCAATTGTGCTTTTGTCTTCCCTTCTGATGAAGAATTTCTTTTTACAGCTGTTGCCTGTTTGTCTGAAAAATCAAATTCTGACTGCATTATCAACGCTTCTGCTTCCATGGCTTCTCATTCCTCAAACCTTTCTCCAATTATTGATTCTGGAGCCAGCTGTCATATGTTTAACAACAGAGACAGTTTTATCAGTTTTCAACCTGTCAACATTCGAATTCAACTTGCTGGTATTGGAAAATCAATCTATGCAACTGGAAAAGGAACTGTTGCTGCTTCTGGAGGAATGGAAGGAAAAGTTTTCTTTTCTGATGCTCTTTATGTCCCTGATCTTGGAAGGAATCTCATCTCCCTGGGACGTCTTTGGAGAACTGGTTGTCTTCTCATCCCTGCACCAGTTAATCCTACATCAAACTTCATTATTTCACGTAATGGAAAGAATTATATGGTAGGAGTCATCTCCAATTCATTATTTGAAGTTTCTGTGGTTCCACAAGGCATGTCTCCCCCTAATTCCTCAGCTCTCTATGCAAAAGCTTCAAGTCAGTCTCTAACTCTCTGGCACAACAGATTAGGACATCCCTACGCCCCATATATTCAAAAACTTTTTAATGGAATGGCATCTGATGTATCTAGTTCTAGTTTGTCTGACTCTGAAATGCATTTTTGTGAACCGTGTGTGTTGGGTAAACAAACCCATGCTTCCTTTCCTGGCCAGTTGCCTGTTGCCAAAAATCCTCTTGAAGTTATCCACACGGATTTATCTGGGAAAATTCAGCCTCCTTCTTTTGATGGTTCTCAGTATTACCTTAAGTTCACTGATCAGGCCACTTCATACCGTCATGTTTACCTTCTTTCCTCAAAAGCCCAAGTATTCAAATATTTCTTGGAATATAAGGCATCTGTAGAGCTGCAATCTGGCTTCAAAATCAAAAAGCTTGTTTGTGACGGTGGTGGTGAGTATATCAACTCTAGTCTGGTCAACTTTCTTAAACAACATGGCATTGCTCTTCAAGTTACGGCTCCTTACACTCCCCAACAAAATCCAATTTCTGAGAGAGGAAACCGTATTACCACTGAAAAATCCAAAACCATGATGTTTCATTCTAATGCACCAATTCACCTATGGTCTGAAGCAGTTAAAACAGCAGTATATCTTGAAAACAGATTACCAACCAAAGCTCTTCAAAACAAATCAACTCCTTTTGAAGCCTGGAATAAATCCAAACCCAGAGTTTCACACCTCAGAGTTTTTGGTTGTGCTTGCTATGCTTTTCTTGATAAACATCAACGTCCTGGAAAGTTTTCAGCTAATGCCAGAAAGTGTGTCATGCTTGGATATGAAGTTGGAACAACAAATTATCGTGTTTGGGACCTTGAGCTTAAAAAGATTGTTATTGCCAAATCTGTGGCCTTCAATGAAAATTTCTTCCCCTTTCTTGACTCCAGATTTAAGCGCCCTCAATGGTCACAACTGATGAAGCAAATTCCAGATCAAATTCATGACAGTCAACCACTTCCAACACCTGGCCTTTCCTTTTCTCCAGCTCAATCTCCTTCTGAGTCTCCAACTCCTGATCCATCCTCAGGAAACACTTCTGATTCACATTCTGAAGATAATTCTTCTTCTTCTTCCTCTGATTTTCACATGTCAGGCACACCTTCCAATTCAACTCCTTGTCCTTCACCTGGCCACTTAACAAGATTACCTCATTCCAATGTCCCAGATGAAGAAGGTTCCAGTCAATCTGATCCATCATATTCATCAATTGAGCCAGACAATCCAGCAGATCCTGATTATGTTCCCTCATCACAATCCCCCAGTTATTCTGACAACTCTTCAGCTGAAACATCCACTCCTGAACATTTACGTCAGATTTATTATGATCATTATCAACATGATTCCTACTCTGATTCTCCTGATCCTCTTGGGTTATATGCAGCAAATGCCTTTGCTTTCTCTCTAGAAGCTCCCTTGCTAGCTCATGAAATTCCTGAACCCCAGTGTTATAAGCAAGCAATCTATTCCAAATATTCAGCAGAATGGGCAGATGTAGAAGTTTTAGCACAGAGGAAAGCTAAACACAGGTCAATCAGCAACTGTGCACCTTACAACAACAAGTAACTACAACAAAGCGTGTGCTAAAACTGGACAAAAGACTCTATTCTCCCCACACAGTGCAAAGACTGTCAGATGCGGCCAAAAGGGAAAGCAGTGGACAGGAAGAAGCAGTGGAAGGGATAAAGAGAATAGAGAGAAAGAGAAAGAAAAAGATTTGGATTTCATTGCAAAAAACAAACATACCTAAACACAGGTCAATCAGCAACTGTGCACCTTACAACAACAAGTAACTACAACAAAGCGTGTGCTAAAACTATAAGGGACACAAGTGTGAGCTGCTGTGGTTAGGACTAAAAGAATCAGAGAAAAGATAACAGAAAAGAAAAGGAAAGAACCTGGACAAAAGACTCTATTCTCCCCACACAGTGCAAAGACTGTCAGATGCGGCCAAAAGGGAAAGCAGTGGACAGGAAGAAGCAGTGGAAGGGATAAAGAGAATAGAGAGAAAGAGAAAGAAAAAGATTTGGATGGGGAAAACGGAAATGGCAAAGAGAGGGCTCATTATATGACAAAGTCCACCATCCAAAACAATAGAAACTAACACAACGTCGACAAAACTACTAAACTACAATACAGAAAAAGAGACAGGTTCACATCCAAGGAAAAAGTTCCCAGCCGGGGAAAAGATTCACACTCCAGGTAAAGAAACACGTCCTCGAGGTCCAGAATCAATACATTGACTCCGGGTGGGAAAGAAATGTTGTTCTTGATGCTGGAGCTCGTATCTTTGAAGTTCCTCGGCGGAAAAGGTCAGGAAAAGAGGATATGAGCAAGGAGAATGACTTGAGACGATGGTAAGAAGCTGGAGTAAGGAATGGGTCAGGTATTAGAGGCAGAAATTTCAACACCCCCCCTTAATATCAGACCCATGAGTTTGAGGAGATAAGACAGCTTGACTTTTCCCAAAGATTTTGTAAGAAGATCAGCTACCATGTGTTCAGTTGAAATGTGTTGAAGCTGAAAATGATTTTTGTTGATGCTTTCAGTAATCCAACAAAGTTGAGTGTCCACATGTTTTGATCTTTGACGGTATCTGAGTGAATCCTTGCATTGTGAAATGGAACTGGCATTGTCAGCAAGGATTAAAGGTGAAGGTGATTTAGGAATATTGAAGGAAGTAAGTAATTTAGTCAGCCAAATTGCTTCACATCCAGCATCCACAATGCCTCTGAACTCAGCCTCAGTACTAGAGATAGTGACAACTTGCTGCTTTTTAGAACTCCAGGAAATAGCTCCTCCATTGAGTATGGCAACATACCCTCCAGTTGAGCGCCTGGTATCAGGATCCCCAGCATAATCAGTGTCAGAGTAAATAAGAGGACAGAGTGATGGATGATTTGGAATTGGGCATTTTCCTCCAAAAGTGAGAGATGATGATGAAGTGGCACGCAGATATCTGAAAGTGTGTTTGACAGCAAGCCAGTGTTTGATGCCTGGTTCAATGAGATGTTGAGATAATGCACCAACTGCAAAAGAGAGATCAGGTCTTGTTGCAACTGACAAATAGTTGAGTGCACCAATAGCAGAGCGGTAATTGATTTTTAGAGCATTGAATTCAGCAATTTCTTCACTGGTTGCTTTGACAGGATAATCATTTGGGGATAAGGGAGTAAGACAGGGATTGCAGTTGGCCATATTCCAGTTGGACAAAACTTTTTCAGCATAAGAATCTTGTGATAAAGAAAGAGTACGTGCTGTTCTGTTCCTGGTGAGACGCATTCCCAAAATCCAAGTGGCAGGACCAAGATCATCCATCTCAAATTCAGTTTTGATTTTGTCTTTGAACCAAAGAAAATGATTACCAGTAATGACCATATCATCAACATGAAGATAAATGATACAGATTTGTGATTTGTTTCTCCAAACATACACACACTGATCACACTTAAGGGGGGAGAAGTTGAGCTTGCACAAGTAGTCATTTATACGTGAATTCCAGCAAAAGGGAGCTTGTTTGATGCCATAAAGAGGACGCAACAATTGGCAAACTTTGCCTTCATTTCCAGCAGTTAGTGTTCCTTCAGGCTGTTCCATATAAACAGTTTCATTTAAGTTTCCCTGGAGAAAAGCTGCCACTACATCCATTTGATGAACATCCCAGTCAAAATAAGCTGCTAAAGAAAGAATGGTCCTGAGAGAAGTGATCCGTCCAGTGGGTGCAAAAGTTTCATGAAAATCTATTCCTAGGATTTGAGAATATCCTTTTGCTACACAACGGGCTTTGAACTTGGAAACACCACCATCAGCATTAGGTTTAACCCTGAAAACCCACCTGCAGCCAATTACATTAGCTTTTTCAGGCCTGGGGACAATTTTCCAAGTGTTACAACGCTGAAGTGCTTGATGTTCATGTTTCACAGCCTCTGCCCATTCTGCTGAATATTTGGAATAGATTGCTTGCTTATAACACTGGGGTTCAGGAATTTCATGAGCTAGCAAGGGAGCTTCTAGAGAGAAAGCAAAGGCATTTGCTGCATATAACCCAAGAGGATCAGGAGAATCAGAGTAGGAATCATGTTGATAATGATCATAATAAATCTGACGTAAATGTTCAGGAGTGGATGTTTCAGCTGAAGAGTTGTCAGAATAACTGGGGGATTGTGATGAGGGAACATAATCAGGATCTGCTGGATTGTCTGGCTCAATTGATGAATATGATGGATCAGATTGACTGGAACCTTCTTCATCTGGGACATTGGAATGAGGTAATCTTGTTAAGTGGCCAGGTGAAGGACAAGGAGTTGAATTGGAAGGTGTGCCTGACATGTGAAAATCAGAGGAAGAAGAAGAAGAAGGAGAATTATCTTCAGAATGTGAATCAGAAATGTTTCCTGAGGATGGATCAGGAGTTGGAGACTCAGAAGGAGATTGAGCTGGAGAAAAGGAAAGTCCAGGTGTTAGAAGTGGTTGACTGTCATGAATTTGATCTGGAATTTGCTTCATCAGTTGTGACCATTGAGGGCGCTTAAATCTGGAGTCAAGAAAGGGGAAGAAATTTTCATTGAAGGCCACAGATTTGGCAATAACAATCTTTTTAAGCTCAAGATCCCAAACACGATAATTTGTTGTTCCAACTTCATATCCAAGCATGACACACTTTCTGGCATTAGCTGAAAACTTTCCAGGACGTTGATGTTTATCAAGAAAATGTTGAAATTTCTGCCTCTAATACCTGACCCATTCCTTACTCCAGCTTCTTACCATCGTCTCAAGTCATTCTCCTTGCTCATATCCTCTTTTCCTGACCTTTTCCGCCGAGGAACTTCAAAGATACGAGCTCCAGCATCAAGAACAACATTTCTTTCCCACCCGGAGTCAATGTATTGATTCTGGACCTCGAGGACGTGTTTCTTTACCTGGAGTGTGAATCTTTTCCCCGGCTGGGAACTTTTTCCTTGGATGTGAACCTGTCTCTTTTTCTGTATTGTAGTTTAGTAGTTTTGTCGACGTCGTGTTAGTTTCTATTGTTTTGGATGGTGGACTTTGTCATATAATGAGCCCTCTCTTTGCCATTTCCGTTTTCCCCATCCAAATCTTTTTCTTTCTCTTTCTCTCTATTCTCTTTATCCCTTCCACTGCTTCTTCCTGTCCACTGCTTTCCCTTTTGGCCGCATCTGACAGTCTTTGCACTGTGTGGGGAGAATAGAGTCTTTTGTCCAGGTTCTTTCCTTTTCTTTTCTGTTATCTTTTCTCTGATTCTTTTAGTCCTAACCACAGCAGCTCACACTTGTGTCCCTTATAGTTTTAGCACACGCTTTGTTGTAGTTACTTGTTGTTGTAAGGTGCACAGTTGCTGATTGACCTGTGTTTAGGTATGTTTGTTTTTGCAATGAAATCCAAATCTTTTTCTTTCTCTTTCTCTCTATTCTCTTTATCCCTTCCACTGCTTCTTCCTGTCCACTGCTTTCCCTTTTGGCCGCATCTGACAGTCTTTGCACTGTGTGGGGAGAATAGAGTCTTTTGTCCAGTTTTAGCACACGCTTTGTTGTAGTTACTTGTTGTTGTAAGGTGCACAGTTGCTGATTGACCTGTGTTTAGCTTTCCTCTGTGCTAAAACTTCTACAGGTTATGGGCCCAGTTGCCTAAAGCACCTTTCTCAAGAATACTTACAACAAAACCGCTTACTGGACAATAAAACAGCCTTTTCTCTCAGATTTTGGATCATCCTCTTCACATCTCATCTTCTTTCTCTCCAAATCTTTGCTGTTGACTCGACCAAATCATGGCCTCCAATCAGGATTCAAGTAAGGTTATGGTCACCCCTCTTACTGACGAATCCTATGACACCTGGGAACACATTATGCGTCTTCACTTTGAAGTTCTGGATCTTTTTGGCATTGTTTCTGGACAAGTCCCTGCCCCTGTTCCTCACAATGATGGTTCACCTTCAGACGCTGAAATCAAAGCTCAACTTGCTTTATGGATCAAAAATGACACCAGGTGCAGGTATGAAATCATCACCAGATTGGATGATGTTAACAAGAAGCTGGTCAACACTTGCCACACCTCTGCTCAAATGTGGTCTGTTCTTGCAAGAAGACACGCCAGCAATAAAGTTGGATCACGGATTTCTCACTTTCTCTCTATGGTTACTCTTTCTCTTTCTGAAGGAGGAGACCCCAAAACTCATGTTGATGCATTCAAAGGCATTAACTTCCATATGATCCGTTCTGGGCTCATCATTCCCCAGGAAATTCTTATTTATCTCTTTTTTGCCACTCTTCCACCTTCCTTCAAACATTGGCGTGGTTTGCTCACCAGAGACAGACAGGAAATTGATCACCTGCATCTGGATGATGTTTTATCTTCTTTCCTGGATTACGCTGCTGATGACAAAGTTGTTGATGAATTTCACAATGCTATGTCAAATGTCAATGCTCACTCTGCCTCAGCCAAATCATCAAAATCATCCAAATCCAAGGCACGCAGCAAACTCTCATGTTCTGTTCATGGTCAAAATGTTGGACATGATGACAATCATTGCTTTGTTCAACATCCTGAATTGCGTCCCAAGAAGAACCAAGCCAACTCAGCTGCCCCATCAAAGGACAATTCCAACAAAGCAACTCCTGTTCCCCCTCCTCAGGAAGAACAACCTGATGTCACGGCCAATTGTGCTTTTGTCTTCCCTTCTGATGAAGAATTTCTTTTTACAGCTGTTGCCTGCTTGTCTGAAAAATCAAATTCTGACTGCATTATCAACGCTTCTGCTTCCATGGCTTCTCATTCCTCAAACCTTTCTCCAATTATTGATTCTGGGGCCAGCTGTCATATGTTTAACAACAGAGACAGTTTCATCACCTTTCAACCTGTCAACATTCGAATTCAACTTGCTGGTATTGGGAAATCAATCTATGCAACTGGAAAAGGAACTGTTGCTGCTTCTGGAGGAATGGAAGGAAAAGTTTTCTTTTCTGATGCTCTTTATGTCCCTGATCTTGGAAGGAATCTCATCTCCCTGGGACGTCTTTGGAGAACTGGTTGTCTTCTCATCCCTGCACCAGTTAATCCTACATCAAACTTCATTATTTCACGTAATGGAAAGAATTATATGGGAGGAGTCATCTCCAATTCATTATTTGAAGTTTCTGTGGTTCCACAAGGCATGTCTCCCCCTAATTCCTCAGCTCTTTATGCAAAAGCTTCAAGTCAGTCTCTAACTCTCTGGCACAACAGATTAGGACATCCATACGCCCCATATATTCAAAAACTTTTTAATGGAATGGCATCTGATGTATCTAGTTCTAGTTTGTCTGATTCTGAAATGCATTTTTGTGAACCGTGTGTGTTGGGTAAACAAACCCATGCTTCCTTTCCTGGCCAGTTGCCTGTTGCCAAAAATCCTCTTGAAGTTATCCACACGGATTTATCTGGGAAAATTCAACCTCCTTCTTTTGATGGTTCTCAGTATTACCTTAAGTTCACTGATCAGGCCACTTCATACCGTCATGTTTACCTTCTTTCCTCAAAAGCCCAAGTATTCAAATATTTCTTGGAATACAAGGCATCTGTAGAGCTGCAATCTGGCTTCAAAATCAAAAAGCTTGTTTGTGACGGTGGTGGTGAGTATATCAACTCTAGTCTGGTCAACTTTCTTAAACAACATGGCATTGCTCTTCAAGTTACGGCTCCTTACACTCCCCAACAAAATCCAATTTCTGAGAGAGGAAACCGTATTACCACTGAAAAATCCAAAACCATGATGTTTCATTCTAATGCACCAATTCACCTATGGTCTGAAGCAGTTAAAACAGCAGTATATCTTGAAAACAGATTACCAACCAAAGCTCTTCAAAACAAATCAACTCCTTTTGAAGCCTGGAATAAATCCAAACCCAGAGTCTCACACCTCAGAGTTTTTGGTTGTGCTTGCTATGCTTTTCTTGATAAACATCAACGTCCTGGAAAGTTTTCAGCTAATGCCAGAAAGTGTGTCATGCTTGGATATGAAGTTGGAACAACAAATTATCGTGTTTGGGATCTTGAGCTTAAAAAGATTGTTATTGCCAAATCTGTGGCCTTCAATGAAAATTTCTTCCCCTTTCTTGACTCCAGATTTAAGCGCCCTCAATGGTCACAACTGATGAAGCAAATTCCAGATCAAATTCATGACAGTCAACCACTTCCAACACCTGGACTTTCCTTTTCTCCAGCTCAATCTCCTTCTGAGTCTCCAACTCATGATCCATCCTCAGGAAACATTTCTGATTCACATTCTGAAGATAATTCTCCTTCTTCTTCTTCTTCCTCTGATTTTCACATGTCCGGCACACCTTCTAATTCAACTCCTTGTCCTTCACCTGGCCACTTAACAAGATTACCTCATTCCAATGTCCCAGATGAAGAAGGTTCCAGTCAATCTGATCCATCATATTCATCAATTGAGCCAGACAATCCAGCAGATCCTGATTATGTTCCCTCATCACAATCCCCCAGTTATTCTGACAACTCTTCAGCTGAAACATCCACTCCTGAACATTTACGTCAGATTTATTATGATCATTATCAACATGATTCCTACTCTGATTCTCCTGACCCTCTTGGGTTATATGCAGCAAATGCCTTTGCTTTCTCTCTAGAAGCTCCCTTGCTAGCTCATGAAATTCCTGAACCCCAGTGTTATAAGCAAGCAATCTATTCCAAATATTCAGCAGAATGGGCAGAGGCTGTGAAACATGAACATCAAGCACTTCAGCGTTGTAACACTTGGAAAATTGTCCCCAGGCCTGAAAAAGCTAATGTAATTGGCTGCAGGTGGGTTTTCAGGGTTAAACCTAATGCTGATGGTGGTGTTTCCAAGTTCAAAGCCCGTTGTGTAGCAAAAGGATATTCTCAAATCCTAGGAATAGATTTTCATGAAACTTTTGCACCCACTGGACGGATCACTTCTCTCAGGACCATTCTTTCTTTAGCAGCTTATTTTGACTGGGATGTTCATCAAATGGATGTAGTGGCAGCTTTTCTCCAGGGAAACTTAAATGAAACTGTTTATATGGAACAACCTGAAGGAACACTAACTGCTGGAAATGAAGGTAAAGTTTGCCAATTGTTGCGTCCTCTTTATGGCATCAAACAAGCTCCCTTTTGCTGGAATTCACGTATAAATGACTACTTGTGCAAGCTCAACTTCTCCCCCCTTAAGTGTGATCAGTGTGTGTATGTTTGGAGAAACAAATCACAAATCTGTATCATTTATCTTCATGTTGATGATATGGTCATTACTGGTAATCATTTTCTTTGGTTCAAAGACAAAATCAAAACTGAATTTGAGATGGATGATCTTGGTCCTGCCACTTGGATTTTGGGAATGCGTCTCACCAGGAACAGAACAGCACGTACTCTTTCTTTATCACAAGATTCTTATGCTGAAAAAGTTTTGTCCAACTGGAATATGGCCAACTGTAATCCCTGTCTCACTCCCTTATCCCCAAATGATTATCCTGTCAAAGCAACCAGTGAAGAAATTGCTGAATTCAATGCTCTGAAAATCAATTACCGCTCTGCTATTGGTGCACTCAACTATTTGTCTGTTGCAACAAGACCTGATCTCTCTTTTGCAGTTGGTGCATTATCTCAACATCTCATTGAACCAGGTATCAAACACTGGCTTGCTGTCAAACACACTTTCAGATATCTGCGTGCCACTTCATCATCATCTCTCACTTTTGGAGGAAAATGCCCAATTCCAAATCATCCATCACTCTGTCCTCTTATTTACTCTGACACTGATTATGCTGGGGATCCTGATACCAGGCGCTCAACTGGAGGGTATGTTGCCATACTCAATGGAGGAGCTATTTCCTGGAGTTCTAAAAAGCAGCAAGTCGTCACTATCTCTAGTACTGAAGCTGAGTTCAGAGGCATTGTGGATGCTGGATGTGAAGCAATCTGGCTGACTAAATTACTTACTTCCTTCAATATTCCTAAGTCACCTTCACCTTTAATCCTTGCTGACAATGCCAGTTCCATTTCACAATGCAAGGATTCACTCAGATACCGTCAAAGATCAAAACATGTGGACACTCAACTTTGTTGGATTACTGAAAGCATCAACAAAAATCATTTTCAGCTTCAACACATTTCAACTGAACACATGGTGGCTGATCTTCTTACAAAATCTTTAGGAAAAGTCAAGCTGTCTTATCTCCTCAAACTCATGGGTCTGGTATTAAGGGGGGGTGTTGAAATTTCTGCCTCTAATACCTGACCCATTCCTTACTCCAGCTTCTTACCATCGTCTCAAGTCATTCTCCTTGCTCATATCCTCTTTTCCTGACCTTTTCCGCCGAGGAACTTCAAAGATACGAGCTCCAGCATCAAGAACAACATTTCTTTCCCACCCGGAGTCAATGTATTGATTCTGGACCTCGAGGACGTGTTTCTTTACCTGGAGTGTGAATCTTTTCCCCGGCTGGGAACTTTTTCCTTGGATGTGAACCTGTCTCTTTTTCTGTATTGTAGTTTAGTAGTTTTGTCGACGTCGTGTTAGTTTCTATTGTTTTGGATGGTGGACTTTGTCATATAATGAGCCCTCTCTTTGCCATTTCCGTTTTCCCCATCCAAATCTTTTTCTTTCTCTTTCTCTCTATTCTCTTTATCCCTTCCACTGCTTCTTCCTGTCCACTGCTTTCCCTTTTGGCTGCATCTGACAGTCTTTGCACTGTGTGGGGAGAATAGAGTCTTTTGTCCAGGTTCTTTCCTTTTCTTTTCTGTTATCTTTTCTCTGATTCTTTTAGTCCTAACCACAGCAGCTCACACTTGTGTCCCTTATAGTTTTAGCACACGCTTTGTTGTAGTTACTTGTTGTTGTAAGGTGCACAGTTGCTGATTGACCTGTGTTTAGGTATGTTTGTTTTTGCAATGAAATCCAAATCTTTTTCTTTCTCTTTCTCTCTATTCTCTTTATCCCTTCCACTGCTTCTTCCTGTCCACTGCTTTCCCTTTTGGCCGCATCTGACAGTCTTTGCACTGTGTGGGGAGAATAGAGTCTTTTGTCCAGTTTTAGCACACGCTTTGTTGTAGTTACTTGTTGTTGTAAGGTGCACAGTTGCTGATTGACCTGTGTTTAGCTTTCCTCTGTGCTAAAACTTCTACAGGAGTTGCTTTGTTGGAATTGTCCTTTGATGGGGCAGCTGAGTTGGCTTGGTTCTTCTTGGGACGCAGTTCAGGATGTTGAACAAAGCAATGATTGTCATCATGTCCAACATTTTGACCATGAACAGAACATGAGAGTTTGCTGCGTGCCTTGGATTTGGATGATTTTGATGATTTGGCTGAGGCAGAGTGAGCATTGACATTTGACATAGCATTGTGAAATTCATCCACAACTTTGTCATCAGCAGCGTAATCCAGGAAAGAAGATAAAACATCATCCAGATGCAGGTGATCAATTTCCTGTCTGTCTCTGGTGAGCAAACCACGCCAATGTTTGAAGGAGGGTGGAAGAGTGGCAAAGAAGAGATAAATGAGAATTTCCTGGGGAATGATGAGCCCAGAGCGGATCATATGGAAGTTAATGCCTTTGAATGCATCAACATGAGTTTTGGGGTCTCCTCCTTCAGAAAGAGAAAGAGTAACCATAGAGAGAAAGTGAGAAATCCGTGATCCAACTTTATTGCTGGCGTGTCTTCTTGCAAGAACTGACCACATTTGAGCAGAGGTGTGGCAAGTATTGACCAGCTTCTTGTTAACATCATCCAATCTGGTAATGATTTCATACCTGCACCTGGTGTCATTTTTGATCCATAGAGCAAGTTGAGCTTTGATTTCAGCGTCTGAAGGTGAACCATCATTGTGAGGAACAGGGGCAGGAACATGTCCAGAAACAATGCCAAAAAGATCCAGAACTTCAAAGTGAAGACGCATAATGTGTTCCCAAGTGTCATAGGATTCGTCAGTGAGAGGGGTGACCATAACCTTACTTGAATCCTGATTGGAGGCCATGATTTGGTCGAGTCAACAGCAAAGATTTGGAGAGAAAGAAGATGAGATGTGAAGAGGATGATCCAAAATCTGAGAGAAAAGGCTGTTTTATTGTCCAGTAAGCGGTTTTGTTGTAAGTATTCTTGAGAGAGGTGCTTTAGGCAACTGGGCCCATAACCTGTAGAAGTTTTAGCACAGAGGAAAGCTAAACACAGGTCAATCAGCAACTGTGCACCTTACAACAACAAGTAACTACAACAAAGCGTGTGCTAAAACTGGACAAAAGACTCTATTCTCCCCACACAGTGCAAAGACTGTCAGATGCGGCCAAAAGGGAAAGCAGTGGACAGGAAGAAGCAGTGGAAGGGATAAAGAGAATAGAGAGAAAGAGAAAGAAAAAGATTTGGATTTCATTGCAAAAAACAAACATACCTAAACACAGGTCAATCAGCAACTGTGCACCTTACAACAACAAGTAACTACAACAAAGCGTGTGCTAAAACTATAAGGGACACAAGTGTGAGCTGCTGTGGTTAGGACTAAAAGAATCAGAGAAAAGATAACAGAAAAGAAAAGGAAAGAACCTGGACAAAAGACTCTATTCTCCCCACACAGTGCAAAGACTGTCAGATGCGGCCAAAAGGGAAAGCAGTGGACAGGAAGAAGCAGTGGAAGGGATAAAGAGAATAGAGAGAAAGAGAAAGAAAAAGATTTGGATGGGGAAAACGGAAATGGCAAAGAGAGGGCTCATTATATGACAAAGTCCACCATCCAAAACAATAGAAACTAACACAACGTCGACAAAACTACTAAACTACAATACAGAAAAAGAGACAGGTTCACATCCAAGGAAAAAGTTCCCAGCCGGGGAAAAGATTCACACTCCAGGTAAAGAAACACGTCCTCGAGGTCCAGAATCAATACATTGACTCCGGGTGGGAAAGAAATGTTGTTCTTGATGCTGGAGCTCGTATCTTTGAAGTTCCTCGGCGGAAAAGGTCAGGAAAAGAGGATATGAGCAAGGAGAATGACTTGAGACGATGGTAAGAAGCTGGAGTAAGGAATGGGTCAGGTATTAGAGGCAGAAATTTCAACAGCAGAGGCTGTGAAACATGAACATCAAGCACTTCAGCGTTGTAACACTTGGAAAATTGTTCCCAGGCCTGAAAAAGCTAATGTAATTGGCTGCAGGTGGGTTTTCAGGGTTAAACCTAATGCTGATGGTGGTGTTTCCAAGTTCAAGGCCCGTTGTGTAGCAAAAGGATATTCTCAAATCCTAGGAATAGATTTTCATGAAACTTTTGCACCCACTGGACGGATCACTTCTCTCAGGACCATTCTTTCTTTAGCAGCTTATTTTGACTGGGATGTTCATCAAATGGATGTAGTGGCAGCTTTTCTCCAGGGAAACTTAAATGAAACTGTTTATATGGAACAGCCTGAAGGAACATTAACTGCTGGAAATGAAGGTAAAGTTTGCCAATTGTTGCGCCCTCTTTATGGCATCAAACAAGCTCCCTTTTGCTGGAATTCACGTATAAATGACTACTTGTGCAAGCTCAACTTCTCCCCCCTTAAGTGTGATCAGTGTGTGTATGTTTGGAGAAACAAATCACAAATCTGTATCATTTATCTTCATGTTGATGATATGGTCATTACTGGTAATCATTTTCTTTGGTTCAAAGACAAAATCAAAACTGAATTTGAGATGGATGATCTTGGTCCTGCCACTTGGATTTTGGGAATGCGTCTCACCAGGAACAGAACAGCACGTACTCTTTCTTTATCACAAGATTCTTATGCTGAAAAAGTTTTGTCCAACTGGAATATGGCCAACTGCAATCCCTGTCTTACTCCCTTATCCCCAAATGATTATCCTGTCAAAGCAACCAGTGAAGAAATTGCTGAATTCAATGCTCTAAAAATCAATTACCGCTCTGCTATTGGTGCACTCAACTATTTGTCAGTTGCAACAAGACCTGATCTCTCTTTTGCAGTTGGTGCATTATCTCAACATCTCATTGAACCAGGTATCAAACACTGGCTTGCTGTCAAACACACTTTCAGATATCTGCGTGCCACTTCATCATCATCTCTCACTTTTGGAGGAAAATGCCCAATTCCAAATCATCCATCACTCTGTCCTCTTATTTACTCTGACACTGATTATGCTGGGGATCCTGATACCAGGCGCTCAACTGGAGGGTATGTTGCCATACTCAATGGAGGAGCTATTTCCTGGAGTTCTAAAAAGCAGCAAGTTGTCACTATCTCTAGTACTGAGGCTGAGTTTAGAGGCATTGTGGATGCTGGATGTGAAGCAATTTGGCTGACTAAATTACTTACTTCCTTCAATATTCCTAAATCACCTTCACCTTTAATCCTTGCTGACAATGCCAGTTCCATTTCACAATGCAAGGATTCACTCAGATACCGTCAAAGATCAAAACATGTGGACACTCAACTTTGTTGGATTACTGAAAGCATCAACAAAAATCATTTTCAGCTTCAACACATTTCAACTGAACACATGGTAGCTGATCTTCTTACAAAATCTTTGGGAAAAGTCAAGCTGTCTTATCTCCTCAAACTCATGGGTCTGATATTAAGGGGGGGTGTTGAAATTTCTGCCTCTAATACCTGACCCATTCCTTACTCCAGCTTCTTACCATCGTCTCAAGTCGTTCTCCTTGCTCATATCCTCTTTTCCTGACCTTTTCCGCCGAGGAACTTCAAAGATACGAGCTCCAGCATCAAGAACAACATTTCTTTCCCACCCGGAGTCAATGTATTGATTCTGGACCTCGAGGACGTGTTTCTTTACCTGGAGTGTGAATCTTTTCCCCGGCTGGGAACTTTTTCCTTGGATGTGAACCTGTCTCTTTTTCTGTATTGTAGTTTAATAGTTTTGTCGACGTCGTGTTAGTTTCTATTGTTTTGGATGGTGGACTTTATCATATAATGAGCCCTCTCTTTGCCATTTCCGTTTTCCCCATCCAAATCTTTTTCTTTCTCTTTTTCTCTATTCTCTTTATCCCTTCCACTGCTTCTTCCTGTCCACTGCTTTCCCTTTTGGCCGCATCTGACAGTCTTTGCACTGTGTGGGGAGAATAGAGTCTTTTGTCCAGTTTTAGCACACGCTTTGTTGTAGTTACTTGTTGTTGTAAGGTGCACAGTTGCTGATTGACCTGTGTTTAGGTATGTTTGTTTTTGCAATGAAATCCAAATCTTTTTCTTTCTCTTTTTCTCTATTCTCTTTATCCCTTCCACTGCTTCTTCCTGTCCACTGCTTTCCCTTTTGGCCGCATCTGACAGTCTTTGCACTGTGTGGGGAGAATAGAGTCTTTTGTCCAGTTTTAGCACACGCTTTGTTGTAGTTACTTGTTGTTGTAAGGTGCACAGTTGCTGATTGACCTGTGTTTAGCTTTCTTTTGTGCTAAAACTTCTACATATGGCAATGAAAAAAAGTTTTTGGATAAAAAACTTCACTAGAAGTAGTTTTACATAGCCAAATTTTCTACCTAGATTTCATCCAAACCACAGGTGCACAAGTTTTTATCTTTGCAAAAAAGTCAATTTAGTACAATTTATCCCTGATGGCTCTCATTCGCTTCAACACCTCTACTGGCCTTTGAAAGTAGGAATATTACTTGGATTTCTTTTTTCATATTTGATCCCTTTAACTTAATTTTTTATTCCTAATATTGCTTTTGGATACCAATTAATAATTTTTAAAATAAACTATTTTCATATTTCTATACATTTATTTAATAATATTATAAATGGCATAACATCACCTGGTATGCATTTGGCACATGAGTTTTTTCTATACTTATAAAATTAATAATATAATGGCAACCAAAAATTAATCAAATGATATTAATGAGTGAAGAACAAATCTAAAATACCAGTAGACATGTTTGTAAGAAATACTAGATGAACTGAAGAAAAATTCTACCCTAGGTACTCTCCATCATAAAAGTGTCCAGCACAAGTTTGGCCAAACTTGTGCTGGACACTTATGGTCAGGTGCAGTCAGATGGGAGCAATTCTCTCTATGGAAATGAAGATAAATTTTTGATATAAAATTACACTAGAAGTAGTTTGATATGGCAAAATTTTCATGCTGAAGTTTTGGTAAAGCTCAAGTGGATTTTTTTTTATTTTTACAAAAAAGAAAATTTAGTGCAAGTTGAGCCCTGATTGTGCTAATTTAATTCAACATCTCTTTTTTCTGTTTATGGCAGGAATTTAACTTGGATTTTAATTTTCATCTTTGATTTCTTTTATTTTACTTTATTCCTCTCATATTGCTTTTGAATAGAAGTTTATTTTTTGTAAAATAAATCATTTTCATATTTTTTTACCTTTATTTAATAATATTATAAAAGGTGTAACATCACCCAGTATTCATTTGGCACACAATTTTTTGCTATACTGATAATATTAATAATATAATGGTGACAAAAAATTAATCAATTGATAAATATGAGTGAGGCACAAAGATTTAATAACAGTGGAAATGTTTATAAGAAATTTCAGATGATTAAAAATGACTTGCACCCTGGCTATTCTTCATGATAAAAGTGTCCAGCACAAGTTTGGCCAAACTTGTGCTGGACACTTTTGGTTGCATGCCGTCAGACGCAATCAATTCTTTTTAAGGAAATGAGACTGAATTATCACTCCATCATTGCACTGAAAGTAGTTTTATATAGACAAATTGTCCCCTGAAAGTTTGTCCAAACCAAAGGTAGACAATTTTTTCCTTTGGTAAAAAGTAAATTTGATCCATGTTAATCTATGATGGTGCCCATTTTTTCTGAAGCCTCTACTTGCTCATGATAGCAGAAATTATACTTAATATCTTTATTTCATGTTTGATCTCTTTAATTTTAATCTTACCCTTTTATTTATCCTGTTGAAATTTCTGCCTCTAATACCTGACCCATTCCTTACTCCAGCTTCTTACCATCGTCTCAAGTCATTCTCCTTGCTCATATCCTCTTTTCCTGACCTTTTCCGCCGAGGAACTTCAAAGATACGAGCTCCAGCATCAAGAACAACATTTCTTTCCCACCCGGAGTCAATGTATTGATTCTGGACCTCGAGGACGTGTTTCTTTACCTGGAGTGTGAATCTTTTCCCCGGCTGGGAACTTTTTCCTTGGATGTGAACCTGTCTCTTTTTCTGTATTGTAGTTTAATAGTTTTGTCGACGTCGTGTTAGTTTCTATTGTTTTGGATGGTGGACTTTGTCATATAATGAGCCCTCTCTTTGCCATTTCCGTTTTCCCCATCCAAATCTTTTTCTTTCTCTTTCTCTCTATTCTCTTTATCCCTTCCACTGCTTCTTCCTGTCCACTGCTTTCCCTTTTGGCCGCATCTGACAGTCTTTGCACTGTGTGGGGAGAATAGAGTCTTTTGTCCAGGTTCTTTCCTTTTCTTTTCTGTTATCTTTTCTCTGATTCTTTTAGTCCTAACCACAGCAGCTCACACTTGTGTCCCTTATAGTTTTAGCACACGCTTTGTTGTAGTTACTTGTTGTTGTAAGGTGCACAGTTGCTGATTGACCTGTGTTTAGGTATGTTTGTTTTTGCAATGAAATCCAAATCTTTTTCTTTCTCTTTCTCTCTATTCTCTTTATCCCTTCCACTGCTTCTTCCTGTCCACTGCTTTCCCTTTTGGCCGCATCTGACAGTCTTTGCACTGTGTGGGGAGAATAGAGTCTTTTGTCCAGTTTTAGCACACGCTTTGTTGTAGTTACTTGTTGTTGTAAGGTGCACAGTTGCTGATTGACCTGTGTTTAGCTTTCCTCTGTGCTAAAACTTCTACATATCCTTTAGCTTTTAAATATCAATTTTATTTTGGCAAAAATGATAACTTTCACATTTTTTTACATTTATTATATTATATTATTAAAGTTGTAAATCATCCAGTGTACATTCATTACACATGTTTTTGCTATACTAAAAACATTAATAATATAATGGTGACTAAAAAATAATCAAATAATAAATATGGATGACACAGAAACATCAAATACCCATAGACATTTTTAAAATGAATATAAGATTAATTGAAGAAGACTTCACCCTAGCTACTCTCCATCATAAAAGTGTCCAGTGAAGAAGTTTTAGCACAGAGGAAAGCTAAACACAGGTTAATCAGCAACTGTGCACCTTACAACAACTAGTAACTACAACAAAGTGTGTGCTAAAACTATAAGGGACACAAGTGTGAGTTGCTGTGGTTAGGACTAAGAGAATTAGAGAAAAGATAACAGAAAAGAAAAGGAAAGAACCTGGACAAAAGACTCTATTCTCCCCACACAGTGCAAAGACTGTCAGATGCGGCCAAAAGGGAAAGCAGTGGACAGGAAGAAGCAGTGGAAGGGATAAAGAGAATAGAGAGAAAGAGAAAGAAAAAGATTTGGATGGGGAAAACGGAAATGGCAAAGAGAGGGCTCATTATATGACAAAGTCCACCATCCAAAACAATAGAAACTAACACGACGTTGACAAAACTACTAAACTACAATACAGAAAAAGAGACAGGTTCACATGCAAGGAAAAAGTTCTCAGCCGGGGAAAAGATTCACACTCCAGGTAAAGAAACATGTCCTCGAGGTCCAGAATCAATACATTGACTCCGGGTGGGAAAGAAATGTTGTTCTTGATGCTGGAGCTCGTATCTTTGAAGTTCCTCGGCGGAAAAGGTCAGGAAAAGAGGATATGAGTAAGGAGAATGACTTGAGACAATGGTAAGAAGCTGGAGTAAGAAATGGGTCAGGTATTAGAGGCAGAAATTTCAACACCCCCCCTTAATACCAGACCCATGAGTTTGAGGAGATAAGACAGCTTGATTTTTCCCAATCATTTTGTGAGAAGATCAGCCACCATGTGTTCAGTTGAAATGTGTTGAAGCTGAAAATGATTTTTGTTGATGCTTTCAGTAATCCAACAAAGTTGAGTGTCCACATGTTTTGATCTTTGACGGTATCTGAGTGAATCCTTGCATTGTGAAATGGAACTGGCATTGTCAGCAAGGATTAAAGGTGAAGGTGATTTAGGAATATTGAAGGAAGTAAGTAATTTAGTCAGCCAGATTGCTTCACAACCAGCATCCACAATGCCTCTGAACTCAGCCTCAGTACTAGAGATAGTGACAACTTTCTGCTTTTTAGAACTCCAGGAAATAGCTCCTCCATTGAGTATGGCAACATACCCTCCAGTTGAGCGCCTGGTATCAGGATCCCCAGCATAATCAGTGTCAGAGTAAATAAGAGGACAGAGTGATGGATGATTTGGAATTGAGCATTTTCTGAAGAAGTTTTAGCACAGAGGAAAGCTAAACACAGGTTAATCAGCAACTGTGCACCTTACAACAACAAGTAACTACAACAAAGTGTGTGCTAAAACTGGACAAAAGACTCTATTCTCCCCACACAGTGCAAAGACTGTCAGATGCGGCCAAAAGGGAAAGCAGTGGACAGGAAGAAGCAGTGGAAGGGATAAAGAGAATAGAGAGAAAGAGAAAGAAAAAGATTTGGATGGGGAAATCGGAAATGGCAAAGAGAGGGCTCATTATATGACAAAGTCCACCATCCAAAACAATAGAAACTAACACGACGTCGACAAAACTACTAAACTACAATACAGAAAAAGAGACAGGTTCACATCCAAGGAAAAAGTTCTCAGCCGGGGAAAAGATTCACACTCCAGGTAAAGAAACACGTCCTCGAGGTCCAGAATCAATACATTGACTCGGGGTGGGAAAGAAATGTTGTTCTTGATGCTGGAGCTTGAATCTTTGAAGTTCCTCGGCGGAAAAGGTCAGGAAAAGAGTCTATGAGCAAGGAGAATGACTTGAGACAATGGTAAGAAGCTGGAGTAAGGAATTGGTCAGGTATTAGAGGCAGAAATTTCAACATTTCAAAGATTGAAAACCAAATTTACTCTTTTTTAAAGATAAGATCATATTGATTTCATCAATTTTTTGGAAAACTGTATTCAAGTGAATCAAATGTTCATCAAAAGTTTTAGAAAAAACAATAATATCATCAATATAAACCATGAGACAACCTTCAATAATTTCTTGATGGAAAGTGTTATCTATGACTTTCTGGAAAACTGAAGGAGCATTTTTAGGGCCAAATGGCATCCTAACATACTTATATATTCACATATGAGTAGCAATAAGCAAAAAATTTTGTGAATTTTTCTCAACTGGAACTTGATGATAACCTTTATTACCATCGAGACAACTAATAAATTTTGCACCTTGCAAGGTAGCATGTATTGAATTAATTCTGGGTGAAGGATAAATATCATCAACAGTATAAGTATTTAAAGCTCTGTAATCTCCACATAATCTAGTTTTATCTTTTTCATAAGAAATCAAGACTGGGGAGATGACACAATATTTGGGGGTGACATCCACTTTCTCAATGATATTCATTTTTAATAATGTTTCAATATTATCTTCAATATCTTTTATTTTTGATGGAGAAGCAGGATATGGTTTTTTCTTAAGGGTATGAGGAATATCACTCAAATTACAGGATAAGGTAATTTTCATCTCTTCCTGAACAATTCCCAAGACATGAGAACCATGAGCAAAAGCCATAGGGAAAGAGGTAATAGAGGCAACAATAGAATCCTTTTGTTCATTAGTCAAATGATCACCAAAAGAAGCTGTATTTATTTCATGTAATAAATCATCCATTTCACTTGTTGTTCTACCTTTACACTGGATCAGTGAGTTACAAGATTTCAATAAATGCCCAGAAGTTCTAGGAGAGGAAATTTTGAATTTCCTTTTCCCATTCATTCCTAAGGTAAAGCAATTATTTGCTGGGTCCATTTTCACACCAAACATGGTTAAAATATCATTTCCTATAATAAACCAATTGCTCAAATTATCATTTTTCATGACAAAAAACTCATAAATAGCTCTGAAAAAACCACCATTATATTTGAAAAATACAGAGGTTTTGTATTTGCCAATAGGAAATAAGGTAGAACCATATCCTCTCCATTTTTCAGAAGTTATAGGCAATAATTTACTCAAATATTCCTTATCCACTGAAGCCAAAGCTTTTTCAGATACTACACTTCCTCCAGCACCAGAATCAAGAACTACATCAACATTTTTACCATTAATGATAACAGGTGCCTTTAAAGGGGATATAGGAATAGAATTTTTAGTAATATCTTTAATTATCTCAGCATTTTCTACTGAAGATAAATTCAATACACAATCCTCAGATATATTATTTAAATAATGGACATCATGTTCCAACATTAAAACATCTTTAACAGATTCATTGTCATAGGAGATATTACTAACACATTCACTGGAAGAATTATTGACATCAAGTTCAACTTCATCAGTGTCTTCATTTTGTTCAACAAGATGAATTTTCTTGTCACAAACATGACCCTTCTGCCACGGTTTGTTACATTTATAACAAGTATTTGTTGCATATTTTTTAGGTGCAACTGGGGCAGAGGGTTTACCAGATTTTTCTGGGAGCTTTATAGAAGGCTTATTCTGATCATTATAAGATTTACCAAGGTAATTCTTTGGTTCATATCTATGGTTGAGCAGTACTTCATTACAGATATTAATGAAAGAAGAATTTTCCCTTACATGCTCAGTTCTAGCAACAATCAAATCCCTAAGAGAATTTGGTAATTTATACAAGATTTTATCTCTCCAAATATCATAATCCATCTTTGGATCAATTGCTCTAAGGATTTTTGTTATTTTCATCAGAAAAACAATGGGCTTTTCAACAGAGGAGGATACATATCTAGTATTCTCATACAGTCTCTGTTGAGCCAACCTGAATTTTGAACCACCAAACTGATTCTCAATCAAGGATTTCCAATAATTCCATGTATAATGATTGTTATCTAAAAGAACAGATTCATACCACATTAAGGCTACATTGGAAAATAAAGAAATTAGCTTAGAAACAATTTCCTCATTAGGTAGTTTATAAGATCTCTTTAAATTATCAATTCTTTGGATAAAGTGTTGCCAATCAGAGGAAGAATCACCATCAAAGGTAGGATATTGGTCTAAATTAGGCCAATTTTTCTGACTACTGGGATGGTCCACTTTTTGGTTTGAATTATTCATTATTAATAATTCCTGAAGTTTAGCCAGGTGTTCAGAAATTTCATTATTTACAGAAACAGCTGGTGCATGACCATCACAAGATTTTTTGCTAGTAGCAAAAGATTTTACAGACTCATTGTCAGTTTGTTTAATGGTTGAAATATGAGGAAGAAAGGATGAACTTTGCTAAGGTTTTTTCCCTTTATTTTTATGCAGCTTATTTACAGAAATCTCATTTAATTCATTATTGATGGTTAAGGTTGAGAACTTTTCCTGCAGGTCAGACACATAATTTCTTATTCTTGGAATTTCAGACATCTGGTCATTTACTTTTGCAAGAGATAGAACATTTCTGTCCTCAGAAACTGAGTGTTTGGTACTTAGTGCATGGAAATCATTTTTTAGCTTTTTAAACTCATTTTGCAGAGATTTTATTTCATTCTTGAATAAATAATTTTCCTCAATAAGGGGTTTCAATTCACTCAAGGTCTTATGTAGACTGATATTTCTATCTGAGATAGCTCTATGGTCACTTCTTATTTGTTTTTGTTGACTAAGAACAATATTCAAGGTTTCTTTGATTTTTAAATAAGCTGTATCTTGTACAGAAGAACTCACTTTACATTGCAAGTGTAAATTATTTAATCTATCATTTTCATGGATTAACACATCTCTCACATGTTTGTCTTTCATAATATTAAAATCAAGGGTATCTTTTAATATTTCTTCAGAAGTTTTTTCAATTAAGGTATAGATTTCAGGGGGAACAGAATCATTTTTAATTGCCAGAGAAGGATTAATTAAAGATGTAGAGGTTAAATGTAAAGGTTCATCAAATGACAATTTGCTAATTACATCAATAGGGCTACTAGTTACAGGAAGCTGTCTTTTAACAGGTTTAACTGTTCTTTCACCATGTTCAATAATATTACCTGCAGAAGAAGATTTATTAGAAAACATACCCAAGTGACTATCAACCAAATTACTAACCATGGCAGAGGAGGAAGCTTCTCCTGGGACTGGGTTTAGGATTGTGCTTGGGCCTTCTTTCTCCTGCCTTGTTGGTAGGGATGAGGAGGTGGATGGAAATTGGGTGTTCTGGATGGGCCAGGCTGATGATGAGGAGGGTGTTGCACATTCTGTTGGTAGTGACTCATTAGATAATCCCATTTCCATTTCTCTACTTCCATAGTATTTGTATTTTGGATCGTTGAGCTGGGTGGCTGTGAAGGTTGAGCCTGAAACTGAGGCTGATTGGGAGGCAACTGAGGAGGGGCCTGGGCCTGATTCTGGTTCCTGAGTTCTTGAACCTGATCCCACAAGGTGTCTAATTTTGCTTTGTATGTCATATTTTCTGTCTTCAACTCTTTTATATGACTGGACAGGTTGCTGATTTGTTGTGGCAGAGGAAGCTTTTTTATTTTGAAGCCTTTTGGAAGACCTTCTTGAGGTACTAGAGGCTTTACTTCCTTCTGTGGTGCTGGGGGAAGGGGGTTTGGTTTGTTTACATTTCCTGTCATTTCCACATCCTGAAGTATGTGAATTTTTTGTGTTAGCATAAGATTTTTTATGTCCAACTTTAGAAGAACTTACAGTGTCAGCATCATAGTCAATTTCAATTTCATCCACTTGCATGTTATCCATTTTGTCAGCCAAATTGTTGGACATACTAGTGGGAAGATTTTAATTTACTTCTTATTTTTAAAAAATAACAAAAGTTAGTTAATAATTGCTCCAAATAATATAAAAAAAATCTTATTAATTAAATTATAGAAAAAAAAATTTTCAATATAAAGTAATAATTATAAAAAATTAATTTTTTTTTAAAAAAAAAATGGATTGCAAGGTTAAATTGGGAATAAACAATCAAGTTAATTCAACCAATTAATTACCAATATTAAATATGGCAATATATTTGGGACTAAGCACAAAGTACTTTTAAGTCAACGAAAATTAACAATAATTAATAATATAAAAAAAATTAAATTAATAATTCAATTTGTATTAATAAAAAATGTCAATTCTTCTAGGACTAAGAGGATTTAACACTCTATAATGGTCAACTAGGAAAAAAAAATTTAACAAGTGAACACTTACACTCAGTGAATCAGCAATTAAGCCACAATCACTGTTATTGCAGTAAAAATATATTAATATGAGTGAGAGGTGCAAAGGTGAACTTACTATAGTGATCGAAAAATCACTTCAAAATAATATAAGAATTAATATAATATAAACCTAAGAGATCGAACCCAAGTTCGAAACACAGTCGCGGCAAAAGTTTTGTTTTTGCTAGGTGATCCGTGCGTTTTGTCGTTTGCCGCCAGGCTCAAACGTCGTCGTCGTTTGGAAAGGTCCCCAGTTGTCGGTCAGTTGTCTAGAAGAAGGTAAGGAAAAGAGGAGAAAAGAAGGAGGACAAGGGAAAAAATAAAAGAAATAAACTGTAATAGAGTATTTAATTTATTTAAAAGGAAAACAACGGCGAGTAACTTGAGAGATGACAAAAACTTAGGCTTTATTAATAATAATATTATTTAAGGTAAGGGTTCTGCGCGGCAAACACTTTAATTACTATCAGACTTAAAGCAACCTTTAAATTGTTATATAGAATTTTAATTAGAATTGTATTACTAATAAAAAGAATATAAACGTAATAAAATTGTATTTAATTTGTTGAGTGTATAATAAGTGATGAGGCTACAGGGGATTATCCAAGGCCCTTTTATAGGCAATGGGTCCTCTGAAGTGCCACTATATTTGTTAATACAATAATTAGAATAGAATAAAACAAGTATATTAAAGAGTAAATGAAACATAACAATGTAGAGAAAAATATGAAACAAATAATTAAAACCCCAATTAAGAATCCAATTTTCCCGCCATTAATTCCCAAATCAGTAAGTAAAAATAGTGAATAACTAAACAAGACTGGAACATAGGAACTATGAGAAAAATAATTCCAAACAGATGGTACAGTCTGATTTAAGGATATTTTAAGTGAAACAAAAAATACTTTGACGCAACAAAACATGTAATTAATCTCAATTTAGTATAAATTAATTAATTGGTTTTTCCTGACACAATTAAGGGTCAAAAGAAGCGTCATTAATTATTGTTTAGTATTATATGAAAGGTATTATTTAATATATAAATTCGAATAATTAATTTAATTATATTATAAGTCAATTTTACACTTATAATTATAATATATGTTCTTCAATTAATTAAATGTAAATTTATAATTATTAAATACATAAAAATGTGTCATTATTTGTAGAATATATTATATTATGTTCAATTTAAATGTATATAAAAATTTATATAACCAATAAAATTAATATAACACTTGTATATAATAAAATACTTATATAATTTTATTATGCAATAAAATATCAATTTATATTCATTAAATACAATTCTTACCCACTCTTTCAGGTTTTATAAGTTACATATCATTTACTGGACTCCTGGAATAGCCTGGCTGACAGAAAGGGTGTTGAATTTGATGGTGTGCCAGACATGTGAGGTTCAGAGGGGAAGAATGAGGAAGCCATTTCTGAATTGGAATCATCAGGATTGTTCTCTGAAGAAGGAAGAGGAGTGTGAGATCTGGATGATTAGGAGGAAGGAGGATAAATGGGAACACCTGGAGTTAAAAAGGATTTAGTATTGCAGGGAGTCTCAGGAACTTGTTTTAGAAGTTGTGACCATTGAAAATGCTTGGAACCTTTAGGAAACAAAAGGAAAAAAGAATTCATTAAATGCCACAGATTTGGCAATAACTACTTTCTTGAGTTCCAAGTCACAAACACAATAATTTGTTGTTCCTTCCTCATATCCTAACATGGCACACCTTCTGACATTGGCTGAAAACTTTCCAAGACGCTGAAGTTTATCAAGAAAAGCATAACATATACAACCAAAGACTTTGAGATGTGAAACTCAAGGTTTGGATTTATTCCAGGCTTCAAAGAAAGTTGATTTATTAGAAAGAGCTCTGGTTGGAAATCTGTTTTCAAGATAAACTGCTGTTTTGACTGCTTCAGACCAAAGTTCAATTGGAACATTTGAGTGAAACATCATTGTCTTGGATTTTTCAGTGGTGATACAGTTTCCTCTCTCAGAAATTGGGTTTTGTTGAGGAGTTTAAGGAGCTGTAACTTGAAGGGAAATGCCATGTTGTTTAAGAAAGTTGGTAAGACCAGCATTGATATATTCACCACCACCATCACAAACTAACATTTTGATCTTAAAACCAGTTTGCAACTCAACTGATGCCTTATATTCTAGAAAATACTTAAATACTTGGGCTTTGGAAGAAATGAGGTAAACATGGCGGTATGAAGTGGCCTGATCCGTAAATTTAAGGTAATATTGTGAACCATCAAAGGAAGGAGGCTGAAGTTTTCCAGATAAATCTGTGTTTACAACTTCAAAAGGGTTTTTGGCAAAAGGCAAATGACCAGGAAAGGAAGCATGGGTTTGTTTACCCAAAACACACGGTTCACAAAAATTTAATTCAGAGTCAGACAAACTAGAGCTAGATACATCAGATGCCAATCCATTTAAGACTTTTTGAATGTATGGGACGTGAGGATGTCCTAGTCTGTTGTGCCAAAGAGTTAGAGATTGTGTTGAGGGTTTGGCTGTAAGGGCTGAGGAGGTAGTGAGAGACATGCCTTTTGGAACAACAGAAACTTCAAACAAAGAATTGGAGATAACACCTCCCATGTAATTCTTCCCATTGTGTGAAATGATGAAGTTGGAGATTGGATTAATAGGAGCAGGGATAAGAAGACAACCAGTTTTCCACAAACATCCAAGAGAAATAAGATTTCTGCCTAGATCAGGAACATACAAGGCATCAGTGAAATAAACTTTTCCTTCAAGGCCTCCTGACGCAGAAAATGTTCCTTGACCTGTGGAAACAATGGATTTGCCTACTTCAGAAAGTTGGATTCGAACATTAGTGGGCTGAAAGGTGATGAAACTGTCTCTGTTGTTAAACATATGACATCTGGCGTCAGAATCAATGATTGGAGGAAGATTGGAGTGAGCAGCCATAGATGCAGAAACATTGGTTATGACAATGGGTTTCTCTTTGCTAGGAGGATGGGCAACAGCTCCAAAGAGAAAATGTTCATCAGCAGGAAAAACCCAGGCAGAATTGGCAGAGGGAACAGATGGTTCTTCTTTTGGAGTGTCTGTTTCAGGTTTAACAGTGTTGTCCTTGGAAGAAGAGGAAGAAGCAGTTTTGGCTTGGTTTTTATTGGGAGGACAGAGTTCAGGGTGTTGAGCAAAGCAGTGATTGTCATCATGTCCAACATTTTGGCCATGAACAGAGCAGGAGAGTTTGCTGCGTGCCTTGGATTTGGATGATTTTGAAGGCTTGTGAGATGCAGAGTGAGAATCGGTAGTTGACATAAAATAGTGAAAATCATCAACTACTTTTTCATCAGAAGCATAATCCAGAAAAGAAGATAAAACATCATCTAGGTGCATATTATCAATTTCTTGCCTATCTCTGGTAAGAAGACCACACCAATGTTTTAAGGAAGGAGGGAGAGTAGCAAAGAAAAGATAAATAAGGACTTCCTGGGCAATGATGAGCCCAGAACGGATCATATAAAAGTTAATCCCTTTGAAGGCGTCCACATGAGCTTTTTAATCTCCTCCTTCAGGGAGAGATAGAGTGACCATGGATAAGAAATGAGAAATTCTTGATCCAACTTGATTACTGGCATGCCTGTGTGCCAATGCTGTCGACATGGAGCAAGCGGTGGGGCATGTATGCACCAGCTTCTTGTTTGCTTCATCAACTCTGGTAATAATTTTATACTTACATCTGGTGTTATTTCCAATCCATAGTGCAAGTTCAGCTTTGGTTTCAGAGTCTGCAAGGGATCCATCATTAGAGGGGAGAGGAGCAGGAAATTTTCCAGAGACAAAGCCAAAAAGGTCCAGAACTTCAAATTGAAGGCCCATGGTGCTTTCCCAAGTTTCATATGAATCATCAGTAAGAAGAGGAATCATTGATCTACTGGAATCCTGATTGGAGGCCATGATTACGTTGAGTCAACAGCAAGAGATTTGGAGAATGAGGAATGTGAAGGGAGAAGTGATCCAAAATCTGAGAGGAAGGCTGTTTTATTGTTCAGTAAGGGGTTTTGTTGTAAATATACTTGAAGGAGGTGCTTTAGGAAACTTGTCCCATAGCCTATAGAAGTTTTAGCACAGGGGAAGGCTAAACACAGGTCAATCAGCAACTGTGCACCTTACAAAAACAAGTAACTACAACAAAGCGTGTGCCAAAACTGAACAAAAGACTCTATTCTCCCCACACAGTTCAATGACTGTCAGAAGCAGCCAAAGGGGAAGCAGGGGACAGGAAGAAGAAATTGAGGGAGGAAAGAGAATAGAGAGAAAAATATTTGGATTGATTGCAAGAATAAAACATACCTAAACACAGGTCAATCAGCAACTGTGCACCTTACAACAACAAGTAACTACAACAAAGCGTGTGCTAAAACTATAAGGGACATAATTGTGAGCTTCTGTGGTTAGGATGAACAATATTAGTGGAAATGAAAACAGAAAAGAAAAGGAAAGAACCTGAACAAAAGACTCTATCCTCCCCAACAGTAAAATGACTGTCAGAAGCAGCCAAAGGGGAAGCAGGGGACAGGAAGAAGAAATGGAGGGAGCAAAGAGAATAGAGAGAAAAAGATTTGGATGGGGAAAATGGAAACAGCAAGCAGAGGCTTGATTATATGACAAAGTCCATCATCCAAAACAACAGAAAACTACTTGACGTCAACAGAAACTACTCAATTACAATACAGAAACAAGAGAAAACAGTCAAGGGAGCAATTCCCACACAATGACAGTTTGACATTTCAAGTTCAAAAAACATGTCATCGAGGTCCAGATCAAGGAATATGACTCCAGGTGGGAAAGAAAAGTTGTCCTTGACATTTGAGCTTTTATCTCAATAATTTCTCCGCCAAAATGAGCAGAAAAAGACAATATGAGCTTGGAGAATGAGGAGAAAGAGAAGGAAAAGAGCTGGAGAAGATATGGGTCAGGTATTAGATGCAGAAATTTCTACATATATGTCTTCCAGGCTACTAGAGGTACCCAGTAAAATAATTAATTATTTCCTGGGATGAAGCTGCACCTTTTTATTTTTCTATTATTATTAATTTTATTTAATTTACTTTAAGTTTACATGTAATAAATTAAATAGTTACAAAGAAGTAAATTTAGTAGAAATTTAAAATTAATATTAATTGTCTTATATATTTTATTTTTATTTTTCTAACACCGTTCTTAAATGACAGTTTAAAGAAATGAAAATTAAAATATTAAACTACAATATTAAAATAAGAAAAGTTATTTTTATTTGCAATATAATTTATAATGACAATAAATAGGTACAAAAAATCAAAATACTTATTTAAAAATAACAAGTGCCGGAATTTTTAAATAAATAAATTTCTTTTGAAATATACAGTAAATTGAATATTCTAAAATATTTTTATAGAAAAATTCTATAATTTGAAATTTTCTTTCTTCTGGAAATTTCTTTCCCTTTCTCGTACACTTGTATTTAAAAATTTTTACACTGTCACTTGTCTCTCCTTTGCCTATATAAGGCCTCCCTTTTTGGTTGCTTTTGGGCATTCACTACTTACTTATTATTTTATTAAAACATTACTAAAAAAATACTTATTACTATCATTTATTTTTTTTAGTATTTACTGCCATGCAGTTCTAAATCATCAATTATAATAATATTTATAAAAATTTTTACCTCTTTAATTTGAGTAAATAAAATAGAAGATAAATTATATGTACTTTGACTTTGAGACCCCAAAACTCACCTATCACTGCCGTTGGACCTCTGTTAAAATCTTCTAGACCAAAAGGAACCCCCGATAGTATATGTCAATATTAATTATAACTTATTTGATTTATTTTATGTTTCTGTAAATGTCAAAGTAAAATAAAATATTTGATTTAATATTTAGTATTTATATAGTTTATTTTTTTTACTTTCAGCTGTCATGAGGACATTTCCAAGGAGTAAAAAATTAACAAAATAATAATAATAAAATGAATAAAAAATTATAATTATATATTTAATTCATTTTACTTATTCATTAGTTAAAATTATTATAAGTAATTTATAAAGTAAGTATAACTGTAGCTCTACTCTAGTCAATAATTAATTATTTACTGGGTAAGTCTAGTAACCTGGCTGACACTCCCTCACTCAAAAATAAAAATAATAATAAATGATACAATATTTTATTTTTATTTTTCTATAGTAGAGTAGAAAGGTTAGATATCTTTTTCCCAGGAATCCAAGAATCATATTCAGAAGATTTATTCCTGATTCTCAATAAGCATCCAGTGCCTTTTTCAGAGGTGAAAATTCTTTCATTTAGAATCTTATCAATTACTGATGTTTTAGTGATTTAATTAAGGGTTTTATTTGGTCTTCCCTTCTTTCTTGGAAATAAATAGCCATTGGATGTGTAAGGTTTCAAAAGAGATACTGGAAAAACAGGATGTTTCCTGTCTCAACTGCATTATCACCAAACATTTTTCTGCCAAAAAATGGACCTACAAATGGGTCTTTTAATTTTTTATTAACTTGTAAATTGAAGTGGACTGTAGAAATCAGTTCTTCATCACTCTACTTAAAAGTGTATTCTTTATGGGATTTGTCCCACCTCTTCTTCTCATATTCAAAAGATTTTCCAATACATTTTTGAGCATGATTTCTGCAAATCTGTTGCATTTGAAGAAAAAATTTAACACCAGGATGTAAATTCAACTTAGATACTTTATTATTGAGAATTTGGGCAGGGGTATTTGGAACATATACAAGCCAGAGCTCAAAAGGCTTTCTCTGAGTAACAGAATGAAAAGTGCTATAATAAGCAAATTCCAAACCAGAAAGTAAGGTGACCCAATCATGAGTGAACCTGTCATTTTCTTTGTACTGAAGGCCAAAGGCACAATATCTTCTTATCATGTCCTCTAAAGTCTGAATCATCCTTTGAGCTAATCCATCACTTTGTGGGTGATGAGTGTTGAAATTTCTGCCTCTAATACCTGACCCATTCCTTACTCCAGCTTCTTACCATTGTCTCAAGTCATACTCCTTGCTCATAACCTCTTTTCCTGACCTTTTCCGCCGAGGAACTTCAAAGATACGAGCTCCAGCATCAAGAACAACATTTCTTTCCCACCCGGAGTCAATGTATTGATTCTGGACCTCAAGGACGTGTTTCTTTACCTGGAGTGTGAATCTTTTCCCCGGCTGAGAACTTTTTCCTTGGATTTGAACCTGTCACTTTTTATGTATTGTAGTTTAGTAGTTTTGTCGACGTCTTGTTAGTTTCTATTGTTTTGGATGGTGGACTTTGTCATATAATGAG
The DNA here is from genome assembly GCA_030280995.1 of Hemileia vastatrix. Classification (NCBI taxonomy): domain Eukaryota; kingdom Fungi; phylum Basidiomycota; class Pucciniomycetes; order Pucciniales; family Zaghouaniaceae; genus Hemileia; species Hemileia vastatrix. Next base: position 21,205,612 of record JASXTE010000012.1, on the reverse strand, counting down.
CCCTCTCTTTGCCATTTCCGATTTCCCCATCCAAATCTTTTTCTTTCTCTTTCTCTCTATTCTCTTTATCCCTTCCACTGCTTCTTCCTGTCCACTGCTTTCCCTTTTGGCCGCATCTGACAGTCTTTGCACTGTGTGGGGAGAATAGAGTCTTTTTTCCAGGTTCTTTCCTTTTCTTTTCTGTTATCTTTTCTCTAATTCTTTTAGTCTTAACCACAGCAGCTCACACTTGTGTCCCTTATAGTTTTAGCACACGCTTTGTTGTAGTTACTTGTTGTTGTAAGGTGCACAGTTGCTGATTAACCTGTGTTTAGATATGTTTACTTTTGCAATGAAATCCAAATCTTTTTCTTTCTCTTTCTCTCTATTCTCTTTATCCCTTCCACTGCTTCTTCCTGTCCACTGCTTTCCCTTTTGGCCACATCTGACAGTCTTTGAACTGTGTGGGGAGAATAGAGTCTTTTGTCCAGTTTTAGCACATGCTTTGTTGTAGTTACATGTTTTTGTAAGGTGCACAGTTGCTGATTAACCTGTGTTTAGCTTTCCTCTGTGCTAAAACTTCTTCAGGTTATGGGCCCAGTTGCCTAAAGCACCTCTCTCAAGAATACTTACAACAAAACCACTTACTGGACAATAAAACAGCCTTTTCTCTCAGATTTTGGATCATCCTCTTCACATCTCATCTTCTTTCTCTCCAAATCTTTGCTGTTGACTCGACCAAATCATGGCCTTTAATCAGGATTCAAGTATGGTTATGGTCACCCCTCTTACTGACAAATCCTATGACACCTGGGAACACATTATCGTCTTCACTTTGAAGTTCTGGATTTTTTTGGCATTGTTACTGGACAAGTTCCTGCCCCTGTTCCTCACAATTATGGTTCACCTTCAGACGCTGAAATCAAAGCTCAACTTGCTTTATGGATCAAAAATGACCCCAGGTGCAAGTATGAAATCATCACCAGACTGGATAATTTTAACAAGAAGCTGGTCAACACTTGCCACACCTCTGCTCAAATGTGGTCAGTTCTTGCAAGAAGAAACGCCAGCAATAAAGTTGGATCACGGATTTCTCACTTTCTCTCTATGGTTACTCTTTCTCTTTCTGAAGGAGGAGACCCCAGAACTCATGTTGATGCTTTCAAAGGCATTAACTTCCATATGATCCGCTCTGGGCTCATCATTCCCCAGGAAATTCTTATTTATCTCTTTTTTGCCACTCTTCCACCCTCCTACAAACATTGGAGTGGTTTGCTCACCAGAGACAGACCGGAAATTGATCACCTGCATCTGGATGATGTTTTATCTTCTTTCCTGGATTACACTGCTGATGACAAAGTTGTTGATGAATTTCACAATGCTATGTCAAATGTTAATGCTCATTCTGCCTCAGCCAAATCATTAAAGTCATCCAAATCAAAGGCACGCAGGAAAATTCTCATGTTATGTCCATGGTCAAAATGTTGGACATGATGATAATCATTGCTTTGTTCAACATCCTGAACTCCGTCCCAAGAAGAAACAAGCCAACTCAGCTGCCCCATCAAAGGACAATTTCAACAAAGCAACTCCTGTTCCCCCTCCTCAGGAAGAACAACCTGATGCCACGGCCAATTGTGCTTTTGTCTTCCCTTCTGATGAATAATTTCTTTTTACAGCTGTTGCCTGCTTGTCTGAAAAATCAAATTCTGACTGCATTATCAACGCTTCAGCTTCCATGGCTTCTCATTCCTCAAACCTTTCTCCAATTATTGATTCTGGGGCCAGATGTCATATGTTTAACAACAGAGACAGTTTTATCAGTTTTCAACCTGTCAACATTCGAATTCAACTTGCTGGTATTGGGAAATCAATCTATGCAACTGGAAAAGGAACTGTTGCTGCTTCTGGAGTAATGGAAGGAAAAGTTTTCTTTTCTGATGCTCTTTATGTCCCTGATCTTGGAAGGAATCTCATCTCCCTGGGACGTCTCTGGAGAACTGGTTGTCTTCTCATCCCTGCACCTGTTAATCCTACATCAAACTTCATTATTTCACGTAATGGAAAGAATTATATGGGAGGAGTCATCTCCAATTCATTATTTGAAGTTTCTGTGGTTCCACAAGGCATGTCTCCCCCTAATTCCTCAGCTCTCTATGCAAAAGCTTCAAGTCAGTCTCTAACTCTCTGGCACAACAGATTAGGACATCCCTACGCCCCATATATTCAAAAACTTTTTAATGGAATGACATCTGATGTATCTGGTTCTAGTTTTTCTGATTCTGAAATGCATTTTTGTGAACCGTGTGTGTTGGGTAAACAAACCCATGCTTCCTTTCCTGGCCAGTTGCCTGTTGCCAAAATTCCTCTTGAAGTTATCCACACGGATTTATCTGGGAAAATTCAGCCTCCTTCTTTTGATGGTTCTCAGTATTACCTTAAGTTCACTGATCAGGCCACTTCATACCGTCATGTTTACCTTCTTTCCTCAAAAGCCCAAGTATTCAAATATTTCTTGGAATATAAGGCATCTGTGGAGCTGCAATCTGGCTTCAAAATCAAAAAGCTTGTTTGTGACGGTGGTGGTGAGTACATCAACTCTAGTCTAGTCAACTTTCTTAAACAAAATGGCATTGCTCTTCAAGTTACGGCTCCTTACACTCCCCAACAAAATCCAATTTCTGAAAGAGGAAACCGTATTACCACTGAAAAATCCAAAACCATGATGTTTCATTCTAATGCACCAATTCACCTATGATCTGAAGCAGTCAAAACAGCAGTATATCTTGAAAACAGATTACCAACCAAAGCTCTTCACAATAAGTCAACTCCTTTTGAAGCCTGGAATAAATCCAAACCCAGAGTTTCACACCTCAGAGTTTTTGGTTGTGCTTGCTATGCCTTCCTTGATAAACATCAACGTCCTGGAAAGTTTTCAGCTAATGCCAGAAAGTGTGTCATGCTTGGATATGAAGTTGGAACAACAAATTATCGTGTTTGGGACCTTGAGCTTAAAAAGATTGTTATTGCCAAATCTGTGGCCTTCAATGAAAATTTCTTCCCCTTTCTTGAATCCAGATTTAAGCGCCCTCAATGGTCACAACTGATGAAGCAAATTCCAGATCAAATTCATGACAGTCAACCACTTCCAACACCTGGCCTTTCCTTTTCTCCAGCTCAATCTCCTTCCGAGTCTCCAATTCCTGATCAATTCTCAGGAAACATCTCTGATTCACATTCTGAAGATAATTCTGCTTCTTCTTCTTCATCCTCTGATTTTCACATGTCAGGCACACCTTCCAATTCAACCCCTTGTCCTTCACCTGGCCACTTAACAAGATTACCTCATTCCAATGTCCCAGATGAAGAAGGTTCCAGTCAATCTGATCCATCATATTCATCAATTGAGCCAGACAATCCAGCAGATCCTGATTATGTTCCCTCATCACAATCCCCCAGTTATTCTGACAACTGTAGAAGTTTTAGCACAGAGGAAAGCTAAACACAGGTCAATCAGCAACTGTGCACCTTACAACAACAAGTAACTACAACAAAGCGTGTGCTAAAACTGGACAAAAGACTCTATTCTCCCCACACAGTGCAAAGACTGTCAGATGCGGCCAAAAGGGAAAGCAGTGGACAGGAAGAAGCAGTGGAAGGGATAAAGAGAATAGAGAGAAAGAGAAAGAAAAAGATTTGGATGTCATTGCAAAAACAAACATACCTAAACACAGGTCAATCAGCAACTGTGCACCTTACAACAACAAGTAACTACAACAAAGCGTGTGCTAAAACTATAAGGGACACAAGTGTGAGCTGCTGTGGTTAGGACTAAAAGAATCAGAGAAAAGATAACAGAAAAGAAAAGGAAAGAACCTGGACAAAAGACTCTATTCTCCCCACACAGTGCAAAGACTGTCAGATGCGGCCAAAAGGGAAAGCAGTGGACAGGAAGAAGCAGTGGAAGGGATAAAGAGAATAGAGAGAAAGAGAAAGAAAAAGATTTGGATGGGGAAAACGGAAATGGCAAAGAGAGGGCTCATTATATGACAAAGTCCACCATCCAAAACAATAGAAACTAACACGACGTCGACAAAACTACTAAACTACAATACAGAAAAAGAGACAGGTTCACATCCAAGGAAAAAGTTCCCAGCCGGGGAAAAGATTCACACTCCAGGTAAAGAAACACGTCCTCGAGGTCCAGAATCAATACATTGACTCCGGGTGGGAAAGAAATGTTGTTCTTGATGCTGGAGCTCGTATCTTTGAAGTTCCTCGGCGGAAAAGGTCAGGAAAAGAGGATATGAGCAAGGAGAATGACTTGAGACGATGGTAAGAAGCTGGAGTAAGGAATGGGTCAGGTATTAGAGGCAGAAATTTCAACACCCCCCCTTAATACCAGACCCATGAGTTTGAGGAGATAAGACAGCTTGACTTTTCCTAAAGATTTTGTAAGAAGATCAGCCACCATGTGTTCAGTTGAAATGTGTTGAAGCTGAAAATGATTTTTGTTGATGCTTTCAGTAATCCAACAAAGTTGAGTGTCCACATGTTTTGATCTTTGACGGTATCTGAGTGAATCCTTGCATTGTGAAATGGAACTGGCATTGTCAGCAAGGATTAAAGGTGAAGGTGACTTAGGAATATTGAAGGAAGTAAGTAATTTAGTCAGCCAGATTGCTTCACATCCAGCATCCACAATGCCTCTGAACTCAGCTTCAGTACTAGAGATAGTGACGACTTGCTGCTTTTTAGAACTCCAGGAAATAGCTCCTCCATTGAGTATGGCAACATACCCTCCAGTTGAGCGCCTGGTATCAGGATCCCCAGCATAATCAGTGTCAGAGTAAATAAGAGGACAGAGTGATGGATGATTTGGAATTGGGCATTTTCCTCCAAAAGTGAGAGATGATGATGAAGTGGCACGCAGATATCTGAAAGTGTGTTTGACAGCAAGCCAGTGTTTGATACCTGGTTCAATGAGATGTTGAGATAATGCACCAACTGCAAAAGAGAGATCAGGTCTTGTTGCAACAGACAAATAGTTGAGTGCACCAATAGCAGAGCGGTAATTGATTTTCAGAGCATTGAATTCAGCAATTTCTTCACTGGTTGCTTTGACAGGATAATCATTTGGGGATAAGGGAGTGAGACAGGGATTACAGTTGGCCATATTCCAGTTGGACAAAACTTTTTCAGCATAAGAATCTTGTGATAAAGAAAGAGTACGTGCTGTTCTGTTCCTGGTGAGACGCATTCCCAAAATCCAAGTGGCAGGACCAAGATCATCCATCTCAAATTCAGTTTTGATTTTGTCTTTGAACCAAAGAAAATGATTACCAGTAATGACCATATCATCAACATGAAGATAAATGATACAGATTTGTGATTTGTTTCTCCAAACATACACACACTGATCACACTTAAGGGGGGAGAAGTTGAGCTTGCACAAGTAGTCATTTATACGTGAATTCCAGCAAAAGGGAGCTTGTTTGATGCCATAAAGAGGACGCAACAATTGGCAAACTTTACCTTCATTTCCAGCAGTTAGTGTTCCTTCAGGTTGTTCCATATAAACAGTTTCATTTAAGTTTCCCTGGAGAAAAGCTGCCACTACATCCATTTGATGAACATCCCAGTCAAAATAAGCTGCTAAAGAAAGAATGGTCCTGAGAGAAGTGATCCGTCCAGTGGGTGCAAAAGTTTCATGAAAATCTATTCCTAGGATTTGAGAATATCCTTTTGCTACACAACGGGCTTTGAACTTGGAAACACCACCATCAGCATTAGGTTTAACCCTGAAAACCCACCTGCAGCCAATTACATTAGCTTTTTCAGGCCTGGGGACAATTTTCCAAGTGTTACAACGCTGAAGTGCTTGATGTTCATGTTTCACAGCCTCTGCCCATTCTGCTGAATATTTGGAATAGATTGCTTGCTTATAACACTGGGGTTCAGGAATTTCATGAGCTAGCAAGGGAGCTTCTAGAGAGAAAGCAAAGGCATTTGCTGCATATAACCCAAGAGGGTCAGGAGAATCAGAGTAGGAATCATGTTGATAATGATCATAATAAATCTGACGTAAATGTTCAGGAGTGGATGTTTCAGCTGAAGAGTTGTCAGAATAACTGGGGGATTGTGATGAGGGAACATAATCAGGATCTGCTGGATTGTCTGGCTCAATTGATGAATATGATGGATCAGATTGACTGGAACCTTCTTCATCTGGGACATTGGAATGAGGTAATCTTGTTAAGTGGCCAGGTGAAGGACAAGGAGTTGAATTAGAAGGTGTGCCGGACATGTGAAAATCAGAGGAAGAAGAAGAAGAAGGAGAATTATCTTCAGAATGTGAATCAGAAATGTTTCCTGAGGATGGATCATGAGTTGGAGACTCAGAAGGAGATTGAGCTGGAGAAAAGGAAAGTCCAGGTGTTGGAAGTGGTTGACTGTCATGAATTTGATCTGGAATTTGCTTCATCAGTTGTGACCATTGAGGGCGCTTAAATCTGGAGTCAAGAAAGGGGAAGAAATTTTCATTGAAGGCCACAGATTTGGCAATAACAATCTTTTTAAGCTCAAGATCCCAAACACGATAATTTGTTGTTCCAACTTCATATCCAAGCATGACACACTTTCTGGCATTAGCTGAAAACTTTCCAGGACGTTGATGTTTATCAAGAAAAGCATAGCAAGCACAACCAAAAACTCTGAGGTGTGAGACTCTGGGTTTGGATTTATTCCAGGCTTCAAAAGGAGTTGATTTGTTTTGAAGAGCTTTGGTTGGTAATCTGTTTTCAAGATATACTGCTGTTTTAACTGCTTCAGACCATAGGTGAATTGGTGCATTAGAATGAAACATCATGGTTTTGGATTTTTCAGTGGTAATACGGTTTCCTCTCTCAGAAATTGGATTTTGTTGGGGAGTGTAAGGAGCCGTAACTTGAAGAGCAATGCCATGTTGTTTAAGAAAGTTGACCAGACTAGAGTTGATATACTCACCACCACCGTCACAAACAAGCTTTTTGATTTTGAAGCCAGATTGCAGCTCTACAGATGCCTTGTATTCCAAGAAATATTTGAATACTTGGGCTTTTGAGGAAAGAAGGTAAACATGACGGTATGAAGTGGCCTGATCAGTGAACTTAAGGTAATACTGAGAACCATCAAAAGAAGGAGGTTGAATTTTCCCAGATAAATCCGTGTGGATAACTTCAAGAGGATTTTTGGCAACAGGCAACTGGCCAGGAAAGGAAGCTTGGGTTTGTTTACCCAACACACACGGTTCACAAAAATGCATTTCAGAATCAGACAAACTAGAACTAGATACATCAGATGCCATTCCATTAAAAAGTTTTTGAATATATGGGGCGTATGGATGTCCTAATCTGTTGTGCCAGAGAGTTAGAGACTGACTTGAAGCTTTTGCATAAAGAGCTGAGGAATTAGGGGGAGACATGCCTTGTGGAACCACAGAAACTTCAAATAATGAATTGGAGATGACTCCTCCCATATAATTCTTTCCATTACGTGAAATAATGAAGTTTGATGTAGGATTAACTGGTGCAGGGATGAGAAGACAACCAGTTCTCCAAAGACGTCCCAGGGAGATGAGATTCCTTCCAAGATCAGGGACATAAAGAGCATCAGAAAAGAAAACTTTTCCTTCCATTCCTCCAGAAGCAGCAACAGTTCCTTTTCCAGTTGCATAGATTGATTTCCCAATACCAGCAAGTTGAATTCGAATGTTGACAGGTTGAAAGGTGATGAAACTGTCTCTGTTGTTAAACATATGACAGCTGGCCCCAGAATCAATAATTGGAGAAAGGTTTGAGGAATGAGAAGCCATGGAAGCAGAAGCGTTGATAATGCAGTCAGAATTTGATTTTTCAGACAAGCAGGCAACAGCTGTAAAAAGAAATTCTTCATCAGAAGGGAAGACAAAAGCACAATTGGCCGTGACATCAGGTTGTTCTTCCTGAGGAGGGGGAACAGGAGTTGCTTTGTTGGAATTGTCCTTTGATGGGGCAGCTGAGTTGGCTTGGTTCTTCTTGGGACGCAATTCAGGATGTTGAACAAAGCAATGATTGTCATCATGTCCAACATTTTGACCATGAACAGAACATGAGAGTTTGCTGCGTGCCTTGGATTTGGATGATTTTGATGATTTGGCTGAGGCAGAGTGAGCATTGACATTTGACATAGCATTGTGAAATTCATCAACAACTTTGTCATCAGCAGCGTAATCCAGGAAAGAAGATAAAACATCATCCAGATGCAGGTGATCAATTTCCTGTCTGTCTCTGGTGAGCAAACCACGCCAATGTTTGAAGGAAGGTGGAAGAGTGGCAAAAAAGAGATAAATAAGAATTTCCTGGGGAATGATGAGCCCAGAACGGATCATATGGAAGTTAATGCCTTTGAATGCATCAACATGAGTTTTGGGGTCTCCTCCTTCAGAAAGAGAAAGAGTAACCATAGAGAGAAAGTGAGAAATCCGTGATCCAACTTTATTGCTGGCGTGTCTTCTTGCAAGAACAGACCACATTTGAGCAGAGGTGTGGCAAGTGTTGACCAGCTTCTTGTTAACATCATCCAATCTGGTGATGATTTCATACCTGCACCTGGTGTCATTTTTGATCCATAAAGCAAGTTGAGCTTTGATTTCAGCGTCTGAAGGTGAACCATCATTGTGAGGAACAGGGGCAGGGACTTGTCCAGAAACAATGCCAAAAAGATCCAGAACTTCAAAGTGAAGACGCATAATGTGTTCCCAGGTGTCATAGGATTCGTCAGTAAGAGGGGTGACCATAACCTTACTTGAATCCTGATTGGAGGCCATGATTTGGTCGAGTCAACAGCAAAGATTTGGAGAGAAAGAAGATGAGATGTGAAGAGGATGATCCAAAATCTGAGAGAAAAGGCTGTTTTATTGTCCAGTAAGCGGTTTTGTTGTAAGTATTCTTGAGAAAGGTGCTTTAGGCAACTGGGCCCATAACCTGTAGAAGTTTTAGCACAGAGGAAAGCTAAACACAGGTCAATCAGCAACTGTGCACCTTACAACAACAAGTAACTACAACAAAGCGTGTGCTAAAACTGGACAAAAGACTCTATTCTCCCCACACAGTGCAAAGACTGTCAGATGCGGCCAAAAGGGAAAGCAGTGGACAGGAAGAAGCAGTGGAAGGGATAAAGAGAATAGAGAGAAAGAGAAAGAAAAAGATTTGGATGTCATTGCAAAAACAAACATACCTAAACACAGGTCAATCAGCAACTGTGCACCTTACAACAACAAGTAACTACAACAAAGCGTGTGCTAAAACTATAAGGGACACAAGTGTGAGCTGCTGTGGTTAGGACTAAAAGAATCAGAGAAAAGATAACAGAAAAGAAAAGGAAAGAACCTGGACAAAAGACTCTATTCTCCCCACACAGTGCAAAGACTGTCAGATGCGGCCAAAAGGGAAAGCAGTGGACAGGAAGAAGCAGTGGAAGGGATAAAGAGAATAGAGAGAAAGAGAAAGAAAAAGATTTGGATGGGGAAAACGGAAATGGCAAAGAGAGGGCTCATTATATGACAAAGTCCACCATCCAAAACAATAGAAACTAACACGACGTCGACAAAACTACTAAACTACAATACAGAAAAAGAGACAGGTTCACATCCAAGGAAAAAGTTCCCAGCCGGGGAAAAGATTCACACTCCAGGTAAAGAAACACGTCCTCGAGGTCCAGAATCAATACATTGACTCCGGGTGGGAAAGAAATGTTGTTCTTGATGCTGGAGCTCGTATCTTTGAAGTTCCTCGGCGGAAAAGGTCAGGAAAAGAGGATATGAGCAAGGAGAATGACTTGAGACGATGGTAAGAAGCTGGAGTAAGGAATGGGTCAGGTATTAGAGGCAGAAATTTCAACAACAACTCTTCAGCTGAAACATCCACTCCTGAACATTTACGTCAGATTTATTATGATCATTATCAACATGATTCCTACTCTGATTCTCCTGATCCTCTTGGGTTATATGCAGCAAACGCCTTTGCTTTCTCTCTAGAAGCTCCCTTGCTGGCTCATGAAATTCCTGAACCCCAGTGTTATAAGCAAGCAATCTATTCCAAATATTCAGCAGAATGGGCAGAGGCTGTGAAACATGAACATCAAGCACTTCAGCGTTGTAACACTTGGAAAATTGTCTCCAGGCCTGAAAAAGCTAATGTAATTTTCTGCAGGTGGGTTTTCAGGGTTAAACCTAATGCTGATGGTGGTGTTTCAAAGTTCAAAGCCCGTTGTGTAGCAAAAGGATATTATCAAATCCTAGGAATAGATTTTCATGAAACTTTTGCACCCACTGGACGGATCACTTCTCCCAGGACCATTCTTTCTTTAGCAGCTTATTTTGACTGGGATGTTCATCAAATGGATGTAGTGGCAGCTTTTCTCCAGGGAAATTAAATGAAACTGTTTATATTGAACAGCCTGAAGGAACACTAACTGCTGGAAATGAAGGTAAAGTTTGCCAATTGTTGCGTCCTCTTTATGGCATCAAACAAGCTCCCTTTTGCTGGAATTCACGTATAAATGACTACTTGTGCAAGCTCAACTTCTCCCCCCTTAAGTGTGATCAGTGTGTGTATGTTTGGAGAAACAAATCACAAATCTGTATCATTTATCTTCATGTTGATGATATGGTCATTACTGGTAATCGTTTTCTTTGGTTCAAAGACAAAATCAAAACTGAATTTGAGATGGATGATCTTGGTCCTGCCACTTGGATTTTGGGAATGCGTCTCACCAGGAACAGAACAGCACGTACTCTTTCTTTATCACAAGATTCTTATGCTGAAAAAGTTTTTTCCAACTGGAATATGGCCAACTGTAATCCCTGTCTTACTCCCTTATCCCCAAATGATTATCCTGTCAAAGCAACCAGTGAAGAAATTGCTGAATTCAATGCTCTGCAAATCAATTACCGCTCTGCTATTGGTGCACTCAACTATTTGTCTGTTGCAACAAGACCTGATCTCTCTTTTGCAGTTGGTGCATTATCTCAACATCTCATTGAACCAGGTATCAAACACTGGCTTGCTGTCAAACACACTTTCAGATATCTGCGTGCCACTTCATCATCATCTCTCACTTTTGGAGGAAAATGCCCAATTCCAAATCATCCATCACTCTGTCCTCTTATTTACTATGACACTGATTATGCTGGGGATCCTGATACCAGGCCCTCAACTGGAGGGTATGTTTCCATACTCAATGGAGGAGCTATTTCCTGGAGTTCTAAAAAGCAGCAAGTTGTCACTATCTCTAGTACTGAGGCTGAGTTCAGAGGCATTGTGGATGCTGGATGTGAAGCAATTTGGCTGACTAAATTACTTACTTCCTTCAATATTCCTAAATCACCTTCACCTTTAATCCTTGCTGACAATGCCAGTTCCATTTCACAATGCAAGGATTCACTCAGATACCGTCAAAGATCAAAACATGTGGACACTCAACTTTGTTGGATTACTGAAAGCATCATCAAAAATCATTTTCAGCTTCAACACATTTCAACTGAACACATGGTGGCTGATCTTCTTACAAAATCTTTGGGAAAAGTCAAGCTGTCTTATCTCCTCAAACTCATGGGTCTGGTATTAAGGGGGGGTGTTGAAATTTCTGCCTCTAATACCTGACCCATTCCTTACTCCAGCTTCTTACCATTGTCTCAAGTCATTCTCCTTGCTCATATCCTCTTTTCCTGACCTTTTCCGCCAAGGAACTTCAAAGATACGAGCTCCAGCATCAAGAACAACATTTCTTTCCCACCCGGAGTCAATGTATTGATTCTGGACCTCGAGGATGTGTTTCTTTTGTTGAAATTTCTGCCTCTAATACCTGACCCATTCCTTACTCCAGCTTCTTACCATCGTCTCAAGTCATTCTCCTTGCTCATATCCTCTTTTCCTGACCTTTTCCGCCGAGGAACTTCAAAGATACGAGCTCCAGCATCAAGAACAACATTTCTTTCCCACCCGGAGTCAATGTATTGATTCTGGACCTCGAGGACGTGTTTCTTTACCTGGAGTGTGAATCTTTTCCCCGGCTGGGAACTTTTTCCTTGGATGTGAACCTGTCTCTTTTTCTGTATTGTAGTTTAGTAGTTTTGTCGACGTTGTGTTAGTTTCTATTGTTTTGGATGGTGGACTTTGTCATATAATGAGCCCTCTCTTTGCCATTTCCGTTTTCCCCATCCAAATCTTTTTCTTTCTCTTTCTCTCTATTCTCTTTATCCCTTCCACTGCTTCTTCCTGTCCACTGCTTTCCCTTTTGGCCGCATCTGACAGTCTTTGCACTGTGTGGGGAGAATAGAGTCTTTTGTCCAGGTTCTTTCCTTTTCTTTTCTGTTATCTTTTCTCTGATTCTTTTAGTCCTAACCACAGCAGCTCACACTTGTGTCCCTTATAGTTTTAGCACACGCTTTGTTGTAGTTACTTGTTGTTGTAAGGTGCACAGTTGCTGATTGACCTGTGTTTAGGTATGTTTGTTTTTTGCAATGAGATCCAAATCTTTTTCTTTCTCTTTCTCTCTATTCTCTTTATCCCTTCCACTGCTTCTTCCTGTCCACTGCTTTCCCTTTTGGCCGCATCTGACAGTCTTTGCACTGTGTGGGGAGAATAGAGTCTTTTGTCCAGTTTTAGCACACGCTTTGTTGTAGTTACTTGTTGTTGTAAGGTGCACAGTTGCTGATTGACCTGTGTTTAGCTTTCCTCTGTGCTAAAACTTCTACAGGTTATGGGCCCAGTTGCCTAAAGCACCTCTCTCAAGAATACTTACAACAAAACCGCTTACTGGACAATAAAACAGCCTTTTCTCTCAGATTTTGGATCATCCTCTTCACATCTCATCTTCTTTCTCTCCAAATCTTTGCTGTTGACTCGACCAAATCATGGCCTCCAATCAGGATTCAAGTAAGGTTATGGTCACCCCTCTCACTGACGAATCCTATGACACTTGGGAACACATTATGCGTCTTCACTTTGAAGTTCTGGATCTTTTTGGCATTGTTTCTGGACATGTTCCTGCCCCTGTTCCTCACAATGATGGTTCACCTTCAGACGCTGAAATCAAAGCTCAACTTGCTCTATGGATCAAAAATGACACCAGGTGCAGGTATGAAATCATTACCAGATTGGATGATGTTAACAAGAAGCTGGTCAATACTTGCCACACCTCTGCTCAAATGTGGTCAGTTCTTGCAAGAAGACACGCCAGCAATAAAGTTGGATCACGGATTTCTCACTTTCTCTCTATGGTTACTCTTTCTCTTTCTGAAGGAGGAGACCCCAAAACTCATGTTGATGCATTCAAAGGCATTAACTTCCATATGATCCGCTCTGGGCTCATCATTCCCCAGGAAATTCTCATTTATCTCTTCTTTGCCACTCTTCCACCCTCCTTCAAACATTGGCGTGGTTTGCTCACCAGAGACAGACAGGAAATTGATCACCTGCATCTGGATGATGTTTTATCTTCTTTCCTGGATTACGCTGCTGATGACAAAGTTGTGGATGAATTTCACAATGCTATGTCAAATGTCAATGCTCACTCTGCCTCAGCCAAATCATCAAAATCATCCAAATCCAAGGCACGCAGCAAACTCTCATGTTCTGTTCATGGTCAAAATGTTGGACATGATGACAATCATTGCTTTGTTCAACATCCTGAACTGCGTCCCAAGAAGAACCAAGCCAACTCAGCTGCCCCATCAAAGGACAATTCCAACAAAGCAACTCCTGTTCCCCCTCCTCAGGAAGAACAACCTGATGCCACGGCCAATTGTGCTTTTGTCTTCCCTTCTGATGAAGAATTTCTTTTTACAGCTGTTGCCTGCTTGTCTGAAAAATCAAATTCTGACTGCATTATCAACGCTTCTGCTTCCATGGCTTCTCATTCCTCAAACCTTTCTCCAATTATTGATTCTGGGGCCAGCTGTCATATGTTTAACAACAGAGACAGTTTCATCAGCTTTCAACCTGTCAACATTCGAATTCAACTTGCTGGTATTGGGAAATCAATCTATGCAACTGGAAAAGGAACTGTTGCTGCTTCTGGAGGAATGGAAGGAAAAGTTTTCTTTTCTGATGCTCTTTATGTCCCTGATCTTGGAAGGAATCTCATCTCCCTGGGACGTCTTTGGAGAACTGGTTGTCTTCTCATTCCTGCACCAGTTAATCCTACATCAAACTTCATTATTTCACGTAATGGAAAGAATTATATGGGAGGAGTCATCTCCAATTCATTATTTGAAGTTTCTGTGGTTCCACAAGGCATGTCTCCCCCTAATTCCTCAGCTCTCTATGCAAAAGCTTCAAGTCAGTCTCTAACTCTTTGGCACAACAGATTAGGACATCCATACGCCCCATATATTCAAAAACTTTTTAATGGAATGGCATCTGATGTATCTAGTTCTAGTTTGTCTGATTCTGAAATGCATTTTTGTGAACCGTGTGTGTTGGGTAAACAAACCCATGCTTCCTTTCCTGGCCAGTTGCCTGTTGCCAAAAATCCTCTTGAAGTTATCCACACGGATTTATCTGGGAAAATTCAGCCTCCTTCTTTTGATGGTTCTCAGTATTACCTTAAGTTCACTGATCAGGCCACTTCATACCGTCATGTTTACCTTCTTTCCTCAAAAGCCCAAGTATTCAAATATTTCTTGGAATATAAGGCATCTGTAGAGCTGCAATCTGGCTTCAAAATCAAAAAGCTTGTTTGTGACGGTGGTGGTGAGTATATCAACTCTAGTCTGGTCAACTTTCTTAAACAACATGGCATTGCTCTTCAAGTTACGGCTCCTTACACTCCCCAACAAAATCCAATTTCTGAGAGAGGAAACCGTATTACCACTGAAAAATCCAAAACCATGATGTTTCATTCTAATGCACCAATTCACTTATGGTCTGAAGCAGTTAAAACAGCAGTATATCTTGAAAACAGATTACCAACCAAAGCTCTTCAAAACAAATCAACTCCTTTTGAAGCCTGGAATAAATCCAAACCCAGAGTTTCACACCTCAGAGTTTTTGGTTGTGCTTGCTATGCTTTTCTTGATAAACATCAACGTCCTGGAAAGTTTTCAGCTAATGCCAGAAAGTGTGTCATGCTTGGATATGAAGTTGGAACAACAAATTATCGTGTTTGGGATCTTGAGCTTAAAAAGATTGTTATTGCCAAATCTGTGGCCTTCAATGAAAATTTCTTCCCCTTTCTTGACTCCAGATTTAAGCGCCCTCAATGGTCACAACTGATGAAGCAAATTCCAGATCAAATTCATGACAGTCAACCACTTCTAACACCTGGACTTTCCTTTTCTCCAGCTCAATCTCCTTCTGAGTCTCCAACTCCTGATCCATCCTCAGGAAACATTTCTGATTCACATTCTGAAGATAATTCTCCTTCTTCTTCTTCTTCCTCTGATTTTCACATGTCAGGCACACCTTCCAATTCAACTCCTTGTCCTTCACCTGGCCACTTAACAAGATTACCTCATTCCAATGTCCCAGATGAAGAAGGTTCCAGTCAATCTGATCCATCATATTCATCAATTGAGCCAGACAATCCAGCAGATCCTGATTATGTTCCCTCATCACAATCCCCCAGTTATTCTGACAACTCTTCAGCTGAAACATCCACTCCTGAACATTTACGTCAGATTTATTATGATCATTATCAACATGATTCCTACTCTGATTCTCCTGATCCTCTTGGGTTATATGCAGCAAATGCCTTTGCTTTCTCTCTAGAAGCTCCCTTGCTAGCTCATGAAATTCCTGAACCCCAGTGTTATAAGCAAGCAATCTATTCCAAATATTCAGCAGAATGGGCAGAGGCTGTGAAACATGAACATCAAGCACTTCAGCGTTGTAACACTTGGAAAATTGTCCCCAGGCCTGAAAAAGCTAATGTAATTGGCTGCAGGTGGGTTTTCAGGGTTAAACCTAATGCTGATGGTGGTGTTTCCAAGTTCAAAGCCCGTTGTGTAGCAAAAGGATATTCTCAAATCCTAGGAATAGATTTTCATGAAACTTTTGCACCCACTGGACGGATCACTTCTCTCAGGACCATTCTTTCTTTAGCAGCTTATTTTGACTGGGATGTTCATCAAATGGATGTAGTGGCAGCTTTTCTCCAGGGAAACTTAAATGAAACTGTTTATATGGAACAGCCTGAAGGAACACTAACTGCTGGAAATGAAGGCAAAGTTTGCCAATTGTTGCGTCCTCTTTATGGCATCAAACAAGCTCCCTTTTGCTGGAATTCACGTATAAATGACTACTTGTGCAAGCTCAACTTCTCCCCCCTTAAGTGTGATCAGTGTGTGTATGTTTGGAGAAACAAATCACAAATCTGTATCATTTATCTTCATGTTGATGATATGGTCATTACTGGTAATCATTTTCTTTGGTTCAAAGACAAAATCAAAACTGAATTTGAGATGGATGATCTTGGTCCTGCCACTTGGATTTTGGGAATGCGTCTCACCAGGAACAGAACAGCACGTACTCTTTCTTTATCACAAGATTCTTATGCTGAAAAAGTTTTGTCCAACTGGAATATGGCCAACTGCAATCCCTGTCTTACTCCCTTATCCCCAAATGATTATCCTGTCAAAGCAACCAGTGAAGAAATTGCTGAATTCAATGCTCTAAAAATCAATTACCGCTCTGCTATTGGTGCACTCAACTATTTGTCAGTTGCAACAAGACCTGATCTCTCTTTTGCAGTTGGTGCATTATCTCAACATCTCATTGAACCAGGCATCAAACACTGGCTTGCTGTCAAACACACTTTCAGATATCTGCGTGCCACTTCATCATCATCTCTCACTTTTGGAGGAAAATGCCCAATTCCAAATCATCCATCACTCTGTCCTCTTATTTACTCTGACACTGATTATGCTGGGGATCCTGATACCAGGCGCTCAACTGGAGGGTATGTTGCCATACTCAATGGAGGAGCTATTTCCTGGAGTTCTAAAAAGCAGCAAGTTGTCACTATCTCTAGTACTGAGGCTGAGTTCAGAGGCATTGTGGATGCTGGATGTGAAGCAATTTGGCTGACTAAATTACTTACTTCCTTCAATATTCCTAAATCACCTTCACCTTTAATCCTTGCTGACAATGCCAGTTCCATTTCACAATGCAAGGATTCACTCAGATACCGTCAAAGATCAAAACATGTGGACACTCAACTTTGTTGGATTACTGAAAGCATCAACAAAAATCATTTTCAGCTTCAACACATTTCAACTGAACACATGGTAGCTGATCTTCTTACAAAATCTTTGGGAAAAGTCAAGCTGTCTTATCTCCTCAAACTCATGGGTCTGATATTAAGGGGGGGTGTTGAAATTTCTGCCTCTAATACCTGACCCATTCCTTACTCCAGCTTCTTACCATCGTCTCAAGTCATTCTCCTTGCTCATATCCTCTTTTCCTGACCTTTTCCGCCGAGGAACTTCAAAGATACGAGCTCCAGCATCAAGAACAACATTTCTTTCCCACCCGGAGTCAATGTATTGATTCTGGACCTCGAGGACGTGTTTCTTTACCTGGAGTGTGAATCTTTTCCCCGGCTGGGAACTTTTTCCTTGGATGTGAACCTGTCTCTTTTTCTGTATTGTAGTTTAGTAGTTTTGTCGACGTTGTGTTAGTTTCTATTGTTTTGGATGGTGGACTTTGTCATATAATGAGCCCTCTCTTTGCCATTTCCGTTTTCCCCATCCAAATCTTTTTCTTTCTCTTTCTCTCTATTCTCTTTATCCCTTCCACTGCTTCTTCCTGTCCACTGCTTTCCCTTTTGGCCGCATCTGACAGTCTTTGCACTGTGTGGGGAGAATAGAGTCTTTTGTCCAGGTTCTTTCCTTTTCTTTTCTGTTATCTTTTCTCTGATTCTTTTAGTCCTAACCACAGCAGCTCACACTTGTGTCCCTTATAGTTTTAGCACACGCTTTGTTGTAGTTACTTGTTGTTGTAAGGTGCACAGTTGCTGATTGACCTGTGTTTAGGTATGTTTGTTTTTTGCAATGAGATCCAAATCTTTTTCTTTCTCTTTCTCTCTATTCTCTTTATCCCTTCCACTGCTTCTTCCTGTCCACTGCTTTCCCTTTTGGCCGCATCTGACAGTCTTTGCACTGTGTGGGGAGAATAGAGTCTTTTGTCCAGTTTTAGCACACGCTTTGTTGTAGTTACTTGTTGTTGTAAGGTGCACAGTTGCTGATTGACCTGTGTTTAGCTTTCCTCTGTGCTAAAACTTCTACATCTTTACCTGGAGTGTGAATCTTTTCCCCGGCTGAGAACTTTTTCCTTGGATGTGAACCTGTCTCTTTTTCTGTATTGTAGTTTAGTAGTTTTGTCGATGTCGTGTTAGTTTCTATTGTTTTGGATGGTGGACTTTGTCATATAATGAGGCCTCTCTTTGCCATTTCCGTTTTCCCCATCCAAATCTTTTTCTTTCTCTTTCTCTCTATTCTCTTTATCCCTTCCACTGCTTCTTCCTGTCCACTGCTTTCCCTTTTGGCCGCATCTGACAGTCTTTGCACTGTGTGGGGAGAATAGAGTCTTTTGTCCAGGTTCTTTCCTTTTCTTTTCTGTTATCTTTTCTCTAATTCTCTTAGTCCTAACCACAGCAACTCACACTTGTGTCCCTTAAAGTTTTAGCACACGCTTTATTGTAGTTACTTGTTGTTGTAAGGTGCACAGTTGCTGATTAACCTGTGTTTAGGTATGTTTGTTTTTGCAATGAAATCCAAATCTTTTACTTTCTCTTTCTCTCTATTCTCTTTATCCCTTTCACTGCTTCTTCCTGTCCACTGCTTTCCCTTTTGGCCGCATCTGACAGTCTTTGCACTGTGTGGGGAGAATAGAGTCTTTTGTCCAGTTTTAGCACACGCTTTGTTGTAGTTACTTGTTGTTGTAAGGTGCACAGTTGCTGATTAACCTGTGTTTAGCTTTCCTCTGTGCTAAAACTTCTTCAATGAGAAGTAGAAAGCTTCAGATCATTACCACAAACATCCAAAATTCAAAAGTAAATTTAGGTTCTCTGTAAGAGATTATGGCCTTTGGGAAACCAGCAGAATTAAGCATATGAGACCATAACAAGAAGGCTAATTCTTTAGTAGAAACATCTTTGTGAGTAGGGATGAATTTACACATTTTTGTAAATCTGTCCACAGTAATTCAGCAAGAGTTATAACTGTCTTTCCGAGAAATAGGAAATCCTGTTACAAATTCCATGTTTATTATTTGCCATGGTGCATCAGGAGATTCAATATGTTGCATTAATCCTGCTCTTTTCCCAGTTAATCTCTTTAATTTCTGGAAAGAATCACACAATTCAACATATAGTTTGGTGTCTTCAGACATATTAGCCCACCAATCAGTGTTTTTAATTCTAATCATTGTTTTTTCAAGATCAAAATGTCCTGCTAATATGTCATCATGAAAAATTTTCAAGATAATTTCTTTCATAGAAGGAGGAATAACAATAACATTACTCAACTTTCTTCTATAATAAAGGTAGCCTTTATCAACTGAAAATTTATCTTTTTCCAAAACATTTTGGTACTTTGGTGGAAGGGCTTTAATTAATTCTTGTATTGAAGAATTCTTTGGATCATTTTATATAGTACACAACTTTTTTAAGTCAGTGTCTTTACCATGTGAATCCAGAATAAGCTGTAATAGCTCTTCCTCCATATCAACCACATATATCCCATGAATGTGAACTATTTAATCCTCAAGATCATATGCAGGATTAGGGTCATCATTTGGCAAAGGTAACCTTTATAAAATATCTACATTTGAGGGGAAAATTCCAGCACTATGAATTATTGTCAACCTCCCTCTGTATTCTTGAACAGCTAACTGCCATCTGAACATATGTCTGTTAGGTGTCTTCAAGTTCAAGAGGGATTTCACTGCACTGCAGTCAGTGAAAATTTCAAATCTCTGGTCCAGATACTAATGTAGTTTTTCCAGAGCCCACACAACTGCCAAACACTCAAGTTGAGTGGCACCATATTTCAATTCACTATTTTTCAAGGTTCTTGAAATATAAAAATTACTTTTTCTGGTAATTTGTCATTCATAACTTATTTTTGATGGAGATCAGAACCATGGCCAATAAAACTTGAATCAGTGTATAAAATAAATGGTTGAGTAAAGTCAGGCAAGGAAAGAACTGGTGCTGAGATCAAACAATGTTTTATAGTTTCCAAATCTCTTTTTCTTTCACTTTTCCAGACAAAAGCAACATCTTTCCTAGTTAATTGGGTGAGGGGTAATGCTATGACTTGATAATTTTTAATATATTGTTTATAGTATTCACACATTCCCAAAAAACTTTGGAGCTCTCTGACTTTAGTAGGACCTTTTACCTGTTGTATGGCTTTCAAGTTGTTCTGGTTAACAAATATCTGTAATACTGAGACAACATGACCAAGAAACTTCAAAGAATGAAAACAAAATTTGCATTTTTTCAAAGAAAGTGTCATATTTATCTCATTCATTTTATGGAACACTTAACATAGGTGGTTAATGTGATCCTCAAATGTCTTGGAGAATATGATGATATCATAAATGTAAACCATCAGCCATCCTTCCATGATTTATTGCTGGAATTCTTTATCCATAACTTTTTGAAGAACTGAAGGGGCATTCTTGGAGCCAAATGGCATCCTAATATACTTATAAATACCTATATGATTAGCAATCATTAGAAAATTCTGTGAGTTCTTCTCAACAGGTACCTAGTGATATCCCTTATTACCATCTAGGCAGATTATATATTTAGCACCTTATAATGTAGCATGAATAGAGCTAATTCTGGGTAAAGGATAGATATTTTCTACAGAATAAGTATTTAATGCTCTATAATCACCACGTAACCTGGCTTTGTCTTTCTCATAAAAAATTAAGAGAGGTGAGATAACACAATATATAGGTGTTTCAACTACCTTTTCAATAATTTTCATTTTCAAAAGGGTAGAGATATTGTCCTCTATGTCTTTTATCTTTTTGAGAGAAGCAGGATAAGGATTCTTCTTTAGACTAAGTGATATTTATGTTAATGGGAAAGATAATGAAAGCTTCATTTCTTCTTTTACTTATCTGAATTCATGTGAGCCATGAGCAAAGGCCATAGGAAAAGATTTTATCAACTGAATGATGGAATATTTTTCCTCACCAGAAAGTTGTTCTCCAAAAGAAGCTGTGTCAATTTCTGACAATAGGGAAGATATTTCTTTTTTAGATCTTCCTTTATATTGAACCACAGAATTACATGTGTGCAATTCTGGTGTTAATAACTTTTAGGGGGAAGAAATTTTACATATTTACTTCCTATTCTACCCCATTGTGAAGCATTAGTTTGAGGGATCCAATTTAATGCAATATTTGGTTAAAATATCATTTCCCACAATGAAACAACTATTTAAGTTATCATTTTTCATAACTACAAAGTCACACATAGCTCTTACAAAGCCATAGTTATATTTGAAAAACACTGCAGCTTTGTATTTACCAATGGGGGACAAAACAGAGCCATAAGCTTTCTAACTCTCAGAAGTGATAGGAAAAGGTTTTTATTTATAATCTTGATCCACTGAAGCAAGTTCTTTTTCAGATACAACTCTTTTCCAGCTCCAGAATCTAAAACAACCTCAATTTTCTTTCCATTAATCAAGACAGGTGCCTTGAGAGGAGTAATAATTATTGAGCTGTCCTTAAGATTTCTTATGATCTCAGCATCTTCAACTGTAGATAATTCATTTTTTTCAATGTCAATATTAGTTAAATATTGAATATCTTCTTCCAGAGTCAAGATTTCCTGCTGAGATTTATAAGAAATGTTGCTGGCACAATCACTTGAAGTATTATCCAGTGCAACTGTGTCATCAGCAGGTTTCTCTGTTTGTTAAACAAGATTTATTTTAATGTCACAAAAATGGCCCTTCTGCTAAGGCTTTCTGAATTTAAAGCAAGTGTTTGTCGCATAAATTTTAGGTGCAACTGGAGTAAAAGTTTTACCAAACTTTTCAGGAACTTTTTGTTGTTAATTGGAGGTCTTCTTCAATGAAGGTCTAGGAGTGAACCTTCTAGAATCATACTTGTTACTTAAAAGGATCTCATTACAAGTATTAATAAAAGAAGAAGGTTCCCTTGAGAATTTAGTCCTAGAAACTATTAAGTAACTCAGAGACATAGGCAATTTACAAAGGATTCTGTCCTTCCATAATTCAAAGTCCATGTTTGGATCCATTTCTCTCAGTATCTTTATTAGTTTCATGAGGAACTCAATAGGGTTTTCTGTAGAAGAAGAGCTATATCTAGCTTCCTCATACTGCTATTGTTAGGCTAATTAAACTTTGGACAACCAAACTGTGCTTTAATCAATTTCTTCCAATCCTCCCAGGAGTATTAATTTTTCTCTAAAAGGACAGATTCATACCAAATCAGGAAAACATTGGAAAATAAAGAAATAAATTTAGAAACAATTTCTTCATCTGGCAGTTTATAAGAACTCTTAAGGTTATCAAATCTGCAAATAAATTTCTGTCAATCAGAGGAAGAATAACCATCAAATGTTGGGTATTGGTCAAGTTTGGGCCAATTCTTTTGATTTGAGGCAGGTTCCTTGTTACATACTTGTTTCTGTGTAAGAAGAAATTTTAATCTCTCTAACTGAGCAGTAATATAATTGTTTAACCCTTCTGTAGAAGAACAGGGTGCATCATCAATTTTTGATGGAAATTCAGGAATATCTACAGGAATTTCTTGCACTAATTTTACTTTAGATGAACTTGGCTCAGGTAAAATTGGAGTATCTTGTGCATTAGGTTATTTCAATGAAGTTTCAGAATGTTTTTGGTCAATTAAAAATGAGTTCATCTGTTCATCAATGTTTTTTAGCCAAGTTTTCACTCATGGAATACTGGATAATGTCTCATTGATAGTTGCAAAAGATAATTGGTTCTTGTTTTGCAGAGATGAATAATGGTCACTTAGTCTTTTTAAGTTCAACTTATGTCCTTCTAGCACCTGGAAACAGATAGACACAGATTCTTTTAACTTGGACAAATCATTCTTGATATTTTTCCACAAAGCAACTTTATTTTCATGAGGTACTTTGTAATTATACAAATCATCTGAAACCCTCTGCAATTCACTTCTCACTGCTTGGTAACCTTGTTCAGTTAACAAACTACTAAATTTTTGAGTCAATTGTAGGTTTTTCATAATTTGATTTTGTTTAGTAATAATATATCTCAAATATTCATCATTAATAGTAGCTGCATCAGGAGCATTTCTCAATAGAGAGACAGAGTAATTTTCCAGAGTCTCATAAACTTCAGGATCAATTTTTTTATCTATAATATCCATATCCCGGTTTATCATTGAACTATAAATTAATACTAAAGGAGTAGTTACATCAGAATGGTGATTAATATTCCTACTAGAGCCAGCCTTTACTGGTCTCAAGGTATCATCTCCCATTCCAGAATTACCTGAAGGAACTGAATCAGTAACAAGAAAGAGAACTTGAGATTCAATGGAGGTCTTTACCATGGTTTTGGAAAGACTTGGAAGTGATTTTTTTCCCTTCTTCTTCCTCCTTGGTAATAGTGAGGAGGGGTTGGGCTGATTTGTTGTTGTCTGGAGTGACTTGCTTGGGGAGCTTGTTGCATTTGTTGATCTAGGAGGGAGTCCCACTGAGTGTTGAGCCAGTCCCACCACCATTTTGATACTTCCACCTTTTCCTGTTGATGAGGATCCAACTGTGGAGGCCTCCTCTTCTCTAGGAAAAAAGTCTCTACACTTTTTATTTTTTCTTCTAGCAACTCTACCTTTGTTTTGGCTTGAGTTTCTCTGACTTCAACTTCTTGATGTGAGTTGACAGGTTGTTTACCTGCTGCTGTAAGGGAATCTTTTTTATTTTGAAGCCTTTGAGAAGCTCTTCTTGGGGGATCACTTGGGGCTCTGAGTCCAGAGGAGTCTTCTCTTTTTTATCTCTTCCTCCTGCATTTCTATATCCTGTTTGGCTCAATATTGACTAATTTGAGCAATTTTACCAGTCAAAAGAGAAATTACAGAAGTCTCATAATAATCAATCAGGTCCAACTCCTCTTCATGGGTAGTAGAAGCACTTAAATCAGCCATTGTTTGTATAAATTGAGCTGAGAGAAAAAAGAAATATTAATATTTAATCAGTTATTATTTAATTTGTTGGAAAAAGAGGATAAAATAAAAATATTTTAAGTATATGATCAATTACCAGGATTATTAATCAACTGAAAAAATGAAAATTAATACTTATCAGGACCAAAAAATTAACTAAAATAATTATTACAATTATTAATCTATCAAGTTAACTAAGATATTGATATTTTATTACCAGGATTTAAATAAATTAACTGAAATAGGAAAAAAATTAATTATCAGGAAAAGGAGTCAACTGGAATAATTAATACAATAATAAATCAAATAATAATTTATATATTGATATAATTACCAGGATTATATTTCAACTGAAATAATTTAATATAATTTTTAATCAATTAATAAATTTATATATTATTATTTTAATACCAAGACTAATTGTGAGCTGAAGTAATAAAATAATATTGAAATTATCAGGACAATATGTCAACTGAAAAAATCAAATATATATATATATTGTTGAAATTTCTGCTTCTAATACCTGACCCATTCCTTACTCCAGCTTCTTACCATTGTCTCAAGTCATTCTCCTTGCTCATATCCTCTTTTCCTGACTTTTTCCGCCGAGGAACTTCAAAGATACCAGCTCCAGCATCAAGAACAACATTTCTTTTTCACCCGGAGTCAATGTCTTGATTCTGGACCTCGAGGACGTGTTTCTTTACCTGGAGTGTGAATCTTTTCCCCGGCTGAGAACTTTTTCCTTGGATGTGAACCTGTCTCTTTTCCTGTATTGTAGTTTAGTAGTTTTGTCGACGTCGTGTTAGTTTCTATTGTTTTGGATGGTGGACTTTGTCATATAATGAGCCCTCTCTTTGCCATTTCCGTTTTCCCCATCCAAATCTTTTTCTTTCTCTTTCTCTCTATTCTCTTTATCCCTTCCACTGCTTCCTCCTGTCCACTGCTTTCCCTTTTGGCCGCATCTGACAGTCTTTGCACTGTGTGGGGAGAATAGAGTCTTTTTTCCAGGTTTTTTCCTTTTCTTTTCTGTTATCTTTTCTCTAATTCTTTTAGTCCTAACCACAGCAGCTCACACTTGTGTCCCTTATAGTTTTAGCACACGCTTTGTTGTAGTTACTTGTTGTTGTAAGGTGCACAGTTGCTGATTAACCTGTGTTTAGGTATGTTTGTTTTTGCAATGAAATCCAAATCTTTTTCTTTCTCTTTCTCTCTATTCTCTTTATCCCTTCCACTGCTTCTTCCTGTCCACTGCTTTCCCTTTTGGCCGCATCTGACAGTCTTTGAACTGTGTGGGGAGAATAGAGTCTTTTGTCCAGTTTTAGCACATGCTTTGTTGTAGTTAAATGTTTTTGTAAGGTGCACAGTTGCTGATTAACCTGTGTTTAGCTTTCTTCTGTGCTAAAACTTCTTCAGGTTATGGGCCCAGTTGCCTAAAGCACCTCTCTCAAGAATACTTACAACAAAACCACTTACTGGACAATAAAACAGCCTTTTCTCTCAGATTTTGGATCATCCTCTTCACATCTCATCTTTGTAGAAGTTTTAGCACAAAGGAAAGCTAAACACAGGTCAATCAGCAACTGTGCACCTTACAACAACAAGTAACTACAACAAAGCGTGTGCTAAAACTGGACAAAAGACTCTATTCTCCCCACACAGTTCAAAGACTGTCAGATGCGGCCAAAAGGGAAAGCAGTGGACAGGAAGAAGCAGTGGAAGGGATAAAGAGAATAGAGAGAAAGAGAAAGAAAAAGATTTGGATTTCATTGCAAAAACAAACATACCTAAACACAGGTTAATCAGCAACTGTGCACCTTACAACAACAAGTAACTACAACAAAGCGTGTGCTAAAACTATAAGGGACACAAGTGTGAGCTGCTGTGGTTAGGACTAAAAGAATTAGAGAAAAGATAACAGAAAAGAAAAGGAAAAAACCTGGAAAAAAGACTCTATTCTCCCCACACAGTGCAAAGACTGTCAGATGTGGCCAAAAGGGAAAGCAGTGGACAGGAAGAAGCAGTGGAAGGGATAAAGAGAATAGAGAAAAAGAGAAAGAAAAAGATTTGGATGGGGAAAACGGAAATGGCAAAGAGAGGCCTCATTATATGACAAAGTCCACCATCCAAAACAATAGAAACTAACACGACGTCGACAAAACTACTAAACTACAATACAGAAAAAGAGACAGGTTCACATCCAAAGAAAAAGTTCTCAGCCGGGGAAAAGATTCACACTCCAGGTAAAGAAACACGTCCTCGAGGTCCAGAATCAATACATTGACTCCGGGTGGGAAAGAAATGTTGTTCTTGATGCTGGAGCTCGTATCTTTGAAGTTCCTCGGCGGAAAAGGTCAGGAAAAGAGGATATGAGCAAGGAGAATGACTTGAGACGATGGTAAGAAGCTGGAGTAAGGAATGGGTCAGGTATTAGAGGCAGAAATTTCAACACCCCCCCTTAATATCAGACCCATGAGTTTGAGGAGATAAGACAGCTTGACTTTTCCTAAAGATTTTGTAAGAAGATCAGCCACCATGTGTTCAGTTGAAATGTGTTGAAGCTGAAAATGATTTTTGTTGATGCTTTCAGTAATCCAACAAAGTTGAGTGTCCACATGTTTTGATCTTTGACGGTATCTGAGTGAATCCTTGCATTGTGAAATGGAACTGGCATTGTCAGCAAGGATTAAAGGTGAAGGTGACTTAGGAATA
This sequence comes from Hemileia vastatrix, assembly GCA_030280995.1. Lineage (NCBI taxonomy): Eukaryota > Fungi > Basidiomycota > Pucciniomycetes > Pucciniales > Zaghouaniaceae > Hemileia > Hemileia vastatrix. The sequence continues at coordinate 21,178,697 of JASXTE010000012.1, read as the reverse complement.
TTGAAGGAAGTAAGTAATTTAGTCAGCCAGATTGCTTCACATCCAGCATTCACAATGCCTCTGAACTCAGCTTCAGTACTAGAGATAGTGACAACTTGCTGCTTTTTAGAACTCCAGGAAATAGCTACTCCATTGAGTATGGCAACATACCCTCCAGTTGAGCGCCTGGTATCAGGATCCCCAGCATAATCAGTGTCAGAGTAAATAAGAGGACAGAGTGATGGATGATTTGGAATTGGGCATTTTCCTCCAAAAGTGAGAGATGATGATGAAGTGGCACGCAGATATCTGAAAGTGTGTTTGACAGCAAGCCAGTGTTTGATACCTGGTTCAATGAGATGTTGAGATAATGCACCAACTGCAAAAGAGAGATCAGGTCTTGTTGCAACAGACAGATAGTTGAGTGCACCAATAGCAGAGCGGTAATTGATTTTCAGAGCATTGAATTCAGCAATTTCTTCACTGGTTGCTTTGACAGGATAATCATTTGGGGATAAGGGAGTAAGACAGGGATTACAGTTGGCCATATTCCAGTTGGACAAAACTTTTTCAGCATAAGAATCTTGTGATAAAGAAAGAGTACGTGCTGTTCTGTTCCTGGTGAGACGCATTCCCAAAATGCAAGTGGCAGGACCAAGATCATCCATCTCAAATTCAGTTTTGATTTTGTCTTTGAACCAAAGAAAATGATTACCAGTAATGACCATATCATCAACATGAAGATAAATGATACAAATTTGTGATTTGTTTCTCCAAACATACACACACTGATCACACTTAAGGGGGGAAAAGTTGAGCTTGCACAAGTAGTCGTTTATACGTGAATTCCAGCAAAAGGGAGCTTGTTTGATGCCATAAAGAGGACGCAACAATTGGCAAACTTTACCTTCATTTCCAGCAGTTAGTGTTCCTTCAGGCTGTTCCATATAAACAGTTTCATTTAAGTTTCCCTGGAGAAAAGCTGCCACTACATCCATTTGATGAACATCCCAGTCAAAATAAGCTGCTAAAGAAAGAATGGTCCTGAGAGAAGTGATCCGTCCAGTGGGTGCAAAAGTTTCATGAAAATCTATTCCTAGGATTTGAGAATATCCTTTTGCTACACAACGGGCTTTGAACTTTGAAACACCACCATCAGCATTAGGTTTAACCCTGAAAACCCACCTGCAGCCAATTACATTTGCTTTTTCAGGCCTGGGGACAATTTTCCAAGTGTTACAACGCTGAAGTGCTTGATGTTCATGTTTCACAGCCTCTGCCCATTCTGCTGAATATTTGGAATAGATTGCTTGCTTATAACACTGGGGTTCAGGAATTTCATGAGCTAGCAAGGGAGCTTCTAGAGAGAAAGCAAAGGCATTTGCTGCATATAACCCATGAGGATCAGGAGAATCAGAGTAGGAATCATGTTTATAATGATCATAATAAATCTGACGTAAATGTTCAGGAGTTGATGTTTCAGCTGAAGAGATGTCAGAATAACTGGGGGATTGTGATGAGGGAACATAATCAGGATCTGCTGGATTGTCTGGCTCAATTGATGAATATGATGGATCAGATTGACTGGAACCTTCTTCATCTGGGACATTGGAATGAGGTAATCTTGTTAAGTGGCCAGGTGAAGGACAAGGAGTTGAATTGGAAGGTGTGCCTGACATGTGAAAATCAGAGGAAGAAGAAGAAGAAGGAGAATTATCTTCAGAATGTGAATCAGAAGTGTTTCCTGAGGATGGATCAGGAGTTGGAGACTCAGAAGGAGATTGAGCTGGAGAAAAGGAAAGGCCAGGTGTTGGAAGTGGTTGACTGTCATGAATTTGATCTGGAATTTGCTTCATCAGTTGTGACCATTGAGGGCGCTTAAATCTGGAGTCAAGAAGGGGGAAGAAATTTTCATTGAAGGCCAATGATTTGGCAATAACAATCTTTTTAAGCTCAAGGTCCCAAACACGATAATTTGTTGTTCCAACTTCATATCCAAGCATGACACACTTTCTGGCATTAGCTGAAAACTTTCCAGGACGTTGATGTTTATCAAGGAAAGCATAGCAAGCACAACCAAAAACTCTGAGGTGTGAAACTCTGGGTTTGGATTTATTCCAGGCTTCAAAAGGAGTTGATTTGTTTTGAAGAGCTTTGGTTGGTAATCTGTTTTCAAGATATACTGCTGTTTTGACTGCTTCAGACCATAGGTGAATTGGTGCATTAGAATGAAACATCATGGTTTTGGATTTTTCAGTGGTAATACGGTTTCCTCTCTCAGAAATTGGATTTTGTTGGGGAGTGTAAGGAGCCGTAACTTGAAGAGCAATGCCATGTTGTTTAAGAAAGTTGACCAGACTAGAGTTGATATACTCACCACCACCGTCACAAACAAGCTTTTTGATTTTGAAGCCAGATTGCAGCTCTACAGATGCCTTATATTCCAAGAAATATTTGAATACTTGGGCTTTTGAGGAAAGAAGGTAAACATGACGGTATGAAGTGGCCTGATCAGTGAACTTAAGGTAATACTGAGAACCATCAAAAGAAGGAGGCTGAATTTTCCCAGATAAATCTGTGTGGACAACTTCAAGAGGATTTTTGGCAACAGGCAACTGGCCAGGAAAGGAAGCATGGGTTTGTTTACCCAACACACACGGTTCACAAAAATGCATTTCAGAGTCAGACAAACTAGAACTAGATACATCAGATGCCATTCCATTAAAAAGTTTTTGAATATATGGGGCGTAGGGATGTCCTAATCTGTTGTGCCAGAGAGTTAGAGACTGACTTGAAGCTTTTGCATAGAGAGCTGAGGAATTAGGGGGAGACATGCCTTGTGGAACCACAGAAACTTCAAATAATGAATTGGAGATGACTCCTCCCATATAATTCTTTCCATTACGTGAAATAATGAAGTTTGATGTAGGATTAACTGGTGCAGGGATGAGAAGACAACCAGTTCTCCAAAGACGTCCCAGGGAGATGAGATTCCTTCCAAGATCAGGGACATAAAGAGCATCAGAAAAGAAAACTTTTCCTTCCATTCCTCCAGAAGCAGCAACAGTTCCTTTTCCAGTTGCATAGATTGATTTCCCAATACCTGCAAGTTGAATTCGAATGTTGACAGGTTGAAAACTGATAAAACTGTCTCTGTTGTTAAACATATGACAGCTGGCCCCAGAATCAATAATTGGAGAAAGGTTTGAGGAATGAGAAGCCATGGAAGCAGAAGCGTTGATAATGCAGTCAGAATTTGATTTTTCAGACAAACAGGCAACAGCTGTAAAAAGAAATTCTTCATCAGAAGGGAAGACAAAAGCACAATTGGCCGTGACATCAGGTTGTTCTTCCTGAGGAGGGGGAACAGGAGTTGCTTTGTTGGAATTGTCCTTTGATGGGGCAGCTGAGTTGGCTTGGTTCTTCTTGGGACGGAGTTCAGGATGTTGAACAAAGCAATGATTGTCATCATGTCCAACATTTTGACCATGAACAGAACATGAGAGTTTGCTGCGTGCCTTGGATTTGGATGATTTTGATGATTTAGCTGAGGCAGAGTGAGCATTGACATTTGACATAGCATTGTGAAATTCATCAACAACTTTGTCATCAGCAGCATAATCCAGGAAAGAAGATAAAACATCATCCAGATGCAGGTGATCAATTTCCTGTCTGTCTCTGGTGAGAAAACCACGCCAATGTTTGAAGGAGGGTGGAAGAGTGGCAAAAAAGAGATAAATAAGAATTTCCTGGGGAATGATGAGCCCAGAACGGATCATATGGAAGTTAATGCTTTTGAATGCATCAACATGAGTTTTGGGGTCTCCTCCTTCAGAAAGAGAAAGAGTAACCATAGAGAGAAAGTGAGAAATCCGTGATCCAACTTTATTGCTGGCGTGTCTTCTTGCAAGAACAGACCACATTTGAGCAGAGGTGTGGCAAGTGTTGACCAGCTTCTTGTTAACATCATCCAATCTGGTGATGATTTCATACCTGCACCTGGTGTTATTTTTGATCCATAAAGCAAGTTGAGCTTTGATTTCAGCGTCTGAAGGTGAACCATCATTGTGAGGAACAGGGGCAGGGACTTGTCCAGAAACAATGCCAAAAAGATCCAGAACTTCAAAGTGAAGACGCATAATGTGTTCCCAGGTGTCATAGGATTCGTCAGTGAGAGGGGTGACCATAACCTTACTTGAATCCTGATTGGAGGCCATGATTTGGTCGAGTCAACAGCAAAGATTTGGAGAGAAAGAAGATGAGATGTGAAGAGGGTGATCCAAAATCTGAGAGAAAAGGCTGTTTTATTGTCCAGTTAGCGGTTTTGTTGTAAGTATTCTTGAGAGAGGTGCTTTAGGCAACTGGGCCCATAACCTGTAGAAGTTTTAGCACAAAGGAAAGCTAAACACAGGTCAATCAGCAACTGTGCACCTTACAACAACAAGTAACTACAACAAAGCGTGTGCTAAAACTGGACAAAAGACTCTATTCTCCCCACACAGTGCAAAGACTGTCAGATGCGGCCAAAAGGGAAAGCAGTGGACAGGAAGAAGCAGTGGAAGGGATAAAGAGAATAGAGAGAAAGAGAAAGAAAATGATTTGGATTTCATTGCAAAAACAAACATACCTAAACACAGGTCAATCAGCAACTGTGCACCTTACAACAACAAGTAACTACAACAAAGCGTGTGCTAAAACTATAAGGGACACAAGTGTGAGCTGCTGTGGTTAGGACTAAAAGAATCAGAGAAAAGATAACAGAAAAGAAAAGGAAAGAACCTGGACAAAAGACTCTATTCTCCCCACACAGTGCAAAGACTGTCAGATGCGGCCAAAAGGGAAAGCAGTGGACAGGAAGAAGCAGTGGAAGGGATAAAGAGAATAGAGAGAAAGAGAAAGAAAATGATTTGGATGGGGAAAACGGAAATGGCAAAGAGAGGCCTCATTATATGACAAAGTCCACCATCCAAAACAATAGAAACTAACACGACGTCGACAAAACTACTAAACTACAATACAGAAAAAGAGACAGGTTCACATCCAAAGAAAAAGTTCTCAGCCGGGGAAAAGATTCACACTCCAGGTAAAGAAACACGTCCTCTGGTTCCTTTATCAATAGCTCAATGTGTGTTCAATATGTGGTGAGTTTGGGTCCAGGTTGCGGACCTGCTAGAAAGTCTTCCCCCCATATTGTGTGGTGTTTTTTTCAATTTAATATTTATCTGTAAAAAATTTTAAAAGTGATTTTTTATTCATCTTCTTAAGTATCTCTTCCTCCTCCTCTACCCATCTACTTTTTGATAGGAAGTCTCAAACTTGAACAAATATGCCTGGTGGATTTCATTTGAAAACCGCTGTAGACAATCCTATCATAATAGCTATAGGCCTTGAAAAAGGGAGTTGGAGGAAACCCAGAGAGAAAATCCCCTCTCCCTTTAGAAAAATAAAGTGAGATTTACCTGCTACAGTAAATTGGTTCCTGTTTGCTAAATCCCCTTTTCCAACACACTTGACTACCTGATCAGCCAAGAAAGTAGTCTCCAGACAGACTACCAAACCAAAGAAATAGAATGTAGACCAATGTCTACACCAGAGAAAGCAATGCTACTTGATGTAGGTTTTAAATTCACACCAGAGACAGTAATGATACTTGATATAGCTTGCAAGACCATACCAGAGAAACCAGTTGCCAAGTGAAGTTAAATGAAGAACTTGCCTTGCAACAAACACAGCCACTTGTGGCCAAAAAATGCTGAAAACTGAGTGAGGAACAATGATATTGCCTCTGGATGGCTGTATGATAATTAAAGTTGCCCCAAACTGTCTTATTCAGTATGTACACACAGACCACTATCTAAAAGCCCATGCACACCAATGAATTTGGTGTTCTTGAGCGCCAAATTTCATAAAACCCTCTGTAGAAATTTCTGCATCTAATACCTGACCCATATCTTCTCCAGCTCTTTTCCTTCTCTTTCTCCTCATTCTCCAAGCTCATATTGTCTTTTTCTGCTCATTTTGGCGGAGGAATCATTGAGATACAAGCTCATATGTCAAGGACAACTTTTCTTTCCCACCTGGAGTCATATTCCTTGACCTGGACCTCAAGGACGTGTTTTTTGGACTTGAAATGTCAAACTGTCATTGTGTGGGAATTTCTCCCTCGACTGTTTTCTCTTGTTTCTGTATTGTAATTGAGTTGTTTCTGTCGACATCGAGTAGTTTTCTGTTGTTTTGGATGGTGGACTTTATCATATAATCAAGCCTCTGCTTGCTGTTTCCGTTTTCCCCATACAAATCTTTTTCTCTCTATTCTCTTTGCTCCCTCCATTGCTTTTTCCTGTCCCCTGCTTCCCCTTTGGCCGCTTATGACAGTCATTTCACTGTGTGGAGAAAATAGAGTCTTTTGTTAAGGTTCTTTCCTTTTCTTTTCTGTTTTCTTTTCCACTAATATTGTTCATCCTAACCACAGAAGCTCACAATTGTGTCTCTTATAGTTTTAGCACACGCTTTGTTGTAGTTTCTTGCTGTTGTAAGGTGCACAGTTGCTGATTGACCTGTGTTTAGGTATGTTTTATTCTTGCACTCAATACAAATCTTTTTCTCTCTATTCTCTTTGCTCCCTCTATTGCTTCTTCCTGTCCCCTGCTTCCCCTTTGGCTGCTTCTGACAGTCATTGAACTGTGTGGGGAGAATAGAGTCTTTTGTTCAGTTTTGGAACACGCTTTGTTGTAGTTACTTGTTGTTGTAAGGTGCACAGTTGCTGATTGACCTGTGTTTAGCCTTCCCCTGTGCTAAAACTTCTATACCCTCTAGAAATGCTTCCCAGACTTCTAGCACTGAGGCAGCTGGACCACCCTGATGCCAGAAAACCACTGAAAACCTCCAAAAATACCCAAGATACTTAGAAAAATCTACTGCAGCTACAAGACACACAATTAGGCTATAAAAACCTTGAGACATAAAATGTAGAGAAAAATTATCTCATTCTAATGGTACTAAGCACTTAACCCTAAGACTTAAGGTTAGCCGGTAAAACAACAGATATCTTTTAAAATGAAAAATGAGAAATTATCCACTTAATACTTAAAATCTAAAAAATGTCAAAAAGACATAAAATATAGAGAAAAACTAGGGCTATCTAATGGTAGTACCTAGATCCCTGCAGTCCCAATATTTTCTGAATAAATCCAGAAAAACACCCAATTATTAGACAATGTCATTATTTATAATATCAGAACAACACCAAATAGAACAACAAAGGGCTCTGCCAATGTTGGAAGACCACAAAGTCTAGTGCACACTTTTTTCCTGCTGTGAATATTCTTTGAACTATTAATAAAATGTTGTTCAATGAAGGTTCAAATCAGTTTCAAGGTTTTTTAAAAGTAAATTCAATATTTCTTCATGACTTTTTCATAACCACCTCAATGTGTGCTGAAAAAGATATGAATTAGGGTTCAAGGTTGTGGACTTTCTAGAAAGTCTGCCCCCATATTGTGTGGTGTATTATATTTACTTTAAAATTACTTGTAATAAATTAACTAATTACAATAAGTAAATTTAGTAAATATTTAAATTAATATTAATTTCCCTTAAATTTTTTATTCCCTAACACTGTGCTCAATGACAGGTTAAAGAGATAAAAATATACTAATACTAAAAATGAAAAAAATTCAAATTAGTTTATTTAAAATACTCAAATTATATTAAATTCTGAAAATTCAAAATTCAAATTGTTTTGTACTAAGTGTGACATTTAAAAGTGAACTTTAAAACATATCAAATAAATTGATATATATTAAATTATATTCTATTGGCACATCTTTTTAGTACTCCCGGTTATTTGTAATTTCTTATTTGGAAGGATCTTTTCTCTCACACCCTTGTATGTAGGCTTCTTAACTCCGTGTGCTCTCTCTCCTTTTTTGCCTATAAAAGGCCTTCCACTTTGTGCTGTTTTTCTTCATTCCATACCACTTAAATTTTTATTATATACAACTAATAAAAATTCTATCACTGCTATAACTGGTTTACTCATTACATTTTACGTAATTTAAATCCTTTTAAGTAATAATAAATATTCCCTTACCTTTTATTTGAGTAATAAATTATAAAAGATTAAAACTACTTACCTTTGCTTTTAAGTATGTGAGTTATTCACCTTACACTGCTGTTGAACTGCTGTTAAAAACTTCTAGACCATTAGAACCCCTTGACAAATCTAGTGAAAAACCTAAAACAATAAAAGTATCAAGAAAAATGGATGTAAAAATTGAAAAACCATAATACAATAAAAAATTATCATTGCTACAAGTAAAATAAAATATAATAACATATAATATAAGAAACAAAATATAGCTTTGTAACTAGCTTAATTATTGCAAATGGAAACTAAAAATATACAATATCTTACAAATCCTTCCTAAAAGATCATATGCATCATCATAAATAGATCTGTACAATTAATATTATTTTTACAAATATTAAAAATTTGATAATTTTTGAAATAAGAATTTCTTATTAATAAGTAAAGTAAAACTGTCAGCGGGTCATCTAGAAGAAGGAAAGGAAGAAGAATAAAAAGGGAATAGAGGAAAAGGAGGAACTAAGGGGGAATAACAAAAAGGGGAAATCAATAAAAATAATAAAATAATAAAACCAATATAGGGAAGTACAACAACAATTTATGATAACTACAACAGTGAGTTTGAATTTATTTGTAAAAGATTTTAATGGTAAGTTATAAATTTCTTCTCTGCACAGAAATCAAAATTTATTATTAATAAACTTAGAGCGACCTTGGATTTATTATTGAATATTAATATTAGAATTATATAATGCTAGTAAGAATAAAAAAAATGTATTGTAAGTTTTATAAAAATGTGTGATATAAGTGATGCCTGCTAAAGGGGAACCCTAAGGCCTTTTTATAGGAAAGGATACCTCTGAAGCACTTCAATTGTATAAACAAAAGTAGAAATAGTGTGAAACAAAAGATATAAAAGAAATTAATTAAAACATACAAATTAAGGGAAAAATTGAAACAACAAGTTAAATCCGTGAATAAGTAAATAATTTTCCCACCACAAAGTCCCAAACAATCAATTAATATAATAAGTAACTAAATTAGGATGAGACCATGAGAACTATGAGAAAAAATATACTAAAAAAATATTATAATAAGATGGAAAGGGTTTAATTAAAACAAATTAAATTATTTTCACACCAAAGTTTATGTAAACAATTTAATTCAGTTATAAAGAGAAATTAATTTATTGTTTCAACTACTTTCAGTAATTAATTTAATTGAAACAAATAATTAAATTAATTGTAACTTATTTAAATGAGAATTTAATATTAATATATTAAATATGTGTTTTTAAGTTATTTAGTAATTTTACAGACACAGTTAAGGGTCAAAAAAGTGCCCAATATTTATGGATAATATTAAATGATGAGTTGGACTTAATATCTAAGTTATATTAATTTATTTTTAATTCCATTATAAGTTAAATATAATTAAGCTTATAATATCATAATTAATTTAATTAATTTTTTTTAGAAATATTAAATACATAGAAATGTGCCATGTTTTTATAGAATATAATATTTGATTATGTAATAAAACTTATTTAATAATAAAATCAAATATAGTAATTATTTTATTTATTCATAAAATATTTATAATTTTATTATTTAATTATATAATTTATTGTAACTACATAATGTTATTCCCTTACATGATTTCAGTAATTTATTATATACATTAATGGGCTCCTGAGATAGCCTGGCTGAAAAAAACCATGTATTATTTTATTTTTATTTAAGTAAAAATAAAAATAAAAAATAAATTAATGGAAAATTAAATATTAATTTTTTTTCTTTGATTCATTCATTATTTACTTTCATATCTAACATGAATTTATATAGTGGAATTTTTCAATCTTAAATTTAATGAAATTTGTACTTAGTTTGACTTGTGATTTTTTTTGATAAGTTGAATATTTTTCATTATAACTATATTTTATTGAAGCATATAACTGCAAAAGTTGAAGTGAAAAATCAATAAAATTAAATGAGATATTGTCGGTCAATCATCTAGAAGAAGGTAAGGAAAGGGGAAAAAAATGGAGGACGACAAGGAGAAAAATAAAAGAAATAAAATATAAAGTTTTATTTAGTTTATTTAAAGGAACGCAACGACGAGTAACTTGAGAGGTGACACAAAATTGGGTTTTATTAATAATAATATTATTTCATGTAAGGGCTATGCGTGGCAGACACTGTGATTACTATCAGACTTAAAGCAACCTTTAAATTGTTATATAGAATTTTAATTAGAATTTTATTACTAATAAAAAGAATATAAACGTGATGTAAAAGTATATTAAATTTGTTGAGTGTATAGTAAGTGATGAGGCTACAGGGGATTATCCAAGGCTCTTTTATAGGAAATGGGTCCTCTGAAGCGCCACTATATTTGTTAATACAAGAATTATAATAGGATGAAACAAAAATATAAAAGAATAAGTGAAACATAACAATGTAGAGAAAAAATATGAAACAAATAATTAAAAATCCCAATTAAGAATCCAATTTTCCCACCATTAATTCCCAAATCAGTAAGTAAAAATAGTGAATAACTAAACAAGCCTGGAACATAGGAACTATGAGAAAAATCATTCAAAACAGATGGTACAGTCTGATTTAAGGATTTTTAAATGAAACAAAAAATATTTTGACGCAACAAAATATGTAATTAATTTCAATTTAGTATTGATTAGTTTTTTCCTGAAAAAATTAAGGGTCAAAAGAAGCGTCATTATTTATTGTTTAATACTATATAAAAAATGTTATTTAATAGATAAATATAATTAATTAATTTAATTATATTATAAGTCAATTTAACACTTATAATTATAATATATGTTTTTAATTAATTAAATATAAATTTATAATTATTAAATACATAAAAATGCGCCATTATTTGTAGAATATAAAATATATTATGTTTAATTTAAATGTATAAAAAATTTATATAAACAATAAAATTAATATAACAATTATATGTAATAAGATACTTATATAATTTTATTATGCAATAAAATATTAATTTATATACATTAAATACAATTCTTACGCCCTCTTTCAGGTCCTATAAGTTAACATATCATTTACTGGGCTCCTGGAATAGCCTGGCTGACAGATATATTGAGAATAATGAATCTATCAATCAAATTAGATCTCCAATAAAAATTAATTCTAGTTTTAAAATTTAGCTTGTAGAAGAGGAATATTTAATTAATATGAATTTAAATTTCTTTGTAGATTTTGACTAAGCCTTCATCATCAATCTTCAATTCAGATGCAGAATTCCAAAAGCTAAATAATATGAAGATATTTCTATATATCTAATTTCATTTATTTTTAAAATTCATAAAACAAAGTATGTAAAATAGAAACTACTACATCATTTTTAAGTAAATTTTTTTATATTATAATAAAATATTAATAATTTTTAAAGTGATTTCACTTATATGAGAGAGTGGACCTCAATATATTTAAAATTAAATATAACACAATCAAATTGAATTCTATTTTAAAGTATTTGAATATTTATCCATTGAATTAATTTTAAGAGTTGTGGATGGATATTCCTTTTTTCTTGGAGTTGAATGAATCTTAAAAACCTAGAAAAATATTGTAGATAAATTTTCATTGACCTTGATCTATTCAGGTAGGTGTAATTAGAATTTGATTCATATGGAATTTTATAAGAAAAATAACATTTCATTAACTTTTTATTCATATTTAAGGATGAACAAGAAGGATGGAAATCTAAAAAGGGGTTGTCAGCCAGGCTATTCCAGGAGTCCAGTAAATGATATGTAACTTATAAGACCTGAAAGAGGGGGTAAGAATTGTATTTAATGTATATAAATTAATACTTTATTGCATAATAAAATTATATAAGTATTTTATTACATATAAGTGTTATATTAATTTTATTGGTTATATAAATTTTTTATACATTTAAATTTAACATAATATATTATATTCTACAAATAATGGCGCATTTTTTATGTATTTAATAATTATAAATTTATATTTAATTAATTAAAAACATATATTATAATTATAAGTGTAAAATTTACTTATAATATAATTAAATTAATTATTTATATTTATATATTAAATATCATTTTTTATAGTATTAAAAAATAAATAATGATGATTCTTTTGACCTATAATTGTGTCAGGAAAAACTAATTAATACTGAATTGAAATAAATTACATATTTTGTTGCGTCAGAATATTTTTTGTTTCATTTAAAAATCTGTAAATCAGACTGTACCATCTGTTTTGAATGATTTTTCTCATAGTTCCTATGTTCCAGGCTTGTTTAGTTATTCACTATTTTTACTTACTGATTTGGGAATTAATGGTGGGAAAATTGGATTCTTAATTGGGATTTTTAATTATTTGTTTCATATTTTTCTCTACATTGTTATGTTTCACTTACTCTTTGATATACTTGTTTTATCCTATTATAATTCTTGTATTTACAAATATAGTGGCGCTTCAGAGGACCCATTGCCTATAAAAGGGCCTTGGATAATCCCCTGTAGCCTCATCACTTACTACACACTCAACAATTTAAAGATAATTTTAATTACACTTATTATTATTTTTATTAGTATTAAATTCTAATTAAAAATTATAAATAACAATTTAAAGGTTGCCTTAAGTCTGATAGTAATCATAGTGTTTGCCGCGCAGAACTCTTACTTAAAATAATATTAATATTAATAAAACCAATTTTGTGTCACCTCTCAAATCACTCGTCGTTGCTTTCTCTCAAATAGATTAAATAATTTCATTTGTTTTTATTTCTTTTATTTCTAAATCACTATTTCCTTCTTGTCCTCCTCTCTTTTCTTCCCTCTTTTCTTATCTCTTCTAGACAACTGACCGACAGGGGTTGTTTAAGATTTATAGAAATAATGTTTATAAGTTCTTAATAAGGAGTACCCTAGCTGCTTTCTTTTATTTTTTTGCTTTCTTGGAAAGAATTAAATATCTTTTTTTCCAAATTATTGAATGAAATTCAATATCTCTACATTAATCTATAAGTGTAAAAAATAATCAATATAAAATATGAATCAAAATACAGCAAGCTAAATTATGGATCATTAAAATGTACAGTAAATTTTCTTTTTAAAAATAATTGACACTGATAAAAAGATTTTTCATAAATTCAACTAGTTATTCAAAGACACCTTAATATAATTTCATACCAATATGATGGCTTCTCATTATTCAAATGTCTAGATATTATTTTATCATGCCACATATATATGTTATTTTTATTAAATTAATTGAAAATTATTTCAAGGAATTTTTCATAGAGAATATGTCAGCCAGGCTATACCAGGAGCCCAGAAAATGTTATGTTAATTTACTGGAACTAAAAGAGGGCGTAAAAATATGCATTTTAAGTATATAAATTAATATTTTATTGCATAATAAAATTATATAAGTATCTTATTAAATATAAATAAAATAAGGGTTATATTAATTTTATTGTTATATAATTTATTTATACATTTAAATTAAGCATGATATATTTTATATTCTATAAATTGTGGCACATTTTTATGTATTTAATAAATATAAATTAATAATTAATTAATTATAAAAATATATTATAATTATAAGTGTAAAATTAACTTATAAAGTAATTAAATTAATTAATGAAATTTATATATTAAATAAGGCCTTACATATCTTATTAAACAACAATATTGGGCACTTTTTTGACCCTTAATTGTGTCAGGAAATTATTAAATAAATTAAACTAATTATTTAACATAATAATATTAAAATCCTCACTTTAAATTAACAATATGATTAAATTAATTACTTTTTTCAACTAAATTAATTATTAAGTCACTAAAATAGTTAAAACAAATGATTAATTTCCCTTTACAATTGAATTAAATTAATTACAAAAATTGTTGCATCAAAATATTCTATTTGTTTCAATTAAAGCCCTTAACAAAACATTTTAATACCTGTTTTGCATTATTTTACTCACAGTTATTATGTTTCAGACTTACTTAGTTACTAATTACTTTAATTAACTGGTTTGGGAAACTAAGGTGGGAGAATTAGTCTCTTACTCATGGGTTTAATTAGTTGTTTCATGTTTTTCTCTCAATATCTATGTTTTAGTTATATTCTTTTATATTCTTGTTTTACTTTATTACTATTTTGTAAATACTCATTTGTGGTGCTTCAGAGGGCCCCTTTTCTATAAAAAGGCCTTGAAAGATCCACTGTAGCCTGATCACTTATTTACTCATTTTATTTTAAACATTAAAATATATTTTATTATTTTTTTGTGGTGCTGTGGTCTTCCAACATTGGCAGGGGCCTTTGTTCTGTTGTTTGGTGCTGTTTGTGCATGTCTTAATTGGCATCTGTTGGAGAATTGGATGTTTCTCTGGTTTTATTACGTGAATATTGAGACTGCGGGTATGTGAGTGCTATCATTGGATAGCCCCGGTTTTTTTCTATATTTCATGTCTTGATAATATTTTTCATATTCCAAGTTTTAAGGGGTTATTTCCTCATTTTTCAGTTACAAAAGATATCTGTTTAATTTTGTTTTCGTGTTTTACGGGCTAACCTTAAGTCTTAGGTTTAAGTGATTAGTACCATTAAATAGGGCTAATTTAGCTCTATATTTCATGTCACAATGTTGTTATAGCGTAATTTTGTGTTTTAAGGGTTTTAGTAGTTGTAGTGAATTTTTCCAAGTAGATTAGATGTTTTTATTAGTTTTTTGGCTTCAGGGAGGCTGGGCTGCTTCAGGTGGCCCGCCCGCCTCTGTTTTAGAAGGTTGGGGAGTGCTTCTGGAGGGTTTTTATTCAATTTGGCTGGTACAGGTGCCAAATTCGTTGGTGTGCATGGGCTCTTAGATAGTGGTCTGTGTGTACATACTGAATAAGACTGTCAGCCAGGCTATCTCAGGAGTCCAGTAATTTATACAATAAATTACTGTAATCATATAGAGGAATAACTTTATGTAATTACAAAAAATTATTTAAATAAAATTATAAATATTCTGTGAATAAATAAAATAAATATTATACTTAATTTTATTATTAAATAAATTGTATTACATAAACAAATATAATATTCTATAATATCTTGGCATAATTTATATGTATAAATAAATTATTCAAAATTATATTATAAGTTTAAATTTAGTTTACACTGTAATTAAAATTTAATAATAACATTTATATAAACTAAATACAACTTATCATATAATAATATCCATAAATATTTGGCGCTTCCTTGACCCTTAATTGTGTCACTAATATTACGAAATTAATTTAATATGATTAAATTTAATTGCTCATGTTAAAAAAAATTCCTGTATTAATTTAATTAGTTGTCCAATTAATTTAATAGTTAATTTACTTGAAATAGTTAACTTACCATTGCTTATACTGAGTGAACATTATTTAAAAGCGTAAAAATAATTCCTTTTATTTTAATTATACTTGTTTAGCTATTTGTATTCCCTCTTTAGAATTCTCTCTCATAGTTCTTATTTTCCATACTCACGTAGTTATTTGTTATATTAATTTTATTCTTTTTTAGAAATATCTGATGGAAACAAATATTTGCTTAATCATGGATTTATTTTAATTGTTTTTTCATTAAATTTTTTAATTTTTTTTTTCACTTCATTTTACTTTTTGTAATTATATTTGGAGCGCTCTAGAGAGTCCTCTTGCCTATAAAAGGGCTTTAGATGTCTCTCTAATAGCTCATCACTTACTATACACTCACTTATCATATTTTAAATATATTTCTTTTATTTATTATTTTTATTAGTTCAATACATCTAATTTAAATACTACATAAATAATTATAGGTTGTATTAAGATTTATAATACTATTATTGAACTGTTGCGCTTTGAAAATTTATTATCAATTATAATATTTTACAATTTAAGTAAACACTTACAACTTTGTCAAATTCAACCATCTCGTCGTCTTACTTCCCTAAACTACAAATATTTTATTTCATATTACTTTACTATTTTATAATTTCCCTTCCTCCTTTCTATTATCCCTCTTATTTTCTTCATTCTTCTAGACGTCCAGATGATAATTGAGGGCCTTTCCGAACGACGACAACGACACGTTGCAACAAACAACAAAGCGCACGGACCACCCAAGCCAAAAAGTAAACTTTTTGCCGTGGCCGTGTTTTGAACTTGGGTTCGATAGTTTAGGTTTATATTAAATTAAATTATATATTATTCTGAAGTGATTTTACGATCACTTTAGTAAGTTCACCTTTGCACCTCTCACTCATAGTACTATATTTTTACTGAAATAACAGTGTTTGTGGCTTAATTGCTGACTCACTGAGTGTAAGTTTTCATTATATTAATTTTTTTCCTAGTTGACCATAATAGAGTAAAACTCTTAGTCCTAGAAGACAATTAATATTTAATAAATTATTAAATTAACTTTATTACTATTTTTTGAATATTGGTTGACCATAATAGTACTCAGCACTTAGTCCCAATTTTACCATTGTATTAATTTTGGTATTAATTATTTTGGTTGACTTCTTAAACCTTATTGGTTAGTCCCATTTTAATTGTTATTAATTCTTAATAATTGTAATTTCATTTATTTGTATTACATTTTATTTTATAATTAATTGATTTTTAATAAAAAAATTTTTTTAAATTCAATTGATTATATTTTATTTTGAATTAACAATTTAAATCTGAATTAATTTTGATTCTCCTTTTCACAGTTTTAAATGTCCAGTAGTTTGGCTAAAAGCATGGATAACTTACACGTGGATGAGACTGAAGTGGATGTTGACACTGAATCTGTAGGTTCTCCCAAAGTATCTTACAAAAATAATTCATCTGACAAAAAACCTTCAGGATGTAGAAATGTCAGGAGAAGTGACAAACCCCTCTCACCTAACAACTCTGAAGGAAGTAAAACCTCAGGTACATCAGGACAATCCACTGAGAGGTATAAAAATAAAAAAGATTCCTCTAGCACAGCAGGTAAAAAATCTGTCAAGCCATATAAAGGAACTGAGAGCAGAAAGCATGAAGTACAAGGCAAAGGTAGACACACTCTGGAAGCAGATGCAGGAGCTTTTAAATCCCAAACAGGGTCAACCTCCTCATTTCCCAGCTTCCCAACCTCCACCTCAACCTCAGGCCAGTCAGGCATCCAGCTCCCTCATCCAAAATCAAGGCATTCTGCAAGTGGAACAACGGAAATGGGATTACTTAATGACCCACTACCAACAGAATGTACAACAACCAGCTCAACACCCTGGCCCATCCAGGACACCAAATTACAATCCATCTCTTCAGCACCATCCTTATCAGGGGGGCAGAAGAAAAAAGGTACAGGGGAAGTTTCCTCCCTTGCCATGGTAAGTAATTTGTTTGATAAGCACGTTGGTATATATAATAACAAACCTTCTTCAGGTAATAATGTGGACCCTGAAAGAAAAGTTAAACCTTTGAAGAGACAACTTCCTTTAATAAGTAGCCCCATTGATGTAATTAGCAAATTATCATTTAATGAACCTTTACATTTGACTTCTACTTCTTTAATTAACCCTTCTCTTGCAATCAAGAATGATTCTGTTTCCCCTGAAGTTTACACTTTACTTGAGAAAACTTCTGAAGAAATATTGAAAGATACCCTTGATTTTAATGTTGTGAATGATAAACATTTAAGAGATTTGTTAATACATGAGAGTGATAGATTAAATAATTTGCATTTACATTGTAAAGTGAGCTCTTCTGCTCAAGACACTGCTTATTTCAAATTGAAAGACACACTAAATAATGTCCTGGCTCAACAAAAGTCTATTAAAGCTGACCACAAATCACTTTCAGATAAATATAGTCACCTACGCAAAACTGTTGATATTCTAAAAGATAAAAATACTTCTTTAAAGAATGACAATATGCTTTTGCACAGTGAATTAAGAAAATTGAAAATTGATTCTCAGAATTTGAGTAATAAATGCTCTGTAGATGAGGACAGAAATGTTTTATCTATTTCTAGGATTAATGATCAACTATCTTACATTCCTGATTTGAGAAATAAATTATCTGACCTGGAGAAACTATTTTCTGCATTACAAACTGTCCAGGCTACTCATTATCATGAATTAAAAAATAGAGCTAAAACTGCTGTTAATCTTAATAATAGACAGCCTGAACAGAGTAGTTCTTCTCTTCCTTGTAATGTAACAATTTTACCAGCTGAAATTTATTCTGAAAAATTTATTGCATCAAACAGAAAGAAATTTAATGCTCACCATGAGCCAGCTGCCTCTGTGAATAATAAAATATCTGAACACCTTTCAAGACTTCAGGAACTGATAACCTTGAATAATTTAAACCATAGGATGGAACATTCCAGTAGCCAGAAAAATTGGCCTAAGTTGGATCAATATCCTACCTTTGATGGTGATTCTTCATCTGATTGGCAACACTTTATACAAAGGATTGATAATTTAAAGAGATCTTATAAACTACCTGATGAGGAAATTGTTTCTAAGCTAATTTATTTATTTCCAATGTAGCCTTGTTGTGGTATGAATCTGTTCTATTAGTATTATCATACAGTCTTTGCTGAGCTAACCTGAAGTTTGAACCACCAAACTGATTCTCAATCAAGTATTTCCAATCATTCCATGTATAATGATTGTTATCTAGAAGAACAGATTCATACCACATCAAGGCTACATTGGAAAATAAAGAAATTAGCTTAGAAACAATTTCTTCATCAGGTAGTTTATAAGAACTCTTTAAATTATCAATTCTTTGGATAAAGTGTTGCCAATCAGAAGAAGAATCACCATCAAAGGTAGGATATTGGTCCAACTTAGGCCAATCTTTCTGACTACTGGGATGGTTCATTTTTTGGTTTGAATTATTCATCATTAATAATTCCTGAAGTTTAGCCAGGTGTTCATAAATTTCATTATTTACAGATACAGCTGGTGCATGACCATCACAAGATTTTTTGCTAGTAGCAAAAGATTTTACAGACTCATTGTCAGTTTATTTAATGGTTGAAATATGAGGAAGAAAGGAGGAACTCTGCTCAGGTTCTTTTTCTTTATTTTTATGCAGCTTATGGACAGCATTCTCATTCATACCATTATTGATGGTTAAGGTTGAGAATTTTCCCTGCAGGTCAGACACATAGTTTCTTATCCTTGGAATTTCAGACATCTGGTCATTTACTTTTGCAAGAGATAAAACATTTCTGTCCTCAGAAACTGTGTGTTTGGCACTTAGTGCATGGAAATCATTCTTTAGCTTTTTAAACTCATTTTGTAGAGATTTTATTTCACTTTTTAATGAATAATTTTCTTCAATAAGGGGTTTCAATTCACTCAAGGTTTTATGTAGATTGATATTTTTATCTGAGATAGCTCTATGGTCACTTATTATTTGTTTTTGTCGGCTAAGAACAATATTCAAGGTTTCTTTGATTTTAAAATAAGCTGTATCCTGTACAGAAGAACTTACTTTACATTGCAAGTGAAAATTTTTTAATCTATCATTCTCATGGATTAACACATCTCTCAAATTTTTGTCTTTCACAACATTAAAATCAAGGTTATCTTTTAATATTTCTTCAGAAGTTTTCTCAATTAAGGTATAGACTTCAGGGGAAACAGAGTCATTCTTAATTGCAAGAGAAGGATTAATTAAAGAAGTAGAAGTCAAATGTAAAGGTTCATCAAATGATAATTTTCTAATTACATTAATAGGGCTACTAGTTACAGGAAGCTGTCTTTTAACAGGTTTAGCTGTTCTTTCACTATTCTCAATAATATCACCTGCAGAAGAAGACTTATTAGAAAACATTCCCAAGTGACTATCAACCAAATTACTTATCATGGCAGAGGAGGAAACTTCCCCTGAGATTGAGTTTGGGATTGGGCTTGGGCCTTCTATCTCCTGCCTTGTTGGTAAGGATGAGGAGGAGGATGGAAATTGGGTGTTCTGGATGGGCCAGGATGATGATGAGGAGGATGATGCACATTCTTCTGGTAGTGACTCATTAGATAATCCCATTTCCATTGCTCTACTTCCATAGTACTTTGATTTTGTGTGAAGGAGCTAGGGGGCTGCAAAGGTTGAGCCTGAACCTGAGGCTGATTGGGAGGCAACTGAGGAGGGGCCTGGGCCTGATTTTGGTTCCTGAGTTCCTGAACTTGATCCCACAAGGTGTCTACTTTTGCCTTGCATTTCATGTTTTCTGTCTTCAGTTCTTTGATATGACTTGACAGATTTCTGATTTGTTGGGGCAGAGGAAGTTTTTTTATTTTGAATCCTTTTGGAAGACCTTCTTGAGGTGCTGGACGATTTACTTCCTTCTGTTGTGCTGGGGGAAGGGGGTTTAATTTGTTTACTTCTCCTGTCATTTCCACATCCTTAATTATGTGAATTTTTCTTGTTAGCATAAGATTTTTTATGTTCAACGTTAGAAGAACTCATAGTATCAGCATCATAATCAATTTCAATTTCATCCACTTGCATGTTATCCATTTTCTCAGCCAATTTGTTGGACATAATAGTGGGAAGATTAATTTATTTCTTAAAAAAAAGAAAATAAAATTCAGTTAATAATTTTCTCAAAATAAAAAAAATTTTATTAATTAAATTGTAAAAAAAAAATTTTTTTTAATATAAAGTAATATTTATAAAAAATAATTAATAATATGGACTGTAAAGGAAAATTGGGAATAAACAATTAAGTTATTTTCAACCAATTAATTAAATTACCAAAATTAAATATGGCAATTTATGGGACTAAGTACAAAGTACTATTTAAGTCAACCGAAATTAAACAAAAACTAATAATAATAAAAATTAATTTAATAATTCAATTTTTATTAATAATAATTTTAATTTCTTCTAGTACTAAGAGGAATTAAACACTCTATAATGGTCAACTAGGAAAAAAAAATTATATATAATAAATGAACACTTACACTCAGTGACTCAGCACAAGGCCACAATCACTGTTATTGCAGTAAAAAATCTAGTATAAGAGTTGATAGGAGCAAAGGTTGACTTACAATAGTTATCGCTAAATCACCCACAAAAATATATAACCTTTAAGACTATATAAACCCAAAGTTAGATCTCCGGTTCAATTCACGTTTGCGGAAAAAGTTCTACTTTTTGCGCAAGGTGGTCCATGCGTTATGACGTTGTAGACAATCCTATAGTACTAGCTATAGGCCTTGACCAAGGGAGTTGGAGAAAAACCAGAGAGAAAATCCCCTGTCCCTTTAGAAAAATAGAGTGAGATTTACTTGCTAAAGTAAGTTGGTTCCTGTTTTGCTAAAGCTCCTGTTTAACACACTTGACTGCTTGATGAGCCAAGAAAGTAGTCCCCAGATAGACTACCAGACCAAAGAACTGAAATGTAGAACAATGTCCACACCAGAGACAGCAAAGATACTTGATGTAGGCTTCAAATCCACAACAGAGACAGCAATAATACTTGCTATAGCTTGCAAGACTATAACATAGAAAACAGTTGCCAAAGTTAAGTTAAATGAAGAACTCACTTGCAACAAACACAGCCAATTGTGGCCAGAAAACAGTGAAAACTGAGTGAGGAACAATGATATCACCTCCGGATGGTTGTATGATGATTAAGGTTGCCCCAAACTGTCTTATTCACTATTTACACACAGACCACTAACTAAGAGCCCATGCGCACCCACCAATCTGGCACCTGTATCCACCAAATCGCATAAAAAAACCCTCCTGAAGCGCTCCCCAACCTCCTAAAACAGAGGCGGGCGGGCCGCCCGACGTCGGAGATGCCGCCTGAAGCAGCCCGGCCTCCCTGAAGCCAGAAAACCAACAAAAACCACTAATCTACTTAGAAAAATTAGCTACAACTACTAAAACCTTTAAAACACGGAATTTCACTATAACAACATTCAGACATGAAATATAGAGAAAAATTAGCTCTATCCAATGGTACTAAGCACTTAACCCTAAGACTTAAGGTTAGCCTGTAAAACACGAAAAACAAAATTAAACAGCAATCTTTTATAAATGAAAAATGAGGAAATGACCCCTTAAAACTCAGAATATGAAAAATGTCTACAAGACATAAAATATAGAGAAAAACCAGGGCTATCCAATGATAGTACCCACATACCCGCAGACCCAATATCCACGGAATAAAACCAGAAAAATACCCAATTCCTTAACAGATGTCAATTAAGACATGCACAAACAGCGCCAAATCACACAACAAAGGCCCCTGCCAATGTTGGAAGACCACATCCTCCCTCCAATTGAGAATGTCCGCATTCTTTATTCATCCAACCGCCATGTGTAACCTTCTTCCCAAATCTGCCTCTGAAATGGGTCCCTGCCAATACTGCATCAACAATAATTTAATCTGCACCATGACACCACCTGTCCATCCATACAGAACGTACTGCAATGTCTTCCAATCTAGAAAGAAGACCTGCCACAGACCTGGTCCACTTTCTTCTGCAACAGATTCACCTCCACCTCAACCTGGTCCTTCTTCTGCCAGCACCAAAAGATCTAGGCCATCCATCCTGATACCCAGATTAATTAAAAAGCTCCACCCTTCCCAGAAGAGTGCCACAACCCATAAAACAACTAGTTCCACCATCCCTGGTCCATCTGATGGTAAAGAACATTCATTTCTTCCTTCAACTCTAAAACTGATGACTTCTCAGTTCCTCCATCTTCTGATAGTGATGATAACAATGTAGGATCCATTGCACCACCAACACCAACGCACTTGCCCACTATCAAGGCCAAGTTCCAACAACACACATCTCAACAGAAACAACTTCTGCTTCACTACTTCCAATCCACTCCTGCTAGAGATCCACAGGACATTGAGAACAGAAGACACCTCATTCACCAGTTCAAGGCTAATTCTGAACACTTCATTTCATCTCTTGATTCCCTCTGTAATTCCACTAGTACCTGAGTTTGATTCGGAAAAGAAAAATTGACCACACCCTCTATAGGATGTAACCACAAACAACCCTCAGTTTTAAGTCTTGGGGGACCATCCTCATTTTATAGTCTTGGGGGACTCTAAAACCCTCATTTTAAAGTCTTGGGGGACTCAAAAACCTAAATCATAAACCCAGAACCAGAGATCAACCACATTAAGACACAGAGAAAAAACTAACATTCTGGGGTAATTGTAAATAGAGCAGCCAGCCCATCAATTACCCCCAAACTTGCCTTTGCTAAATTCGGAGGCTCCCCCTGTGGATACCCTCCACCAATCTTTCAAAACCAACTCCAACAACAAAAACTTTTTCCTCAGTTTAAAGTCTTGGGGGACTAACACAGTGTTCAGTTTAAAGTCTTGATGGACCAGTCTTGATAAAATCTTGAAACCAGCCAGTTTAAAGTCTTGGAGGACTAACAGAAACCGGATTTCAGTTTAAAGTCTTGATGGACTGGTCTTGATAAAATCTTGAAACCAGCCAGTTTAAAGTCTTGGAGGACTAACAGAAACCAGATTTCAGTTTAAAGTCTTGATGGACTGGCGGAATTTTGCATAAAATAGACGCAGCCAATTTCATACAGACCACCCCTACAGCCAATCTGCTGAACTTCCACCTTCACTTCATCATCTACCCATCACTGACAAAAAATCCCCTCCTATCCCTTTTTATCATCTTTTCTCACCACAGATCATGGCTGAATCTCCTGATGCTAACCCTTCTACTCTCCCTTGCTTCACTGCTCCCAAGGACTATGCCTGCAAACAGTGCATCCACATGTGCAGACCTTGCACATTCACTCTTCCAAATCCTGAATCCAAATTCTACAACAGGGCTTGTGATTCTTGCTATTCCAAAAAGAAAAGATGTGACAGAGATGCCAACTACCCTATTCCTCCTCCTTCACCTTCTCACAAATAAATCTCTAGATACCCTACCAGATCCCCAGAGCTTAGCCCTTCCTCTTCCTCTTTATCTTTAGCACCTTCCAGAAGATCCTGAAGCTCCGCTTCCAGAACTCTTCCCAAAAGACCAGCCTTAGCTTCCCAAGAAACTGCTTTTATCTCCGCCAAATTAGCTCCAAAAGCTTCAATATCAACTCCCAGGCTTCTAGACCGCGTCCAGACGATCCGGCCAACGTCGGGCGGCCCGCCCGCCTCACTGGATAGTGAAAATCTGGCTCCAAATCACCAAAAACGACAGGAAAACAGCCAAATTCCATCAATCAACGAAAACAACTCTACACAATTGCCTCCCACTGCTCCCAGAGCAATGCAGCCAACTCTTACAAAGTCCAAAAACTTAAAATTTTCCCAAACTTCTAGGAGACCTGCCAGGAAACCCCAAGAAGAAACCAGAACACCACACACTGCACCCAAAAAACAACTTTGTCCCCAACTAAGACAAAGAAACTACACCTCTCCTCTGTCAGCCAACTACTCTTCTGACAGTTCCATCTCTTCAAAAGCTCCATCCAGAAGAGATCAATCTGCTTCCAAATCCCCCTCTCCTGCTCCATCCTTTAACAACCCTGGTACTCCATCACCAGCACCTCCTCCAGCTGAATCCAACAGAAATAACAACCACAACCACAACAACAATCCCACTGCTCCAACTAAGCCCCAGGAACATCAGCCTCCTAGTTCACCTTCTCAAAATCTTTCAGAGGAAGACCATGAGAATCCATATCTTTCCCTAGTTGATCCACCCACTATGACCATTACAAAATTGTCAGAGATCCAAATTCCAGCTGCTTACAAATTTGATGAGCTTCCAATCTGTAAGTACCAAATTAATTATCCCATTTCTTCAACAAAAATAATTACTGATCCAATTCTTCTTGTCTATTTGGCACCCCTCTTCCTGAATCTATTATTGGAGTTGGCCAACCTCTTGAAACTTCTTTGACCCTGGATTATGGAGACATGAAGAAACACCTAAGCACCATGTGTTCCAACATGCTAAAAGCCTTTGCCCTCCATGGACCTTTGAATGACTTTGAAAAATCCCTGAGAAAGCGCCTGTTGGACGACCAGTGGAAAATGTCTAGGATCATTAAGCATGCCCTCCAGCACTCCATTCCTGCCTCTTCTTCTTTCTCCTCTGAACTTCCCTCTAATCCAATTCCTGACCATTACAATCCCTATCATCTCTCCATCAGGATGCACTTCAAAGAACACAGTGCTTCCCACAATCCCAACAAAAAACAAAAACGTCATCACAATCCGGACCAGCCTCCAGAAGCTTCATCATCCAGACAATGAGCTCCTGCAAAAGATTAGAAACATAATAATAATATAAAACAATTAATAAAAATAATTTCAATTTTTTTTTTATTTCTTTTTTTATTTTTTTTATTTTTATTTTATGACTACTAATATACTAAAATAAAAAAATTAATAAATAAAATGAAATGAAATAACATAAATGAAATAAAATAAAATATAAAATATAAAAAATAATACAAATGGTATCCCCCAGCCAATTAATGAGCTGATCCCCTGATACCTTACCCACATCCAAGTGCACCTTGATGTGGATACACAATTAATTCTTTTAAATGATTAACAGAAAACAAAATTCAAAAAATTTAGAAATTCAGAAGATAATAAAAATAATGAAACACAGAAACACATGAAATAAATAATAAATAAAAAAAAGAAAATAGCATTGCCCGGCCAATTGATGAGCCTTTCCCCACCAATGCTTACCCACATCCAGGTGACCCTGATGTGGCAACACCCTATATTTTTGATTTTATAATTTTAAACAACCCCCATAAAAAAATTAAAAGAAAAAAAGAGAAAAAAGAAAATAATCTAAAACTGCTATCTAGCAAAAACATAACTGCAAAATCAAAGACAGTCCAGCTCCATAGATGGTCCAATAAGGGAAAGTCTGATCCATAGAAATGATCACTGGGTGGGCTCCCTCCAATAAGTAAAAATGATGGGAGACCACCAGTGATCCACCACCAATCTAAAAGAACCAAAGATAAAGAAGCCAGTCCCAAACCAGTTTAAAGTCATAGTGGACTTGAAACCTGAATAATAAACAACAGAACTAGAATTCAACTAGGAAAAACAAAAGACTTGAGACAGACATTCTGGGGTAACTGTTCTACAGAGCAGCCAGCTCATCAGTTACCCCCACACTTGCCAAAATAAAATCTAGAAGCCCCCCTGGGTACCTTCTAACAAAAACACAACTTCCAACACAAAAAAAAACCAAAACCAATAAACAGTGAAGAGTCCAGCACTTGAAAACTAGAGGAAATTCCAGTTTAAAGTCATAGAGGACTAAAACCTGTGAAAAGAAACCAATACTAGGGTTCAACCAAATTAAGAGAAAAGGTTGGAAACAGACAATCTGGGGTAACTGTTGATAGAGCAGCCAGCCCATCAGTCACCCCCACACTTGCCAAGACAAAATCTAGAGGCCCCACCCATGGGTACCCTCTAACAAAAGTTTCCAACAAACAGATGCATAGCATCACCACAAAAAAACCAAGATTAAAGAATGGTCTTTAGTTTATCCTCATTGCGGAGTCAATCTTATTCATGCCTAGTGCCTCTGGGATAAAACCTCTTCACTTGGTATGCAGCCACCCTCTTTTTCAAGACTGCACCATCCAACTCTTCCAAAACATAAGAACCTCCAGACGCCTGAGATCTGACTCTGTAAGGTCCATTCCATCTGTCAGCAAACATTTTCCCCCACTGACTCTCCAAACTTCTATTATACACCAAAACCAAACAACCAGGTTTCAAAGGATTCCTGAGTCTATGAGCCAACTTCTTGTCCCAGTACCTGAATGATTGATTCCTAATCTTCATCATTCTAGAATATGTCTTCTCTTGACACTCCTCTCTACATTCCAACTGCTACATCCAGGCACAGAGCAAATCTTCTGTTGAGCACACATCATCCCAATCAATTCAAAGATAAGAGACAGCTTCCAAGTCCACTGGTAGAACAGATTTCTGACCAAACATTAACTCATAAGGAGAATAGCCAGTTGTCCTCTTCAAAGTGACCCTATCAGCAAATAAAACCAAGGGTAAATAATGCCTCCACTTTTCAGCACTATCTCCACACATCTTCACCAAAGCATTCTTGATAAGTTGATGGCCTCTTTCAACCATGCCTTCAGCTTCAGGATAATAAGGTGTAGCCACTCTAACTTTAGAACCAACACTAGCCACAGCTTCTTTGAATTCGGCACCAAACTCTGGCCCACCATCAACAGTGATCAACTTCATCAAGCCATACCTATAAATCCACTCCTTCTTCAAAAACTCTGCCACATTCTTGGCAGTAAAATTAACCAGAGGCACTGCCTCAGCCCAACCAGACAAATCATCCCTAGCAACAATCAAGTATTTATACCTGCCCTCTTTAATATGGACAGCATCCAGACTGACCCTTCCAAAAACAGTTGATTCACCAGTAGCACGGCCCACCTCTTTAGGTTTCAAGTGACTTCTTCTTTGACATTCTTCACAAGATTGAACCCAACCCTGCACAGCCAACTTCATACCTGGCCACCAAAATCTGTCTGCTACTCTTCTATAAGTCTCCCCAAAGCCTCTATGACCAAGGTCTTCATGCAAAGACTTCAAAACCAATTCTTGACCCTTCTTCTGAGTCACCACTACTTGAGGATTTGGATGTCTCCTCCACATCAACCGCCTTCCTGACACATAAAATCCAGGACTCTTCTTCTTGATTTCCAACCAAGTATCATCATCACAACTATCTGGCCTCTCCAAGGTCAACAGATATTCCACCAAAATAAAATAAAACCAGACTGACCCCAGGTCTCATCTTCAAAATCCAACAACACCACATCCAAGGGTACAATTCTGTCATCAAAATCACCAGTATGAACATGAGACAATTGAGCAGCCCAACCAGGACACCAACCCTTAAATTTTGGCACGTCCTTCTCTTTCCACTGAACCTTGTGAGAATCCAGTTCACTAACAAAAACACCCTTTTTCAATTTTGAGCTGTCCCAAACAACAACTCCATCTTCATCAACAAAAATATCCTGATCACCAGAATCAAGATCAGATCCAGCCAGTTTAGCCTCTTGGGGGAGGTCAGAAAAATCTTCAGCACCCTTTGTGCTGGCCCTAACCACTGGAATATCTTCATCAAACTCTTCAGCCTCAGAATCTTCATCTGTAGGTGGCCTCCTTGATAATCCATCAGGCATAGTAAAAGTTTTGCCTGGTTTGTGTACCAGGTCAAAAGAAAAATGTTGAATAAATGCCACCCACCTAGTCATTGGAGCATTTGGAAGACTAGGCGTATTGATCATCTGAACCAAAGATTTGGCATCCACCTGCAGCTCAAAATGCTGCCCCCACAAAACGGTCTGTAGCTTCTTTAAAATTTTAGCTACGCCACACAATTCCAACTTAGGTTGAGAATACCTAGATTCCACCTCATTAAACACCACAGACTCATATCTTACTGGCCTGACCCTTCCAGTCTTATCCTCCTGAGACAAAACAACACCAGCAGCAATATAACTTGAGTCCACTGCCAGATAAATTTTTCCAGCACCAACCCCATAATCCAACTTGTGAAGAACAATATCTTCACCAACAGCCTTTTTTAACTTCTGAAAAGCCTCTTCACACTCTACAGTCCATTCCCAATCTGCATCTTTTCTGGTAAACCTCCTTAAAGGTGAAGCCAACAAAGAAAAATCCTTAATAAAAATCCTGACATGTACACATACACCCAAAAATCCCCTGACTTCAGTAGTATTTTTAGGCCTTGGCCATGACTGAATTTTATTAATCTTCTTCTTCGCCATAATCCTTCCTTCTTTACATACCACATGACCCAGAATTTACAAAGCAGGAACAAAACAACAGAATTTTGACCCTGAAATGGTCAAACCAGCCTCTTCAATCCTAAACAACACTCTCTCTAGAGTTATTGCATATTCCCACACAAACCTCCTTATGCCAGGGCTCTCTGCTAACACCTCATTGCCATAATCAGTGGATGGTCCTTTAATTCCACCATCATCAATAAAAATACCAGCATGAGTAGGAACCTCATCCTGTAAAATCAAGCCATCTGTGCTTGATATACTACCACTGAATTAGTTGCTCCTTGAGGCAACCTAGTGAGCTGAAATCTTCCCAAAGGAGTCTCAAAAGTTGTGAGAGGCCTTGAATCCGTATGGAGTTCCCTCTCATCATAACCACCCATAATATCACCCAAACCATAACACACCCTTCCAGAAAAGCTTCAACAAAATCCTCTGCACTTGGTGGTATACCAGCGTCCTTGATAGTGACTCTATTCAAGGCTCTAAGATCATGAACCACCCTCAACTTTCCATTCTGCTTTTTTACACAGAAAACCGGACTTGAGTAGCTGGAAGTCAATGGTTTGTATAACCCAGTCCTGACTATTTCCCTAACAATCTCTACAAAATCCTCTCTAATAGCGGCTGGAATCGGAATAGGTTTGATTTTCCAAGGTTCATGACAAACCACAGGAATCAAGTAAGGTTCCCCATAAGAGTGCTTCAATACACCCCTTTCCTCCTCAACAAACGCCACAGCTTTTTCCCTTAGCACAATAACATGCAACAACAACTTCTTTTCTTCCTCAGACAACCACCCATCAGGACCAAAATTAACAACTTTCAACCTTTCCACAGTCACCCTAGCCGTCTCTATAAATTCTGGAGGATTCTTCACCAAAGGAGTACAGTACAGATCTCTCGACAAAGGCGGATTCAAGCCCACAGGCATAGGCTCATTGACAGGCCTAATCTTCTGCGCTACCTTCTTATACTTTGCCGCTCCACCTTCAACTTGAGGGATCTTCAGGAAATCTTCACCACCAGACCTGGAACAAAAACCAAGGGTATCCCCATTGCTCACATGTGTGGCTAAGGTAATGTTTTTGAAAGGTGTAGAAGAAACCCTAGCAGTGCACAATTGGGAGGACCTACTTTTACACCCCAATCTCACCACTCCAAAACTTTTCCGCAATTCCTTATCTTTATCCTCACTTCCAACTTCCAAATCTTCAAATCTTGATTCAGATTCTGAATCACATCTTCTAAAATTGTGCAGTTTATCCTCATTCTGGAGGCCCAAAAATCAATCTTGATGATCTACTCTCTTCATAATTTTCTGCAGTTTAACCTCATGCTGGAGGCCCAAAAATAGATCTTGACAACCTTCACAAAAATATTTTGCATCTTCTTTCTTCATTATCTTCAGATTTTTTTCTTGATTTTCATGAATTATCTTGAAATTTTTATCTTCTTTTCTTGAGTTTTCTTCTGACCTACAAAAATAACCAGGGGTTTTCCCAATGCTCACAGGTGTGGCCCAGGTAATGTTTTTGAAAGGTGTAGAAGAAACCCTAGCGGTGCACAATTGGGAGGACTTACTTTTAGACCCCAATCTCACCACCCCAAAACTTTTCCGCATATCTTTCAATAAAGATATATAACCAATCTTCTTCTTTAAACTTGAATTAAAAATAATTAAGAATCGTGAGAGAGAACAGAGACTTGATAAAAAACTTGATGAATACTTGGAGAGAAGAGAAACATTAAAAAGAGAAAGTTGAAAATCCACTTGGTATATCTCCAAGGGAGCTGACCTACTACAACCTGGGATTTCCTCATCTTGGGGAGAGGTTTTAGCACTAGGGTGATCAGCCCTTATTACTCTAAAAAAGACAGACTCTCAATAGAGCCTGAGCCGCACTCCAAAAAAACCAGAGGCAGCACCCACTTCCTTCCTTCTCCTGCAGCAGTCCATGCACTGGCACATTGAAGATAAACCAGGCCTGGTCTCCCAACCATCCTCTCCAGGGGATGATAACCTCATGTGAAGCCTCCTTTTGTCTTCACCAGTCAACTCCAAACTGATTCCAAATCAAATTGATAACCAATTCTTGCCTGAAAATCCATCAAGCATGGCCCACCCAAAACTGCTTTTACATTACCTTTAGCAATGTAAAAATGAACCTTCCCTGAGGCTCCTCCAACATCTAACTTCACAAACTCTGAAGTTCCAACCAATTTAGTGACATGGCCACTGATCCCTCTCAAATTCCCACCAATACCAGTTTTGATGGGGAGGCCCATATGAGTTGCCTCAAACAAAGAAATCAGGTTTATCTGAGAACCTGAATCCACCAATGCCCTTGCCTCCCTGCCATTCAGAGTGACATTGACATATCCCAGAGGAGCAGAAAAATGAGTTTCCAACCCCTCACCAAACTTTTCAGCAGAATCACAAATGTATTCTACCTCACCAGAAGAAACTCTTCTCCTGGTCAACAACCTTTTCTGTCTATCAGCCAACCCTGGACTGATAGCATACAATTCCCCATAAGATAAGGAAACCTGACCCTGATTCATCCTTTCCAGGACAGAGTCCATAACATTAACTGGACCAGACACTACTTGCCTCTCAAAGTGAACCCTTGGCTTCACCACCTTGGTCCTAGAAGCTTCTTGAGGACCAGCACCACCAACAGATTTACCATTAACAGGAACCAAACCAGATCCCTCACCAGAACCTCTGACTCCAGCAGGCTTTGGCAACAAAGCCAAAGGGACATCCTCCTCAGAGTCAGAATCCACCTCCATTGGCATTGGCTCACCATTCATGTCCAATGCGCCAAAACTAGGGGGGCCCATGTCAGCCATACCCTTCTGCATCTTGTACAGCTCCTCTTTGCTGTACCTCTTCTTAGCTGCACTCAGCTTAGGATCCACTTTTGAAGCATTTGGCTTTGGTTGGGCCTGAGAACTGCTCTTAGGCCTTCCCACCTTTCCTGCTTCCACATCATAAACACCAGCCAAGCATTCACCACTTGACTGTCCACCACAAGAATACAACTCCAAACCACCAAAGGAAGTAGAAAAAGAGACCTTATTGACCTCCTTCCCCTTTCCCTTGCCATCCTCATTCTCCTTACCAGAAGACTTCCCATGATCAGGAATCTCCTCAAACCTTGGCCTCCTTAGATTGAGACCTCCCCTTCTCCTGACCAAATCAACATGAGCCTGCCCCTCACTGGGCTTAACAAAAGAACCATCAGGGAACTTGAAAACCCTTCCATCAAATTCCACCTTTCCTTCAGACACATCTCTGTTCAATGCCCAACAATCATTGGACCTGTGCCCCCTCCTGCTGAAATAAGAGCAGACCCAAGGATCACTCCTACCAGCCCTCCTATCAAAATCTCTAGGCTGAGAAGGTGCCTTATTGACCTTCTTAGCCTCCTGAACAAAAATATGCAGCTGCTTTGTAAGATCAGCCAACTGCTCCACCATTGGGTCCCTCTCCTGTTTGGTAACCTGCACCATATTCTTCTCCTCCTTCTTCTTCCTAACTTCCTCTTCAGCCAAAGCCTCACTTACTTTGCTGACATACTTGGCACACCCCTCCTGATAGTTGTCCACAGCCAATAACTTCAAATGGGCCTCAACAGCCTTTTTCACCTTATCCAAAGCAGGCAACTTTTGGTCCCCATTAGAAAGATTCTTCATCAATTCCTTTCTTGACAACTCCTTCAACACATCCATCCTGAAATCTCTAGCCAGGGAAGACCAAAAAACATCATTGGCAGCATTTTCATGTGCCAGCTCCTCCACTTCCACCAAATATTCCACCACAGGATCAAACTGTAGCAGAAACTTCCTGTAACTATGCAAGTTACCAACACCACCATAAGATTGCCACTCACTGAAAACCTTGTTCAGATCCACCATAGTGAACCTGACACCCCATCTATCTATCATCTCCCTACACAACAATTTCCAATTTCTCTTCTTGTAGCCAGACATGGCCACAATCTCCTTCTCCACTGACCTATCACCAATGAAGAAGATAATCTGCTTCACCATGTCCAGGTAGGAAGCACCATCCACTCCAGCAGCAGTTTCATACTTCTCTAGAAACCACTTGATATCCTCACCATTAAACTTGGTACCATCCCAAGTTTTAATCCTCACACACTCCCTAACCATCACAGAAGGAGGACCATCCCCCCCACTGACAGTCACCACAGGAATAGAGGAACCAGAAGCCATTCCTCCAGTCCAAAACACCAAAAAGGCCAACCAAAGAAAACAGAGATTCCAAAGAACTAGCAAGTTTTACCCCACGTTGGGCGCCAGAAATGTAGACAATCCTATAGTACTAGCTATAGGCCTTGACCAAGGGAGTTGGATAAAAACCAGAGAGAAAATCCCCTGTCCCTTTAGAAAAATAGAGTGAGATTTACTTGCTAAAGTAAGTTGGTTCCTGTTTTGCTAAAGCTCCTGTTTAACACACTTGACTGCTTGATGAGCCAAGAAAGTAGTCCCCAGATAGACTACCAGACCAAAGAACTGAAATGTAGAACAATGTCCACACCAGAGACAGCAAAGATACTTGATGTAGGCTGCAAATCCACAACAGAGACAGCAATAATACTTGCTATAGCTTGCAAGACTATAACAGAGAAAACAGTTGCCAAAGTTAAGTTAAATGAAGAACTCACTTGCAACAAACACAGCCAATTGTGGCCAGAAAACAGTGAAAACTGAGTGAGGAACAATGATATCACCTCCGGATGGTTGTATGATGATTAAGGTTGCCCCAAACTGTCTTATTCACTATTTACACACAGACCACTAACTAAGAGCCCATGCGCACCCACCAATCTGGCACCTGTATCCACCAAATTGCATAAAAAAACCCTCCTGAAGTGCTCCCCAACCTCCTAAAACAGAGGCGGGCGGGCCGCCCGACGTCAGAGATGCCGCCTGAAGCAGACCGGCCTCCCTGAAGCCAGAAAACCAACAAAAACCACTAATCTACTTAGAAAAATTAGCTACAACTACTAAAACCTTTAAAACACGGAATTTCACTATAACAACATTCAGACATGAAATATAGAGAAAAATTAGCTGTATCCAATGGTACTAAGCACTTAACCCTAAGACTTAAGGTTAGCCCGTAAAACACGAAAAACAAAATTAAACAGCAATCTTTTATAAATGAAAAATGAGGAAATGACCCCTTAAAACTCAGAATATGAAAAATGTCTACAAGACATAAAATATAGAGAAAAACCAGGGCTATCAAATGATAGTACCCACATACCTGCAGACCCAATATCCACGGAATAAAACCAGAAAAATACCCAATTCCTTAACAGATGTCAATTAAGACATGTACAAACAGCGCCAAATCACACAACAAAAGCCCCTGCCAATGTTGGAAGACCACAACGTTTGTCCAAAAAAGTCGTAAAAGTCGATAGTCAATTATTCGGAAGGGTCCCCAATTGTCGGCTGGTCGTCTAGAAGAAAGGTGAAAAAAGAAGGTAGAAGGGGAAATAAAAAAAGGAACTGAAATAAAGATATATAAAAAATTTAAAGACTTTTAATGAGGATAGATGGGGATCAATGTGGTTAATAAAGTAAGTACAGTTTTATTCTCTCTGTTCAATTATCAACTATTAATACTAAAATATTCTTATTACAACCTTTTAATATTTTATTGTATTACTTAAATAGTCAGAAGCGCAATTTAAATAGTAGTAAATAAAATGTATTTTGTAGTGTAATTAAAATTTGTTTGAGTAGTAAGTGATGATCAAAAATGAAATAACACAAGGCCTTTTATAGGCAAAGGGACCAATGAGGCGCTACCACTGAGTATATACAAAATAATAATAGGATGAAACAAAAAGATAAAAAAAAATAATTGAAACATAACAATGGAGAGAAAAAGATGAAACAAGTAATTAAAATCCCAATTAAGAAAACAATTTTCACACAACCATTTCCCAAATCATTTAAGTAATATAGTGAGTAATTAAACAATCCTGAGACATGAGAACCATGTGAAAAGTAATCAAATTAAGTATAACAATATTTTTTATAGATTTTTTAAGTGAAGCAAATGGAATGTTTTGTCACAACAAAATATTGTAATCAATTTTTGTATTAGTCTGTAGAAAATTAATAAATTGTTTTGACTATG
This sequence comes from Hemileia vastatrix, assembly GCA_030280995.1. NCBI lineage: Eukaryota > Fungi > Basidiomycota > Pucciniomycetes > Pucciniales > Zaghouaniaceae > Hemileia > Hemileia vastatrix. The sequence continues at coordinate 21,143,549 of JASXTE010000012.1, read as the reverse complement.
TAATAACTAGTTGAAACAAGTAATTAAATTTTCTACTGAACAAATTTTAAAATTTTTAAATTTATTATAATAAATATTATAATGCATTTAATATTCATCACAAATAAGGGTCAAAAAACAACGTCAATAATTATGGATAATTTTGAATATGAAAAGGGTTCAATTTAAATTTAAAAATTAATGTAATTACAATATAAGATAATTTAATAAGATATAATTATATTATCAACATGTAATTAATTAATTATTTATTAAATACAGATAACACCTCTTTATATGGAATATAATAATTATTTTAATGTATACTTTAATTTATATGATAATAAAATTGGTATAAAATTTATTTTCATTATAAAATAATATTTTAATATAATTTATTATGCAATATAAATTTAATATATATACATAATCTGCAATTATTATGTCATTTATTAACTCCAATAAAATTGTATGTTTATTACTTGGCTCCTGGGACAGCCTGGCTGACATTATAGCCTTACCTTTTACCAAACTCACTAGGAAAGATGTTGCATTCATCTGGAATATTGACTGTCAAAAAGCTTTTGATACTTTAAAAAGTTGCTTAATGAAAACCTCTATCTTAGCTCTTCCAGACTTTAACAAACCATTTGTCCTGTATACAGATGCTAGTTTTGTTGGTCTGGGTGCTGCCTTACACCAGAAACAAATTATTAATGATAAAACCTCAGAAGTTGTAACTTGTTATATTTCAAGAACCTTGAGAAATAGTGAATTGAAATATGGTGCCACTCAATTAGAGTTCTTAGCAGTTGTTTGGGCTGTTGAGAAACTTCACTACTATCTAGATGACCAAAAGTTTGAATTGGTAACTAACTTTAGTGCTGTAAAGTCCCTCTTAAACCTTAAAACACCTAATAGACATATGTTCAGGTGGAAACATGCTGTTCAAGAGTACAGAGGACGGATGACAATAATCCATAGAGCTGGAAATGTTCACTCCAATGTTGACATGTTGTCCAGACTGCCTCTGTCAAATAATGACTCCAATCCTGCTTATGTGCCTGAAGATGATACTGTTCATATCCATGGTATATTTATAGTTGATATGGAAGAAGAGTTATTACAATAAATACTGGATTCATATGATAAGGATTCTGATTCAAATAAATTAGTTACTATCTTAAATTATCCTAAGAATTCTTCAATTCAAGCATTGATTAAAACTCTTCCTGCAAAATATCAAAGTGCTTTGATGAAAGGAAATTTTTCTATGGAAGATGGTTATATTTATTATAGAAGAAAGCTGAATAATGTAATTGTAATTGCCCCTTCTATGAAAGAAACTATCCTCAAACTTTGTCATGATGACATATTGGCTGGTCATTTTGATCTAGAAAAAACATTGATTACAATCAAAAACACAGCTTGGTGGGCTAATATGTCTGAAGATACAAAGTTATATGTTGAATCTTGTGATTCTTGCCAAAAATCTAAAAGGTTGACAGGTAAGAGAGCAGGTTTACTACAACATATTGAAGCACCTAATTCTCCTTGGCAAATAATTAACATGGAATTTGTCACTGGCCTTCCTCTAGCAGGTAAAGACAGTTATAACTCTTGTTGGGTGATAGTAGATAGATTCACAAAAATGTGTAAATTTATTCCAACCCACAAAGATGTATCCACAAAAGAATTAGCTTTCTTATGGTGGTCTTCCATGTTTAATATTATTGGATTCCAAAAAGCCATTATCTCTGATAGAGATCTGAAATTTACTTCTGAGTTTTGGACCTATTTAATGGATATTTGTGGCTGTGAGTTAAAGTTATCTACAGCTCATCATCCTCAGACGGATGGTCTAGCTGAGAGAATGATTCAAACTCTGGAAGATATGATTAGAAGGTATTGTGCCTTTGGTTTAGAATATAAAGACAATGACAGATTAACTCATGACTGGGTCACTCTTTTGCCTGGTCTTAAATTTGCATATAATAGCACTGTTCATTCTGTCACAGAGAAAAAGCCTTTTGAGCTTTGGTTAGGTTATGTCCCAAATACTCCTGCACAAATTCTCAATAATAAATTACCTAAGTTGGAACTACATCCTGGTGAAAAATCTTTTATGCAAATGCAACAGCTATGCAGAAAACATGCTCAAAGCTTTATTGATAAAGCATTTGAATATGAAAAGAAAAGATGGGATAAATCCCATAAAGAATACACATTTAACAAGGGTGATGAAGTGTTGATATCTACTGTCCATTTCAATTTACAAGGTAACAACAAATTAAAAGATCCTTTTGTAGGAACATTTGTTGTTAAAAGAATGGTTGGTGATAATGCAGTAGAAGTTGTATTGTATTCTCCATATGATTGAAAACATCCTGTTTTCCCCATTTCTTTGCTTAAACCTTATACTTCCAACAGTGACTTATTTCCCAAAAGAAGGGGAAGACCTAAGAAAAACCCTCATGAAGTCACAGAAACTGCAGAAATTTATAAAATTCTCAATGATAGAATTATCACTTCTGAAAGAGGTATTGAATAGTTATTGAGATATAAGAACAAGTCATCTGAACATGATGCATGGATACCTGGAAAGGAAATTTCAAATCTCTCTATTCTGCTAAAGAAGTATAAAAAGAAAAAATCTTAGCATTTTTTTATTGTTTTTTTTAGAGTGATGAAGTGTCAGCCAGGCTATCTCAGGAGTCCAGTAATTTATACAATAAATTACTGTAATCATATAGAGGAATAACTTTATGTAATTACGAAAAATTATTTAAATAAAATTATAAATATTTTGTGAATAAATAAAATAAATATTATACTTAATTTTATTATTAAATAAATTGTATTACATAAACAAATATAATATTCTATAATATCTTGGCATAATTTATATGTATAAATAAATTATTCAAAATTATATTATAAGTTTAAATTTAGTTTACACTGTAATTAAAATTTAATAATAACATTTATATAAATTAAATACAACTTATCATATAATAATATCCATCAATATTTGGTGCTTCCTTGACCCTTAATTGTGTCACTAATATTACGAAATTAATTTGATATGATTAAATTTAATTGCTCATGTTAAAACAAATTCCTGTATTAATTTAATTAGTTGTCCAATTAATTTAATAGTTAACTTACTATTGCTTATACTGAGTGAAGATTATTTAAAAGCATAAAAATAATTACTTTTATTTTAATTATACTTTTTTAGCTATTTGTATTCCCTCTTTAGAATTCTCTCTCATAGTTCTTATTTTCCATACTCACGTAGTTATTTGTTATATTAATTTTATTCTTTTTTAGAAATATCTGATGGAAACAAATATTTGCTTAATCATGGATTTATTTTAATTGTTTTTTCATTAAATTTTTTAATTATTTTTTTCACTTCATTTTACTTTTTGTAATTATATTTGGAGCGCTCTAGAGAGCCCTCTTTCCTATAAAAGAGCTTTAGATGTCTCTCTAATAGTTCATCACTTACTATACACTCACTTATCATATTTTAAATATATTTCTTTTATTTATTATTTTTATTAGTTCAATACATCTAATTTAAATACTACATAAATAATTATAGGTTGTGTCAGCCAAGCTGTACCAGGAGCCCAGTAAAACTTATGTTAAGTTATTGGACCTGAAAGAGGGCAAAAATTTATGCTTTTTATGTATATAAATTAATATTATATTGCATAATAAAATTAAGTACAAATTACCTTATTAAATAAAATTAAAATAAGGGTTCTATTTATTTTATTATTTTATTAATTATATATTATTAAAATAAACATAAATTATATTATATTCTATAAAAAATTGGGCGCATTTTTATGTATTTAAATAATTTTAAAATAATAATTAATTAATTATAATATTATATTATACTTATAAGGCAAAATGTTGACTTATAATAATATTAATTAATTATTAGACCCTTATAATAATTTATACATTATTATCCCTGATTTTTGGGCACTTCTGTGGCTCAAAATTATGTAATTAAATTTATTAAAACATTTAAACTAATTACATTCTCATATTTCAATCTAAAATAATTACTTATATTAATTGTATGAATTATACTAGTAATATATTACATTCCACTTTAAAATAATACTGCATAATACTTATTTTAAATTACATTAGTTATTTTTTATATGTCTTGTACTTATTTATGCGTAATATCCAGGGGAATTAATACTGGTGAAATATTGGCTACTGCATTTTAACAAATTAGTACATTTTTGATTTCTCACCCCTTACATTTACTCATAAATTATTGTATTTACTTTTGTGGCGCTTCAGAGGGCCCCTTGGCTATATAAGGGCATTGGGAACCCCCTTCAGCTGGATCACTTACATTATTACAATTTATTTACACTTATATTTTTATACATGTATTGATTCCTTTTCTTTTAACTAGTAATACATTTAGTTGAAATAAAATAAATAAATACTATATACAAAATCTTAAGGTTGCGGTAAGAACATTAAATTATAATATTTGACTGCTGCGCATTGAAACTAAAATACTTACATTACTATAATAAAATAAAGACTACTCACTTTATATATTAAACCTTTTTTCCCTTGTTTGCGTCCTTCCTTCTTTTCCTACTTTCCATTCTTTGTCTTCTTGTGTTTCTTTCTCCTTTTCTTCTTTCCTTCTTCCACCTTCTACACGACCGCGCTGATACTTGAGGGCCTTTCCAAACGACAAATCAAAGCTTGACAGCCATTTTGGACAAACGTCAAAATGCATGGACCACTTGCGCGAAAAGGTGAACTTTTTCCGCGACCGTGAATTGAACCTGGGAACTAAATATAAGGTTTATATATTTTTTAAAGTGCTATATATTGTAAGTGATTTAACAATCACTACTGTAAGTCAATCTCTGCCACTTTCAACTATTATACTAGATTTTTTATTGCAATAACAGTGTTTTTGGCTTAATTGCTGAAACACTGAGTGTAAGTGATCATATTTTATTTTATTTTTCCTAGTTGACCATAATAGAGTATATCTCTTAGTCCTAGAAGCCATTTATTTTATTTAAATTATTTAATTAATTATCTTAAATATTTGGTATTATTGGTTTACCAAAATAGTATTTTATACTTAGTCCCAATAAATATTATTAATTATTTTTGGTTGAAAATAATAATACTCAGTGTATTTAGTCCCAAATTTAATTCTATTATTGATTATTGTTTTATAACATAAATAATAATCTTTAAATTTAAATTTTTATTGTTTTAATAAATTTGAAATAATAAATTAAAAGTTTGCTTATTTTAAAATAATACTTTTTCTTTATTGTTTTTAGGATTTCAAAATAATAAATAATTTTATTATTACTTTGAGAATTTTTTTTTCTAATAATAATAAATTGTTTATTGTTGATAAATTCAAAATAATAATAAATAAACCTTATTGTTTAAAGATTTTGAAAATTAAAATAAATTTTATCATCCAAATCAATTGAAATAATAAATTATTAAATTAAATCAATTTTATTTTTATTATCATTGTTGTGATTTAAAAATTAAACATTATAATAAAGAACAATAATTAATTACCTTTTGAATCAGTGATTTTATATTAACCACTTGATTTTTTTTTATCCCACAGATAAAAAATGTCTTCCAAATTGAGTGAAACCATGGAAAATTTGAATGTGGATGAAATTTAAATTGATTATGATGCTGATACTGTGAGTTCTTCTAAAGTTGCACATAAAAAATCTTATGCTAACAAGAAAAATTCACATAATTCAGGATGTGGAAATGATAGGAGAAGTAAACAAATCCAACCCCCTTCCCCCAGCACAACAGAAGGAGGTAAAACCTCCAGTACCTCAAGAAGGTCTTCTAAAAAACCTCAAAATAAAAAAACTTCCTCTGTCCCAGCAAATCAGCAATCTGTCCAGTCAAATCAAAGAACTGAAGACAGAAAACATGAAATACAAGGCAAAAGTAGACACCTTGTGGGATCAAGTTCAGGAACTCAGGACCCTAAATCAGGCCCAGGCCCCTCCTCAGTTGCCTCCCAGTCAGCCTCAGTTTCAGGCTCAACCTTCTCAGTCCCCCAGCTCCTCCACCCAAAATCAAAACACTCTACAAGTGGAACAGTGGGAATAGGATTACTTGATGAGCCATTACCAACAGAATGTTCAGCAGCCAGCACCTCAACACCCTTGCCCACACAGGACACAAACCTTCAATCCTACTCATCAGCCCCATCCTTATCAGGGAGGCAGAAGAAAGAAGGCACAGGGGAAGTTTCCTCCTCTGCCATGGTAAGTGATTTGGTTGATAAACATTTTGGTATTTATACTAATAAGAATTCTTCTATGGGTAATCTTATTGACTATGGTGAAAGAACAGTTAAACCTATTAAAAGACAACTTCCTGTAATTAGTAGCCCTAATGATGTTCTAAGCAAACTTTCTTTTGATGAACCATTACATTTGACCTCTACTTCTTTAGTTAATACTTCTCTTGCAATTAAAAATGATTCTGTTGCTCCTAAAATTTATGTTTTACTTGAGAAAACTTCTGAAGAAATATTGAAAGGCTCTCCTGATTTTAATTTTATCAAAGATAAAATTTTAAGAGATTTATTAAAACATGAAAATGATAGATTAAATAATTTACATTTACACTGCAAAGTGAGTTCTTGTCGGCCGGTCGTCTAGAAGAAGGAGAAAAATAGAAGAAGGAATGAGAGGAGGAGAAGGAGGAAAGGAGTATGGGTAATAAAAGAAATAAAATTTAATAAAATTATTTAATTTATTGAGAGAAAACAACGATGAGTGAGTTGAGAAGAGACAACAATTTGGTTTTATAAATATTATTATTTTTTAAGTAAGAGTTCTGCGCGGCAACCAATATAATTACTATCAGACTTAAAGCAACCTTTAAACTGTTATATAAAATTTTAATTAGAATTTTATTACTAATAAAAAGAATATAAACGTAATATAAAAATTGTATTTAAATTGTTGAGTGTATAATAAGTGATAAGGCCACAGGGGATTATCCAAGGCCCTTTTATAGGCAATGGGTCCTCTGAAGCGCTACTATATCAGTAAATACAATGATTAGAAAGGAATAAAACAAACATATCAAAAGAGTAAATGAAACATAACAATATAGAGAAAAACATGAAACAAATAATTAAAAGCCCAATTAAGAATCCAATTTCCCCGCCATTAATCCCCAAATCAGTAAGTGACAATAGTAAATAACTAAACAAGAGTGGAAACATAGGAACTATGAGAAATATAATTCCCAACAGATGGTACATCCTGATTAGAGGACATTTTAAGTGAAACAGAAAATAATTTGACACAACAAAACAAGCAATTAATCTCAATTTAGTCCAAATTAATTTATTTGTTTTTTCTAACACAATTAAGGGTCAAAAGAAGCGTCCTTAATAATTGTTTAGTATCATATGAGAGGTATTAGTTAATATATAAATTTAAGTAATTAATTTAAATATATTATAAATCAAATTTACACTTGTAATTATAATATATGTTTTTTAATTAATTAAATATAAATTTATAATTATTAAATACATAAAAATGCGCCATTATTTGTAGAATATATTATATTATGCTCAATTTAATTGTATATAAAAATATATATAACCAATAAATTTAATGTAACATTTGTATATAATAAAATTCTTATATAATTTCATTATGTAATAAAATATTAAGTTATATTCATTAAATACAAGTCTTACTCACTCTTTAAGGTTTTATAATTTATATATCATTTACTGGACTCCTGGAATAGCCTGGCTGACACTCCCTCACTCTAAAAAAAACAATAAAAAAAAATGCTAAGATTTTTTCTTTTTGTATTTTTTCAACAGAGCAGGCAGATTTGAAATTTCTTTGCCAGGTATCCATGCATCATGTTCAGATGATTTGTTCTTATATCTCAATAAATATTCAGTACCTCTTTCAGAAGTGATAATTCTATCATTGAGAATTTTATCAATTTCTGCTGTTTCTGTGACTTCCTGAGGGTTTTTCTTAGGTCTTCCTCTTTTTTTTGGAAATAAGTCACTGTTGGAAGTATAAGGCTTAAGCAAAGAAATGGGAAAGACAGGATGTTTCCTATCATATGGAGAATACAATACAACTTCTACTGCATTATCACCAACCATTCTTTTAACAACAAATGGTCCTACAAAAGGATCTTTTAATTTGTGGTTACCTTGTAAATTGAAATGGACAGTAGAGATCAACACTTCATCACCCTTGTTAAATGTGTATTCTTTATGGGATTTATCCCATCTTTTCTTTTCATATTCAAATGCTTTATCAATACAACTCTGAGCATGTTTTCTGCATAGCTGTTGCATTTGCATAAAAGATTTTACACCAGGGTGTAGTTCCAACTTAGGTAATTTATTATTGAGAATCTGAGCAGGAGTGTTTGGGACATAACCTAACCAAAGCTCAAAAGGCTTTTTCTCAGTGACAGAATGAACAGTGCTATTATATGCAAATTCAAGACCAGGCAAAAGAGTGACCCAATCATGAGTAAATCTGTCATTATCTTTATATTCTAAACCAAAGGCACAATACCTTCTAATCATATCTTCCAGAGTTTGAATCATTCTTTCAGCTAGACCATCAGTCTGAGGATGATGAGCTGTAGACAATTTTAACTCACAGCCACAAATATCCATCAAAGAGGTCCAAAACTCAGAAGTGAATTTTGGATCTCTATCAGAGATAATGGCTTTTGGAAAACCAATAATATTAAACATGTAAGACCACCATAAGAAAGCTAATTCCTTGGTGGATACATCTTTGTGGGTTGGAATAAATTTGCACATTTTTGTGAATCTATCAACTATTACCCAACAAGAGTTAAAGCTGTCTTTACCTGCAACAGGAAGACCAGTGACAAAATCCATATTAATGATTTGCCAGGGAGCACTAGGTGCTTCAATATGTTGTAATAACCCTGCTCTCTTACCTGTTAACTTTTTAGATTTTTGGCAGGAATCACAAGATTCAACATATAATTTTGTGTCTTCAGACATATTAGCCCACCATGCAGTGTTTTTGATTCTAATCAATGTTTTTTCAAGATCAAAATGACCAGCTAATATGTCATCATGACAAAGTTTGAGGATAGTTTCTTTCATTGAAGGAGGAATAACAATCACATTGGTAAGCTTCCTTCTATAATAAATATAACCATCTTCAATAGAAAACTTTCCTTTATTTAAAGCATTTTGGTATTTTGCAGGAAGAGTTTTTATTAATGCTTGAATTGAAGCATTCTTAGGATCATTCAAAATAGTAACTAATTTATTTAAGTCAGAATCTTTATCATATGAATCCAGTATTAACTGTAATAACTCTTCTTCCATATCAACTATAAATATACCATGTATATGAACAGTGTCATCCTCAGGTACATAAGCAGGATTGGAGTCATTATTTGGCAGAGGCAATCTGGAGAGCATATCAACATTAGAGTGAACATTTCCAGCTCTGTGGATAATAGTCATCCTTCCTCTGTATTCCTGAACTGCAAGTTGCCACCTGAACATATGTCTGTTAGGTGTTTTGAGGTTTAAGAGAGATTTCACAGCACTACAGTCAGTTACCAACTCAAATTTTTGGTCATCCAAGTAGTAATGAAGTTTCTCAAGAGCCCAAACAACTGCTAAGCACTCCAATTGAGTGGCACCATATTTCAATTCACTATTTCTTAAGGTTCTTGAAATATAACAAATTACAACATCTGAGGATTTATCATTAATAATTTGCTTTTGGTGAAGGGCAGCACCCAGACCAATAAAGCTAGCATCTGTATAAAGTACAAATGGCTTGTTAAAATCTGGGAGAGCCAATATAGGGGCTGTCATTAAGCAATTTTTCAATGTATTAAAAGCTTTCTGACAGTCATCATTCCAGAGAAAAGCAACATCTTTTCTGGTTAGTTTTGTAAGAGGCAAGGCTATGACCTGATAATTTTTAATATATTGTCTATAATAGACACACATACCTAAAAAACTTTGGATTTCTCTTACAGAAGTTGGTGCTTTCACATTTTGAATGGCAGCAACTTTATTATGGTCTACACAAATTTGTAAGCCTGACACAACATGGCCAAGGACTTTCAAAGATTGAAAACCAAATTTACACTTTTTTAAAGATAAGGTCATATTGATTTCATCCATTTTTTGGAAAACTCTATTTAAATGAATCATATGTTCATCAAAAGTTTTAGAAAAAACAATAATATCATCAATATAAACCATGAGCCAACCTTCAATAATTTCTTGATGGAAAGTGTTATCCATGACTTTCTGGAAAACTGAAGGAGCATTTTTAGGGCCAAATGGCATCCTAACATACTTATATATTCCCATATGAGTAGCAATAAGCAAAAAATTTTGAGAATTTTTCTCAACTGGAACTTGATGATAACCTTTATTACCATCCAGACAACTAATAAATTTTGCACCTTGCAAGGTAGCATGTATAGAATTAATTCTGGGTAAAGGATAAATATCATCAACAGTATAGGTATTCAAAGCTCTGTAATCTCCACATAATCTAGCTTTATCTTTTTCATAAGAAATTAAGACTGGGGAGATGACACAATATTTGGGGGTGACATCCACTTTCTCAATGATATTCATTTTCAATAATGTTTCAATATTATCTTCAATATCTTTTCTTTTTGATGGAGAAGCAGGATATGGTTTTTTCTTAAGGGAAGGAGGAATATCACTCAAATTACAGGATAAGGTAATTTTCATCTCTTCCTGAACAATTCCCAAGACATGAGAACCATGAGCAAAAGCCATAGGGAAAGAGGTAATAGAGGCAACAATAGAATCCTTTTGTTCATTAGTCAAATGATCACCAAAAGAAGCGGTATTTATTTCATGTAATAAATTATCCATTTCAGTTGTTGTTCTACCTTTACATTGGGTCAGTGAGTTACAAGAGTTCAACAAATGCCCAGAAGGTTTAGGAGAAGAAATTTTGAATTTTCTTTTCCCATTCATTCCTAAGGTAAAGCAATTATTTGCTGGGTCCAGTTTCACACCAAACATGGTTAAAATATCATTTCCCATAATAAACCAATTGCTCAAATTATCATTTTTCATGACAACAAATTCACAAATAGCTCTGACAAAACCACCATTATATTTGAAGAATACAGAGGTTTTGTATTTGCCAATAGGAAATAAGGTAGAACCATACCCTCTCCATTTTTCAGAAGTTATAGGCAATAATTTACTTAAATATTCCTTATCCACTGAAGCCAAAGCTTTTTCAGATACTACACTTCCTCCAGCACCAGAATCAAGAACTACATCAACATTTTTACCATTAATGATAACAGGTGCCTTTAAAGGGGATATAGGAATAGAACTGTTAGTAATATCTTTAATTATCTCAGCATTTTCTACTGAAGATAAATTCAATACACAATCTTCAGATATATTATTTAAATAATGGACATCATGTTCCAACATTAAAACATCTTTAACAGATTCATTGTCATAGGAGATATTACTTTCACAGTCACTGGAAGAATTATTGACATCAAGTTCAATTTCATCAGTGTCTTCATTTTGTTCAACAAGATGAATTTTCTTGTCACAAACATGACCCTTCTGCCATGGTTTGTTACATTTATAACAAGTATTTGTTGCATATTTTTTAGGTGCAACTGGGGCAGAGGGTTTACCAGATTTTTCTGGGAGATTTATAGAAGGTTTATTCTGATCATTATAAGATTTACTAAGGTAATTCTTTGGTTCATATCTATGGTTGAGTAGTACCTCATTACAGATATTAATGAAAGAAGAATTTTCCCTTACATGCTCAGTTCTAGCAACAATCAAATCCCTAAGAGAATTTGGTAATTTATACAAGATTTTATCTCTCCAAATATCATAATCCATCTTTGGATCAATTGCTCTAAGGATTTTAGTTATTTTCATCAGAAAAACAATGGGCTTTTCAACAGAGGAGGATACATATCTAGTATTCTCATACAGTCTTTGCTGAGCTAACCTGAATTTTGAACCACTAAATTGATTCTCAATCAAGGATTTCCAATCATTCCATGTATAATGATTGTTATCTAAGAGGACAGATTCATACCACATCAAGGCTACATTGGAAAATAAAGAAATTAGCTTAGAAACACTCTCCTCATCAGGTAGTTTATAAGATCTCTTTAAATTATCAATTCTCTGGATAAAGTGTTGCCAATCAGAGGAAGAATCACCATCAAAGGTAGGATATTGGTCTAACTTAGGCCAATTTTTCTGACTACTGGGATGGTCCACTTTTTGGTTTGAATTATTCATTAGTAATAATTCCTGAAGTTTAGCCAGGTGTTCAGAAATTTCATTATTTACAGAAACAGCTGGTGCATGACCATCACAAGATTGTTTGCTAGTAGCAAAAGATTTTACAGACTCATTGTCAGTTTGTTTAATGGTTGAAATATGAGGAAGAAAGGATGAACTTTGTTCAGGTTTTTTCCCTTTATTTTTATGCAGCTTACTGGCAGAAATCTCATTTAATTCATTTTTGATGGTTAAGGCTGAGAACTTTTCCTGTAGTTCAGACACATAGTTTCTTATTCTTGGAATTTCAGACATCTGGTCATTTACTTTTGCAAGAGATAGAACATTTCTGTCCTCAGAAACTGAGTGTTTGGTACTTAGTGCATGGAAATCATTTTTTAGCTTCTTCAACTCATTTTGCAGAGATTTTATTTCATTTTTGAATGAATAATTTTCCTCAATAAGGGGTTTCAATTCACTCAATGTCTTATGCAGACTGATATTTCTATCTGAGATAGCTCTATGGTCACTTCTAATTTGTTTTTGTTGACTAAGAACAATATTCAAGGTTTCTTTGATTTTTAAATAAGCTGTATCTTGTACAGAAGAACTCACTTTACATTGCAAGTGTAAATTATTTAATCTATCATTTTCATGGATTAACACATCTCTCACATGTTTGTCTTTCACAATATTAAAATCAAGGGTATCTTTCAATATTTCCTCAGAAGTTTTTTCAATTAAGTTATAGATTTCAGGGGGAACAGAATCATTTTTAATTGCAAGAGAAGGATTAATTAAAGATGTAGAAGTTAAATGTAAAGGTTCATCAAATGACAATTTGCTAATTACATCAATAGGGCTACTAGTTACAGGAAGCTGTCTTTTAACAGGTTTAACTGTTCTTTCACCATGTTCAATAATATTACCTGCAGAAGAAGATTTATTAGAAAACATACCCAAGTGACTATCAACCAAATTACTTACCATGGCAGAGGAGGAAACTTCCCCTGGGACTGGGTTTGGGATCGTGCTTGGGCCTTCTTTCTCCTGCTTTGTTGGTAGGGATGAGGAGGTGGATGGAAATTGGGTGTTCTGGATGGGCCAGGCTGATGATGGGGAGGGTGTTGCACATTCTGTTGGTAGTGACTCATTAGATAATCCCATTTCCATTGCTCTACTTCCATAGTATTTGGATTTTGGATGGTTGAGCTGGGTGGCTGTGAAGGTTGAGCCTGAAATTGAAGCTGATTGGGAGGCAATTGAGGAGGGGCCTGGGCCTGAATCTGGTTCCTGAGTTCTTGGACCTGATCCCACAATGTGTCTACCTTTGCTTTGTACGTCATATTTTCTGTCTTCAACTCTTTTATATGACTGGATAGGTTGCTGATTTGTTGTGGCAGAGGAAGCTTTTTTATTTTGAAGCCTTTTGGAAGACCTTCTTGAGGCACTAGAGGCTTTACTTCCTTCTGTGGTACTGGGGGAAGGGGGTTTGGTTTGTTTGCATTTCCTGTCATTTCCACATCCTGCAGTATGTGAATTCTTTGTGTTAACATAAGATTTTTTATGACCAACTTTAGAAGAACTTACAGTGTCAGCATCATAGTCAATTTCTATTTCATCCACTTGCATGTTATCCATTTTTTCTGTCAAATTGTTGGACATACTAGTGGGAAGATTAATATTTTACTTTGTACTTTATAAAAATAATCAAAGTTAGTCAATAATTGCTCCAAATAATATAAAAAAAATTTTTTAATTAATTAAATTATAGAAAAAATAACTTTCAATATAAAGTAATAATTAAAAAATTAATTTTTTTTAAAAAAAATGGATTGCAAGTTTAAATTGGGAATAACAAGTTAGTTAATTCAACCAATTAATTACCAATATTAAATATGGCAATATATTGGGACTAAGCACAATGTACTTTTAAGTCAACCAAAATTAACAATAATTAATTAATAAAAAAAAATTAAATTAATAATTCAATTTGTATTAATAATAATGTCAATTCTTCTAGGACTAAGAGGATTTAACACTCTATAATGGTCAACTAGGAAAAAAAAATTTTAAAAATTGAACACTTACACTCAGTGAATCAGCAATTAAGCCACAATCACTGTTATTGCAATAAAAATATAGTAATATGAGTGAGAGGCGCAAAGGTGAACTTACTATAGTGATAGAAAAATCACTTCAAAATAATATAAAAATTAATATTATATAAACCTAAGATGTCGAACCCAAGTTCGAAACACAGTCGCGGCAAAAGTTTCGTTTTGCTAGGTGGTCCGTGCGTTTTGTCGTTCGTCGCCAGGCTTCGATCGTCGTCGTCGTTTGGAAAGGCCCTCAGTTGTCGGCCGGTCGTCTAGAAGAAGGAGAAAAATAGAAGAAGGAATGAGAGGAGGAGAAGGAGGAAAGGAGTATGGGTAATAAAAGAAATAAAATTTAATAAAATTATTTAATTTATTGAGAGAAAACAACGATGAGTGAGTTGAGAAGAGACAACAATTTGGTTTTATAAATATTATTATTTTTTAAGTAAGAGTTCTGCGCGGCAACCAATATAATTACTATCAGACTTAAAGCAACCTTTAAACTGTTATATAAAATTTTAATTAGAATTTTATTACTAATAAAAAGAATATAAACGTAATATAAAAATTGTATTTAAATTGTTGAGTGTATAATAAGTGATAAGGCCACAGGGGATTATCCAAGGCCCTTTTATAGGCAATGGGTCCTCTGAAGCGCTACTATATCAGTAAATACAATGATTAGAAAGGAATAAAACAAACATATCAAAAGAGTAAATGAAACATAACAATATAGAGAAAAACATGAAACAAATAATTAAAAGCCCAATTAAGAATCCAATTTCCCCGCCATTAATCCCCAAATCAGTAAGTGACAATAGTAAATAACTAAACAAGAGTGGAAACATAGGAACTATGAGAAATATAATTCCCAACAGATGGTACATCCTGATTAGAGGACATTTTAAGTGAAACAGAAAATAATTTGACACAACAAAACAAGCAATTAATCTCAATTTAGTCCAAATTAATTTATTTGTTTTTTCTAACACAATTAAGGGTCAAAAGAAGCGTCCTTAATAATTGTTTAGTATCATATGAGAGGTATTAGTTAATATATAAATTTAAGTAATTAATTTAAATATATTATAAATCAAATTTACACTTGTAATTATAATATATGTTTTTTAATTAATTAAATATAAATTTATAATTATTAAATACATAAAAATGCGCCATTATTTGTAGAATATATTATATTATGCTCAATTTAATTGTATATAAAAATATATATAACCAATAAATTTAATGTAACATTTGTATATAATAAAATTCTTATATAATTTCATTATGTAATAAAATATTAAGTTATATTCATTAAATACAAGTCTTACTCACTCTTTAAGGTTTTATAATTTATATATCATTTACTGGACTCCTGGAATAGCCTGGCTGACAGTTCTTCTGTCCAAGACACAGCTTATTTCAAATTGAAAGATACTTTAAATACCGTCCTTTCTCAGCAAAAGTCTATTAGAAATGATCACAGATCACTCTCTGATAAAAATAATCATCTTAATAAACTTATAAATGATATTAAGCCTCTTATGGATAAAAATACTTCCTTGAAAAATGACAATAAGCTTCTTCACAGTGAATTAAGAAAATTGAAAATTGATTTCCAGAATTTGAGTAATAAATGCTCAGTAGAAGAGGACAGAAATGTTCTATCTATTGCTAAAATTAATGATCAACTATCTTATATCCCTGAATTAAGGAATAAATTATCTGATCTTGAGAAAAAGGTTTCTACATTACAAGCTATTCATGATGGCAATTGTGATGAGTTAAGAAATAATACTAAACTTTCTGTTAGTTATAAAAATAAACAGCCTGAACAGGGTTTTTCTTCTCTCACTTGTAATGCCCCAATTAAACCAGTTGATAACTTGTCTGAAAAGTCTGGTGCTTCAAACAAAAAGTATTTTGATACTCACAATGAGCCATCTGCCTCTGTCAGTAATGAAATATTTGAACACCTTTCAAGACTTCAAGAATTGATTACCTTGAATAATTCAAACCATAAGGCTGACCACCCTAGAAGTAATAAAAACTGGCCTAAACTGGACCAATACCCTACCTTTGATGGTGATTCTTCATCTGATTGGCAACACTTTATCCAAAGAATTGATAATTTGAAGAAGTCATATAAATTACCAGATGAAGAAATTGTTTCTAAGTTAATTTCTTTATTCTCCAATGTAGCCTTAATGTGGTATGAATCTGTTTTATTGGATGATATCCATTATACATGGAATGAATGGAAAACCTTGATTGAGAATCAGTTTGGTGGTTCAAAATTTAGATTGGCTCAACAGAGATTGTATGAGAACTCTAAATATATCTCTTCCTCTGTTGATAAACCAATTTTTTTTCTTATGAAAGTAACAAAAATCCTGAGAGCTATTGATCCAAAAATGAATTATGATATTTGGAGAGATAAAATTCTTTATAAATTACCAAATTCTCTAAGAGATTTAATTGTGGCTAGAACTGAGCATGTAAAGTAACATTCTTCTTTTATTAATATCTGTAATGAAGTATTACTTAACCATAGATATGAGCCAAAGAATTATCCTATGAAATCTTATCATGATCAGAGTAAGCCCTCTACCAGACCTCCAGAAAAACCTGGTAAACCCTCTTCCCCAGCTGCACCCAAAAAATATGCAACTAATACTTGTTTTAAATGTAACAAACCTTGGCAGAAGGGCCATGTGTGTGACAAGAAAATTCATCTTGTTGAACAAACTGCAGAAACTGAGGATGCTGATGTTGATCTCAATGATTTTTCCAGTGACTGTGACAGTAATATCTCCTATGAAAATGACTCCCTTAAGGATGTCTTAATGTTGGAACAAGATGTGCAATATTTAGACAATATTTCTGCGGAGTGTAATTTAGATTTATCTTCAGTAGAAAATGCTGAAATCATTAAAGATATTACTGACAGCTCTATATCCATATCCCCTTTGAAGGCACCAGTTATCATTAATGGTAAAAATGTTAAGGTTGTTCTTGACTCTGGTGCTGGAGGAAGTTTGGTGTCTGAAAAGGCACTGGCTTCAGTGGATAAAGATTATATATGTAAATTATTACTTATGACATGTGAAAAATGGAGAGGTTATGGCTCTATTTTGTGTCCCATAGGCAAATACAAAGCCACTGTATTCTTCAAATATAATGGTGGTTTTGTCAGAGCTGTTTGTGAATTTGTTGTCATGAGAAATGATAATTTGAGAAATTGGTTTATTATGGGTAATGACATTCTGACCATGTTTGGTGTAAAATTGGACCCTGCCAATAATTGCTTCACATTGGGATTGAATGGCAAAAGGAAATTCAAAATTTTTCCCCCTAGAAGATCTTCTGCATATTTGTTAAAGTCTTGTAACTCATTAATTCAATGTACAGGTAGACCAACAAATGAAATGGATATTTTATTAACTGAAATAAATACTGCTTCTTTTGGTGATCAATTAACTAGTGAGCAGAAGGATTCTATAATTGCCTCAATTACCTCTTTTCCTATGGCTTTTGCTCATGTCTCTCATGTCCTAGGAGTTGTTAAGGATGAAATGAAAATTAATTTATCCTGTAACTTGAGTGATATTCCTCCTAGTTTTAAGAAAAAACCATATCCTGCTTCTCCAACAAAAAGAAAGGATATTGAAGATAATATTTCTACCTTATTAAAAATGAATATAATTGAGAAAGTGGATGTCACCCCAAAATATTGTGTCATATCCCCAGTCTTGATTTCTTATGAAAAAGATAAGCCTAGATTATGTGGAGATTACAGAGAATTAAACACTTATACTGTAGATGATATTTATCCTTTGCCCAGAATTAATTCAATCCATGCTACCTTACAGGGTGCAAAATTTATTAGTTGTCTGGATGGCAATAAAGGTTATCATCAAATTCCTGTTGAGAAAAATTCACAAAATTTTTTGCTAATTGCTACTCATATGGGAATATATAAGTATGTTAGGATGCCATTTGGCCCTAAAAATGCTCCTTCAGTTTTTCAAAAAGTCATGGATAACACTTTCCATCAAGAAATAATTGAAGGATGGCTCATGGTTTATATTGATGACATTATAATTTTTTCTAAAACTTTTGATGAACATATGATTCACTTAAATAGAGTTTTCCAAAAAATGGATGAAATCAATATGACCTTGTCCTTAAAAAAGTGTAAATTTGGTTTCCAATCCTTGAAAGTCCTTGGCCATGTTGTGTCAGGCTTACAAATTTGTGTAGACCAAAACAAAGTTGCTGCCATTCAAAATGTGAAAGCACCAACTTCTGTAAGAGAAATCCAAAGTTTTTTGGGTATGTGTGGCTATTATAGACAATATATTAAAAAGTATCAGGTCATAGCCTTGCCTCTTACAAAACTGACTAGAAAAGATGTTGCCTTTCTCTAGAATAATGACTGTCAAAAAGCTTTTGATACATTAAAAAGTTGCTTAATGACAGCCCCTATATTGGCTCTTACAGATTTCAACAAACCTTTTGTCCTAAACACAGATGCTATCTTTGTTGGTCTGGGTGCTGCCCTTCACCAAAAACAAATTATTAATGATAAATCCTCAGATGTTGTAATTTGTTATATTTCAAGAACCTTAAGAAATAGTGAATTGAAATATGGTGCCACTCAATTAGAGTGCTTAGAAGTTGTTTGGGCTCTTGAAAAACTTCATTACTACCTAGATGACCAGAAGTTTGAACTGGTAACTGACTGTAGTGCTGTGAAGTCCCTCTTAAACCTGAAGACACCAAATAGACATATGTTTAGGTGGCAACTGGCTGTTCAAGAGTACAGGGGAAGAATGACAATTATCCATAGAGCTGGAAATGTTCACTCCAATGTTGATATGCTGTCAAGACTACCCCTACCTAATAATGACTCCAATCCTGCCTATGTCCCTGAGGATGATAACATTCACATTTATGGTATATATATTGTGGACATGGAGGAAGAATTGTTGCAATTAATTCTGGATTCATATGAAAAAGATTCTGATTTGAATAAATTGGTTACTATCTTGAATGATCCAAAGAATGCTTCAATTCAAGCATTAATAAAAACTCTCCCACCAAAGTACCAAACTGCTTTGACTAAAGGAAAGTTTTCAATTGATGATGGTTATATTTATTACAGGAGAAAACTTACTAATGTAATTGTTATTTCTCCTTCAATGAAAGAAACCATCTTAAAATTATGTCATGATGACATATTAGCTGGTCATTTTGATCTAGAAAAAACTATGTTCAGGATTAAAAACACTGCATGATGGGCTAATATGTCTGAAGACACAAAATTATATGTTGAATCTTGTGATTCTTGCCAAAAATCTCAAAGATTGACTGGTAAAAGAGCAGGATTAATGCAACATATTGAAGCACCTGATGCTCCTTGGCAAATCATTAATATGGAATTCGTCACTGGTCTTCTTGTAGCAGGGAAAGACAGTTATAATTCTTGCTGGGTTATAGTGGACAGATTCACTAAAATGTGTAAATTCATTCCTACCCACAAAGATGTTTCCACCAAAGATTTAGCCTTTTTGTGGTGGTCACATATGTTTAATATTGTTGGATTTCCAAAAGCCATCATATCTGATAGAGACCCAAGGTTTACTTCTGAATTTTGGATGTCTTTGATGGATATATGTGGTTGTGAGTTGAAATTATCCACTGCCCACCATCCTCAAACTTATGGACTGGCTGAAAGGATGATTCAAACCTTGGAAGATATGATTAGAAGGTATTGTGCCTTTGGATTAGAATATAAAGACAATGACAGATTTACACATGACTGGGTAACCTTACTTCCAGGTCTTGAATTTGCTTATAATAGCACTGTTCATTCTGTCACTGAGAAAAAGCCTTTTGAGCTATGGCTAGGTTATGTTCCAAGTACTCCTGCTCAAATACTCAATAACAAATTACCAAAGTTGGAATTACATCCTGGTGTGAAGTCTTTTCTCCAAATGCAGCAACTGTGCAGAACACATGCCCAAAGTTGTATTGATAAAGCATTTGAATATGAGAAAAAGAGATGGGATAAATCCCATAAAGAGCACACTTTTAAAAAGGGTGATGAAGTTCTAATATCTACAGTTCACTTCAATTTACAAGGCAATAACAAATTAAAGGATCCATTTGTAGGACCATTTGTTGTTAAAAGAATGGTGGGAGATAATGCAGTAGAAGTTATATTGTATTCTCCTTATGACAGAAAACATCCTGTTTTTCCCATTTCCCTCCTTAAACCTTATACTTCCAACAGTCACTTATTTCCTAAGAGAAGGGGAAGACCCAAGAAAAATCCCCAGGAAGTCACAGAAATTGCAGAAATTGATAAAATTCTTAATGACAGAGTTATCACCTCTGAAAAAGGTATTGAATATTTATTGAGATATAAAAATAAATCATCTGAGCATGATAAATGGATACCTGGAAAAGAGATTTCTAACCTTTCCACTCTATTAAAAAAGTATAAAAAGAAAAAATCTTAGCATTTTTTTTATTGTTTTTTTTTCAGAGTGAGGGAGTGTCAGCCAGGCTGTACCAGGAGCCCAGTAAAACTTATGTTAAGTTATTGGACCTGAAAGAGGGCAAAAATTTATGCTTTTTATGTATATAAATTAATATTATATTGCATAATAAAATTAAGTACAAATTACCTTATTAAATAAAATTAAAATAAGGGTTATATTTATTTTATTATTTTATTAATTATATACTATTAAAATAAACATAAATTATATTATATTCTATAAAAAATTGGGCTCATTTTTATGTATTTAAATAATTTTAAAATAATAATTAATTAATTATAATATTATATTATACTTATAAGGCAAAATGTTGACTTATAATAATATTAATTAATTATTAGACCCTTATAATAATTTATACATTATTATCCCTGATTTTTGGGCACTTCTGTGGCTCAAAATTATGTAATTAAATTCATTAAAACATTTAAACTAATTACATTCTCATATTTTAATCTAAAATAATTACTTATATTAATTGTATGAATTATACTAGTAATATATTACATTCCACTTTAAAATAATACTGCATAATACTTATTTTAAATTACATTAGTTATTTTTTATATGTCTTGTACTTATTTATGCATAAGAACCAGGGCAATTAATACTGGTGAAATATTGGCTACTGCATTTTAACAAATTAGTACATTTTTGATTTCTCACCCCTTACATTTACTCATAAATTATTGTATTTACTTTTGTGGCGCTTCAGAGGGCCCCTTGGCTATATAAGGGCATTGGGAACCCCCTTCAGCTGGATCACTTACATTATTACAATTTATTTACACTTATATTTTTATACATGTATTGATTCCTTTTCTTTTAACTAGTAATACATTTAGTTGAAATAAAATAAATAAATACTATATACAAAATCTTAAGGTTGCAGTAAGAACATTAAATTATAATATTTGACTGCTGCGCATTGAAACTAAAATACTTACATAACAATAATATTAAGACTACTCACTTTATATATTAAACCTTTTTCCCTTGTTTGTGTCCTTCCTTCTTTTCCTACTTTCCATTCTTTGTCTTCGTGTGTTTCTTTCTCCTTTTCTTCTTTACTTCTTCCACCTTCTAGACAACTGCGCCAATAGGTTGCCTTAACATTTATAATACTATTATTGAACTTTCGCGCTTTGAACATTTATTATCAATTATAATATTTTACAATTTAAGTAAACACTTACAACTTTGTCTAATTCAACCATCTCGTCGTCTTACTCCCCTAAACTACAAATATTTTATTTCATATTACTTTACTATTTTATAATTCCCCTTCCTCCTTTTTATTATCCCTCTTACTTTCTTCATTCTTCTAGACGTCCAGCTGATAAAGACAGTTTGGGGATACTTTAATTATCATACAACCATCCGGATGTGATATCCTTGTTTCTCACTCAGTTTTCACTGTTTTTTGGCCACAATTGGCTGTGTTTGTTGCAAGGTTAGTTCTTCATTTAACTCAACTTTGGCAACAGGTTCTCTGGTATAGTCTTGCAAGCTATATCAAGTATTGTTTCTGTCTCTGGTGTGGATTTTCAGCCTACATCAAGTATCTTTGCTTTCTCTGGTGTGGACATTGGTCTACATTTCAGTTCTTTGGTCTGGTAGTGTCAGGCTAAGGTCAAGTACAAGGACGTGAACTAGCTTGAATAGTCAGTTGTCTAAAAGATTTTAATGGTCCTATATGAATACTGTAGTTCTAATCCACTAAGTTGTAAAATATAATCAAATATAAAGGTCTCAGTAATATAATTCTCACTATTCTTATATATGGATTACAATCTTTATAGTTGGTAGAAAAATAGATTATATAAATTCAGATACTATTCAAAAGTCTTATAAAAGTACTAATTGATATGTATTGTAATTGGTTTGGTTATATTGGTTAAATTGTAATGATAAAGAATGAAGAAATACAACCCAAAAACCTCCTCCTTTTATACACACTGAGTTCCCCAATGATTCCCTTGATGTACCACCCAATACACAGTTAATAACGCCTCTAAACAACTAATAGACCTTCCCATCAACATTTCCAGTGACCCATGACATAATTAGAAGAGTAATAACCGCCAAAATCCTGAAATAATAAGGGAAATCCATCAAAATTAAAGAAAAAGACAAAAAGAGAGTATATGCGTATAAAACAATAATATTAAGGACTAAAGGAGACTTTTTAAGGTTAATAATAGCTTAATAATAAGGGGGATTTACTGTAGAAATAATGGGGCTAATCCTGACATTATACTACGTGAAATTCCCATTCAAAAATAACCAAAATTGACTGAGAAACCACCCAAAAACTTAAAAAAGAGCGTGAGATCTGGGGTAACTACATGCAGTTCTTGGCAGGCGCTTGCACGGGTTAATCCTTGACTAAAATTAGGCGAATTTAAGCGTGGTGATGAAATAAAGTGCCAAGAGTGAGGTTATTAATGAAATTAGTGCATATAAACAGGGTCAATGCATTATTAATTAAGCTAGGACACTAAATAAGCGCCTGTCGCCTATTTTAGTGTGTTTCCCCACAGTGGGCGTAGAATGTGGGGTAATTATAGTGTGAAAAAGCTAACTTTGCTAAAAATGAAGCTATTCACACGGGAAAAAAGCAGGCAGTATGTGGCCAGTACACAGAAGCCATTTCTGGCATAAAAAACACCAAATTTGAAAAGTGTTATTTTTATGCATTTAAATAGCCAAATCAATAGTTCTAAATGAGCCCAATTGATCTGTCAAAGCGCAATTTTGATATTCTCAATTTTATAGCGCATATAGTCAACTTTTAAGTGAAATAAAGCGCATTTCTTGTTTTTTGCATAAAACAATGAATATAACAGCTTTAAGTGTACTTAAAAGTTATGCAGCCTTATACTTAAGGTTCTTAAGATTACCCTAACATATTCAAACTTAATATTAAGTACATAAGACCTATAAAAGGTGGATATATGCGTGTATATAAGGTGTTATAATGGCATTTTTTGAGTATTATCATAATTTTACTTATGTATACTATTTGTGTACTCTTATTTATTAGTCCCATGTATAGTTCATGTGTTTAACATAACTTATAATCACTTTTTACTCAGTCCTGGAGATATACAGGCTGACACTAGCCCACCCAAAAAAAACAATAAAAAAAATGATAAGTTATACATTTTATTTTATTTAATTTGTAATTTTCAGGTATTCAGAATAAATCTGTAGCATTAAAGATTCAACTTTAAAGAAATAAAACATAATAAAATATTATGAGTACTGGTTTTTTAACCCCTCAGCTGGTTGAACAGAAATTTATTTCTGTTTAAATTTTTTAAGAAGGGTGGATAAATTAGAAATTTCTTTTTCAGGTATCCATTTATCAAATTCATTTGATTTCCCTTTAAATCTTAGTAAATACTCAGTTCCTTTTTCCTTAGTAAGGATTCTTTTCTTGAGTATTTTTTCAATCTTTGCTTTTTCCACAATTTCTTCAGGTTGCTTTTTAGGCCTTCCCCTTCTTTTTGGAAATAAGTCAGGATCATTTGCATGGTAAGGTTTCAATAATGAGATAGGGAAAACTGGATGTTTCCTATCATATGGAGCATATAATATGACTTCCACTGCATTATTCCCAACCATTTTATTTATTACAAAAGGTCCTACAAAGGGATCCTTTAATTTAACATTACCTTGTAAGTTAAAATGTAGTGTTGATATGAGGACTTCATCTCCCTTTTTAAATTCAAATTCTTTATGAGATTTGTCCCACCTTTTCTTTTCATATTCAAATGCTTTTTGGATGCATTCTTCTGCATGCTTTCTACACATTTGTTGCATATGAATAAAGGATTTAGTGCCAGGGTGTATATCCAACCTTGGTAGTTTATTTAAAAGATTTACTGGGGTATTTGGTACATATCCCAGCCAGAGTTCAAATGGTTTCTTCTCTGTTACAGAATGAGTTGTGCTGTTATAAGCAAATTCAAGGCCAGGAATTAATGTTACCCAGTCATGTGTGAATTTCTCATTGTCTTTGTATTCTAATCCAAAGGCACAATATCTTCTGATCATGTCTTCTAGAGTTTGTATCATCCTCTCAGCCAGCCCATCAGTTTGTGGATGGTGTGCTGTAGACAATTTTAATTGACAACCTGATACTTCCATCAAAGATGTCCAGAACTCTGAAGTAAATTTAGGATCTCTGTCAGAGATTATGGCTTTGGGGAACCCAGCAGTATTCATCATCTGAGTCCACCATAGTAACGCCAAGTCTTTAGCAGATACCTCTTTATGGGTAGGGATAAACTTACACATTTTTGTTAATCTATCCACTATTACCCAGCAAGAATTGAAACTTTCTTTTCCTGCTAATGGCAAGCCAGTTACAAAATCCATGTTTATAATTTCCCATGGAGCTTTTGGCTGCTCTATTTGTTGTAACAACCCAGCTCTCTTCCCAGTTAATCTTTTAGATTTCTGACAAGAGTCACATGTTTCAATGTATTTTTGTACATCCTCTTTCATGTTTATCCACCAGGCTGTATTTTTAACTCTGGTTAATGTTTTGTTAAAGTCAAAATGACTAGCTAAGATTTCATCATGACAAGTACTCAACATTAACTCTTTCATAGAAGGTGGTATTACTATTACATTGCTTAACTTTTTCCTGTAATATATATATCCATCTTCAATTGATAGTTTACCTTTTTCCAACACATTTTTATACTTTGGAGGCAAGGTTTTAATTAATGCACTCATGGAGGCATTTGTTGGATCATTAAGAATGGTAGATAGTTTAGACAAATCTTTATCAGATGAATAATTTTCCAATATAGTTTGCATAAACTCTTCTTCTAAATCCACTATATGAATCCCAAATATATGTATAACCTCATTTTCAGGTACATAAGCTGGGTTGTCAGCATCATTTGGCAAAGGACTTCTGGATAATAAATCCACATTTGAATGCAATGTTCCTGCTCTGTGAGTGATTGTCATTCTTCCTCTGTACTCTTGTACAGCTAGTTGCCATCTAAACATGTGCCTATTAGGTGTTTTCATGTTTAGTAATGATTTTACTGCACTGCAATCTGTTATAAGTTCAAACTTCTGGTCTTCCAGATAGTAATGAAGTTTCTCCAAAGCCCACACCACGGCTAAACATTCTAGCTGTGTGGCACCATACCTTAATTCTGTTTTTCTTAAGGTTCTGGATATATAACAGATAACTACTTCAGATAATTTTCCATTTATTATCTGTTTCTTCTGTAAAGCAGCACCCAAACCTATGAAACTTGCATCAGTGTACAAGATAAAAGGTAGGGTGAAATCTGGCAGTCCTAATATTGGAGCTGACATTAAACATTCCTTTAATTTATTAAAGGCGTGTTGTCTTTCATTATTCCAAATGAAAGCTTCATTCTTCCTGATTAATGTTGTTAAAGGGGCTGCAATGGATTGGTAATTTTTAATATATTGTCTATAATATCCACACATACCCAAAAAACTTTGAACCTCTTTTACATTTTTAGGTATCCCAATGTTTTTAATTGCTGCCACTTTATTCTGGTCAACACAAATTTGTAATCCAGATACAACATGTCCAAGTACTTTCAAGGATTGAAATCCAAACTTACATTTCTTTAATGCAATAGTCATATTAATTTCATCCATTTTTTGAAAGACTCTTTTCAGGTGATTTAAATGTTCATCATATGTCTTTGAAAACACTATGATGTCATCAATATAGACCAATAACCATCCTTCAACCATTTCCTGATGAAAAACACTATCCATCAATTTTTGGAAGACTGAAGGGGCATTCTTTGGGCCAAATGGCATTCTCACATACTTATATATACCCATATGTGTGGTTATTAATAAGTAATTTTGAGAATTTCTTTCCACAGGAATCTGGTGGTAACCCTTGTTCCCATCCAGACAGGAAATATATTTTGCTCCTTGTAAGGTAGCATGGATAGAAGCTATCCTTGGTAGAGGGTAAATATCATCTACTGTATATGTATTCAGAGCTCTATAATCACCGCATAATCTTGCCTTATCTTTTTCATAAGAGATTAATACTGGTGAAATGACACAATACTTAGGTGTTGTGTCCACTTTTTCAACAATACCCATTTCCAACAACAATTTTATATTGTCTTCAATATCTTTCCTTTTTGCAGGAGATGCTGGGTAAGGTTTCTTTTTTAAACTGCCAGGAATATTATCCAGATCACAGCTTAAAGAGATTTTCATCTCATGGTCTTTGACCAATCCTAGTTCATTTGAGCCATGAGCAAATGCCATAGGATATGATTTAATCAATCTCAAAATATCTTCTTCTTCAATTTTTGAGAGTTGAGGACTGAAAGAGGCCTTTTGGATTTCATTTTCCAATTCACCCACTTCATTGGTGGTTCTTCCACCTTGCAGTTGTTCTTCTCTAGGAGAAATGGCATATACTGAATTTTCAGAACATATTTTGAATTTCCTTTTACCATTCACCCCTATGGTGAAACAACTGTTTGCAGGATCTAGTTTAATGCCAAATTTTGTCAATAAATCATTGCCAATAATAAACCAATCACTACAATTATTATTATCCATTACTACAAATTCACAAACTGCTCTAACATATCCATTATTATATTTAAAGAATACAGCAGTTTTGTATTTGCCAATTGGATTTAATACTGAACCAAAACCCCTCCAGTTCTTTGTCTGAACAGGTTCTAGTTTTTCCTGGTACTTACTATCAAGTTTCATTAATGCATTAAGTGAAACTACACTACCTGCAGCCCCAGTGTCAAGAATGGCATTCATTTCTTTTCCACATATGATAATAGGTGCTCTGATAGGTGTTATTTTGTAAGTATCATGAGATACATCTTTAATTATTTCAGCTTCCTCTATAGAAGTTAAAGATGTGTCTTTATGAGGTATAGCATCATTCAGGAACATTATATCCTGTTCTAATACAAATATCTCATTTCCATCATCACTGTAAGATATGTTACTCTTGCAATCCTCACTGGATTCCACATTCTCATCTTCATGATTACTAGGTTCAGAATTCTGTGAGGTTTCAATAACATTTATTCTTTTCTTACACGTGTGACCTTTAACCCAAGGTTCATTACATTTGTAACAAGTGTTATTTTCTTGTCTCTTAGGGACAAGGGGAGCTGAAGGTTTTTTCTTTTCCACTGGTAACTTACTTGTAGTAGGTTTTACCACGTCAACACTTTGTCTGTAATTACTATACTTGGTTTCATATTTGTGGTTTAATAATATCTCATTGCATATATTAATGAATCCAGAGGTGTCTCTGACAGTTTCAGTTCTAGCAACAATAATGTCTCTAACTGATATAGGCAATTTGTATATTATTTTTTCTTTCCACTCTTCATAATCCATTTTTGGATCCATAGCTTTCATGATTTTTATTAAATTCATTAAGAAGACCATGGGTTTATCTCCAGCATTTGGATTATATCTGGCCCTTTCATACAGTCTTTGTTGAGTGATTCTAAATTTTGGGCCACCAAATTGCCTTTCAATTAGTGCCTTCCATTCATTCCAGGAGTAATTAATTCCCTCACTCAATACAGATTCAAACCATAATAAGGCCACATCTGTAAATAAAGATATTAACTTTGAAGTAATTTCTTCATCAGGTAATTTATATGAAAATTTTAAGTTATCAATTCTTTGTATGAATTGTTGCCAATCAGATTTTGAATCCCCGTCAAAAGAAGGGTACTGATCTAACTTAGGCCAGTTCTTTTGGCTAGTTTTTGCTTCCCTAAACTGAGGAATATTGAGTAATTCACTCACTTTAGAAAGATGATCATTAATTTCATCTTTTACTGATTTTATATTCTCAGAGCCCATGACACTATGTTCATGTTCCATCATTGGTTTATCATCAGAGTGTTTCATAAAAACTGGTACTCTTTCTACATAAGAGGTATTATCCTTTATTGTTTCAGTATTTTTCAAAACGTTAGCTACTTCAATTTCTACTCTTTGTAACCCATCCTTTATTACAGGTACATGAGTTAAAGTATCATTTACATTTGAAAAAGACAATTTTACACGTCCCTCTATGGTAGCCATAATATTCTGAGAGTGTTCTAATTTACTTTCTAAATTTCTAATCTCAGAGTTTAATCTTTTATTCTCATTGATCAATTCATTATTTGAATTTTCAATAATTTTTAATTTATTGGCTGTGGTACTCAATGACTGTGTTAGTTGTAATAATACATTTTCTGTATTAATGTTTGACTCTTTTGAGAACTCTTCCAATTTTTCAATTCTCAATAATAATTTACTTATTATTTTTGATTCCATTGGATTCTCTTTTAAAAAATATTCTATTTTTTCCGTGTCCAATTCAGAAGACTCATTATCAGGGTCAAGATTTAATTCATTTGATTCCATTTTTATATTAATAGTATTTTCCTGGTGATCAATAAAACTATTTAGATTGTCCTCATGTAAAGACAAGTTTAACATATTCTGTTCAGATGAATAATCCTTTAAATCCTTATCAATAATATCCAATATTTCCTTATCAATCTCATTACCTATAAGTAATTTATTTTCAGGTTGATATAATTGATCATAAGAAGTTGGATGACTTACCAAGGTCTTATCCCACTTCCCCTGCCTCTCCTTGCCTTTCCCCTGTAAGGGTGACTGCTGGAGCCCTGCTGTTGAGGATTGTTGTAGTTTTGGGCGTACCAATCCCATTTCCATTTGCTTACAGTAATTTTTTGGTCCTCCTCTTGGGCTGGAGGTGTTGCTATGGAATTGTTGGGTGCCACTGTTGGTGGTTGAGTCTTTATGTCCACTAGAGCTTGGTTGACTTCTATGAAACCTTGAGCTGCTCTCTTTTCCAGATTGTTGATCTGGTCCACTATATTGTTGACTCTTATTGTCAAGGTGTTCAGTAGGGTGGATAGGGAGTGAACTTGTTCTTGTAAAGTATTTTTTGTTTTCTTTATTGAAACCTGCTTTAAAAGCTTTTCCCTTTCCTCCAGAGACATTGATGGAGTGTTGTTGATTATGGGAGAGTCCTGGCCCTCCATTTGAATGTCCTGTAACAGGTCTTTCAGATCTAGGTCTTAAGTTATAAGGTTTTAACTTATTACTTACAATGTCATTGTTGTCACACATTTTTACGTGGAATTTAAAGAATTGAAAGTTTAGATATGAAAACTTCAAAAAGGAGTTTTATCAGTATTTATCAATACCACTGAAGACAATTTTATTGCTTACTTATTGGTATGAAGTGAATATTTAAGTGCCAAAAGTCAAATATGCTTTTATGTGGTCACTTGATTTAACTGGTCTACAATATGTAGCCGTGTTTTTATATTCAAAAGAAAACAACTGTCAGTATGATTCTTTCTCAATATTTAATGAATTTTACAAACCAATAAAAGAAAAGATTAAGAGTCCTGTTAAAAGAAAACAATTAATCAGTTTAATTGGTGTATTATCTGCAAAGATCACAAATTTAATTGGTCTATTGACAGACTCCCACTAAGAACAATTATATGTTAAATTAGTGGTAAAAATTTTATCTGCAAAGATCTCAAATTTAATTGGTCTATTGACAGACCCACTAATAACAATTATAAGTTAAATTAGTGGTAAAATTGTTGATTCAATATCACAATTTTATAATATAACAGGGCTTCTTTTTCTGAAATTACTATATAAGTGACCCCAACCTGTTGTAATTATCCAAATATTTCTATAGGGATATTATTTACGTGCACCTTCTTTTGAAAATTTCACTTACAGGATTATAACAGAATTCTTGAGGAAAGGTCCCCAATTGTCAGGCTAAGGTCAAGTACAAGGACGTGAACTAGCTTGAATAGTCAGTTGTCTAGAAGGTTTTAATGGTCCTATATGAATACTGTAGTTTTAATCCACTAAGTTGTAAAATATAATCAAATATAAAGGTCTCAGTAATATAATTCTCACTATTCTTATATATGGATTACAATCTTTATAGTTGGTAGAAAAAAAGATTATATAAATTCAGATACTATTCAAAAGTCTTATAAAAGTACTAATTGATATGTATTGTAATTGGTTTGGTTATATTGGTTAAATTGTAATGATAAAGAATGAAGAAATACAACCCAAAAACCTCCTCCTTTTATACACACTGAGTTCCCCAATGATTCCCTTGATGTACCACCCAATACACAGTTAATAACGCCTCTAAACAACTAATAGACATTCCCATCAACATTCCCAGTGACCCATGACATAATTAGAAGAGTAATAACCGCCAAAATCCTGAAATAATAAGGGAAATCCATCAAAATTAAAGAAAAAGACAAAAAGAGAGTATATGCGTATAAAACAATAATATTAAGGACTAAAGGAGACTTTTTAAGGTTAATAATAGCTTAATAATAAGGGGGATTGACTGTAGAAATAATGGGGCTAATCCTGACATTATACTACGTGAAATTCTCATTCAAAAATAACCAAAATTGACTGAGAAACCACCCAAAAACTTAAAAAAGAGCGTGAGATCTGGGGTAACTACATGCAGTTCTTGGCAGGCGCTTGCACGGGTTAATCCTTGACTAAAATTAGGCGAATTTAAGCGTGGTGATGAAATAAAGTGCCAAGAGTGAGGTTATTAATGAAATTAGTGCATATAAACAGGGTCAATGCATTATTAATTAAGCTAGGACACTAAATAAGCGCCTGTCGCCTATTTTAGTGTGTTTCCCCACAGTGGGCGTAGAATGTGGGGTAATTATAGTGTGAAAAAGCTAACTTTGCTAAAAATGAAGCTATTCACACGGGAAAAAAGCAGGCAGTATGTGGCCAGTACACAGAAGCCATTTCTGGCATAAAAAACACCAAATTTGAAAAGTGTTATTTTTATGCATTTAAATAGCCAAATCAATAGTTCTAAATGAGCCCAATTGATCTGTCAAAGCGCAATTTTGATATTCTCAATTTTATAGCGCATATAGTCAACTTTTAAGTGAAATAAAGCGCATTTCTTGTTTTTTGCATAAAACAATGAATATAACAGCTTTAAGTGTACTTAAAAGTTATGCAGCCTTATACTTAAGGTTCTTAAGATTACCCTAACATATTCCAACTTAATATTAAGTACATAAGACCTATAAAAGGTGGATATATGCGTGTATATAAGGTGTTATAATGGCATTTTTTGTGTATTATCATAATTTTACTTATGTATACTATTTGTGTACTCTTATTTATTAGTCCCATGTATAGTTCATGTGTTTAACATAACTTATAATCACTTTTTACTCAGTCCTGGAGATATACAGGCTGACAGGTAGTCTGTCTGGGGACTACTTTCTTGGCTCATCAAGCAGTCAAGTGTGTTGAAAAAGGGGCTTTAGTAAACAGGAACCAACTTACTTTAGCAAGTAAATCTCACTCTATTTTTCTAAAGGGACAAGGGATTTTCTCTCTGGGTTTTCTTCAACTCCCTTGGTAAAGGCCTATAGCTAGTACTATAGGATTGTCTACATTTCTGGAACCCAACATGGGGTAGAACTTGCTAGATCTTTGGAATCTCTGTTTTCTTTGGTTGACTTATTTTGGTGTTTTGGTCTGGAGGAATGGCTTCTGGTTCCTCTATTCTTGTGGTGACTGTCAGTGGGGGAGATGGTCCTCCTGCTTTGTTGGTCAAGGAGTGTGTAATGATTAAAAATTGGGATGGTACCAAGTTTAATGGGGAGGATGTCAAGTGGTTTCTGGAGAAGTATGAAACTGCTGCTGGAGTGGATGGTGCTTCTTACCTGGACATGGTGAAGCAGATTATCTTCTTCATTGGTGATAGGGCAGTGGAGAAGGAGATTGTGGCCATGTCTAGCTACAAGAAGAGGGATTGGAAGGTATTGTGTAGGGAGATGGTAGATAGATGGGGTGTCAGGTTCACTATTGTGGATCTGAACAAGGTTGTCAGTGAATGGCAATCTTATGGTGGTGTTGGTAACTTGCATAGTTACAGAAAGTTTCTGCTACAGTTTGATCCTGTGGTGGAATACTTGGTAGAAGTGGAGGAGCTGGCACATGAAAATGCTGCCAAGGATGTTTTTTGGTCTGCCCTGGCTAGAGATGTCAGGATGGATGTGTTGAAGGAGCTTTCAAGGAAGGACTTGATTAAGACTCTTTCTTATGGGGACCAGAAGTTTCCTGGCTTGGATAAGGTGAAGGAGGCTGTTGAGGCCCATTTGAAGTTATTGGCTGTGGACACCTACCAGGAGGGGTGTGCCAAATATTTCAGCAAAGTCAGTGAGGCTTTGGCTGAAGAGGAAGTTAGGGTGAAGAAGTAGGAGAAGAATATGGTGCAGGTTACCAAACAGGAGAGGGACCCAATGGTGGAGCAGTTGGCTGATCTTACAAAGCAGCTGCATATTTTTTTTCAGGAGGCTAAGAAGGTCAATAAGGCACCTTCTCAGCCTAGAGATTTTGATAGGAGGGCTGGTAGGAGTGATCCTTGGGTCTGCTCTTATTACAGCAGGAGGGGGCACAGGTCTAATGACTGTTGGGCATTGAATAGGGATGTGTCTGAAGGAAAAGTGGAATTTGATGGCAGGGGTTTCAAGTTCCCTGATGGTTCATTTGTGAAGCCCAGTGAGGGGCAGTCTCATGTTGATTTGGTCAGGAGAAGGGGTGGTCTCAATCAAAGGAGGCGAAGGTTTGAGGAGATTCCTGAGCAGCGGAAGTCTTCTGGTAAAGAGGATGATGATGTCAAGGGAAAGGGGAAGGAGGTCAATAAGGTCTCTTTTTCTACTTCCTTTGGTGGTTTGGAGTTTTATTCCTGTGGCGGACAGTCAAGTGGAGAATGCTTGGCTGGTGTTTATGATGTGGAAGCAGGGAAGGTGGGAAGGCCTAAGAGCAGTTCTCAGGCCCAACCAAATCCAAATGCTTCAAAGGCGGATCCTAAGCTGAGTGCATCTAGGAAGAGGTACAGCAAAGAGGAGCTGTACAAGATGCAGAAGGGTATGGCTGACATGGGCCCTCCTTGTTTTGGTGCATTGGACATGAATAGTGAGCCAATGCCTATGGATGTTGATTCTGAATCTGAGGAGGATGTCCCTTTGGCTTC
Organism: Hemileia vastatrix; assembly: GCA_030280995.1. Lineage (NCBI taxonomy): Eukaryota > Fungi > Basidiomycota > Pucciniomycetes > Pucciniales > Zaghouaniaceae > Hemileia > Hemileia vastatrix. Next base: position 21,109,382 of record JASXTE010000012.1, on the reverse strand, counting down.
ATTGCCAAAGCCTGCCAGAGTTAGAGGTTCTGGTGAGGGATCTGGTTTGGTTACTGTTAATGGTAAATCTTTTGGTGGTGCTAGTCCTCAAGAAGCTTCTAGTACCAAGGTAGTGAAGAAAAGAGCTCACTTTGAGAGGCCAGTAGTTTCTGGTCAAGTTAATGTTATGGACTCTGTCCTGGAAAGGATTAATCAGGGTCAGGTTTCCCTTACATATGGGGAATTGTATGCTATCAGTCCAGGGTTGGCTGATAGACAGAAAAAGTTTTTGACCAGGAGAAGATTTTCTTCTGTGGAGGTGGAATACATTTGTGATTCTGCTGAAAAGTTTGGTGAGAGGTTGGAAACTCATTTTTCTGCTCCTTTGGGTTATGTCAATGTCACTCTGAATGGCAGGGAGGCAAGGGCATTGGATGATTCAGGTTCTCAGATAAACCTGATTTCTTTGTTTGAGGCTACTCATTTGGGCCTCCCCATCAAAACTGGTATTGGTGGTCATGTCACTTAATTGGTTGGAACTACTGAGTTTGTGAAGTTAGATGTTGGCAGAGCCTCAGGGAAGGTTCATTTTTATATTGCTAAGGAAACAGTTAAAGCTGTTTTGGGTGGACCATTCTTGATTGATTTTAAGGCAAGAATTGGTTATCAATTTGATTTGGGAATCAGTTTGGAGTTGACTGGTGAAGATGAAAGGAGACTTCACATGAGGTTATCATCCCCTGGAGAGGATGGTTGGGAGACCAGGCCTGGTTTATCTTCAATGTGCCAGTGCATAGATTGTTGCAGGAGAAGGAAAGAAGTAGGTGCCGCCTCTAGTTTTTTGGAGTGTTGCTTGGGCACTAGTCAGGGTCTGTCTTTTTTAGAGTAATGAGGGCTGATCACCCTAGTGCTACAACCTCTCCCCAAGATGAGGAAATCCCAGGTTGTAGTAGGTCAGCTCCCTTGGAGATACACCAAGTGGATTTTCAACTTTCTCTTTTTAATGTTTCTCTTCTCTGAAAGTATTCTTCAAGTTTTTTATCAAGTCTCTGTTCTTTCTCAAGATTCTCAATTATTTTTAATTCAAGCTCAAGGAAGAAGATTGGTTATATATCTTCATTGAAAGATATGGGGAAAAGTTTTGGGGAAGTGAGATTGGGGTCTAAAAGTAAGTCCTTCCAATTGTGCATCGCTAGGGTTTCTTCTACACCTTTCAAAAACATTACCTGGGCCACACCTGTGAGCATTGGGGAAACCCCTGGTTATTTTTGAAGGTCAGAAGAAAACTCAAGAAAATAAGATAAAAATTTCAAGATAATTCAAGAAAATCAAGAAAAAAATCTAAAGATAATGAAGAAAGAAGATCATCAAGATCAGTTTTTGGGCCTCCAGCATGAGGTTAAACTGCAGAAAATTATGAAGAAAGAAGACCATCAAGATCAATTTTTGGGCCTCAAGAATGAGGATAAACTGCAAAATTTTATAAGAGTTGATTCTGAAGATGAATCAAGATTTGAAGATTTGGAAGACGAAAGTAAAGATGAAGATTTGGTATTGCGGAAAAGTTTTGGAGTGGTGAGATTGGGGTCTAAAAGTAAGTCCTCCCAATTGTGCACCGCTAGGGTTTCTTCTACACCTTTCAAAAACATTACCTTGGCCACACGTGTGAGAAATAGGGAAACCCTTGGTTTTTGTTCCAGGTCTGGTGGTGAAGATTTCCTGAAGATCCCTCAAGTTGAAGGTGGAGCAGCAAAGTATAAGAAGGTAGCGCAGAAGATTAGGCCTGTCAATGAGCCTATGCCTGTGGGTTTGAATCCACCCTTGAAGAGACCTCCTTTGTCAAGAGATCAATACTGTACTCCATTGGTGAAGAATCCTCCAGAATTAGTAGAGACGGCTAGGGTGACTGTGGAAAGGTTGAAAGTTGTTAATTTTGGTCCTGATGGGTGGTTGTCTGAAGAAGAAAAGAAGTTGTTGTTGCATGTTATTGTGCTAAGGGAAAAAGCTATGGCTTTTATTGAGGAGGAAAGGGGTGTGTTGAAGCAATCTTATGGGGAACCTTACTTGATTCCTGTGGTTTGTCATGAACCTTGGAAAATCAAACATATTCCAATTCCAGCTGCTATCAGAGAGGATTTTGTGGAGATTGTTAGGGAAAGATTCAGGACTGGGTTATACAAACAATTGACATCCAGTTACTCAAGTCCAGTTTTCTGTGTAAAGAAGAAGAATGGAAAGTTGAGGGTGGTTCATGATCTGAGAGCCTTGAATAGAGTCACTATCAAGGATGCTGGTATGCCACCAAGTGCAGAGGATTTTGTTGAAGCTTTTCTGGAAGGGTGTGTTATGGTTTGGGTGATATTATGGGTGGTTATGATGAGAGGGAACTTCATATAGATTCAAGGCCTCTCACAACTTTTGAGACTCCTTTGGGAAGATTTCAGCTCACTAGGTTGCCTCAAGGAGCAACTAATTCAGTGGCAGTATATCAAGCACAGATGGCTTGGATTTTGCAGGATGAGGTTCCTACTCATGCTGGTATTTTTATTGATGATGGTGGAATTAAAGGACCATCAACTGATTATGATAATGAGGTGTTAACAGAGAACCCTGGCATAAGGAGGTTTGTTTGGGAATATGCAATAACTCTAGAGAGAGTGTTGTTTAGGATTGAAGAGGCTGATTTTACCATTTCAGGGTCAAAATTCTGTTGTTGTGTTCCTGCTTTTAAAATTCTGGGTCATGTGGTATGTAAAAAGGGAAGGATTATGGCAAAGAAAAAGATTATTAAAATTCAGTCATGGCCAAGGCCTAAAAATACTACTGAAGTCAGGGGATTTTTGGGTGTGTGTGTATATGTCAGGATTTTTATTAAGGATTTTTCTTTATTGGCTTCACCTTTAAGGAGGTTGACCAGAAAAGATGCAGATTGGGAATGGACTGAAGAGTGTGAAGAGGCTTTTCAGAAGTTAAAAAAGGTTGTTGGGGAAGATATTGTTCTTCACAAGTTGGATTATGGTGTTGGTGCTGGAAAAATTTATCTGGCAGTGGACTCAAGCTATATTGCTGCTGGTGCTGTTTTGTCTCAGGAAGATAAAACTGGGAGGGTCAGGCCAGTACAATATGAGTCTGTGGTGTTTAATGAGGTGGAATCTAGGTATTCTCAACCTAAGTTGTAATTGTGTGGTGTAGCAAAATTTTAAAGAAGCTACAGACGGTTTTGTGGGGGCAGAATTTTGAGCTGCAGGTGGATGAAAAATCTTTAGTTCAGATGATCAATACACCTAGTCTTCCAAATGCTCCAATGACTAGGTGGGTGAAATTTATTCAACATTTTTCTTTTGACCTGTTACACAAACCAGGCAAAACTTTTACAATGCCTGATGGATTATCAAGGATGCCACCTACAGATGAAGATTCTGAGGCTGAAGAGTTTGATGAAGATGTTCCAGTGGTTAGGGCCAGAACAAAGGGTGCTGAAGATTTTTCTGACCTCCCCCAAGAGGCTAAACTGGCTGGATCTGATCTTGATTTTGTTTATCAGGATGTTTTTGTTGATGAAGATGGAGTTGTTGTTTGGGACAGCTCAAAATTGAAAAAGGGTGTTTTTGTTAGTGAACTGGATTCTCACAAGATTCAGTGGAAAGAGAAGGATGTGCCAAAATTTAAGGATCGGTGTCCTGGTTGGGCTGGTCAATTGGCTCATGTTCACACTGGTGATTTTGATGACAGAGTTGTACCCTTGGATGTTGTTTTGTTGGATTTTTAAGATGAGACCTGGGGTCAGTCTGAATTTTATTTTATTATGGTGGAATATCTGTTGACCTTGGAGAAGCCAGATAGTTGTGATGATGATACTTGGGTGGCAATCAAAAAGAAGAGTCCTGGATTTTATGTATCAGGAAGAAGGTTGATGAGGAGGAGATATCCTAATCCTCAATTTGTGGTGACTCAGAAGAAGGGTCAAGAAGTTGTGTTGAAGTCTTTGCATGAAGACCTTGGTCATAGAGGCTTTGGGGAGACTTATAGAAGAGTAGCTGACAGATTTTGGTGGCCAGGTATGAAGTTAGCTGTGAAGGGTTGGGTTCAATCTTGTGAAGAATGTCAAAGAAGAAGTCACTTGAAACCTAAAGAGGTCGGCCGTGCTACTAGTGAAACAACTGTTTTTGGAAGAGTCAGTCTGGATGCTGTCCATATTAAAGAGGGCAGGTATAAATACTTAATTATTTCCAGGGATGATTTGTCTGGTTGGGTTGAGGCAGTGCCGCTGGTTAATTTGACTTCCAAGAATGTGGCAGAGTTTTTGAAGGAGTGGATTTTTAGGTATGGGTTGACGAAGTTGGTGACTGTTGATGGCGGGCTAGAGTTTGGTGCAGAATTTAAAGAATCTGTGGCTAGTGTTGGTTCTAAAGTTAGAGTGGCTACACCTTATTATCCTGAAGCTGAAGGCATGGTTGAATGAGGCCATCAAGTTATCAAGAATGCTTTGGTAAAGATGTGTGGGGATAGTGCTGAAAAGTGGAGGCATTATTTACCCTTGTTGTTATTTGCTGATAGGGTCACTGTGAAGAGGACAACTGGCTATTCTCCTTATTAGTTAATGTTTGGTCAGAAAGCTGTGCTACCAGTGGACTTGGAAGCTGTCTCTTATCTTGGAATTGATTGGTTTGAGGTGCAATCAACAGAAGAATTACTCTGTTCCAGGAAGCAACAGTTGGAATGTAGAGAGGAATGTCAGGAAAAGGCATACTCTAGAATGATGAAGATTAGGAATCAATTAGTCAGATACTGGGACAAGAAGTTGTCTCATAGACTCAGGAATCCCTTGAAACCTGGTTGTTTGGTTTTGTTTTATAATAGAAGTTTGGAGAGTCAGTGGGGAAAAATGTTTGCTGACAGATGGAATGGACCTTACAGAGTCAGATCTCAGGCGTTTGGAGGTTCTTATGTTTTGGAAGAGTTGGATGGTGTAGTCTTAAAGAAGAGAGTCGCTGCAGACCAGGTGAAGACGTTCTATCCCAGAGGCACTAGACATGAAGAAGATTGACTCCGCAATGAGGATAAACTATGGAACGTTCTTTAAATTTTGGAATTTTTGGTGTTGCAGAGCAACTTTTGTGTTGGAAACTTTTTTTTAGAAGGTACCCATGGGTGGGGCTTCTAGATTTTATCTTGGCAAGTGTAGGGGTAACTGATGTGCTGACTGCTCTGTAGAACAGTTACCCCAGATTGTCTGTTTCCAACCCTTTCTCTTAATTTGGTTGAACCCTAGTATTGGTTTCTTTTCACAGGTTTTAGTCCTCTATGACTTTAAACTGGAATTTCCTTTGGTTTTCAAGTTCTGGACTATTCACTCTTATTGGTTTTGGTTTATTGTGTTGCATGTTGTGTTTTTTTTAGAAGGTACCCAGGGGGGGCTTCCAGATTTTATTTTGGAAAGTGTGGGGGTAACTGATGATCTGGCTGCTCTGGAGAACAGTTACCCCAGAATGTCTGTCTCAAGTCTTTTGTTTTTTCTAGTTGAATTCTAGTTCTGTTGTTTATTATTCAGGTTTCAAGTCCACTATGACTTTAAACTGGCTTACTGGCTTGGGACTGGCCTATTTGGTCTATTTGGATTGGTGGTGGATCACTGGTGGTCTCCCATCATTTTTACTTATTGGAGGGAGCCCACCCAGTGATCATTTCTATGGACTGGACTTTCTCTTACTGGACCTTTTCTTAATCTGGGCCATCCATGGAGCTGGACTTTCTTTGATTGTTTAGTTAAGATTTTGCTAGATAGTAGTTTCAGATTATTTTCTTTTTTCTCTTTTTTTCTTTTAATTTTTTATGGGGGTGGTTAAAATTGTAAAATCAGGGTATTACCACATCAGGGTCACCTGGATGTGGGCAAGCATTGGTGGGAAAAGGCTCATCAATTGGCTGGGCAATGCTATTTTATCATTTTATTTTATTTTATTTTTATTTTTATTTTCATTAATGTCATTTTTTATTTTTTTTATTTTATTCTCATTATTACCCTTAATTTATGTTTCTTATTTCAAATTATTTTAATTATTGAAGGTGTATCCACATCAAGGTGCACTTGGATGTAGGCAAGGTATCAGGGGATCAGCTTATCAATTGGCTGGGGGATACCATTTGTATTATTTTTTATCTTTTATTTTATTTCATTTATTTTTTATTTTATTTATCAATTTTTAATTTTAGTATGTTAGTAGATTGTTAGAAAAAAAATTGTTATAATTTATAGTTATTAATTTTATTTATTTATTTATTATTATGTTTTTTTAATCTTTTTGCAGGAGCTCATTGTCTGGATGATGAAGTTTCTGGAGGCTGGTCCGGACTATGATGTTGTTTTTGTTTTTTGTTGGGGTTGTGGGAAGCACTGTGTTTTTGAAGTGCATCCTGCTGAAGAGATTATATGGATTATAATGGGCAGGAATGGGTTTGGATGCAAGTTCAGAAAAGGAAGAAGAAGTGGCAGGAATGGATTGTTGGAAGGTGTGCTTAATGATCCTAGACATCTTCCAGTGGTTGTCCAATAGTTGTTTCCTCAAGGTTTTCTCAAAGTCATTTAAAGGTCTATGAAGGGCAAAGGCTTTCAGCATTTTTGAACACATGGTGCTGAGGTGTTTTTTCATGTCTCCATAATCCAGGGTCAAAGAAGTTTCTAGAGGTTGGCCAACTCCAATAGTAGATTCAGGAGGAGGGGTTCCAACTAGACAAGAAGAATTGGATCAGTAATTATTTTTTGTTGAAGAAATTGGATGAATTAATGTGTTACTTACAGATTGGAAGCTCATCAAATTTTTAAGCAGCCAGAATTTGTACTTCTGAAGATTTTGGAATAGTTATAGTAGGTGGATCAATCAGGGAAAGATATGGATTCTCTTGGTCTTCCTCTGAAAGGTTTTGAGAAGGTGAACTAGGAGGCTGATGTTCCTGGGGCTTAGTTGGAGCAGCAGGCCTGTTGTTGCTGTTGTTAATATTTCTGCTTGATTCAGTTGGATGAGGTGCTGGTGATGGAGTGCCAGGATTGTTATAAGATGGGGCAGGAGAGGGTGATCTGGAAGCGGATTGATCTCTTCTGGATGGAGCTTTTGAAGGAAAGGAACTGTCAGAAGAATAGTTGGCTGACAGAGGAGAGGTGTAGTTTTGTTGCCTTAACTGGGGGCAAAGTTGTTGCTTTGGTGCAGTGTTGGGTGCTCTGGTGTCTTCCTGGGATCATCTGGCAGGTCTCCTAGAAGTTTGGGAAATTTTGGAGTTTTTGGACTTTTCTCTGTGTCTTAATGTGGTTGATCTCTGGTTCTGGGTTTATGATTTAGGTTTTTGAGTCCCCCAAGACTATAAATAAGGATTGTCCCCCAAGACGTAAAACTGAGGGTTGTTTGTGGTTACATCCTATAGAGGGTGTGGTCAATTTTTCTTTTCTGAATCAAACTCAAGTACTAGTGGAATTGCAGAGGGAATCAAGAGATGAAATGAAGTGTTCAGAATTAGCCTTAAACTGGCGAATGAGGTGTCTTCTGTTCTCAATGTCCTGTGGATCTCTAGCAGGAGTGGATTGGAAGTAGTTTAGCAGAAGGTGTTTCTGTTGAGATGTGTGTTGTTGGAACTTGGCTTTAATTGCGGGCAGGTGGTTTGGTGTTGTTGGTTCAATGGATCCTACATTGTTATCATCACTGTCAGAAAATGAAGGAACTGAGAAGTCATCAGTTTTATAAAATGGAAAGAAGAAATGGAAGTTTTTACCATCAGATGGACCAGGGATGGTGGAACTTGTTGTTTTAGTGGTTTTAGCACTCTTCTGAGAAGGGTGTAGATTTTTTATTAATCTGGGAATCAAGATGGATGGCCTAGATCTTTTGGTGCTGGTAGAAGATGGACCAGGTTGAGGTGGAGGTGAAGCTGTTGCAGAAGATAATGGATCAGGTCTGTAGCAGGTCTTCTTTCTGGATTGGCAGACATTGCAGGACGTTCTGTATCGATGGACAGGAGGTGTGATGGTGCAGATTATATTATTGTCAATGCAGTATTGGCAAGGACCCATTTCAGAGGTAGATTTGGGAAGAAGGTGGAACATGGTGGTTTGATGAAGAAAGAATGTGGAAATTCTGAATTGGAGGGAGGATGTGGTCTTCCAAAATTGGCAGGGGCCTTGGTTGTGTTGTTTGGCGCTGTTTGTGCATGTCTTAATTGGCAGCTGTTGGAGAATTGGGTGTTTTTCTGGCTTTATTCCGTGAATATTGGGACTGCGGGTATGTGGGTATTATCATTGGATAGCCCTGGCTTTTCTCTATCTTTCATGTCGGATAATATTTTTCATATTCTAAGTTTTAAGGGGTCATTTCCTCATTTTTCAGTTACAAAAGATAGCTGTTTAATTTTGTTTTTTGTGTTTTACGGGCTAACCTTAAGTCTTAGGGTTAAGTACTTAGTACCATTAGATAGGGCTAATTTAGCTCTATATTTCATGTCCCAATGTTGTTATAGCGTAATTTTGTGTTTTAAGGGTTTTAGTAGTTGTAGTGAATTTTTCCAAGTAGATTAGATGTTTTTATTGGTTTTCTGGCTTCAGGGAGGCCGGGCTGCTTCAGGCGGCCTGCCCGCCTCTGTTTTAGAAGGTTGGGGAGTGCTTCTGGAGGGTTTTTATTCAATTTGGCTGGTACAGGTGCCAAATTTGTTGGTGTGCATGGGCTCTTAGATAGTGGTCTGTGTGCACATAGTGAATAAGACAGTTTGGGGCAACTTTAATTATCATACAACCATCCGGAGGTAATATTCTTGTTCCTCACTCAGTTTTCACTGTTTTTGGTCACAATTGGCTGTGTTTGTTGCAAGGTTAGTTCTTCATTTAACTCAACTTTAGCAACAGGTTCTCTGGTATAGTCTTGCAAGCTATATCAAGTATTATTTCTGTCTCTGGTGTGGATTTGCAGCCTACATCAAGTAGCTTTGCTTTCTCTGGTGTGGACATTGGTCTACATTTCAGTTCTTTGGTCTGGTAGTCTTTCTGGGGACTACTTTCTTGGCTCATCAAGCAGTCAAGTGTGTTGAAAAAGGGGCTTTAGCAAACAGGAACCAACTTACTTTAGCAAGTAAATCTTACTCTATTTTTCTAAAGGGACAGGGGATTTTTCTCTGTTTTTTCTCCAACTCTCTTGGTCAAGGCCTATAGCTAGTACTATAGGATTGTCTAGAGCGCTTTGTGGTATTCCAACATTGGTGGAGCCCTTTGTTAGTCTTTTTGGCGTTGTTTTAAAATGTCTTAAATGGCATTGTTTAATAATTGAGTTTTTTTCTGGAATTATTCGGCAAATATTAGGACTGCAGAGGTGTTGGTATTACCATTGGATAGCCCCGGTTTTTTTCTATATTTTATGTCAGTTTGACATTTTTCATATTCTAAGTATTTAAGGGATTATTTCTCATTTTTCATTTTAAAAAATCACTGTTTAATTTTGTTTTTTGCCTTTTACGAGCTAACCTTTAGTCTTAGTGTTAAGTGCTTAATACCATTAGAATGAGCTAATTCTTCTCTACATTTCATGTCACAATGTTGTTATAGCCTAATTATGTGTTTTTAAGGTTTTAGTAGTTGTCAGCCAGGCTATACCAGGAGCCCAGTAGTTGATATGTTAACTTATTGGACCTGAAAGAGGGCATATATAATTTCAATTGATGTATATAAATTAATATTTTATTGCATAATAAAATTATATAAGTATCTGATTAAATATAAGTGTTATATTAATTTTGTTGTTATATAAATTATTTATACATTTAAATTAAGCATAATATATTTTATATTCTACAAATAATGGCGCATTTTTATGTATTTAATAATTATAAGTTTATAATTAATTAATTACTAACATATATTATAATTATATATGTAAAATTGACTTATAATGTAATTACATTAATGATTTAAATTTATATATTAAATAAAACTTCATATATTATTAAACAATCAAATTGGGCGCTTCTTTTGACCCTTAATTGTGTCAGGAAAAAATTAAATAAATTATAGTACTTATTTTATAAAATAGTATTATAAATTCTCAATTTGAATTAATTAATTGTTTCTTTTAAATTAGTTATTTAATTACATAATGAAAAAAATTAAATCATTTTAATTTACACTGAATTAAATTGATTACATACCTTGTTACGTCAAAACATGTTATTTGTTTCACTTAAAAATGCTGAAAACATATTGTAATACTTGTTTTGAATTGTTTTTCCCATAGTTCTTATGTCACAGGGTTTTTTAGTTACTCATTATTTTATATTAACTGATTTGGGAATTTGGGATGGGAAATTTATTTTCTTAATTGGGATTCTTATTATTTTTGTATATTTTTCTCTCAATTACTATGTTACAAATATATTCTTTAATCTTCTTGTTTTACCTCATTACTATTTTGTATATAGTCATTTGTAGCGCTTTAGAGGACCCATTGCCTATAAAAGGCCTTGGATAATCCCCTGTAGCATCATCACTTACTATACACTCAACAACTTGAACATATTTTTATATTACGTTTATATTATTTTTTAATAGTATCAAAGTTCTAATTTAAATTCTATATAACTATTCAAAGGTTGCCTTAAGTCTGATAGTACTCATAGTGTTTGCCACGCAGAACCCTTACCTTAAATAATTTTAACATTTAATATTACCTCATTTTGATGTGTCATCCCTCAAGTAATTCATCCTTGCTCCACTCCAATAAATTAAATAATTTTTTATATCTTATTTCTTTTATTTCCCAAAAACCTTTTCCTTGTCCTCCTCTCTTTCTTCCCTTTTTTCTTCTATTCTTCTAGACGACTGACCGACAACTGAGGGCCTTTCCAAACGACGACAACGATACCGATACTTGCGACGAAAGACATAACGCACGGACCACCCAGCAAAAAAGAAACTTTTGCCGCGACCGTGTTTTGAACTTGGGTTTGATCTATTAGGTTTTTATTAAATTAATTCATATATTATTTTGAAGTGATTTTCCGATCACTATAGTAAGTTACCCTTTGCACCTCTCACTCATATTACTATATTTTTACTGCAATAACAGTGATTGTGGCTTAATTGCTGATTCACTGAGTGTAAGTGTTCATTTATTATTTTTTTTCCTAGTTGACCATTATAGAGTGTTAAATTCCTCTTAGTCCTAGAAGAATTAACATTATTATTAATAAAAATTGAATTATTAAAATAATTTTTGTTTAATTTTGGTTGACTTAGATAGCATTTTGTGCTTAGTCCCATATATTGCCATATTTAATATTGGTAATTTAATTAATTGGTTGACAACAACTTAATTGTTTATTCCCAATTTTACTTTGCAGTCCATTTTATTAATTATTTTTTATAAACATTACTTTATATTAAAAAAAAAATTTTTATATAATTTAATTAAAAAAATTTTTTTTTTTTGGAGCAAATTATTGACTGATTTTTATTAATTTTTTTTTAAGAATTAATTAATCTTCCCACTATTATGTCCAGCAATTTGGCTGAGAAAATGGATAACATGCAAGTGGATGAAATTGAAATTGATTATGATGCTGATACTGTGAGTTCTTGTAAAGTTGAACATAAAAAATCTTATGCTAACAAGAATAATTCACATAATTCAGGATGTGGAAATGACAGGAGAAATAAACAAACCAAACCTTCTTCCCCCAGCACAACAGAAGGAAGTAAAACCTCCAGTACCTCAAGAAGGTCTTCCAAAAGGATTCAAAAAAAAAAAGCTTCCTCTGCCCCAACAAATCAGAAATATGTCCAGTCATATCAAAGAACTGAGGACAGAAAACATGAAATACAAGGCAAAAGTAGACACCTTGTGGGATCAAGTTCAGGAACTCAGGAACCAAAATCAGGCCCAGGCCCCTCCTCAGTTGCCTCCCAAGCAGCCTCAGTTTCAGGCTCAACCTTCACAGCCCCCCAGCTCCTCCATCCAAAATCAAAGTTCTATGGAAGTAGAGCAATGGAAATGGGATTATCTAATGAGTCACTACCAGCAGAACGTGCAACATCCTCCTCATCATCAGCCTGGCCCATCCAGAACACCCAATTTCCATCCTCCTCCTAATCCTTACCAACTAAGCAGGAGAAAGAAGGCCCAAGCACAATCCCAAACTCAGTCTCAGGGGAAGTTTCCTCCTCTGCCATGGTAAGTAATTTGGTTGATAGTCACTTGGGAATGTTTTCTAATAAGACTTCTTCTGCAGGTAATATTATTGAGAATGGTGAAAGAACAGTCAAACCTGTTAAAAGACAGCTTCCTGTAACTAGTAGCCCTATTAATGTAATTAGCAAATTGTCATTTGATGAACCTCTACATTTGACTTCTACTTCTTTAATTAATCCTTCTCTTGAAATTAAAAATGATTCTGTTTCCCCTGAAGTCTATGACTTATTTGAGAAAACTTCTGAAGAAATATTGAAAGATACCCTTGATTTTAATGTTGTAAAAGACAAACAATTGAGAGAAGTGTTAATCCCTGAAAATGATAGATTAAATAATTTTCACTTGCAATGTAAAGTAAGTTCTTCTGTACAGGATACAGCTTATTTTAAAATCAAAGAAACCTTGAATATTGTTCTTAGCCAACAAAAAAAAATAAGGAGTGACCATAGAGCTATCTCAGATAGAAATATCAATCTACATAAGACCTTGAGTGAATTGAAACCCCTTATTGAAGAAAATTATTCATTAAAAAGTGAAATAAAATCTCTACAAAATGAGTTTAAAAGGCTAAAGAATGATTTCCATGCACTAAGTACCAAACACACAGTTTCTGAGGACAGAAATGTTCTATCTCTTGCAAAAGTAAATGACCAAATGTCTGAAATTCCAAGGATAAGAAACTATGTATCTGACCTGCAGGAAAAATTCTCAACCTTAACCATCAATAATGGTATGAATGAGAACGCTGTCCATAAGCTGCATAAAAATAAAGGAAAAGAACCCGAGCAAAGTTCCTCCTTTCTTCCTCATATTTCAACCATTAAACAACCTGACAATGAGTCTGTAAAATCTTTTGCTACTAGCAAAAAATCTTGTGATGGTCATGCACCAGTTGTTTCTGTAAATAATGAAATTTCTGAACACCTGGCTAAACTTCGGGAATTATTAATGATGAATAATTCAAACCAAAAAGTGGACCATCCCAGTAGTCAGAAAAATTGGCCTAAGTTGGACCAATATCCTACCTTTGATGGTGATTCTTCTTCTGATTGGCAACACTTTATCCAAAGAATTGATAATTTAAAGAGTTCTTATAAACTAACTGATGAGGAAACTGTTTCTAAGCTAATTTCTTTATTTTCCAATGTAGCCTTGATGTGGTATGAATCAGTCCTTTTGGATAACAATCATTATACATGGAATGATTGGAAATCCTTGATTGAGAATCAGTTTGGTGGTTCAAAATTCAGGTTAGCTCAGCAAAGACTGTATGAAAATACTAGATATGTATCCTCCTCTGTTGAAAAGCCCATTGTTTTTCTTATGAAAGTAACAAAATTCCTAAGAGCAATTGATCCAAAGATGGATTATGATATTTGGAGAGATAAAATCTTGTATAAATTACCAAATTCTCTTAGAGACTTGATTGTGGCTAGAACTGAGCATGTAAGGGAAAATTCTTCTTTCATTAATATCTGTAATGAGGTACTACTCAACCATAAATATGAACCAAAGAATTACCTTGGTAAATCTTATAATGATCAGAATAAACCTTCTAAAAAACTCCCAGAAAAATCTGGTAAACCCTCTGCCCCTGTTGCATCTAAAAAATATGCAACAAATACTTGTTATAAATGTAACAAACCATGGCAAAAGGGTCATGTTTGTGACAAGAAAATTCATCTTGTTGAACAAAATGAAGACACTGATGAAGCTGAAATTGATAATTCTTCTAGTGATTGTGAAAGTAATATCTCCTATGGCAATGACTCTGTTAAAGATGTTTTAATGTTAGAACAGGATGTCCATTATTTATATAATATATCTGATGAATGTGTATTGGATTTATCTTCAGTGGAAAATGCTGAAAAATTAAGATATTACTAACAATTCTGTAGCCATCTCCCCCTTGAAAGCACCTGTTATCATTAATGGTAAAAATTTTGATGTAGTTCTTGACTCTGGTGCTGGAGGAAGTGTAGTGTCTGAAAAGGCTTTAGCTACAGTAGATAAAGATTATTTGAGTAAATTATTACCTATAACTTCTGAAAAATGGAGACGGTATGGTTCTACCTTAATTCCTATTGGCAAATACAAAACCTCTGTATTCTTCAAATATAATGGTGGTTTTTGCAGAGCTATTTGTGAATTTGTTGTTATGCAAAATGATAATTTAAGCAATTGGTTTATTATGGGTAATGATATTTTAACCATTTTTGGTGTGAAATTAGACCCAGAAAATAATTGTTTCACCTTGGGATTGAATGGAAAAAGGAAATTCAAAATTTCCTCCTCTAGAAAACCTTCTGGGCATCTGTTAAAGTCTTGTAACTCACTAATCCAGTATAAAGGCAGAACAACAATTGAAAACAATGATTTATTAAATGAAATAAATACTGCTTCTTTTGGTGATCAGTTAACTAGTGAACAAAGGGATTCTATTATTGCCTCAATTACCTCTTTCCCTATGGCTTTTGCTCATGGTTCTCATGTCTTAGGAATTGTTCAGGAAGAAATTAAAATTACCTTATCCTGTAACTTGGGTGATATTCCTCCTACTCTTAAGAAAAAACCATATCCAGCTTCTCCAACAAAAAGAAAGGATATTGAAGATAATATTGCCAGATTATTAAAAATGAATATCATTGAGAAAGTGGATGTCACCCCCAAATATTGTGTCATCTCCCCAGTCTTGATTTCTTATGAAAAAGATAAGGCTAGATTATGTGGTGATTACAGAGCATTGAACACTTATACTGTTGATGATATCTATCCTTTACCCAGAATTAATTCAACTCATGCTACCTTACATGGTGCAAAATTTATTAGTTGTCTGGATGGCAATAATAGTTATTATCAGATTCCTGTTGTGAAAAATTCACAAAAATTTTTACTAATTGCTACTCATATGGGAATATATAAGTATGTTAGGATGCCATTTGGCCCTAAAAATGCACCTTCAGTTTTTCAAAAAGTCATGGATAATACTTTCCATCAAGAAATAATTGAGGGATGGCTTATGGTTTATATTGATGATATCATAGTTTTTTCTAAAACTTTTGATGAACATATGGTTCATTTGAATAGAGTTTTCCAAAAAATGGATGAAATCAATATGAATTTGTCCTTGAAAAAGTGTAAATTTGGTTTTCAATCTTTGAAAGTCCTTGGCCATGTTGTGTCAGGCCTACAAATTTGTGTAGACCAAAACAAGGTTGCTGCAATTCAAAATGTGAAAGCACCAACTTCTGTAAGAGAAATCCAAAGTTTTTTGGGTATGTGTGGCCATTATAGACAATATATTAAAAATTATCAGGTCATAGCCTTGCCTCTTATAAAACTAACCAGAAAAGATGTTGCCTTTCTCTAGAATAATGACTGTCAAAAAGCTTTTGATACCTTAAAAGGTTGCTTAATGACAGCCCCTATATTGGCTCTTCCAGATTTTAACAAACCATTTGTCTTGTATACAGATGCTAGCTTTGTTGGTCTGGGTGCTGCCCTTCACCAGAAACAAATTATAAATGATAAATCCTCAGAGGTTGTAATTTGTTATATTTCAAGAACCTTGAGAAATAGTGAATTGAAATTTGGTGCCACTTAATTAGAGTGCTTAACAGTTGTTTGGGCTCTTGAGAAGCTTCATTACTATCTAGATGACCAAAAATTTGAATTGGTTACTGACTGTAGTGCTGTGAAGTCCCTCTTAAACCTGAAGACACCTAACAGACATATGTTCAGGTGGCAACTTGCTGTTCAATAATACAGAGGAAGGATGACAATTATCCATAGGGCTGGAAATTTTCACTCCAATGTTGATATGCTTTCCAGATTTCCTCTGCCAAATAATGACTCAAATCCTGCTTATGTACCTGAAGATGATACTGTTCATATCCATGGCATATTTGTAGTTGATATGGAAGAAGAGTTATTGCAATTAATACTGGATTCATATGAGAAGGATTCTAATTTAAATAAATTGGTTAATATCTTAAATGATCCTAAGAATGCTTCAATTCAAGCATTAATAAAAACTCTTCCTGCAAAGTATCAAAATGCTTTGAGTAAAGGAAAGTTTTCTATTGAAGATGGTTATATATATTATAGAAGAAAGCTTACTAATGTAATTGTAATTCCTCCTTCTATGAAAGAAACTATCCTCAAACTTTTTCATGATGACATATTGGCTGGTCATTTTGATCTTGAAAAAACATTAATTAGAATCAAAAACACTGCTTGGTGGGCTAATATGTCTGAAGACACAAAATTATATGTTGAATCTTGTGATTCCTACCAAAAATCTAAAAGGTTAACAGGTAAGAGAGCAGGGTTATCACAACATATTGAAGCACCTAGTGCTCCCTGTCAAATCATTAATATGGATTTTGTCACTTGTCTTCCTGTTGCAGGTAAAGACAGCTTTAACTCTTGTTGGTTAATAGTAGATAGATTCACAAAAATGTGCAAGTTTATTCCAACCCACAAAGATGTATCCACAAAAGAATTAGCTTTCTTATGGTGGTCTTACATGTTTAATATTATTGGTTTTCCAAAAGCCATTATCTCTGATAGAGATCCTAAATTTACTTCTGAGTTTTGGACCTCTTTGATGGATATTTGTGGCTGTGACTTAAAATTGTTTACAGCTCACCATCCTCAAGCTGATGGTCTAGCTGAGAGAATGATTCAAACTCTGGAAGATATGATTAGAAGGTATTGTGCCTTTGGTTTAGAATATAAAGACAATGACAGATTTACTCATGATTGGGTCACTCTATTGCCTGGTCTTGAATTCGCATATAATAGAACTGTTCATTTTGTCACTGAGAAGAAGCCTTTTGAGCTTTGGTTAGGTTATGTCCCAAGTACTCCTGCTCAAATTCTCAATAATAAATTACCTAAGTTGGAACTACACCCTGGTGTAAAATCTTTCATGCAAATGCAGCAGCTATGCAGAAAACATGCTCAGAGCTGTATTGATAAAGCATTTGAATATGAAAAGAAAAGATGGGATAAATTCCATAAAGAATACACATTTAACAAGGGTGATGAAGTGTTGATCTCTACTGTCCATTTCAATTTACAAGGTAACAACAAATTAAAATATCCTTTTGTAGGACCATTTGTTGTTAAAAGAATGGTTGGTAATAATGCAGTGGAAGTTGTATTGTATTCTCCATATGATAGGAAACATCCTGTTTTTCCCATTTCCTTGATTAAGCCTTATACTTACAACAGTGACTTATTTCCCAAGAGAAGGGGAAGACCTAAGAAAAACCCTCAGGAAGTCACAGAAACAGCAGATATTGATAAAATTCTCAATGATAGAATTATCACTTCTGAAAGAGGTACTGAATATTTATTGAGATATAAAAACAAATCATCTGAACATGATGCATGGATACCTGACAAGGAGATTTCAAATCTTCCTACTCTGTTGAGAAAGTACAAAAAGAAAAATCTTAGCATTTTTTTATTGTTTTTTTTAGAGTCAGGGAGTGTCAGCCAGGCTATACCAGGAGCCCAGTAAATGATATATTAACTTATTGGACCTGAAAAAGGGAATAAATAATTGCATTTGATGTATATAAATTAATATTTTATTGCATAATAAAATTATATAAATATCTTATTAAATATAAGTGTTATATTAATTTTGTTGTTATATAAATTATTTATACATTTAAATTAAGCATAATATATTTTATATTCTACAAATAATGGTGCATTTTTATGTATTTAATAATTATAAATTTATAATTAATTAATTACTAACATATATTATAACTATATATGTAAAATTGACTTATAATGTAATTACATTAATGATTTAAATTTATATATTAAATAAAACTTCATATATTATTAAACAATCAAATTGGGAGCTTCTTTTGACCCTTAATTGTGTCAGGAAAAAATCAAATAA
Organism: Hemileia vastatrix; assembly: GCA_030280995.1. Classification (NCBI taxonomy): domain Eukaryota; kingdom Fungi; phylum Basidiomycota; class Pucciniomycetes; order Pucciniales; family Zaghouaniaceae; genus Hemileia; species Hemileia vastatrix. Next base: position 21,091,262 of record JASXTE010000012.1, on the reverse strand, counting down.
ATTATAGTAGTTATTTTATAAAATAGTATTATAAATTCTCAATTTGAATTAATTAATTGTTTCATTTAAATTAGTTATTTAATTACATAATGAAAACAATTAAATCATTTTAATTTACACTGAATTAAATTGATTACATACCTTGTTACATTAAAACATGTTATTTGTTTCACTTAAAAATGCTGAAAACATATTGTAATACTTGTTTTGAATTGTTTTTCCCATAGTTCTTATGTAACAGGGTTTAGTTACTCATTATTTTATATTAACTGATTTGGGAATTAGGGATGGGAAATTTATTTTCTTAATTGGGATTCTTATTATTTTTGTATATTTTTCTCTCAATTACTATGTTACAAATATATTCTTTAATCTTCTTGTTTTACCTCATTACTATTTTGTATATAGTCATTTGTAGCGCTTTAGAGGACCCATTGCCTATAAAAGGCCTTGGATAATCCCCTGTAGCATCATCACTTACTATACACTCAACAACTTGAACATATTTTTATATTACGTTTATATTATTTTTTGATAGTATCAAAGTTCTAATTTAAATTCTATATAACTATTCAAAGGTTGCCTTAAGTCTGATAGTACTCATAGTGTTTGCCGCGCAGAACCCTTACCTTAAATAATTTTAACATTTAATATTACCTCATTTTGATGTGTCATCCCTCAAGTAATTCATCCTTGCTCCACTCCAATAAATTAAATAATTTTTTATATCTTATTTCTTTTATTTCCCAAAAACTTTTTCCTTGTCCTCCTCTCTTTCTTCCCTTTTTTCTTCCCCTCTTCTAGACAACTGACCGACAGTAGTTGTAGTTCATTTTGCTAAGTATTTTGGGTATTTTTGGAGGTTTATGGTGGTTTTCTGGCCTCAGGGTGGTCTGGCCGCCTCAGTGCTAGAAGGCTTGGAAGTGTTTCTAAAGGGTTTTATGCAATTTTGCACTCAGAAACGCCAAATTCGTTGGTGTGCATGGGCTCTTAGATATTGGTCTGTGTGTATATAGTGAATAAGACAGTTTGGGGCAACCTTAATTATCATACAAGCATCCAGAGGTGATATCCTTGTTCCTCACTCAGTTTTCACTGTTTTTTGGCCACAACTGGCTGTGTTTGTTGCAAGGTTAGTTCTTCATTTAACTCAACTTTGGCAACTGTTTTCTCTGGTGTAGTCTTGCAAGCTATATCAAGTATTATTGCTGTCTCTGGTGTGGATTTGCAACCTACATCAAGTATCATTGCTTTCTCTGGTGTGGACATTGGTCTACATTTCAGTTCTTTGGTTTGGTAGTCTATCTGGAGACTACTTTCTTGGCTGATCAGGCAGTCAAGTGTGTTTGGAAAAGAGGCTTTAGGAAAGAGGAACCAATTTACTGTAGCAGGTAAATCTCACTTATATTTTTCTAAATGGACATTGGATTTTCTCTCTGGGTTTTCTCCAACTCCCTTGGTCAAGGCCTATAGCTAGTACCATAGGATTGTCTACAGTGTCAGTTCCCTTAAATATTAAATAAAATTAATAAGGTTGTTTTAAGATTTTTAATAATTAGGTTGTTTATATTTGAGAAGAGAGAAACAATAAAGTACTTACAAATATAAACAGTTCACCCCTCGTCATTTCTTTGTCTACCAAAATAGTCACTTCATTTCCCCATCATCTTCTCCTTCCCTATTCTTTTTTTTATTTCACTACTATCCTCTTCTTCTTTCCTTTCCACCATCTTCTTTCCTTACTTCTAGATGAACTGGCCAACAGAATACTTAGTATAATTGAAATAATTATGCACCTAGAAATTATAGAAATTAGATTAAGAAAAGTCTACTTAAGAAAAAGCTTTGATGAATTGTGAGCAAGAATTTATTAAACTTAAGATTTTTTACTTTTGAAAATTCTGAAAAGCAATGATAATTATTTTTTTAATTTTTTGTAATAATTATCTTAAAATTTGAGACAAATTCTAAGATGCATTTCCATCTTAAAGAAATATGTAGTGTTATGAGAAAAATGACATATAATGTATTCTTAATTTTTTTTTAAAATTTGATTCATCACAATTTTGAGTTATGATTATTGCAATAATATTTACTGAATAGAAAATAGGTGTAAGAAATTTATACAATAATATCTACTGATAATTTGAGAATATTTATTCAGATTGGGTAATAAATCTGACATAAATAAATAATTTGAGTTACACCAGAAAATGTAGCGATAGGATACAGGATATATTTATATGAAGTAGAATTATGTATTAATTATGTCAACAATAGAGAAAAATGATGATTTTGGCTGAATAAGATTCCAATAATCAGGAAAATCAGCTGCCATTGCTTTAGCAATATGGCTAAGGGTGGGAGTATTAAAATTAAGTGGCATAGGCCCAAAAGTATCTATTAAAGGTTTGATAATATTAAAGATATAAAAATTAAGGTTTTTCCAGATTTTTTCACTTCCTGGATTATTATTATCACTGTATTTTCTAAGGATGCAAATTTGTGTTATGAATTCTAAACATTCTGAAGCTGACACAAGTTGGTGGTCCTGTGAGGAAAGAAATAAACCACAAACACCATCAACCAAGTAAAAAGTAAGTTAATGATATTTATGGAGTACATATTCTTTATTCATCTTCTGAATAGAATCATTATTAGTTTCAGCCAGGCTGCTAGACTTACCCAGTAAAATAATTAATTATTTACTAAGATAAAGCCACACCTTTTTATTTCTCATATATTATTATTAATTATAATGTATTTACTCTAAATTTATTTGAAATAAATTAACTAGTTACAAAAAAGTGAAGTTAGTAAATAATTAAAATTAATATTAAATGTCCCTCATATTTATATTTCCTGTAAGCCTGTAAATCTCCAGGACTGAGTAAAAAGTGATTATAAGTTATTTTAAACACATGAACTATACATGGGAATAATAAATAAGAGTACACAAATAGTATACATAAGTAAAATTATGATAATACACAAAAAATGCCATTATAACACCTTATATACACGCATATATCCACCTTTTATAGGTCTTATGTACTTAATATTAAGTTGGAATATGTTAGGGTAATCTTAAGAACCTTAAGTATAAGGCTACATAATTTTTAAGTACACTTAAAGCTGTTATATTCATTGTTTTATGCAAAAAACAAGAAATGCGCTTTATTTCACTTAAAAGTTGACTATATGCGCTATAAAATTGAGAATATCAAAATTGCGCTTTGACAGATCAATTGGGCTCATTTAGAACTATTGATTTGGCTATTTAAATGCATAAAAATAACACTTTTCAAATTTGGTGTTTTTTATGCCAGAAATGGCTTCTGTGTACTGGCCACATACTGCCTGCTTTTTTCCCAAGTGAATAGCTTCATTTTTAGCAAAGTTAGCTTTTTCACACTATAATTACCCCACATTCTACGCCCACTGTGGGGAAACACACTAAAATAGGCGACAGGCGCTTATTTAGTGTCCTAGCTTAATTAATAATGCATTGACCTTGTTTATATGCACTAATTTCATTAATAACCTCACTCTTGGCACTTTATTTCATCACCATGCTTAAATTCGCCTAATTTTAGTCAAGGATTTACCCGTGCAAGCGCCTGCCAAGAACTGCATGTAGTTACCCCACATCTCACGCTCTTTTTTAAGTTTTTGGGTGGTTTCTCAGTCAATTTTGGTTATTTTTGAATGGGAATTTCATGTAGTATAATGTCAGGATTAGCCCCATTATTTCTACAGTAAATCCTTCTTATTATTAAGCTATTATTAACCTTAAAAAGTCTCCTTTAGTCTTTTATATTATTGTTTTATACGCATATACTCTCTTTTTGTCTTTTTCTTTAATTTTGATGGATTTCCTTATTATTACAGTATTTTGGCGGTTTTTACTTGTCTAATTATGTCATGGGTCACTAGAGATGTTGATGGGAAGGTCTATTAGTTTTTTTGAGGCGTCATTAACTGTGTATTGGATGGTATATCAAGGGATTTATTGGGGAACTCAGTGTGTATAAAAGGAGGAGGTTTTTGGGTCTTGTTTCTACATTCTTTATCATTACAATTTAACCAATATAAACAAATAAATTACAATACATATCAATTAGTACTTTTATAAGACTTTTGAATAGTATCTGAATTAAATAATCTATTTTTCTACCAACTACAAAGATTGTAAGCCATATATAAGAATAGTGAGAATTATATTACTGAGACCTTTATATTTGATTATATTTTACAACTTAGTGGATTAAAACTACAGTATTCATATAGGACCATTAAAACCTTCTAGACAACTGACTATTCAAGCTAGTTCACGTCCTTGTACTTGACCCTAGCCTGACAATTGGGGGCCTTTCCTCAAGAATTCTGTTATAATCCTGTAAGTGAAATTTTCAAAAGAAGGTGCACGTAAATAATATCCCTATAGAAATATTTGGATAATTACAACAGGTTGGGGTCACTTATATAGTAATTTCAGAAAAAGAAGCCCTGTTATATAATAAAATTGTGATATTGAATCATCAATTTTACCACTAATTTAACATATAATTGTTCTTAGTGGGAGTCTGTCAATAGACCAATTAAATTTGTGATCTTTGCAGATAATAACCAATTAAACTGATTAATTGTTTTCTTTTTACAGGACTTTTAATCCCTTTTTATTGGTTTGTAAAATTCATTTAATATTTGGAAAGAATCTTACTAACAAATTTTCTTTTTTAAATATAAATACACGGCTACATATTGTAGACCAGTTAAATCAAGTGACCACATAAAAGCATATTTGACTTTTGGCACTTAAAGATTCACTTAATACCAATAAGTAAGCAATAAAATTGTCTTCAGTGGTAATAATAAATACTGATTAAACTTTTTTTTGAAGTTTTTCAAATCTAAACTTTCAATTCTCTAAAAATTCCACGTAAAAATGTGTGACAACAATGACATTGTAAGTAATAAGGCAAAACCTTATAACTTAAGAACTAGAGATGAAAGACCTGTTACAGGACATCCAAATGGAGGGTCAAGAATCACCAGTAACAATAAACAACACCCCACCAATGTCCATGGAGGAAAAGGAAAAGCTCTTAAAACAAATGTCAATAAAGAAGTCCAAAAACACCTTACAAGAGCAAATTCACTCCCTCTCAACCCTACTGAATACACTAACAATAAGAGTAAACAATATGTTAGACCAGATCAACAATCTGGAGAAAAGGGCAGCACAGGGCTTTATAGAAGTCAACCACGCTCTAGTGGATATAAGGTCTCATCAACAACCAGTGGCACCAAATACCACAGCAACACCTCCAGTCCCAGAAGAGGACCAAAAGATAACTGTAAGCAAATGGAAGTGGGATTGGTATGCCCAAAACTACAACAGTCCTCCTCAACAGGGATCCAGCAGTCACCCTTACAGGGGAAAGACAAGGAGAGGCAGGGGAAATGGAATAAGACCGTGGTAAGTCATCCATCTTCTCAAGATCAATTATATAATCCTAACAATGAATTACTTATAGGTAATGAAATTGATAGAGAGTTATTGGATATAATTGATAAGGATTTAAAAAATTATTCATTTGAAAATAACATGTTAGACTTGTCATTACATGAGGACAATGTACATAGTTTTATTGACCACCAGGAAAATACTATTAATATAAAAATGGAATCAAATGAATTAAAAATTGACCCTGATGATGAATCTTCTGAATTGGAAACAGACAAAATTGAATATTTTCTGAAAGAAAATCCAATTGAATCAAAAATAATTAGTAAATTATTATTAAGAATTGAAAAATTGGAAGAATTCTCTAGAGAGTCCAACAATAATACGGAAAGTGTATTATTAAACATCACACAATCATTGAGTACAACAGCCAATAAGTTAAAATTTATTGAGAATTCAAATAATGAATTGATCAATTAAAACAAAAGATTAAATTCTGAGATTAAAAATTTAGAAATTAAATTAGAACATTCTCAGAATATTATGGCCACCATAGAGGGACGTGTAAAATTGTCTTTTTCAAATGTAAATGATACTTTAACTCATGTACCTGTGATAAAAGATAGGTTACAAAGAGTAGAAATTGAAGTAGCTAACATTTTGAAAAATACTGAAACAATAAAGGATAATACCTCTTATGTAGGAAGAGTAGCAGTTTTTATGAAACACTCTGATGATAAACCAATTATGGAACATGAACATAGTGTCATGGGCTCTGAGAATATAAAATCAGTAAAAGATGAAATAAATGATCATCTTTCTAAAGTGAGTGAATTACTCAATATTCCTCAGGTTAGGGAAGCAAAAACTAGCCAAAAGAACTGGCCTAAGTTAGATCAGTACCCTTCTTTTGACGGGGATTCAAAATCTGATTGGCAACAATTCATACAAAGAATTGATAACTTAAAATTTTCATACAAACTACCTGATGAAGAAATTACTTCAAAGTTAATATCTTTATTTACAGATGTGGCCTTATTATGGTTTGAATCTGTATTGAGTGAGGGAATTAATTACTCCTGGAATGAATGGAAGGCACTAATTGAAAGGCAATTTGGTGGCCCAAAATTTAGAATCACTCAACAAAGATTGTATGAAAGGGCCAAATAAAATCCAAATGCTGGAGATAAACCCATGGTCTTCTTAATGAATTTAATAAAAATCATGAAAGCTATGGATCCAAAAATGGATTATGAAGAGTGGAAATAAAAAATAATATACAAGTTGACTATATCAGTTAGAGACATTATTGTAGCTAGAACTGAAACTATCAGAGACACCTCTGGATTCATTAATATATGCAATGAGATATTATTAAACCACAAGTATGAAACCAAGTATAGTAATTACAGACAAAGTGTTGACGTGGTAAAACCTACTACAAGTAAGTTACCAGTGGAAAAGAAAAAACCTTCAGCTCCCCTTGTCCCTAAGAGACAAGAAAATAACACTTGTTACAAATGTAATGAACCTTGGGTTAAGGGTCACACGTGTAAGAAAAGAATAAATGTTATTGAAACCTCACAGAATTCTGAACCTAGTAATCATGAAGATGAGAATGTGGAATCTAGTGAGGATTGCAAAAGTAACATATCTTACAGTGATGATGAAAATGAGATATTTGTATTAGAACAGGATATAATGTTCCTGAATGATGCTATACCTCATACAGACACATCTTTAACTTCCATAGAGGAAGCTGAAATAATTAAAGATGTATCTCATGACACTTACAAAATAACACCTATCAGAGCACCTATTATCATATGTGGAAAAGAAATGAATGCCATTCTTGACACTGGGGCTGCAGGTAGTGTAGTTTCACTTAATGCATTAAGGAAACTTGATAGTAAGTACCAGGAAAAACTAGAACCTGTTCAGACAAAGAACTGGAGGGGTTTTGGTTCAGTATTAAATCCAATTGGCAAATACAAAACTGCTGTATTCTTTAAATATAATAATGGATATGTTAGAGCAGTTTGTGAATTTGTAGTAATGGATAATAATAACTGTAGTGATTGGTTTATTATTGGCAATGATTTATTGACGAAATTTGGCATTAAACTAGATCCTGCAAACAGTTGTTTCACCATAGGCGTGAATGGTAAAAGAAAATTCAAAATATGTTCTGAAAATTCAGTATATGCCATTTCTCCTAGAGAAGAACAACTGCAAGGTGGAAGAACCACCAATGAAGTGGGTGAATTGGAAAATGAAATCCAAAAAGCCTCTTTCAGTCCTCAACTCTCAAAAATTGAAGAAGAAGATATTTTGAGATTGATTAAATCATATCCTATGGCATTTGCTCATGGATCAAATGAACTAGGATTGGTCAAAGACCATGAGATGAAAATCTCTCTAAGCTGTGATCTGGATAATATTCCTGGCAGCTTAAAAAAGAAACCTTACCCAGCATCTCCTGCAAAAAGGAAAGATATTGAAGACAATATAAAATTGTTATTGGAAATGGGTATTTTTGAAAAAGTGGACACAACACCTAAGTATTGTGTCATTTCACCAGTATTAATCTCTTATGAAAAAGATAAGGCAAGATTATGCGGTGATTATAGAGCTCTGAATACATACACAGTAGATGATATTTACCCTCTACCAAGGATAGCTTCTATCCATGCTACCTTACAAGGAGCAAAATATATTTCCTGTCTGGATGGGAACAAGGGTTACCACCAGATTCCTGTGGAAAGTAATTCTCAAAATTACTTATTAATAACCACACATATGGGTATATATAAGTATGTGAGAATGCCATTTGGCCCAAAGAATGCCCCTTCAGTCTTCCAAAAATTGATGGATAGTGTTTTTCATCAGGAAATGGTTGAAGGATGGCTATTGATCTATATTGATGACATCATAGTGTTTTCAAAAACATATGATGAACATTTAAATCACCTGAAAAGAGTCTTTCAAAAAATGGATGAAATTAATATGACTATTGCATTAAAGAAATGTAAGTTTGGATTTCAATCCTTGAAAGTACTTGGACATGTTGTATCTGGATTACAAATTTGTGTTGACCAGAATAAGGTGGCAGAAATTAAAAACATTGGGATACCTAAAAATGTAAAAGAGGTTCAAAGTTTTTTGGGTATGTGTGGATATTATAGACAATATATTAAAAATTACCAATCCATTGCAGCCCCTTTAACAACATTAATCAGGAAGAATGAGGCTTTCATTTGGAATAATGAAAGACAACACGCCTTTAATAAATTAAAGGAATGTTTAATGTCAGCTCCAATATTGGGACTGCCAGATTTCACCCTACCTTTTATCTTGTACACTGATGCAAGTTTCATAGGTTTGGGTGCTGCTTTACAGCAGAAACAGATAATAAATGGAAAATTATCTGAAGTAGTTATCTGTTATATATCCAGAACCTTAAGAAAAACAGAATTAAGGTATGGTGCCACACAGCTAGAATGTTTAGCCATGGTGTGGGCTTTAGAGAAACTTCATTACTATCTGGAAGACCAGAAGTTTGAACTTATAACAGATTGCAGTGCAGTAAAATCATTACTTAACATGAAAACACCTAATAGGCACATGTTTAGATGGCAACTAGCTGTACAAGAGTACAGAGGAAGAATGACAATCACTCACAGAGCAGGAACATTGCATTCAAATGTGGATTTATTATCCAGAAGTCCTTTGCCAAATGATGCTGACAACCCAGCTTATGTACCTGAAAATGAGGTTATACATATATTTGGGATTTATATAGTGGATTTAGAAGAAGAGTTTATGCAAACTATATTGGAAAATTATTCATCTGATAAAGATTTGTCTAAACTATTAACCATTCTTAATGATCCAACAAATGCCTCCATGAGTGCATTAATTAAAACCTTGCCTCCAAAGTATAAAAATGCGTTGGAAAAAGGTAAACTATCAATTGAAGATGGATTTATATATTACAGGAAAAAGTTAAGCAATGTAATAGTAATACCACCTTCTATGAAAGAGTTAATGTTGAGTACTTGTCATGATGAAATCTTAGCTGCTCATTTTGACTTTAACAAAACATTAACCAGAGTTAAAAATACAGCCTGGTGGATAAACATGAAAGAGGATGTACAAAAATACATTGAAACATGTGACTCTTGTCAGAAATCTAAGAGATTAACTGGGAAGAGAGCTGGGTTGTTACAACAAATAGAGCAGCCAAAAGCTCCATGGGAAATTATAAACATGGATTTTGTAACTGGCTTGCCATTAGCAGGAAAAGAAAGTTTCAATTCTTGCTGGGTAATAGTGGATAGATTAATAAAAATGTGTAAGTTTATCCCTACCCATAAAGAGGTATCTGCAAAAGACTTGGCGTTACTATGGTGGACTCAGATGATGAATACTGCTGTGTTCCCCAAAGCCATAATCTCTGACAGAGATCCTAAATTTACTTCAGATTTCTGGACATCTTTGATGGAAGTATCAGGTTGTCAATTGAAATTGTCTACAGCACACCATCCACAAACTGATGGGCTGGCTGAGAGGATGATACAAACTCTAGAAGACATGATCAGAAGATATTGTGCCTTTGGATTAGAATACAAAGACAATGAGAAATTCACACATGACTGGGTAACATTAATTCCTGGCCTTGAATTTGCTTATAATAGCACAACTCATTCTGTAACAGAGAAGAAACCATTTGAACTCTGGCTGGGATACGTACCAAATACCCCAGTAAATCATTTAAATAAATTACCAAGGTTGGATATACACCCTGGCACTAAATCCTTTATTCATATGCAACAAATGTGTAGAAAGCATGCAGAAGAATGCATCCAAAAATCATTTGAATATGAAAAGAAAAGGTGGGACAAATCTCATTAAGAATTTGAATTTAAAAAGGGAGATGAAGTCCTCATATCAACACTACATTTTAACTTACAAGGTAATGTTAAATTAAAGGATCCCTTTGTAGGACCTTTTGTAGTAAGTAAGATGGTTGGGAATAATGCAGTGGAAGTCATATTATATGCTCCATATGATAAGAAACATCCAGTTTTCCCTATCTCATTATTGAAACCTTACCATACAAATGATCCTGACTTATTTCCAAAAAGGAGGGGAAGGCCTAAAAAGCAACCTGAAGAAATTGTGGAAAAAGCAGAGATTGAAAAAATACTCAAGAAAAGAATCCTTAATAAAGAAAAAGGAACTGAGTATTTACTAAGATTTAAAGGGAAATCAAATGAATTTGATAAATGGATACCTGAAAAAGAAATTTCTAATTTATCCACCCTTCTTAAAAAATTTAAACAGAAATAAATTTCTGTTCAACCAGCTGAGGGGTTAAAAAACCATTAATCATAATATTTAATTATGTTTTATTTCTTTAAAGTTGAATCTTTAATGCTACAGATTTATTCTGAATACCTGGAAAATTACAAATTAATAAAATAAAATGTATAACTTATCATTTTTTTATTGTTTTTTTTGGGTGGGCGAGTGTCAGCCTGTATATCTCCAGAACTGAGTAAAAATTACTTATAAGTTATGTTAAACACATGAACTATACATGGGAATAATAAATAAGAGTACACAAATAGTATACATAAGTAAAATTATGATAATACACAAAAAATGCCATTATAACACCTTATATACACGCATATATCCACCTTTTATAGGTCTTATGTACTTAATATTAAGTTGGAATATGTTAGGGTAATCTTAAGAACCTTAAGTATAAGGCTACATAATTTTTAAGTACACTTAAAGCTGTTATATTCATTGTTTTATGCAAAAAACAAGAAATGCGCTTTATTTCACTTAAAAGTTGACTATATGCGCTATAAAATTGAGAATATCAAAATTGTGCTTTGACAGATCAATTGGGCTCATTTAGAACTATTGATTTGGCTACTTAAATGCATAAAAATAACACTTTTCAAATTTGGTGTTTTTTATGCCAGAAATGGCTTCTGTGTACTGGCCACATACTGCCTGCTTTTTTCCCGTGTGAATAGCTTCATTTTTAGCAAAGTTAGCTTTTTCACACTATAATTACCCCACATTCTACGCCCACTGTGGGGAAACACACTAAAATAGGCGACAGGAGCTTATTTAGTGTCCTAGCTTAATTAATAATGCATTGACCTTGTTTATATGCACTAATTTCATTAATAACCTCACTCTTGGCACTTTATTTCATCACCACGCTTAAATTCGCCTAATTTTAGTCAAGGATTTACCCGTGCAAGCGCCTGCCAAGAACTGCATGTAGTTACCCCACATCTCACGCTCTTTTTTAAGTTTTTGGGTGGTTTCTCAGTCAATTTTGGTTATTTTTGAATGGGAATTTCACGTAGTATAATGTCAGGATTAGCCCCATTATTTCTACAGTCAATCCCTTTTATTATTAAGCTATTATTAACCTTAAAAAGTCTCCTTTAGTCTTTTATATTATTGTTTTATACGCATATACTCTCTTTTTTTTTTTTCTTTAATTTTGATGGATTTCCTTATTATTACAGTATTTTGGCAGTTGTTACTTGTCTAATTATGTCATGGGTCACTAGGGATGTTGATGGGAAGGTCTATTAGTTTTTTTGAGGCGTCATTAACTGTGTACTGGATGGTATATCAAGGGATTTATTGGGGAACTCAGTGTGTATAAAAGGAGGAGGTTTTTGGGTCTTGTTTCTACATTCTTTATCATTACAATTTAACCAATATAACCAAATAAATTACAGTACATATCAATTAGTACTTTTATAAGACTTTTGAATAGTATCTGAATTAAATAATCTATTTTTCTACCAACTACAAAGATTGTAAGCCATATATAAGAATAGTGAGAATTATATTACTGAGACCTTTATATTTGATTATATTTTACAACTTAGTGGATTAAAACTACAGTATTCATATAGGACCATTAAAATCTTCTAGACAACTGACTATTCAAGCTAGTTCACGTCTTTGTACTTGACCTTAGCCTGACATTTCCTAACACCTTTCTCAATTACAGGTTAAGAGAGATAAATATTAATATCAAAAACAAAATTTAATATTGAAATTAAATTTAATATTAAAATAAAATTAAGTATATACAAGAAATTTAAATTACTTATTTAAAAATGACACTTACAATAATTTTTAAATAAACCAATTTACTTCTGACATATACAGTAGATACACTTTTTTTACACATTCTTTATAGAACAACCTTATTATTTGAAAATATCTTCTGGAATATTCTTTTTCTTCTTTTATACACCTGTATATAGTATTTTTATTCTATGCTTTGTCTCTCTTTTGCATATATAAGGCCTTGCCTTTTCTGGTTGTTTGCATTTTCAAATTACTTACTTATTTTGTCTTATTAAACCACTTATTAAATCAAGCATTTATTAATATCATTTATTATTTTAGTATTTACAACAATGTATTTCTAAATTTTAAATTATAATAATAGTTATAAAATTTTTACCTCTTTTATTTGAGAATATAAATTAAAAGATAAATTAATACATATCTTGACCTTGAGATCTCCAAAACCACCTATCATCTCTGTTGGACCTCCATTAAAAATCTTCTAGACCATCAGGACCCTTCAACACTTGAGGCCCTTTCCAAATCATCAACGGCGCATCAATATCTTGAAGCCGGCAACCAAGGGACCATCAATGACAAGGTACCAGTAGGAAAAGTAGATTACCAAAAAGACTAAAGTCATTGACCATGTTGTGTTGTCCAACATTGGCAGAGGCCTTTGTTGGTCTGTTTGGCACTGTTTTGGTATGTCTTAATTGACATTGGTTGAATAGTTGGGTGTTTTTCTAGTTTTCTTCAGTGAATATTGGGACTATGGGTATGTGGGTACTACCATTAGATATCCCCGGTTTTTCTCTATATTTCATGTCTTGTTGACATTTTTCATATTATAAGTTTTAAGGGGTCATTTTCTCACTTTTCATTTCTAAAAGATAGCTGTTTAATTTTGTTTTGTGTTTTACAGGCTAGCCTGAAGTCTAAGGGTTAAGTGCTTAACACCATTAAGTAGAGCTAATTTGGCTCTACATTTTATGTCACAATGTTGTCATAGCTTAAATTTGTGTTTTAAGGGTTTTAGTAGTTGTGGTGGATTTTTCTAAGTATTTTGGGCTTTATTGGAGGTTTTTGGTGGTTTTCTGACTTCAGGGAGGTCTGGCCGCTTCTAGGCAGGCCACCTGCCTTGGCTGTAGAAGGATGGGGAGTGCTTCTAGAGGGGTTTTATTCAATTTGGCTTCCAAAAGCACCAAATTTGTTGCTGTGCATGGATTTTATAGATGGTGGTCTGTGTACATACTGAATAAGACAGTTTGGGGAAATTTTAATTATCATACAACCATCCAGAGGTGATATCATTGTTCTCACTCATTTTTTACTGTTTATTGGCCACATTTGCTGTGTTTCTTGCAAGGTTAGTACATCATTTAACTAAACTTTGGTAACTGGTTTCTCTGGTGTAGCTTTGAAACCTGCATCAAGTATTATTGCTGTTTTCTGTGCAACAAGTGCACAGTGTTTTGTATTTCTGGTGTGGATCTTTCTGAATTTTAGGTTTCTGATTCTTTGGTTCTCAGTGGTCTTCTATTGGCTACTGTCTTGACTTGCTAAGCAGTCTAGAAGTGTGTTGGAAGGGGTATAGTAACAGTCTCTAATTTGCTGTAACAAATAAATCTCACCTGGTAATTCTCAAAAGTGACAGGGGGTTTTCTCTCCAGTTTTACTCCAACTCCCTTAGCCAAGGCCTATAGCTAGTACTATAGGATTGTCTACATTTCTGGCACCCAACATGGGGTCAGGATTTGTTAGCTTTTGGATTTTCTGTTACTTTTGGACTCTCTTCTGTGGTTGGAAATTCGTTTTCTGGAATTCATTGGACCATGGCTTTTAGATCCTCTTTCTCTAGTGGTGGTAGTGGCACTGTTGGTGCTGCTGAGGATGGTAATCCTCCTGTTTCTATTAGGCCTTCTGTAAGGAACAAGTCCTGGAAGGGGCCTATGTTAATGGGGAGGATGTGAAGTTGTTTCTGGAGCTTTTTGAGGCTGCTGGGAATTTAGATGGGGCTTCTCACTTGGACAAGTTGAAGCAAGTCATCTTTTACATTGGTGAAAGGGCTTTGGTGAAGGAAGTTGCTGCTATGGAGGGTTATAGGAGGAAAGATTGGAAAAATTTGTGTCTTCAGATGACAAACAGGTGGGGATCCAGATACTCAATGGTGGATCTCAATATGAGTGCTAGTGAATGGCAATCTTATGAAGGTGTGGATAACCTCCACACTTATAGGAAGTTTCTGGATCAGTTGGAGCCAGTAGTGGAATATTTGGTGGACATGCAGGAGGTAAAGAGTACTGACTCTGCAAGGGATATTTTCTGGTCTGCTCTGGGCAGGAATGTCAAAATTGATGTTTTGAAGGAGTTGGCTAGGAAGGACAAAATGAAGGTTCTTCCTAATGGCAATCAAAAATTTCCATCTCTTTCTGTGGTGAAGAAGTTTGTAGAGGGATATCTGAAACTGTTGGCAGTGAATTCTTGCCAGGAAGCTAGCACTGAATATGTTAGCAAGGTCAGTGAAGCATTGGCTGAGGATGTGGAGGAGTCCAGAAAGAAGGAAGTGGAGAACAAGGGAAAGGCTCCTGAGAAGCCTAAGGAGGTGGACCCTGTGGTGGAGAAGTTGGCTGATTTAATCAAACAGCTGCATATTTGTGTTAAGGAGGCTCAGAAGGCCAATAAGGCTTCTTCTCAGCCTAGAGATTTTGATAGGAGGTTTTGTAGGAGTGATCCTTTGGTCTTCTCTTATTGCAGCAGGAAGGACAAGTCCAATGATTGTTGGGCACTAAATAGGGATGTGTCTGATGGGAAGGTGGAATTTGATGGGAAATTTTTCAAGTTCCCAGATGCTTCTTTTTTGAAGCCTAATGATGGTCAGGCACCAGTGGACTTGGTGAGGAGGAGACATAATGTCAGATCAAGGAGGCCAAGATTTGAGGAGTTTCCTAATGAGGCTTCTTCTTTTGGTAAAGGTGGAGGTGATGGAAAGGGCAAGGGAAAGGAGACTAATAGAGTCTCATTTACATCTTCCTTTGGTGGTTTGGAGTTGTATTCTTGTGGTGGAAAGTCAAGTGGGGAATGCTTGGCTGGTGTTTATGATGTGGAAGCAGGAAATGTGGGAAGGCCTAAGAGCAGCTCTCAGGCCCAACCAAATTCTAAGGTTTCAAAGGTGGATCCTAAGCTGAGTGCAGCTAGGAAGAAGTACAGCAAAGAGGAGCTGTATAAAATTCAGAAGGGTATCACAGATATAGGCCCCCCTAGTTTTGGAGCATTGGACATGAATGGTGATCCAATGCCTATGGATGTTGATTCTGACTCTGAGGAGGATGTCCCTTTGGCTTTGTTTCCAAAGCCTTCTGGGGTTAGAGGTGCTGGTGATGGATCTGGTTTGATCCCTGTGATGGTAAATCTGTTGGTGGTTCTGGTCCTCAAGAATCTTCTAGGACCAAGATAGTGAAGCAAAGAGCTCACTCTGAATGGCCAGTGGTTTCAGGTCAAGTTAATGTTATGGACTCTGTCCTGGAAAGGATGAATCAGGGTCAGGCTTCCCTTACTTATGGGGAGTTGTATGCTATCAGTCCTGGGTTGGCTGATAGGCAAAAAAAGTTGTTGACCAGGAGAAGCGTTTCTTCTGGGGAGGTAGAATACATTTGTGATTCTGCTGAATAATTTGGAGAGGGGTTTTAATCTCATTTTTCTGCACCTCTGGGTTATGTCAATGTCACTCTGAATGTCAGGGAGGCTAGGGAATTTGTGGATTCAGGTTCTCAGATTAACCTGATTTCCTTGTTAGAGGCTACTCATTTGGGCATCCCCATCAAGACAGGAATCGGTGGAAATTTAAGAGGGATTGGTGGCCATGTCACTGAATTGAATGGAACAGCTGGGTTTGTGAATTTGGATTTGGTGGAGCCTCAGGGAAGATTCATTTTTACATTTCCAAAGGCACTGTAAAAGCTTTTTTTGCTGGGCCATTCTTGATTGATTTTCAAGCAAGAATTGGTTATCAGTTTGATGTGGGAGTCAGTTTTGAGTTTACTGGTGAAGATGAAAGGAGACTTTACATGAGGTTATCATCTCCTGGAGAGGATGGTTGGGAGACCAGGCCTGGTTTGTCTTCAATGTGCTAGTGCATGGACTGTTGTAGGAGAAGAAGAGAAGTGGGTGCCACCTCTGGTTTTTTTGAGTGTGGCTCAGGCTCTAGAGGGAGTCTGTCTTTTTTGGAGTGATGAGATCTGATCACCTAGGTGCTACAACCTCTCCCCAAGATGAGGAAATTTCAGGTTGTAGTAGGTGAGCTCCCTTGGAGATATACCAAGTGGATTTTCAACTTTCTATTTTTAATGTTTCTCTTCTCTGAAAGTATTCTTCAATTTTTTTATCAAGTATCTGTTCTCTCTCAAAATTTTGAATTATTTTTAATTCAAGTTCAAAAAAGAAGATTGGTTATAAATCTTTGTTGAAAGATATGCAGAAAAGCTGTGGAGTGGTGAGATTGGGTTCTAAATGTAAGTCCTCCCAATTGTGCACCACTAGGGTTTCTTCTATGCCTTTCAAAAACATTACCTTGGCCACGTCTGTGAGCATTGGGGAAACCCCTGCTTATTTTTTTAGGATAGAAGAAAACTCTAGAAAAGAAAAGAAAAATTTCAAGATAATTCAAGAAAATCAAGAAAAAAATCTGAAGATAATGAAGAAAGAAGATTCAAATTATTTTTGTGAAGATCATCATGATCAAATTTGGGCCTCCAGCATGAGGTTAAACTGCACAAATTTTTAAAGAAAGAAGATCAGCAAGATCAATTTTTGGGCCTCCGGAATGAGGATAAACTAGACAATTTTAAAAGATATGATTCAGAAGATGAATGAAGATGTGAATATTTAGAAGATGGAAGAGAGGATGAAGATGTGGAATTGCATAAATGTTTTGCAGTGGTGAGATTGGGGAATAGCAGTAAGTCCTGCCAATTGTGCACCACTAGGGTTTCTTCTACACCTTTCAAAAACATTAACTTGGCCACACATGTGAGCAGTGGGGAAACCTTGGTTTTTTTCTAGATCTGGTGGTGAAGATGTCCTGAAGATCCCTCAAGTTGAAGGTAGAGTTTCAAAGTATAAGAAGGCAGCGCACAAGATTAGGCCTGTCAATGAGCCTATGCCTGTAGGTTTGAATCCTCCTTTGAAGAGACCTCCTTTGTCAAGAGATCCGTACTGTACTCCTCTGAAGAAGAATCCTCGGGATTTTGTGGAAACTGCTAGGGTAACTGTGGAAAGGTTAAAAGTTGTTAATTTTGGTCCTGATGGGTGGTTGTCTGATGAGGAAAAGAAGTTGTTGTTGCACGTTATTTTACTGAGGGGGAAAGAGGTGACATTTGTTAAGGAAAGGGGCGTGTTGAACCACTCTTATGGGGAACCTTACTTGATTCCTGTGGTTTTTCTTGAACCTTGGTAAATAAAACCTATTCCAATTCTGGCTTCTATTAGGGATAATTTTGTAGAGATTGTTTGGGAAAGAGTCAAGACTGGTTTATACAAACAATAAACTTCTAGTTACTCAAGTCCATTTTTCTGTGTAAATAAGCAGAATAGGAAGCTGAGGGTGGTGCATGATCTTAGGGACTTGAAT
Source organism: Hemileia vastatrix (assembly GCA_030280995.1). Lineage (NCBI taxonomy): Eukaryota > Fungi > Basidiomycota > Pucciniomycetes > Pucciniales > Zaghouaniaceae > Hemileia > Hemileia vastatrix. The sequence continues at coordinate 21,073,041 of JASXTE010000012.1, read as the reverse complement.
AGAGTCAATATCAAGGATGAGGGGATTCAGCCAAGTGCTGAAGACTTTGTGGAAGCTTTTTCTGGAAGGGTGTGTTATGGTTTGGGTGATATTATGGGTGGTTATGTTGTAAAGGAACTTCACACTGATTCATGGCCACTCACAACGTTTGAGACTCCTCTGGGGAGATTTCAGCTCACTAGGTTGCCTCAAGGAGCAACTAATTCAGTAGCAGTATATCAAGCACAAATGGCTTGGATTTTTAGGGATGCGGTTCCTACTTATGCTGGTATTTTTATTGATGATGGTGAAATCAAAGGACAATCCACTGATTATGGAAATGTGTTTCTGAAGGAGAAACCAGGTATAAGGATATTTTTTTGGGAATATGCAATTACTCTAGAGAGAGTATTTTTAAGGATTAAAGAGGCTGGTTTGACCATTTCTGGCTCAAAGTTTTGTTGTTGTGTTCCTGCTCTGGAAATTCTGGGTCATGTTGTATGTAAGGAGGGAAGAATTATGGCAAAGAAGAAAGTTAATAAAATTTAGTCATGGCCAAGGCCTAAAAATACTACTTAAGTCATGGGATTTTTAGGGGTTTGTGTGAACTTCAGAATTTTTATTAAAGATTTTTCTTTCTTGGATTCACCTTTGAGGAAGCTGACCAGGAAAGATGCAGAGTGGGTATGGACTGAAGAGTGTGAAGAGGCTTTTCAGAAGTTGAAAAAGTTGGTGGGTGAAGATATTAATCTTCACAAGCTGGATTATGGTGTTGGTGCTTGAAAAATTTATCTAAAGGTGGACTCAAGTTATATTGCGGCTGGTGCTGTGTTTTATCAGGAAGATAAAACTGGGAGAGTCAGGCCAGTAAGGTATGAGTCCATGGTATTTAATGAGGTTGAATCTAGATATTCTTAACCCAAGTTGGAATTTTGTGGTATAGCAGAAATTTTGAAGAAGCTAAAAAATTTTTTTTGGGGCAGAATTTTGAGCTGCAGGTGGATGTGAAATCTCTGGTTAAAATGATCAATACATCTACTCTTCCAAATTCTCCAATGACAAGGTGGGTGGTATTTATTATAGCATTTTTTTTGACCTGGTACACAAACCTGGAAAAACTTTTACAATTCTGGATGGATTATCAAGGAGACCACCCACGGATGAAGATTAAGACTCTGAAGAATTTGATGAAGATGTTCCAGTGTTTAGGGCCAGCACAAAGGGTCCTGAAGACTTTTCTCTCCTCCCCCAAGAGGCTAAACTGGATGATTGTTCTCTCCTCCCCCAAGAGGCTAAACTGGATGATTCTTTATTTCTCCCCCAAAAGGCTAAACTGGATGATTGTTCTCTCCTCCACCAAGAGGTTTAACTGGCTGGTTCTGATCTTGATTCTGGTGATCAGGATGCTTTTTTTGATGAAGATGGGGCTTTTGTTTGGGATGACTCAAAATTGGAAAATGGTGTTTTTATTGGTGAACTGGATTCTCTTAAAATTCAGTGGAAGAAAAGGATGTACCAAAGTTTAGAAATTGGTGTCCTGGATGGGCTGGTTACGTTGCTCATGTGTACACTAGAGATTCAAATGATGGGGTTTTACCCTTGGATGTTGTTTTGTTGGATTTTGAAGATGAGACCTGTGGTCAGACTGGGTTTTGCTTTATAATGGTTGAATATCTGTTAACCTTGGAGAGGCCAGATATTTGTGATGATGATACTTGGATGGAAATCAAGAAGAAGAGTCCTGGCTTCTATTTTTCAGGAAGGAGGTTGATGAGGAGGAGACATCCAAATACTTAAGTGGTGGTGACTCAGAAGAAGGGTCAATAGTTGGTGTTGAAGTGTTTGCATAAAGACCTTGGTCATAGAGGCTTTGGGGAGACTTATAGGAGAGTACACTACGCAATATAGGCGGTGGACTTGCCAGCAAGTCCTTAACCTGAACTGAGATGGAACTCAGATGGAACTCAGACTGAACTCATACTGAACCCAAACTGAACTCTACTTGAACACCCACCTAAAACTGTTCTGCTTAGTGGTGTTCATTCCTGATTGTATGGTTCCTTTATCAATAGCTCAATGTGTGTTCAATCTGCAGTGAGTTTGGGTCCAAGGTTGCGGACTTTCTAGCACGTCTGCCCCCATATTTTGTGGTGGTAGCAGATAGATTTTGGTGGCCAGGTATGAAGTTGGCTGTACAGGGTTGGGTTCAATCTTGTGAAGAATTTCAAAGAAGAAGTCACTTGAAACCTAAAGAGGTTGGCTGTGATACTGGTGAAAAAACTGTGTTTGGAATAGTCGGTCTGGATGATGTCCATATTAAAGAGGGAAGGTATAAATACTTGATTGTTGCCAGGGATGATTTGTCTGGTTGGGTTGAGGCGGTGCCTCCGGTTAATTTGACTGCCAAAAATGTGGCAGAATTTTTGAAGAAGGAATGGGTGTTTAGGTATGGGTTGATGAAGTTGGTCACTGTTGATGGTGGGCCAGAGTTTGGAGCTGAATTTGAAGAAGCTGTGGAAAGTATTGGTTCTAAAGTCAGAGTGGCTATGCCTCATTATCCTGAATCTGAAGGTATGTCTGAAAGAGGTTTTCAAGTTATCAAGAATTCTTTAGTGAAAATGTGTGGAGATAGTGCTGAAAATGGAGGCATTATTCACCCTTGGTGTTATTTTCTGATAGGGTCACTGAGAAAAGGACAACTGGCTATTCCCCTTATGAATTAATGTTTGGGCAGAAAGCTGTTCTTCCAATGAATTTGGAAGCTGTCTCTTATCTTTGAATTGATTGGGATGATGTGTGCTCCACCAAAGATTTGCTCTGTGCCAGGATGCACCAGTTGGAATGTAGAGAGGAATGTCAATAGAAGGCATACTCTAGAATTATGAAGATAAGAAATCAATTAGTCAGATACTGGGAAAAGAAGTTGGCTCATAGACTCAGGAATCTCTTGAAACCTGGTGGTTTGGTTTTGGTGTATAACAGAAGTTTGGAAATTTAGTGGGGAAAAATGTTTACTGACAGATGGAATGGACCTTACAGATTTAGATCTCAGGTATCTAGAGGTTCTTATGTTTTGTAGGAGTTAGATGGTGCAGTCTTTAAGAAAAGTGTGGCTTCTTATCAGGTGAAGAGATTTTACCCAAGAGGCACTAGAAGTGAAGAAGATTGACTCCACAATGAGGATAAACTACTAACCATTCAATAATTTTGGATTTTGGTGATTCTGTGCATCTGTTTTTTTGGAAAAATTTTTTGTTAGAAGGTGCCCTGGCATGGGGCTTCTAGATTTTATTTTGGAAAGAGTTGGTGTAACTGATGGGCTGGCTGCTCTGTAGAATTGTTACCCCAGATTATCTGTTTCCAACACCTTCTCTTAATTTGGTTGAACCCTAGTATTGGTTTCTCTTCACAGGTTTTAGTCCTCTATGACTTTAAACTGCAAATTCTTTTGGTCTTTAAGTGCCGGACTCTTCACACTTATTGGTTTCGGTTTAATGTTTTCGATTTTGTGTTTTTGTTAGAAGGTACCCAGGGGGACTTCTAGATTTTATTTTGGCAAGTGTGGGGGTAAATTATGAGCTGGATGCTCTGTAGAAAAGTTACCCCAAAATGTCTGTTTCAAGTATTTTGTTTTTCCTAGTTGAATCCTAGTTCTGGTTTCAAGTCCACTATGACTTTAAACTGGCTTAATGGCTTGGGACTGGCTTCTTTGGTATATTTGGTGTGGTGGTGGATCACTGGTGGTCTCCCATCATTTTTACTTATTTGAGGGAGCCCACCCAGTGATCATTTCATTGGACTGGACTTTCTATGGTGCCGGACTTTTTCTTTTTCTTTTCTCTAATTTTGTGTCTATGGTTGTGTTAGATAGTGGTTTTAGACAATTTTCTTTTTTTCTCTTTTTTTATTTAATTTTTTATGGGGGTTATTAGGATATAAAAGCGGAAAAGTCACAAATTATATTATATGGTGTCATCACATCAGGGTCACCTGGATGTTGGTAAGCATTGGTGGGGAAAGGCTCATCAATTGGCCTGGAAATGCTATTTTCTTTTTTATTTCTATATCATTTTTTTATTATTAGTTTTTTTGTTTTCTATTTATTTCTTCTTTTCTTTATTGATATTTATTTTCCTAATTTATTTTTTATCTCAATTCATTCAAAAATTATTTAAAGGTGTATCCACATCAAGGTGCACTTGGATGTGGGTAAGGTAACAGGGGATCAGCTCATCAATTGGCTGGGGGGTACCATTTGCAACTATTATTTATCTCATATTATTATAATTATTCATTTCATCTTAATTTTTCAATTCTCATATTTTTGGGTAATTTTATTTATTTATTTTCAAGTTTTTTTTAGTATGTTAGTATTTTAAATAAAAAAAATAAAATAAAAAATAAAAAAACAAATTTATATATATATATCTGTTAATTATTATAGTTCTCTCTATTTGGTGAATTATTAATTTCCTTCTTTTATTTTAATGTCTGGAAGAAGAAGCCTCCAGCGGTTGGTCCAGATTATGGTGGCATTTTTGCTTTTTTTTAGGATTGGAGGAAGAAATCTGTTCTTTGTGGTGTAGACAGTGTAGAAAATCCTATAGTGGTAGCTATAGGCCTTGACAAAGGGAGTTGGAGAAAACCCAGAGACAAAATCTAATATCCCTTTAGAAGAATATAAGTGAGATTTACCTGCTACAGTAAATTGGTTCCTGTTTCCTAAAGACTCTTTTCCAACACACTTGACTGCCTGATCAGCCAAGAAAGTAGTCTCCAGACAGACTACCAAAGCAAAGAACTGAAATTTAGACCAATGTCCACACCAGAGAAAGTAACTATACTTGATGTAGGTTGCAAATCCACACCAGAGACAGCAATAATACTTGATATAGCTTGCAAGACTACACCAGAGAAAACAGTTGCCAAAGTTGAGTTAAATGAAGAACTAAACTTGCAACAAACACAGACAATTGTAGCCAAAAACAGTGAAAACTGAGTGAGGAACAAGGATATCACCTCTGTATGGTTGTATGATAATTAAGGTTTCCCCAAACTGTCTTATTCACTATATACACACAGACCACTATCTAAGAGCCCATGCACACCAACGAATTTGGCGTTTCTGAGTGCCAAATTGCATAAAACCCCTCTAAAAACGCTTTGAAGCCTTCTAGCACCAAGGCAGGAGGTCTGTCTGACGTCTGGAGGCCCGCGTGAGGCGGCTGGACCACCCTGAGGCCAGAAAATCACCAAAAACCTCCAAAAATACCCAAAATACTTAAAAAAATCTACTTCAACTACTAAAACCTTTAAAACACATAATTAGGCTATAACAACATTGTGACATAAAACATAGAGAAAAATTAGCTCATTCTAATGGTACTAAGTACTTAACCCTAAGACTTAATTTTAGCCCGTAAAAAGCAAAAAACAAAATTAAACAACAATCTTTTAAAATGTAAAATGAGAAATAATCCCTTAAATACTTAGAATATGGAAAATGTCATCAAGAGAAAAAATATAGAGAAAAACTGGGGCTTTCCAATGGTAATATCTACATCCCTGCAATCCCAATATTTGCCAAATAATTCCAGAAAAACACCCAATTATTAAACAATGCCAAATAGACCAACAAAGGGCTCCGCTAATGTTGGAAGACCACATCCTCCCTCCAATAGATAATTTCCACATTCTCCTACATCACAACCACCATGTTCATCTTCCTCTCCAAATTTACTACTGACATGGGTCCTTGCCAATACTGCATTGACAACAATCTCATCTGTACCATCACACCTCCAGCTCATCCCTACAGAACCTCCTGTGATGCTTGTCACTCTAGGAAGATGACTTTTTTTAGACCTGGTCCATTGTCCTCTTCAACATCTTCTCCTCCTCCACAACCTGATCCACCTTCCACCACCACTAAAAGATCCAGACCATCCATCCTGATCCCCAGACTGGTCAACAAATTACACCCTTCAAAAAAGAGAGCCAACCCCGCTACAAACACTAGCTCTACCATCCCTGGTCCTTCTGATGGTGAGGCCAATACTTCTTCATACTGAAATTCAATCTGACAAATTTCCAGTTCATTTCCATCCTGACAGTGATGATGACAATGTGGGAACAATTGAAACACCCCCACCTAATCCATTGCCCACCATCAAAGACAAATTCCAACAACATTCTTCTCAACTGAAACATCTCATTCTAAATTATTTCCAATCCACTCCTTCTAGGAATCCACAGAACCTTTCAAAGCCAATTCTGAACATTTTTTTACATCTCTTGATTCTTTTCTGTAACTACTTCTTGCCCAAAAATCTTGATTTAGAAATAAAAAATAATTTTTTTTCCTGAGTTTAAAGTCTTGGGGGACTAATCCTCAGTTTTAAGTCTTGGGGGACTAACAGCCCTCATTTTATAGTCTTGGGGGACTCAAAAACCCTCAGTTTATAGTCTTGGGGGACTCAAAACCTAAATCAAAAGACAGAACCAGAGATCAAAACATTCAAGACCAAAGAAACAAACTAACATTCTGGGGTAACTGTTCTACAGAGAAGCCAGCTTATCAGTTACCCCCACACTTTCCTTGACAACATTCAGAGATTCCCCCTTGGATACCCTCTGCTAGAATTACACCAACTTCCAAACCATCCTCAGTTTATAGTCTTGGGGGACTATACCATTTCTCAGTTTAAAGTCTTGATGGACTAACAGATCCACAGTAGTAATAAAAAATAAAAATATTGAAGCAATCTTTAAATAACCAGCCAGTTTAAAGTCTTGGATGACTAAAAGTGTTCAGTTAAAAGTCTTGATGGACTACAGAACCCATAAAGGATTCAAATTCTTGAAATGAAATTGTAATCAGCCAGTTAAAAGTCTTGGAGGACTACCAGTGTTCAGTTTAAAGTCTTGACGGACTACCCCAGTGTTCAGTTTAAAGTCTTGACGTATATTTCCTCATTTTGCATATAAGGGCAGAGCCACCTCCATGCACAGTGCTCCGCAGACAACCCGCTGAACTTCCACTCTTTCTTCTTCATCTAAACATAACTGATAAAATTTTCATTCATCTCTTTTCTTTTCATTATTGTTCCTTCAAAGATCATGGCTGAATCCCCAGATTTTGACCCATCAGACCTTCCCTGTTTCACTGCTTCAAAGGAGTATGCTTGTAAAGAGTTCATCCACATGTGCAGGCCTTGTACTTTCACTCTTCCAACTCCTCAGGCCAAATTCTATAACAGAGCCTGTGATTCTTGCAGCTCTAAAAAGAAAATATGATACAGAGACCCAAACTATCCAATACCTCCACCTTCACCTTCACACAAATATATTTCCAGATCTTCTACCAGGTCACCAGAACTTGGACCTGCTTCCTCTTCTTTATCTTCTGCTCCTTCCAGAAGATCATGCAGTTCTATTCTCAAATCACTCACTAAAAGACCTGCTTTATCTTCTAAAGAATATGCTTTTATCTCAGCAAATTTAGCCAAATCAGCTTCAAAATCAGCTCCCAGGCTGCTAGACCGCATCCAGGCGGCCCGCCCACCTTGCCAGAAAGCAAAAATAAGGCTCAAAACTCCCAAATTCAGCCAGATAACAGCCAAAATACACCATTAAACACCAACAACTCTACGCAACCACCTCCTAGTGCTCCCAGAGCAATGCGTACACACAAAATCTCTTCTTCAGAAAACCCCAAAAATCCCAACATCTCTAGAAGGCCTGCCAGTGGACCTTCTGAAAGCATCAGAGCATGCAACACTGCTTCCAAAAAAAATCTCCTGTTACTTCAAGAAGAACTAACTACACCTCTACTCTGGCCACCATTTATTCCTCTGATAGTTTCCTTTCTTCTAGATCTTCATCTAGCAAATCACCCTCTTCTGATCCTTCCTTCAACAACCCTGGTACTCCACCACCAGTGTCAAACCCAACTGGGCCAAGCAATTGTAATATCCACAACAACAACAGCACCCCTGCTGCTCCAACCAAGCCACAGGAACACTTTCAGGCTAAGGTCAAGTACAAGGACGTGAACTAGCTTGAATAGTCAGTTGTCTAGAAGATTTTAATGGTCCTATATGAATACTGTAGTTTTAATCCACTAAGTTGTAAAATATAATCAAATATAAAGGTCTCAGTAATATAATTCTCACTATTCTTATATATGGCTTACAATCTTTATAGTTGGTAGAAAAATAGATTATATAAATTCAGATACTATTCAAAAGTCTTATAAAAGTACTAATTGATATGTATTGTAATTGATTTGGTTATATTGGTTAAATTGTAATGATAAAGAATGAAGAAATACAACCCAAAAACCTCCTCCTTTTATAGACACTGAGTTCCCCAATAATTCCCTTGATGTACCACCCAATACACAGTTAATGACGCCTCTAAACAACTAATAGACATGCCCATCAACATTCCCAGTAACCCATGACATAATTAGAAGAGTAACAACCGCCAAAATCCTGTAATAATAAGGGAAATGCATCAAAATTAAAGAAAAAGACAAAAAGAGAGTATATGCGTATAAAACAATAATATTAAAGACTAAAGGAGATTTTTTAAGGTTAATAATAGCTTAATAATAAGGGGGATTGACTGTAGAAATAATGGGGCTAATCCTGACATTATACTACGTGAAATTCTCATTCAAAAATAACCAAAATTGACTGAGAAACCACCCAAAAGCTTAAAAAAGAGCGTGAGATGTGGGGTAACTACATGCAGTTCTTGGCAGGCGCTTTCACGGGTAAATCCTTGACTAAAATTAGGCGAATTTAAGCGTGGTGATGAAATAAAGTGCCAAGAGTGAGGTTATTAATGAAATTAGTGCATATAAACAAGGTCAATGCATTATTAATTAAGCTAGGACACTAAATAAGCGCCTGTCGCCTATTTTAGTGTGTTTCCCCACAGTGGGCGTAGAATGTGGGGTAATTATAGTGTGAAAAAGCTAACTTTGCTAAAAATGAAGCTATTCACACGGGAAAAAAGCAGGCAGTATGTGGCCAGTACACAGAAGCCATTTCTGGCATAAAAAACACCAAATTTGAAAAGTGTTATTTTTATGCATTTAAGTAGCCAAATCAATAGTTCTAAATGAGCCCAATTGATCTGTCAAAGAGCAATTTTGATATTCTCAATTTTATAGCGCATATAGTCAACTTTTAAGTGAAATAAAGCGCATTTCGTGTTTTTTGCATAAAACAATGAATATAACAGCTTTAAGTGTACTTAAAAATTATGTAGCCTTATACTTAAGGTTCTTAAGATTACCCTAACATATTCCAACTTAATATTAAGTACATAAGACCTATAAAAGGTGGATATATGCGTGTATATAAGGTGTTATAATGGCATTTTTTGTGTATTATCATAATTTTACTTATGTATACTATTTGTGTACTCTTATTTATTATTCCCATGTATAGTTCATGTGTTTAACATAACTTATAAGTACTTTTTACTCAGTCCTGGAGATATACAGGCTGACACTCGCCCACCCAAAAAAACAATAAAAAAATGATAAGTTATACATTTTATTTTATTAATTTGTAATTTTCAGGTATTCAGAATAAATCTGTAGCATTAAAGATTCAACTTTAAAGAAATAAAACATAATAAAATATTATGAGTACTGGTTTTTTAACCCCTCAGCTGGTTGAACAGAAATTTATTTCTGTTTAAATTTTTTAAGAAGGGTGGATAAATTAGAAATATCTTTTTCAGGTATCCATTTATCAAATTCATTTGATTTCCCTTTAAATCTTAGTAAATACTCAGTTCATTTTTCTTTAGTAAGGATTCTTTTCTTGGGTATTTTTTCAATCTCTGCTTTTTCCACAATTTCTTCAGGTTGCTTTTTAGGCCTTCCCCTTCTTTTTGGAAATAAGTCAGGATCATTTGCATGGTAAGGTTTCAATAATGAGATAGGGAAAACTGGATGTTTCCTATCATAAGGAGCATATAATATGACTTCCACTGCATTATTCCCAACCATTTTATTTACTACAAAAGGTCCTACAAAGGGATCCTTTAATTTAACATTACCTTGTAAGATAAAATGTAGTGTTGATATGAGGACTTCATCTCCCTTTTTAAATTCAAATTCTTTATGAGATTTGTCCCACCTTTTCTTTTCATATTCAAATGCTTTTTGGATGCATTCTTCTGCATGCTTTCTACACATTTGTTGCATATGAATAAAGGATTTAGTGCCAGGGTGTATATCCAACCTTGGTAGTTTATTTAAATGATTTACTGGGGTATTTGGTACATATCCCAGCCAGAGTTCAAATGGTTTCTTCTCTGTTACAGAATGAGTTGTGCTGTTATAAGCAAATTCAAGGCCAGGAATTAATGTTACCCAGTCATGTGTGAATTTCTCATTGTCTTTGTATTCTAATCCAAAGGCACAATATCTTCTGATCATGTCTTCTAGAGTTTGTATCATCCTCTCAGCCAGCCCATCAGTTTGTGGATGGTGTGCTGTAGACAATTTTAATTGACAACCTGATACTTCCATCAAAGATGTTCAGAACTCTGAAGTAAATTTAGGGTCTCTGTCAGAGATTATGGCTTTGGGGAACCCAGCAGTATTCATCATTTGATTCCACCATAGTAATGCCAAGTCTTTTGCAGATACCTCTTTATGGGTAGGGATAAACTTACACATTTTTGTTAATCTATCCACTATTACCCAGCAAGAATTGAAACTTTCTTTTCCTGCTAATGGAAAGCCAGTTACAAAATCCATGTTTATAATTTCCCATGGAGCTTTTGGCTGCTCTATTTGTTGTAACAACCCAGCTCTCTTCCCAGTTAATCTCTTAGATTTCTGACAAGAGTCACATGTTTCAATGTATTTTTGTACATCCTCTTTCATGTTTATCCACCAGGCTGTATTTTTAACTCTGGTTAATGTTTTGTTAAAGTCAAAATGACCAGCTAAGATGTCATCATGACAAGTACTCAACATTAACTCTTTCATAGAAGGTGGTATTACTATTACATTGCTTAACTTTTTCCTGTAATATATATATCCATCTTCAATTGATAGTTTACCTTTTTCCAACACATTTTTATACTTTGGAGGCAAGGTTTTAATTAATGCACTCATGGAGGCATTTGTTGGATCATTAAGAATGGTTAATAGTTTAGACAAATCTTTATCAGATGAATAATTTTCCAATATAGTTTGCATAAACTCTTCTTCTAAATCCACTATATAAATCCCAAATATATGTATAACCTCATTTTCAGGTACATAAGCTGGGTTGTCAGCATCATTTGGCAAAGGACTTCTGGATAATAAATCCACATTTGAATGCAATGTTCCTGCTCTGTGAGTGATTGTCATTCTTCCTCTGTACTCTTGTACAGCTAGTTGCCATCTAAACATGTGCCTATTAGGTGTTTTCATGTTTAGTAATGATTTTAATGCACTGCAATCTGTTATAAGTTCAAACTTCTGGTCTTCCAGATAGTAATGAAGTTTCTCCAAAGCCCACACCACGGCTAAACATTCTAGCTGTGTGGCACCATACCTTAATTCTGTTTTTCTTAAGGTTCTGGATATATAACAGATAACTACTTCAGATAATTTTCCATTTATTATCTGTTTTTGCTGTAAAGCAGCACCTAAACCTATGAAACTTGCATCAGTGTACAAGATAAAAGGTAGGGTGAAATCTGGCAGTCCCAATATTGGAGCTGACATTAAACATTCCTTTAATTTATTAAAGGCGTGTTGTCTTTCATTATTCCAAATGAAAGCTTCATTCTTCCTGATTAATGTTGTTAAAGGGGCTGCAATGGATTGGTAATTTTTAATATATTGTCTATAATATCCACACATACCCAAAAAACTTTGAACCTCTTTTACATTTTTAGGTATCCCAATGTTTTTAATTGCTGCTACTTTATTCTGGTCAACCCAAATTTGTAATCCAGATACAACATGTCCAAGTACTTTCAAGGATTGAAATCTAAACTTACATTTCTTTAATGCAATAGTCATATTAATTTCATCCATTTTTTGAAAGACTCTTTTCAGGTGATTTAAATGTTCATCATATGTCTTTGAAAACACTATGATGTCATCAATATAGACCAATAGCCATCCCTCAACCATTTCCTGATGAAAAACACTATCCATCAATTTTTGGAAGACTGAAGGGGCATTCTTTGGGCCAAATGGCATTCTCACATACTTATATATACCCATATGTGTGGTTATTAATAAGTAATTTTGAGAATTTCTTTCTACAGGAATCTGGTGGTAACCCTTGTTCCCATCCAGACAGGAAATATATTTTGCTCCTTGTAAGGTAGCATGGATAGAAGCTATCCTTGGTAGAGGGTAAATATCATCTACTGTATATGTATTCAGAGCTCTATAATCACCGCATAATCTTGCCTTATCTTTTTCATAAGAGATTAATACTGGTGAAATGACACAATACTTAGGTGTTGTGTCCACTTTTTCACCAATACCCATTTCCAACAACAATTTTATATTGTCTTCAATATCCTTCCTTTTTGCAGGAGATGCTGGGTAAGGTTTCTTTTTTAAGCTGCCAGGAATATTATCCAGATCACAGCTTAGAGAGATTTTCATCTCATGGTCTTTGACCAATCCTAGTTCATTTGATCCATGAGCAAATGCCATAGGATATGATTTAATCAATCTCAAAATGTCTTCTTGTTCAATTTTTGAGAGTTGAGGACTGAAAGAGGCCTTTTGGATTTCATTTTCCAATTCACCCACTTCATTGGTGGTTCTTCCACCTTGTACTTGTTCTTCTCTAGGAGAAATGGAATATACTGAATTTTCAGAACATATTTTGAATTTTCTTTTATCATTCACCCCTATGGTGAAACAACTGTTTGCAGGATCTAGTTTAATGCCAAATTTTCTTAATAAATCATTGCCAATAATAAACCAATCACTACAATTATTATTATCCATTACTACAAATTCACAGCCTGCTCTAACATATCCATTATTATATTTAAAGAATACAGCAGTTTTTTATTTGCCAATTGGATTTAATACTGAACCAAAACCCCTCCAGTTCTTTGTCTGAACAGGTTCTAGTTTTTCCTGGTACTTACTATAAAGTTTCCTTAATGCATTAAGTGAAACTACACTACCTGCAGCACCAGTGTCAAGAATGGCATTCATTTCCTTTCCACATATGATAATAGGTGCTCTGATAGGTGTTATTTTGTAAGTGTCATGAGATACATCTTTGATTATTTCAGCTTCCTCTATGGAAGTTAAAGATGTGTCTGTATGAGGTATAGCATCATTCAGGAACATTATATCCTGTTCTAATACAAATATCTCATTTTCATCATCACTTTAAGATATGTTACTTTTGCAATCCTCACTGGATTCCACATTCTCATCTTCATGATTACTAGTTTCAGAATTCTGTGAGGTTTCAATAACATTTATTCTTTTGTTACATGTGTGACCTTTAACCCAAGGTTCATTACATTTGTAACAAGTGTTATTTTCTTGTCTCTTAGGGACAAGGGGAGCTGAAGGTTTTTTCTTTTCCACTGGTAACTTACTTGTAGTAGGTTTTACCACGTCAACACTTTGTCTGTAATTACTATACTTGGTTTCATACTTTTGGTTTAATAATATCTCATTGCATATATTAATGAATCCAGAGGTGTCTCTGACAGTCTCAGTTCTAGCTACAATAATGTCTCTAACTGATATAGGCAACTTGTATATTATTTTTTCTTTCCACTCTTCATAATCAATTTTTGGATCCATAGCTTTCATGATTTTTATTAAATTCATTAAGAAGACCATGGGTTTATCTCCAGCATTTGGATTATATCTGGCCCTTTCATACAGTCTTTGTTGAGTGATTCTAAATTTTGGGCCACCAAATTGCCTTTCAATTAGTGCCTTCCATTCATTCCAAGAGTAATTAATTCCCTCACTCAATACAGATTCAAACCATAATAAGGCCACATCTGTAAATAAAGATATTAACTTTGAAGTAATTTCTTCATCAGGTAGTTTGTATGAAAATTTTAAGTTATCAATTCTTTGTATGATTTGTTGCCAATCAGATTTTGAATCCCCGTCAAAAGAAGGGTACTGATCTAACTTAGGCCAGTTCTTTTGGCTAGTTTTAGCTTCCCTAACCTGAGGAATATTGAGTAACTCACTCACTTTAGAAAGATGATCATTAATTTCATCTTTTACTGATTTTATATTCTCAGAGCCCATGACACTATGTTCATGTTCCATCATTTGTTTATCATCAGAGTGTTTCATAAAAACTGGTACTCTTTCTACATAAGAGGTATTATCCTTTATTGTTTCAGTATTTTTCAAAATGTTGGCTACCTCAATTTCTACTCTTTGTAACCTATCTTTTATTACAGGTACATGAGTTAAAGTATCATTTACATTTGAAAAAGACAATTTTACACATCCCTCTATGGTGGCCATAATATTCTGAGAATGTTCTAATTTAATTTCTAAATTTTTAATCTCAGAATTTAATCTTTTGTTTTCATTGATCAGTTCATTATTTGAATTCTCATTAACTTTTAACTTATTGGCTGTTGTACTCAATGATTGTGTGATGTTTAATAATACACTTTCTGTATTATTGTTGGACTCTCTAGAGATTTCTACCAATTTCTCAATTCTTAATAATAATTTACTAATTATTTTTGATTCCATTGGATTTTCTTTCAGAAAATATTCAATTTTTTCTGTTTCCAATTCAGAAGATTCATCATCAGGGTCAGTTTTTAATTCATTTGATTCCATTTTTATATTAATAGTATTTTCCTGGTGATCAATAAAACTATGTACATTGTCCTCATGTAATGACAAGTCTAACATGTTATTTTCAAATGAATAATTTTTTAAATCCTTATCAATTATATCTAATAACTCTCTATCAATTTCATTACCTATAAGTAATTCATTGTTAGGATTATATAATTGATCTTGAGAAGATGGATGACTTACCACGGTCTTATTCCATTTCCCCTGCCTCTCCTTGGCTTTCCCCTGTAAGGGTGACTGCTGGATCCTTGTTGAGGAGGACTGTTGTAGTTTTGGGAATACCAATCCCACTTCCATTTGCTTACAGTTATCTTTTGGTCCTCTTCTGGGACTGGAGGTGTTGCTGTGGTATTTGGTACCACTGGTTGTTGATGAGACCTTATATCCACTAGAGCCTGGTTGACTTCTATAAAGCCCTGTGCCGCCCTTTTCTCCAGATTGTTGATCTGGTCTAACATATTGTTTACTCTTATTGTTAGTGTATTCAGTAGGGTTGAGAGGGAGTAAATTTGCTCTTGTAAGGTGTTTTTGGACTTCTTTATTGACATTTGTTTTAAGAGCTTTTCCTTTTCCTCCATGGACATTGGTGGGGTGTTGTTTATTGTTACTGGTGATTCTTGACCCTCCATTTGGATGTCCTGTAACAGGTCTTTCAGCTCTAGTTCTTAAGTTATAAGGTTTTGCCTTATTACTTACAATGTCATTGTTGTCACACATTTTTACATGGAATTTTTAGAGAATTGAAAGTTTAGATTTGAAAAACTTCAAAAAGGAGTTTAATCAGTATTTATTATTACCACTGAAGACAATTTTATTGCTTACTTATTGGTATTAAGTGAATTTTTAAGTGCCAAAAGTCAAATATGCTTTTATGTGGTCACTTGATTTAACTGGTCTACAATATGTAGCCGTGTATTTATATTTAAAAAAGAAAATTTGTTAGTAAGATTCTTTCTAAATATTAAATGAATTTTACAAACCAATAAAAAGGGATTAAGAGTCCTGTAAAAAGAAAACAATTAATCAGTTTAATTGGTTATTATCTGCAAAGATCACAAATTTAATTGGTCTATTGACAGACTCCCACTAAGAACAATTATATGTTAAATTAGTGGTAAAATTGATGATTCAATATCACAATTTTATTATATAACAGGGCTTCTTTTTCTGAAATCACTATATAAGTGACCCCAACCTGTTGTAATTATCAAAATATTTCTATAGGGATATTATTTACGTGCACCTTCTTTTGAAAATTTCACTTACAGGATTATAACAGAATTCTTGAGGAAAGGCCCCCAATTGTCAGGCTAGGGTCAAGTACAAGGACGTGAACTAGCTTGAATAGTCAGTTGTCTAGAAGGTTTTAATGGTCCTATATGAATACTGTAGTTTTAATCCACTAAGTTGTAAAATATAATCAAATATAAAGGTCTCAGTAATATAATTCTCACTATTCTTATATATGGCTTACAATCTTTATAGTTGGTAGAAAAATAGATTATATAAATTCAGATACTATTCAAAAGTCTTATAAAAGTACTAATTGATATGTATTGTAATTGATTTGGTTATATTGGTTAAATTGTAATGATAAAGAATGAAGAAATACAACCCAAAAACCTCCTCCTTTTATACACACTGAGTTCCCCAATAATTCCCTTGATGTACCACCCAATACACAGTTAATGACGCCTCTAAACAACTAATAGACATGCCCATCAACATTCCCAGTAACCCATGACATAATTAGAAGAGTAACAACCGCCAAAATCCTGTAATAATAAGGGAAATCCATCAAAATTAAAGAAAAAGACAAAAAGAGAGTATATGCGTATAAAACAATAATATTAAAGACTAAAGGAGATTTTTTAAGGTTAATAATAGCTTAATAATAAGGGGGATTGACTGTAGAAATAATGGGGCTAATCCTGACATTATCCTACGTGAAATTCCCATTCAAAAATAACCAAAATTGACTGAGAAACCACCCAAAAGCTTAAAAAAGAGCGTGAGATGTGGGGTAACTACATGCAGTTCTTGGCAGGCGCTTGCACGGGTAAATCCTTGACTAAAATTAGGCGAATTTAAGCGTGGTGATGAAATAAAGTGCCAAGAGTGAGGTTATTAATGAAATTAGTGCATATAAACAAGGTCAATGCATTATTAATTAAGCTAGGACACTAAATAAGCGCCTGTCGCCTATTTTAGTGTGTTTCCCCACAGTGGGCGTATAATGTGGGGTAATTATAGTGTGAAAAAGCTAACTTTGCTAAAAATGAAGCTATTCACACGGGAAAAAAGCAGGCAGTATGTGGCCAGTACACAGAAGCCATTTCTGGCATAAAAAACACCAAATTTGAAAAGTGTTATTTTTATGCATTTAAGTAGCCAAATCAATAGTTCTAAATGAGCCCAATTGATCTGTCAAAGCACAATTTTGATATTCTCAATTTTATAGCGCATATAGTCAACTTTTAAGTGGAATAAAGCACATTTCTTGTTTTTTGCATAAAACAATGAATATAACAGCTTTAAGTGTACTTAAAAATTATGTAGCCTTATACTTAAGGCTCTTAAGATTACCCTAACATATTCCAACTTAATATTAAGTACATAGGACCTATAAAAGGTGGATATATGTGTGTATATAAGGTGTTATAATGGCATTTTTTGTGTATTATCATAATTTTACTTATGTATACTATTTGTGTCAGCCTGTATATCCCCAGGACTGAGTAAAAAGTACTTATAAGTTATGTTAAACACATGAACTAGACATGGGAATAATAAATAAGAGTACACAAATAGTATACATAAGTAAAATTAGGATAATACACAAAAAAATGCCATTATAACACCTTATATACACGCATATATCCACCTTTTATAGGTCTTATGTACTTAATATTAAGTTGGAATATGTTAGGGTAATCTTAAGAACCTTAAGTATAAGGCTACATAATTTTTAAGTACACTTAAAGCTGTTATATTCATTGTTTTATGCAAAAAACAAGAAATGCGCTTTATTCCACTTAAAAGTTGACTATATGCGCTATAAAATTGAGAATATCAAAATTGCGCTTTGACAGATCAGTTGGGCTCATTTAGAACTATTGATTTGGCTATTTAAATGCATAAAAATAACACTTTTCAAATTTGGTGTTTTTTATGCCAGAAATGGCTTCTGTGTACTGGCCACATACTGCCTGCTTTTTTCCCGTGTGAATAGCTTCATTTTTAGCAAAGTTAGCTTTTTCACACTATAATTACCCCACATTCTACGCCCACTGTGGGGAAACACACTAAAATAGGCAACAGGCGCTTATTTAGTGTCCTAGCTTAATTAATAATGCATTGACCTTGTTTATATGCACTAATTTCATTAATAACCTCACTCTTGGCACTTTATTTCATCACCACGCTTAAATTCGCCTAATTTTAGTCAAGGATTTACCCGTGCAAGAGCCTGCCAAGAACTGCATGTAGTTACCCCACATCTCACGCTCTTTTTTAAGCTTTTGGGTGGTTTCTCAGTCAGTTTTGGTTATTTTTGAATGGGAATTTCACGTAGTATAATGTCAGGATTAGCCCCATTATTTCTACAGTCAATCCCCCTTATTATTAAGCTATTATTAACCTTAAAAAGTCTCCTTTAGTCTTTAATATTATTGTTTTATACGCATATACTCTCTTTTTGTCTTTTTCTTTAATTTTGATGCATTTCCCTTATTATTACAGGATTTTTGCGGTTGTTAATCTTCTAATTATGTCATGGGTTACTAGGAATGTTGATGGGAATGTCTATTAGTTGTTTAGAGGCCTCATTAACTGTGTATTGGGTGGTACATCAAGGGAATCATTGGGGAACTCAGTGTGTATAAAAGGAGGAGGTTTTTGGGTTGTATTTCTTCATTCTTTATCATTACAATTCAACCAATATAACCAAATAAATTACAATACATATCAATTAGTACTTTTAAAAGACTTTTGAATAGTATCTGAATTAAATAATCTATTTTTCTACCAACTACAAAGATTGTAAGCCATATATAAGAATAGTGAGAATTATATTACTGAGACCTTTACATTTGATTATATTTTACAACCTAGTGGATTAAAACTACAGTATTCATATAGGACCATTAAAACCTTCTAGACAACTGACTATTCAAGCTAGTTCACATACTTGTACTTGACCCTAGCCTGACAATTGGGGGCCTTTCCTCAAGAATTCTGTTATAATTCTGTAAGTGAAATTTTCAAAAGAAGGTGCACGTAAATAATATCCCTATAGAAATATTTGGATAATTACAACAGGTTGGGGTCACTTATATAGTGATTTCAGAAAAAGAAGCCCTGTTATATAATAAAATTGTGATATTGAATCATCAATTTTACCACTAATTTAACATATAATTGTTCTTAGTGGGAGTCTGTCAATAGACCAATTAAATTTGTGATCTTTGCAGATAATAACCAATTAAACTGATTAATTGTTTTCTTTTTACAGGACTCTTAATCCCTTTTTATTGGTTTGTATAATTCATTTAATATTTAGAAAGAATCTTACTAACAAATTTTCTTTTTTAAATATAAATACATGGCTACATATTGTAGACCAGTTATATCAAGTGACCACATAAAAAAGCATATTTGACTTTTGGCACTTAAAGATTCACTTAATACCAATAAGTAAGCAATAAAATTGTCTTCAGTGGTATTAATAAATACTGATTAAACTCCTTTTTGAAGTTTTTCAAATCTAAACTTTCAATTCTCTAAAAATTCCACGTAAAAATGTGTGACAACAATGACATTGTAAGTAATAAGGCAAAACCTTATAACTTAAGAACTAGAGCTGAATGACCTGTTACAGGACATCCAAATGGAGGGTCAAGAATCACCAGTAACAATAAACAACACCCCACCAATGTCCATGGAGGAAAAGGAAAAGCTCTTAAAACAAATGTCAATAAAGAAGTCCAAAAACACCTTACAAGAGCAAATTCACTCCCTCTCAACCCTACTGAATACACTAACAATAAGAGTAAACAATATGTTAGACCAGATCAACAATCTGGAGAAAAGGGTGGCACAGGGCTTTATAGAAGTCAACCAGGCTCTAGTGGATATAAGGTCTCATCAACAACCAGTGGTACCAAATACCACAGCAACACCTCCAGTCCCAGAAGAGGACCAAAAGATAACTGTAAGCAAATGGAAGTGGGATTGGTATGCCCAAAACTACAACATTCCTCCTCAACAAGGATCCAGCAGTCACCCTTACAGGGGAAAGCCAAGGAGAGGCAGGGGAAAGGGAATAAGACCGTGGTAAGTCATCCATCTTCTCAAAATCAATTATATAATCCTAACAATGAATTACTTATAGGTAATGAAATTGATAGAGAGTTATTGGATATAATTGATAAGGATTTAAAAAATTATTCATTTGAAAATAACATGTTAGACTTGTCATTACATGAGGACAATGTACATAGTTTTATTGATCACCAGGAAAATACTATTAATATAAAAATGGAATCAAATGAAGAAAAACTTGACCCTGATGATGAATCTTCTGAATTGGAAACAGACAAAATTGAATATTTTCTGAAAGAAAATCCAATGGAATCAAAAATAATTAGTAAATTATTATTAAGAATTGAAAAATTGGAAGAATTCTATAGAGAGTCCAACAATAATACAGAAAGTGTATTATTAAACATCACACAATCATTGAGTACAACAGCCAATAAGTTAAAAATTATTGAGAATTTGAATAATGAATTGATCAATGAAAACAAAAGATTAAATTCTGAGATTAAAAATTTAGAAATTAAATTAGAAAATTCTCAGAATATTATGGCCACCATAGAGGGACGTGGAAAATTGTCTTTTTCAAATGTAAATGATACTTTAACTCATGTACCTGTAATAAAAGATAGGTTACAAAGAGTAGAAATTGAGGTAGCCAACATTTTGAAAAATACTGAAACAATAAAGGATAATACCTCTTATGTAGAAAGAGTACCAGTTTTTATAAAACACTCTGATGATAAACCAATGATGGAACATGAACATAGTGTCATGGGCTCTGAGAATATAAAATCAGTAAAAGATGAAATTAATGATCATCTTTCTAAAGTGAGTGAATTACTCAATATTCCTCAGGTTAGGGAAGCTAAAACTAGCCAAAAGAACTGGCCTAAGTTAGATCAGTACCCTTCTTTTGACGGGGATTCAAAATCTGATTGGCAACAATTCATACAAAGAATTGATAACTTAAAATTTTCATATAAATTACCTGATGAAGAAATTACTTCAAAGTTAATATCTTTATTTACAGATGTGGCCTTATTATGGTTTGAATCTGTATTGAGTGAGGGAATTAATTACTCCTGGAATGAATGGAAGGCACTAATTGAAAGGCAATTTGGTGGCCCAAAATTTAGAATCACTCAACAAAGACTGTATGAAAGGGCCAGATATAATCCAAATGCTGGAGATAAACCCATGGTCTTCTTAATGAATTTAATAAAAATCATGAAAGCTATGGATCCAAAAATGGATTACGAAGAGTGGAAAGAAAAAATAATATACAAGTTGCCTATATCAGTTAGAGATATTATTGTAGCTAGAACTGAGACTGTCAGAGACACCTCTGGATTCATTAATATATGCAATGAGATATTATTAAACCACAAGTATGAAACCAAGTATAGTAATTACAGACAAAGTGCTGACGTGGTAAAACCTACTACAAGTAAGTTACCAGTGGAAAAGAAAAAACCTTCAGCTCCCCTTGTCCCTAAGAGACAAGAAAATAACACTTGTTACAAATGTAATGAACCTTGGTTTAAAGGTCACACGTGTAAGAAAAGAATAAATGTTATTGAAACCCCACAAAATTCTGAACCTAGTAATCATGAAGATGAGAATGTGGAATCCAGTGAGGATTGCAAGAGTAACATATCTTACAGTGATGATGAAAATGAGATATTTGTATTAGAACAGGATATAATGTTCCTGAATGATGCTATACCTCATACAGACACATCTTTAACTTCCATAGAGGAAGCTGAAATAATTAAAGATGTATCTCATGACACTTACAAAATAACACCTATCAGAGCACCTATTATCATATGTGGAAAAGAAATGAATGCCATTCTTGACACTGGGGCTGCAGGTAGTGTAGTTTCACTTAATGCATTAAGGAAACTTGATAGTAAGTACCAGGAAAAACAAGAACCTGTTCAGACAAAGAACTGGAGGGGTTTTGGTTCAGTATTAAATCCAATTGGCAAATACAAAACTGCTGTATTCTTTAAATATAATAATGGATATGTTAGAGCAGTTTGTGAATTTGTAGTAATGGATAATAATAACTGTAGTGATTGGTTTATTATTGGCAATGATTTATTGACAAAATTTGGCATTAAACTAGATCCTGCAAACAGTTGTTTCACCATAGGGGTGAATGGTAAAAGGAAATTCAAAATATGTTCTGAAAATTCAGTATATGCCATTTCTCCTAGAGAAGAACAACTGCAAGGTGGAAGAACCACCAATGAAGTGGGTGAATTGGAAAATGAAATCCAAAAAGCCTCTTTCAGTCCTCAACTCTCAAAAATTGAACAAGAAGACATTTTGAGATTGATTAAATCATATCCTATGGCATTTGCTCATGGATCAAATGAACTAGGATTGGTCAAAGACCATGAGATGAAAATCTCTCTAAGCTGTGATCTGGATAATATTCCTGGCAGCTTAAAAAAGAAACCTTACCCAGCATCTCCTGCAAAAAGGAAAGATATTGAAGACAATATAAAATTGTTATTGGAAATGGGTATTGTTGAAAAAGTGGACACAACACCTAAGTATTGTGTCATTTCACCAGTATTAATCTCTTATGAAAAAGATAAGGCAAGATTATGCGGTGATTATAGAGCTCTGAATACATATACAGTAGATGATATTTACCCTCTACCAAGGATAGCTTCTATCCATGCTACCTTACAAGGAGCAAAATATATTTCCTGTCTGGATGGGAACAAGGGTTACCACCAGATTCCTGTAGAAAGAAATTCTCAAAATTACTTATTAATAACCACACATATGGGTATATATAAGTATGTGAGAATGCCATTTGGCCCAAAGAATGCGCCTTCAGTCTTCCAAAAATTGATGGATAGTGTCTTTCATCAGGAAATGGTTGAAGGATGGCTATTGGTCTATATTGATGACATCATAGAGTTTTCAAAAACATATGATGAACATTTAAATCACCTGAAAAGAGTCTTTCAAAAAATGGATGAAATTAATATGACTATTGCATTAAAGAAATGTAAATTTGGATTTCAATCCTTGAAAGTACTTGGACATGTTGTATCTGGATTACAAATTTGTGTTGACCAGAATAAGGTGGCAGCAATTAAAAACATTGGGATACCTAAAAATGTAAAAGAGGTTCAAAGTTTTTTGGGTATGTGTGGATATTATAGACAATATATTAAAAATTACCAATCCATTGCAGCCCCTTTAACAACATCAATCAGGAAGAATGAGGCTTTCATTTGGAATAATGAAAGACAACACACCTTTAATAAATTAAAGGAATGTTTAATGTCAGCTCCAATATTGGGACTGCCAGATTTCACCCTACCTTTTATCTTGTACACTGATGCAAGTTTCATAGGTTTAGGTGCTGCTTTACAGCAGAAACAGATAATAAATGGAAAATTATCTGAAGTAGTTATCTGTTATATATCCAGAACCTTAAGAAAAACAGAATTAAGGTATGGTGCCACACAGCTAGAATGTTTAGCCGTGGTGTGGGCTTTGTAGAAGCTTCATTACTATCTGGAAGACCAGAAGTTTGAGCTTATAACAGATTGAAGTGCATTAAAATCATTACTAAACATGAAAACACCTAATAGGCACATGTTTAGATGGCAACTAGCTGTACAAGAGTACAGAGGAAGAATGACAATCACTCACAGAGCAGGAACATTGCATTCAAATGTGGATTTATTATCCAGAAGTCCTTTGCCAAATGATGCTGACAACCCAGCTTATGTACCTGAAAATGAGGTTATACATATATTTGGGATTTATATAGTGGATTTAGAAGAAGAGTTTATGCAAACTATATTGGAAAATTATTCATCTGATAAAGATTTGTCTAAACTATCTACCATTCTTAATGATCCAACAAATGCCTCCATGAGTGCATTAATTAAAACCTTGCCTCCAAAGTATAAAAATGTGTTGGAAAAAGGTAAACTATCAATTGAAGATGGATATATATATTACAGGAAAAAGTTAAGCAATGTAATAGTAATACCACCTTCTATGAAAGAGTTAATGTTGAGTACTTGTCATGATGACATCTTAGCTGGTCATTTTGACTTTAACAAAACATTAACCAGAGTTAAAAATACAGCCTGGTGGATAAACATGAAAGAGGATGTACAAAAATACATTGAAACATGTGACTCTTGTCAGAAATCTAAAAGATTAACTGGGAAGAGAGCTGGGTTGTTACAACAAATAGAGCAGCCAAAAGCTCCATGGGAAATTATAAACATGGATTTTTTAACTGGCTTGCCATTAGCAGGAAAAGAAAGTTTAAATTCTTGCTGGGTAATAGTGGATAGATTAACAAAAATGTGTAAGTTTATTCCTACCCATAAAGAGGTATCTGTAAAAGACTTGGCATTACTATGGTGGACTCAAATGATGAATACTGCTGGGTTCCCCAAAGCAATAATCTCTGACAGAGACCCTAAATTTACTTCAGAGTTCTGGACATCTTTGATGGAAGTATCAGGTTGTCAATTAAAATTGTCTACAGCACACCATCCACAAACTGATGGGCTGGCTGAGAGGATGATACAAACTCTAGAAGACATGATCAGAAGATATTGTGCCTTTGGATTAGAATACAAAGACAATGAGAAATTCACACATGACTGGGTAACATTAATTCCTGGCCTTGAATTTGCTTATAACAGCACAACTCATTCTGTAACAGAGAAGAAACCATTTGAACTCTGGCTGGGATACGTACCAAATACCCCAGTAAATCATTCAAATAAATTACCAAGGTTGGATATACACCCTGGCACTAAATCCTTTATTCATATGCAACAAATGTGTAGAAAGCATGCAGAAGAATGCATCCAAAAAGCATTTGAATATGAAAAGAAAATGTGGGACAAATCTCATAAAGAATTTGAATTCAAAAAGGGAGATGAAGTCCTCATATCAACACTACATTTTAACTTACAAGGTAATGTTAAATTAAAGGATCCCTTTGTAGGACCTTTTTTAGTAAATAAAATGGTTGGGAATAATGCAGTGGAAGTCATATTATATGCTCCATATGATAGGAAACATCCAGTTTTCCCTATCTCATTATTGAAACCTTACCATGCAAATGATCCTGACTTATTTCCAAAAAGAAGGGGAAGGCCTAAAAAGCAACCTGAAGAAATTGTGGAAAAAGAAGAGATTGAAAAAATACTCAAGAAAAGAATCCTTACTAAAGAAAAAGGAACTGAGTATTTACTAAGATTTAAAGGGAAATCAAATGAATTTGATAAATGGATACCTGAAAAAGAAATTTCTAATTTATCCACCCTTCTTAAAAAATTTAAACAGAAATAAATTTCTGTTCAACCAGCTGAGGGGTTAAAAAACCAGTACTCATAATATTTTATTATGTTTTATTTCTTTAAAGTTGAATCTTTAATGCTACAGATTTATTCTGAATACCTGAAAATTACAAATTAATAAAATAAAATGTATAACTTATCATTTTTTTTATTGTTTTTTTTGGGTGGGCGAGTGTCAGCCTGTATATCTCCAGGACTGAGTAAAAAGTGATTATAAGTTATGTTAAACACATGAACTATACATGGGAATAATAAATAAGAGTACACAAATAGTATACATAAGTAAAATTATGATAATACACAAAAAAATGCCATTATAAAACCTTATATACACGCATATATCCACCTTTTATAGGTCTTATGTACTTAATATTAAGTTGGAATATGTTAGGGTAATCTTAAGAACCTTAAGTATAAGGCTACATAATTTTTAAGTACACTTAAAGCTGTTATATTCATTGTTTTATGCACAAAACAAGAAATGCGCTTTATTCCACTTAAAAGTTGACTATATGCGCTATAAAATTGAGAATATCAAAATTGCGCTTTGACAGATCAATTGGGCTCATTTAGAACTATTGATTTGGCTATTTAAATGCATAAAAATAACACTTTTCAAATTTGGTGTTTTTTATGCCAGAAATGGCTTCTGTGTACTGGCCACATACTGCCTGCTTTTTTCCCGTGTGAATAGCTTCATTTTTAGCAAAGTTAGCTTTTTCACACTATAATTACCCCACATTCTACGCCCACTGTGGGGAAACACACTAAAATAGGCGACAGGCGCTTATTTAGTGTCCTAGCTTAATTAATAATGCATTGACCTTGTTTATATGCACTAATTTCATTAATAACCTCACTCTTGGCACTTTATTTCATCACCACGCTTAAATTCGCCTAATTTTAGTCAAGTATTTACCCGTGCAAGCGCCTGCCAAGAACTGCATGTAGTTACCCCACATCTCACGCTCTTTTTTAAGCTTTTGGGTGGTTTCTCAGTCAGTTTTGGTTATTTTTGAATGGGAATTTCACGTAGTATAATGTCAGGATTAGCCCCATTATTTCTACAGTCAATCCCCCTTATTATTAAGCTATTATTAACCTTAAAAAGTCTCCTTTAGTCTTTAATATTATTGCTTTATACGCATATACTCTCTTTTTGTCTTTTTCTTTAATTTTGATGGATTTCCCTTATTATTACAGGATTTTTGCGGTTGTTACTCTTCTAATTATGTCATGGGTTACTAGGAATGTTGATGGGCATGTCTATTAGTTGTTTAGAGGCTTCATTAACTGTGTATTGGGTGGTACATCAAGGGAATCATTGGGGAACTCAGTGTGTATAAAAGGAGGAGGGTTTTGGGTTGTATTTCTTCATTCTTTATCATTACAATTCAACCGATATAACCAAATAAATTACAATACATATCAATTAGTACTTTTATAAGACTTTTGAATAGTATCTGAATTAAATAATCTATTTTTCTACCAACTACAAAGATTGTAAGCCATATATAAGAATAGTGAGAATTATATTACTGAGACCTTTATATTTGATAATATTTTACAACCTAGTGGATTAAAACTACAGTATTCATATAGGACCATTAAAACCTTCTAGACAACTGACTATTCAAGCTAGTTCACGTCCTTGTACTTGACCCTAGCCTGACAATTTGTGTACTCTTATTTATTATTCCCATGTATAGTTCATGTGTTTAAACTTAAAATTACTTTTTACTCAGTCCTTGAGATATACAGGCTGACAAACACCCTTCTACTCTTTCATCTTCTCAACACCATTTAGAGAATGATCATGATTATCCATAGCTCTACCTGGTTGATCCTCCTTCAACATCCATTCAACTTTCTTCAACAGCTCAAACCCCTGCCATTTAGAAATTTAATGAGCTCCCAATCTGCAAGTACCAAATTAAAAAATCCAATTTCTTTTAATTTTATTTTTTATCTATTTTTATTTTTATTTTTATTTTTATTTTTATTTTTATTTTTATTTTTATTTTTATTTTTATTTTTATTTTTATTTTTATTTTTATTTTTATTTTTATTTTTATTTTTATTTTTATTTTTATTTTTATTTTTATTTTTATTTTTATTTTTATTTTTATTTTTATTTTTATTTTTATTTTTATTTTTATTTTTATTTTTATTTTTATTTTTATTTTTATTTTTATTTTTATTTTTATTTTTATTTTTATTTTTATTTTTATTTTTATTTTTATTTTTATTTTTATTTTTATTTTTATTTTTATTTTTATTTTTATTTTTATTTTTATTTTTATTTTTATTTTTATTTTTATTTTTATTTTTATTTTTATTTTTATTTTTATTTTTATTTTTATTTTTATTTTTATTTTTATTTTTATTTTTATTTTTATTTTTATTTTTATTTTTATTTTTATTTTTATTTTTATTTTTATTTTTATTTTTATTTTTATTTTTATTTTTATTTTTATTTTTATTTTTATTTTTATTTTTATTTTTATTTTTATTTTTATT